>CM030792.1:16422500-17622500 GCA_018127125.1 Rhododendron griersonianum | reverse complement strand
GTTAACTTTTTCCCCTCGTAATGCTGCATGACAGAACTGCTTCTGAGTTATTATTTTCTCTATCTTTAAGAAGTCTTTCTCTCAGTCAAATAAGACAAGTTCCGTGATTTCCATCACATGTTGCAGAAGAACGCTAGACTCAACGTTCGTAGAATGAGTCAAACAACAAATAACTAATTTCATAAGATGTGTAACTTCCCATCCTTTATCTTATTATTCCTTCTATAAGTCAAAACCTTTTTTTGCTACGTGAAAGTCAGCATTGTTATTTGTAGTTAGTGAGATTTGAAATCCTGTCAAATGCATGGGAGTACCTGGTGCCTACCACTCCACTTGCGAAATCAAAAAATAATTGTGAATCACTTCTAAGTCGTTATTGAGTAGGATTGGAGGTCATGTAACCAGAATGCCTATGGAGCACGGGTACGGGTACACGGTATGGATACGGGTACGAAAAACGGCAAAATTCCAAAAAAGTAAGGTACGGGTACGACAGGGTACAACGAATATATATATATATATATATATAATCTTTTACTATTTTTATTGCATAAAATGAAATATAAACCCATTTTATCAACAAAAAGAAACATAGATAAAAAGTCAAAATGAGATAATGTTTGTGTTTGTTAGGGGTAAAACTGAAATATAATCTTTTACTATTTTTATTGCATAAAATGAAATATAAACCCATTTTATCAACAAAAAGCAACATAGATAAAAAGTCAAAATGAGATAATGTTTGTGTTTGTTAGGGGTAAAACTGAAATACTAAACAATTAGAGGTATGTTGGAACTGGAAGATATAAAACTGTAATTTTTAGAAATTAAGAGACTTTATTGTCGTGGTAAAGAACTTAAGGGGCTATGCTGTATTTTTTGTAATATATATTACGATGAAAACCCAAGTCATCATTCGATAGAGAAGCCAGCCAGAAGCCCTGAACCCAGTCATCACATCGTCGCCGTCGTCAATCGATCGACTCTGGTTCTCTCTCTCTCTCATCTCTGACTCTCTCGTCTCTCCATCTCTCTCTCTCTCTCTCAATGTGTGTCTCTCATTTTGGGCTAAAACGTACCCACGAAGTACCCAAGGCGTACCGACGGAGTACCCTTGCCGTACCCTAAGATACCAAAAGTACCCGGTACGATTTTGCTGTACCCGGTATGTTTTTTCCGTACCGACGCCGTACCCATACCTTGTGCGCATAAAACACAGTTTCCGGAGTACCCGTGCTTCATAGCAGAATGCAGATTGAGGAACAAACTTACTTTCAATTTGAGATGGAATATGCTCTTGTAAAATCCAAAAAGGATAGCCCGTACTGTCACAATGCAGATTCTTTTTAGCCAGCAAAGAAACACTTGGTTTATAGTAGTTTCACTCAGAACTAAACAGTAAATGCAAACCCTTACATCCATTGACGACGAAATTCATCAAGTGGAAAACCTTTTGTGTTGTCCAACCATACTCTGGTACTCTCAGTTGAATGCGAACGAGTTGCACCTGAAATTGGAAGCATCCATTAAGAAACAGGTAAAGCTAAACAACTGCAGAAGCTACTGAGGAGAGTTTGATCCATGTTTTGGGTGGTAAGAATATAAGGGATCGGGGGACATGAATTATCGTAGACTTAAGTGAGCAGCGGACTACTAAGAGCATCCCCATTTGATTCTTTTAGAACACTTTGGTATAAGATTTTAGGCAGCTAACAAGAAAATTCTTTTTTTTTTTTTGCTCCATTTGACATTTTAAGGGCCATTTTTTGTGATTCACTTTAGTGTTAGACTTCAAAGGGGTGCTACCTGTGGCTTGCATGACAAAACTTGTTATGTGGAACCCAATAGAGAGAGATAGAGAGCAAGGGAGGATGACAGGAGAGAGGACAGAGAAAAAGCTACTATACACGTGAGAAGAGTGGAGAGAGCAGAGATAAAGAGGAAGTACTTTTTGTTTCTTTGCACTTATACATAGTATATAAGTGGGACATTTTCTACTCTAACACTTACGTTCAGTTTTTATCACTTTTTGACATATAATACAAAATTTTGAAGCTTCAAATGTGGATGCTCTACTAGAACCAACTGAAGCAAATGGATCACTGTATCCAACCACAATGGATTGGAACAAATGCTTATTGAGGTGATATAAGAAGAATGAAATAGCAGGGGAATAGGAGCCTCGGTGAGTTAGTTATGACAAGATATCCATAAACTAGGGACAAAAAAAAACTCTTATCACCGCATATGTGTAAGCCAACTTTGACAAGTGTCCAGAGAAATAGAAATCAGGTGAAGTTCAACTTGACAATAACTCTAACCAATACTGCCAATTTCGACCACTCTCCACCTAAGTCCTAATTCGCTGCACTCAAAGGTGATCATATTTTCCAGCATTTTGACTTCTAACTCTTCTATTCGTTTAATTTTTTTTTTTAACGTCTTTCCTATCTCTTGTTCATGTAAAGCTTCGAACTTGCATCGCCATAAAGTTGTTTACTTGTGACTATATCATAAATATCACAAGAATGCACTATTCCCCTTCAATCCTCCTCTTCATTGTTTTCATGTCTCACAAGAAATATGTATGTCCTACAGCTTTCAAAACCATGCTGCCAAAAGAAAGAAAGAAAAGGGCCAGGGTTCTTCAGAATCAATGACTTGAAAGCAACTTCTTGAGAGTTAGCGGTTCCCTGTGTACAAAATAGATTTCAACTTTGTATTACTATTACCTGATCCATGGGTATTGACTCCAGAGCAATGGTGTCTCAAATATATTCCGCTGTTGTTCCATTTTTTTGGGACCTCGCCAAAGGTTTGTTGAAATTGTACATCCCATTTAACCTCTCCAAAAATTAAGCTAGTTTGTCCATTACATACAGTGTTCCAACATTGCATTTTACTGATGTTTTACGGGGGGAAATCAACTAATCTTTCTTGAATTGGTTGAAAGTCAACTATAATTTTTTGCTTAGCAAAAAAAAAACTGTTACATGCCAAAGGCAAAGATTTTGCAAGGAATACAAATTTAGAATCGCAAAATTACACCGAGTAAAGGTTCTAGAGGGGTATATTGTGTAGTCTAAATTATGGCATCATATGCATGCACAACTCCACTGCCCCACATTTTTTTATTTTTCCAAAGGTAGGATGTTGGCCAATTAGTAGGTTTGATTTCTAACTACTAAGGCTATCAATGTTGTATTGATGTTAATTACCACAAAAAAAAAATGTTGTATTGATGTTTCATCAGATCAAACTCATGACCTCACACTACAAAATGGTGATAGTAATACATTACAATTGGACCAACTGGATTATATAGACCGCGTTTGACAAGCCTCGCCCCACATTTGATTTGAACCCCTAAAAGATTAATAAACCAAGTTTTAACAAGTGAACCAGCGTCCATATAACATAAAACTTAACTTACAAAGTCTTAATCTAAGGTCTTTACCAATAAACTGCATCACAAAAATAATTCACTTCTAACATCAATATCCCCTCAGCTACTTCTCCAGTCTCGGTTTTTTTTTCATTGGCGTAGCTAAAAAAAATTCATTCAAGAACAACATGAAACCATGTGGCATGTACTCAATCACACAGGAGCCTACCCCTCTTTAGAACAACATCCAAAAGAAAGGAACATCATAGAGAATTTTTTAGCATATCCTTCCTTCCATTTTTCACAAACATCATTTGGCTTAGGGTGCGTTCCAGTTTCTTTAAAAAATAACTTTTAGAAAAGGAAGGTAATTTCAAGCTCAAAAATTATGTGTTTACGCAAATAATTTTTCTATCAATATAGATCTTGTTTGATAGATCTCATTGAGATCTTTTAAATGGTGCAAAAAAAATTAAAAAATTATTTATCATTTTCATTATATTTGAGCTTGAAATTACCTTCTTTTTAAAAAAGAAGATTTAAAAAGAAAACGGAACAACACCTTAGTCGGCAAGAGCTATCATTCAACACCCAACATTCATGTTGGAGTGGTCCCATGATTCACAAATCGTTCTTTCTTGCCCAACCATCCAACATACATTTTTGCGGTTCGAAAATCTAACAAGCTTAAAATCTATATTCTCAAGCTTGGTTTATTTACCAAGGCGAGCCAATTTCAAATGGCCTTAATCGAGGCGATCACAAGTAGGGATGGCAATTTCGGCCTACCCGACCCAATCCGATCCGTTCCCCGCCCCAAATGGATAGGGGATTCGGGGATTATTTGGGGATCGGGTAGGGTATGGGGATAATTTTTAAAAAAAAGTGGGGAACGGGTAGGGGGTGGGTATGAGTTAGTACCCGCCCCACTAGCCTACTATATTACTATATATAATAATTATATATACATAAGTTAGGGTTCCTGAGCCCCATCCCACTAGCCTACCATATATATACATAATTTTTACTCTGATTCCTATAGTTGGAATAGTTGGACTATTTTGTGTTAAATGGCAGTAGAAAACATTTTGGTTATTGTACTCCTCCAATTAACCAATGAACAAATGGTTCATGTCAAAAGTACTACATGAAGCGTTTTTTTAAAGGCTTTCTATTTCCCAAAACTTGATGAAAGTTGAAATTGACATTGATTATCAATTGTAATGGCAGCCTAGATTGTGTTTTTTTCGGAATTTAGTTTCATGGTTTGTATTTTCTAATGGTAGGTGACTTTTTTTTTAAAAAGTTTTGGAATCTTTGGATCCCCGATTCCCCTCGGGGATCTCCGATCCCCGTTTGGGGCGGGGATGGAGGGTAAAAATAAATCCCCGGTGGGGATTGGGGCGGGGATCGGGAGGGATTTGGATTCGGGGATCGGGGACGGGGATAGTGGTATCCACTCCCGACCCTCCCCGTTGCCATCCCTAATCACAAGTCAATCTCATATAACTTGAATTTTTAAACATATTAAACTGAACGATCTGAGTAATATCTTGTTCACCCTTGGTTTGTATACGTAACAAACCGACATCAACGGAAAACAAACCGATGTCAAAAGAGCTTTTAAACACGAACTCGAACTCGAATAGCTTGTTTAGTTTATAAGTCTTAATCCCGTTCCAATCTCGATCTACACATTTCTCCGGTCTTTTCCACTCACCCTAAATCAACCAGGTACTATATGATTCTATAGCTGTTTGCATGAATACCAAAAACAGAGAAATATATGAATTACTACTTTCATGTATCCAGATAAAACGAACTAAATTGTAGTAGGAAATATACACCATAACAACCGAAGAAACATACCAGAGCAACCATGGCGACCAAAGCGTACAAGGCAGAGAGTACATAGAAGATGCTTTGTTGCCATTGATGGGATCCCTCTATGTCGTTCCACCAGTTGAATACGCCTGTCTCCCCTCCGCCATTACTTTCTCTCTCTCGGATCATAAAGAACTCGGGTTCCAGAGTGGACGCCATAGGAGAGAGGAATAAACAACTCTTCTGAACAGCCGGAAGCGGGGAATGTATAGTCGTAGACGAAGAAGAGGAGTGAGAAAAGTTCAGCAGTAGAGAGAGAGAGAGAGATGGGGGGAAGCGGGAGAAAAGTTTGGGTTGTGTACACGTGGAAATAAGAGAGGATGACACTGTACAAGGCTGATTAGACATCGTGGCATGTGTTCGTTAATTTCGCAACAAATACCCAAATTTCAAGGACACAAGCCACTGTCCAGTTAAGGATCCAGTTTTAGGCCTTGTTCGGATAAATAATTTATTTTAGATTATTTTTTATTTATATTTTTAAAAAAAATTCGTATTTATTAGTTTATTGTCATTTTTTTGAGAATTATTGTTTCGTCGTGACAAAAGAAATTTTAAAAATAAAAAATTACAATCAAAATTCAAAATTTTTTAAATAAAGACGAAAAAATTGGCTTTTTTTTTCTTTATTCAAAAAAATTGAGTTTCGATCATAATTTTCTACTTTTTAGATTTCTTCCATCCTGACGAAGCACTAATCCAAAAAAAATTAACAAATGAAAAAAAATTCAAATAAAAACAAAAAATAATCTAGAGTGGTTTTTTTTAGCCGAACAAGGCCGTCTTTTGTGGGCTAATTCCGGGCCCACAATAAGGCCTATTTTAACCTAATAAATAAAATGACTTGGTTTTTGTTATTATTATTTACAAAAAATCGCATTTGTTAATTTTTTTTCAAATTTTTTTGGATTATTTCTTCATCATAATGAGAGGAACTTAAAAATTAAAAAAACTACGACCGAAACCCAAATTTTTTTGAATAAAGAAAAAAATAAGCCAATAAATTAATTTTTTCCATCTTTATTTGACAAAAATTTCGGTTTCGGTCATAATTTTTTACTTCTTAGATTTCTCTTGTCATGATGAAACAATAATCACAAAAAAATCAATGAAAAACTAACAAATGCGAAAAAATTTGAACAACAACAACAACAACAAAAAAAGCCACTTTGCTTATTAGGCCAAGATAGGCCTAATAATCGGCATCCTTCGCCTTGTAGAGCTCGTCCAATTTGTCATTCATTTAAGAAATTAGCTTAATTGAAAATCGACAAGTACATGATCAAAACAGATTTGTGCAATAAAAAAATAGGAAATTTAAGTTTCGGATTTTTTCGTGTACAAAAATCTGTTTAATTATATACTTATCGATATTCAATCGAACTAATTTTTTATGAGAATGAAAAACTCAACGAGCTCTACAAAGTGAACGATTTTGATCATTGTCATGGACCTGAGAAGGGCACACAAAGTCCAAAAACTAAACCCCAAACTGGACAAAGGAAATTGGAGAGGAGCTGTGTTCCAATTTCAAAGGGAGACCGACTAAGGAGACCGACGGTCTGTGTACCGATGGTGCACAACGGTGTGTGGGATCCACTTAGAGGTTCCATCCAAATAATTTGAGCCGTTTATCAATTTTAAAATAAATTTTTTGGTGGTCCAAAATAAATAAGCTCAATCGGATAATTCTAACTTATAGATATCCAATCTTTCTTTTATCATTTTTCATTCAGAATTCAGGATCCTAACTTCTGAAGAAAGTTTAAAAATATTGGGTCAAGCAACTATGAATATCCGATTGAGCTGATTTTTTACAAAACCACTTCAAAAACTATTGAACGGCTTAGATTATTTGTATGGGACTTCTAAGTAGGCCCCCCCACACCATTTGTGCACCATCGGTTCACAAACTGTCGGTACCCATAGCTTTTTGGTTTGAGAGGCAGAGATGTTAGAACCTTAAAACGTTATTCACTTCTGTTCTCAATTCTTGCACTGCAATCACGCTCACAATTCCTACTTGCAAATTTTAAGGACGCTTTTCACGCGCGTTCCTGTTCATACATGCGCACTTGAATTATGTTACTAAGGACTTATAAAATAACCACATTTGCACAAACAACCCCCACAAACACGTACTGATGTCAACCAGGGAGATTTTGGATTTCCCCCCCTCCTAATGTTAATATTTGCAAAATTTATATACTCTGTATATGTCATATGGACTGACCCCCGTTTCAGAACTCATTTTAAGTACTTATTTTTTAAGCAGGCGATTTCAAATTCAAAAATAATGTGTTTACACAAATAATTTTTCTAGTAATATGGATCTTGTTTGATAGATCTCATTAAGATCTTTTGAACGGTACAAAAACATTGAAAAATTATTTTTCATTTATATTATTTTTGAGTTTAAAATGTGAACTAAGTACTTTTTTTTTATGAAGGTGTTCTGGAACGGGTAAATATCATTCTTTCTACGAGCACATTTTTCTAAAAGTTAGATTTTGCAAAATTTAAATCTATATGTACTATTTTTTAGAGGAACTTAGAGGAATTTAAGTTTTCATCCTAATTGGTTTGAATCATTAATACCTTGTTCGGATCATAACTTGGAAAAAATTTCCAACTCCAAAAATGCTCATTACCCATACTTTCAAGTTTTAATCATTACTCTCATTTTTCTCTCTACTTAGGCCTCATTCGGTTAAATAAGCCATTTGGTTTTTTTTTGGTCCTTATTCAATTTTGTTTTTTGCATTTTTTGTCGATATTTTGAAGATTATTGCTTTGTTATGAAGAGAGAAATCTAAAAAGTAAAAAATTATGATCAAAATTTAAATTTTTTTGAATCAAGACGAAAATAAGCCAATAAGCTAATTTTTTCGTCTTTATTCACAAAAAATTAGATTTCGATCGTAATTTTTTACTTTTTAGATTCCTCTCGCATGACAAAGCAATAATCCTCAAAAAATTGGCAAAAAACTAACAAATGAGAAAAAAAAATTGAATAAGAACAAAAAAATAAGCCAAATGGATTATTTAGCCGAATGAGCCCTTATTATCCCTATCTCCAATCATTAATCTTATTTCTCTATCTCTCTCTCCACTCATTACCTTTATCTCCAATTATTATCATAATTTATCTCTCCACTCATTATCCCAAAAATTCTTTCCAAATTTTTCAAAGTTGTTATCCAAACACATCATAAATTGTCATCCTTTAGCCCTTGTTTATACCTAAATCCTACTATATCTCTCCCCATTTATCACCTCACATTTATTACGTTACCTATAATAAATTTATTGAATACGATATATTTATGGAATATGATAAATCTAATGTATTTATTAATCAACATGACAATTTTGACAAACATGATAAATTCAGTATCCACACATGACAAAATCTTTAAAAAAACACTAATGAAAATTTTGTCTAACGTAATAAATTTGTAATATATGAACATTTCGACAAAGGTGGTAAATTTGTTATACAAATGATGAATTCATGGATGAACACCTAAATAAGTATTCTAAACAGGATGCTTATTTTTTATTTTTATTTTTATTAGGCGAGGAGATAAGAGATACGAAAAGTTTACAAGTTACTTTTCTCTTCTTTTTCTAATGGAGTATGAAATAATAGTGCTAAAAGAGAGAATTATTCAATAAAACATTCTGTAAGATATATTGATATTCATATCTTATGAATGAAAGTGTCAAACGATACTTACATTCAAACGCGAAAATTGCATTTTAAGTACAAAATTTCTAATCAAATCCCATCTAATAAGGGACCGTTTGGATTGCACGTCTTATTGACTTATTTGCTTATTTTGATTTTGAATCTCAATACAATTATATTTAGATTGGTATATAAAATAAAACAATCACACAACGAAAACAATAATAACCAAACGTGCATGAGGTCGCAAAGTCGAATCACAAAGTCCAAAATTCAAATATTTCAATTCTACGAAGGCCAAATATTTTAATTCCAAAATTAATCGAGGCATACACAAGCTGGTCCAAACATTCGATTTCCCAACATTGCCCCAAAATTGAAAAGTAGGAAAATAAATTGAAATTGCATCCCAAATTAGTAAATCCAGCAAGGAATATTCGTGCAATTAAAATTACATGTTTCCAGTACAATCCCGCACGAGAATTTCTCTGTAAAACCCTCCCCCCTCTCTAAAACCCTTTCAAAATCAGCTGCCGGAATCTCTCTCTCTCTCTCTCTGTAAAACCCTCGCAAAACCCTAACTTTGGCTACAAGTCTCCTCCAAATACTCCCACAAATCAATCAAATTGAGCCACTAATCAGCTCGATTATGTCGAAGCAACTTAGCCTGGGGAAGATCAGCGTCTCGAACCCGAAAGTCTGGGTCGTGATCGGCGTCACCGTCGCCGGAATCGTCATTCTCGCCGAGACGCGGCGGCGGAGACTTAGAGCGAGGAAGTTAGAGAGAGAAGACTTGGGTGCTTTCATCGAACGCTTCGAGCTTCTCCCCTTCCCCCAGCCGCTGCCGCCCGCTGCTCGACACCTTCTCTCTGGTCTCACATTCGCCGTCAAGGACATGTTCGCAAACTATGACTTTTAACCTCTTTTCTAACATCTGTTTATCGTGTATCTGTGATCATGCTTTTTGCATATATGCATATGTCTATCCATTCGATATAGAGATGTATTCAGGCCCCATTCTCCCTAAATTTTGTCTGGTCATTTTTACTTTTTGTATTTTCTGTTTTAGTTTTTAGTGAACTGATTTTGCTTTTGGAGACGGATCATTAATATATTCTAACGAAAGTTCAAAAAAACAAACAAACAAAATACCAACAATTTAGGGACGAGAGAGAGAGAGAGAGAGAGAGAGAGAGAGAGAGAGATTTGGGCTTTGTTATGTATTTTTCTTTGTTTGCTTTGTGTATATTTTTCAAAATTTTTAATTAATTTGCGTTAATTTTTACTCATTTAAAAATTTGGTTGATGATAGTAGATATATGTCATTTTGTGCATAGAATGGGAATAATATCTGTACACCAGTACGGCTATGTATGTATATACCTTTTGATGTCGACATCTGTATATCTATTCATGCATCCATATGTTATACTTGGATATGTATTTGGTCTTTGGCATGCATGCATATACTACAATTATCTGTACATGTGTATTATTATGCATAACTTGCTTATTGGGCTTTATGTTGTTTCTTCACAGTTTTGACGTGAAAGACTGTGTGACTGGGTTTGGTAATCCAGACTGGAAGAGGACGCATGAGGCGGCTGGAAAGACAGCGGTGGTGGTGACTGCTTTGTTGAAGAATGGGGCTACTTGTGTGGGAAAGACCGTCATGGATGAATTTGCTTTCGGGTATACGCCCTTCCTCTAGCTGCAGTACTGTAGTTTGTGATGCTTGCTTTGGATGAAGATTTTTTTGGTACTTAATCCATTAAATCATGTCTTGTGTGAATAATTGAGACACGAACAGACAAATTGAGTTGAGGATAATTGGAGTTTTATATGTATATTTCAGGATAACTGGAGAAAATGTGCATTATGGAACCCCAACAAACCCACGAATGCCATCCCATATTCCTGGGGGATCATCTAGTGGTTCAGCTGTGGCTGTTGCAGCTGGATTTGTCGATTTTGCTCTTGGTATACTTTGTATTCCACATTGTTTAGTAGGGATTTTGTTCCCATAATCACCTATGGTTTTGTTAGATTTTTGTATCGGGAAATGTGTCTACTTCTGTTATTGCATGTTTCTCTTTTCCTCTCTTCCTTTTTTACTATCTTGAATTTGTGGTGATGCTTTGTGTTGTTTTTTTTGTATTGTTTTTAAAGCCCAGTTTCTCTGGAGATTACGTGGGGTATGGTGGTTCAAATGGCTTAGTTCTACCATATCTTACTTTTTTTTTCTTGTTCGTTTTCGGAAAAATGTTACTTCAGGTCTTAACATTTGTGGCACACTGTTATCCTTTGGAAGTCAACTGCTGTTGACGGATAGTAGGTGTATTTTGTTATTTTTCCTGGCTCTTGAATACAAATATCTGTATTTAATGCGAATTAAGATATTTGAAAGTTAAATTTGTCTATGGTTTAGTGTGGGTTGTGGAATCTTTTACTGGATTCTCTTCTTGTAAGTTGGTGTCATTTCCAAAATCTAGCTTTGCAGTTATGCATTCTGATCAACATCACCGATAATTGCCTAGGTACTGATACAATCGGATGTGTGAGAACACCAGCATCATTTTGTGGTATACTTGGATGCCGACCATCCCATGGGGTTGTAGCTACAATTGGGGTTCTACCAAATTCGCAAAGTTTGGACACAGTTGGTATGTTGTTGTCATTCTATTATACTTTTCTATGAAGTGACTCCGAAGTACTCATCGTCGTATACCCTTATAACCTTATCAAGTATTAACTATGCAGATATGACTGCCATGCCCTTTGTGTGCCTTTAAACAAAATTTTCCATGTGTTTTAGTTCCAACCGTTGAACTAGTTGGCATGGTTAAACGAATGAGTCTTGTGAATATGACTTGCCTTTCTAACTTGGCAGAGTTAGCTAATGTTCTCTTCCTTCCATTTCTTGATTAAATAAATCTAAGGGGTTCTTGATATAGTGATAATTTCTTCTCGTATTCTTGAGTTAACATGTCCATTATGGGTACTTATAATGTATCACCACTTCCGAGTCTATGGTCTGCACCTATCTTGTGGTTCTTTCTATATTATTTTACTGATACATTGTATGTGACTATATTAATCTTTCAGGATGGTTTGCACGTGATCCATCAATTTTACATCGTGTTGGGCACATTCTACTTCAACTGAACCCGGTGGAACCTAGAAGGACACGATGCTTTATCATAGCTGATGATCTCTTCCAGCTTTCTAAGGTTCCAAAGCAGAAGAGTATACAAGTTATAACCAGAGTAACTGAAAATTTATCCGGGTGTAAGTCGAAGATTTATCATATTTCTGTCACGATTCCGTGTTTCAGTGGAGTGTTCATTGATGGTTTGATGTGAAGATTTTAGTTTGCTACAAGATTTCAGCGATGTCATCATATTTTAGTAGGCCAAAACATGTCGCATGTTTATATATATTATCTTTTGGCCTCATTGACTCTACAGACCAGCCACCCAGACATGTGAATTTTGGTCAGTATGTTGCTGCAAATGTGCCCAGCTTAAGAGGTTTCCGTGAAGAGTCAATGACCTTGCAAGATGGAATATCTACTCTGAAAGCTCTATCATCTGTTATGTTTTTACTACAGAGGTATTTAAAGTTGATTTATTCATTTTAGTCATGCACCCTCCATCCCAAACAAACATGCACACCTGCAAATAAATGCATATACAAAGGAAAAGGAGAAGAAGAATTGGAAGATACCTTCCTGATTCTGGGATTTGGGTGTTCTGTAGTAAAGTTAAGCTTCCTAGGGTGAAATAATATGCAATGTGCTGGGAGCTTTGTCTTTGTTTGATGATGGAGATAGCTAGTATTGTTTGTGGGGGCTTGAGGGGTTCTTGGGTTGAGCTGCTTGCCCCAACATGATGGGGGCCTTAGGAAATGTGCATTTCATTCCTCTTTTATCTGTTATAATGTGCATTTCCCCCTGAATATGGTCTGTACTCCATAGTCCATACTCATGGAACTTTGGAATTTGAGTTTATGATGTTCATTTTACGTTTAATACATAAGCTGTAATGTGGTATCGCCATTTAATTGAGGCCCTGATCTTAGATACGAATTTAAAACAAATCATGGAGAATGGGTTAAAGCAGTCAAACCCAGATTAGCATCTGATGTCGCTGATCGAGTGAATGCAGCAGTTGATGCTACACATGAGAACGTTAAAACTTTGTACAAAGTCAGAACTGAAATGCGAGCAGCCCTACGGAGTCTCTTGAAGGTACAGTTACTTTTCATTGCTGGTAGCCACTTGTACATGAGATGATATCGTTCATACTTCATGTAACCTATGGTTTGTTGGGAGCAATGAGCCTCTCAATTATGTTCATTCTTTTGATCACCAGAAATGAGAATCAGTACCAGTCTGGATTAACAAGTCTAGACCCATTCTTATTGCCGTAATGTCGTGGTCTTTTATTGGGACATAGCCATGTTAAAGGTTTAAATGTCACTACTCATTAGATGCATGGCTAGGAAAGACAGCATAATCAGAATTATAAATTTGTGCAATTCACTTCTACACATTTGAAATCATGTCATATCTGTTGTTTAATAGGCTGAAATCACCAGGAAGCCATAGGAGCGCAAAGTTTGTGCCGATTTGGGAGGCAAACTAGTGAGAATGGAAGATTGTTGTCTTTAAAATGTTTTGGAAGTTTCAAAAAGACATGTTCTATTTTGAAGGCGTCACTTTGTTTCCTAATTTCATGTACTCTGTGTTTGTAGTATCCGATGGGCATTGTTACTATTCTTGTATCATACTTTCACTTGCACCTTATTGCCCCAGTGACCTTTATTGTTTTCTCCTAGGATGATGGAATATTAGTAGTCCCCACAGTTGCTGATCCTCCAATGAAACTTAATTCAAAGAAAGGTCTCTCTGCTGAGTTCCATGACAGAGCATTTGCCCTACTGAGCATAGCAAGTATGTCTGGTTGTTGTCAGGTAACTTCATATCTCAGTCTACATTTTCAAGTAATTCCCTGGCCAGTTATATAGACCTATTATTCTTTGTTTTGTTATCTCAGGTCACCATTCCATTTGGCAAGCATGATGGCTGTCCAATCTCTGTCTCTTTCTTAGCATTCCATGGAGCTGATAAATTTCTTCTTGATACTGTTTTGGATACTTACTCGTCTCTTCAGGAGCAAGTTAGCCTTGTGTCCCATTCATCACCAGTGCCAGATACAAATGGCCACATGGATGCCTCTGAACTGTTGAAAGAAAAGGTTTGTTCTCTTTTAGCCTACTTGTAATCTGGAAGTTTGGAAGGTGCAAGAAATAGGCCCAATCTTACAACAATGTTCATGATAATTGATTTTGAATTCGAAATCTTTTCGGTCTGAGATGTATCTCTGCATGTTTACCCCTAGCTTTTTGCTTGGGTGGTTTTTTGTGCAGCGCCTTTTGTAAGTTTTTGAGTTTTTAGTTTAAGCGCTTTCCTTTGTTCATTAGGCTTTCTTCTGTCTCTGTGCACCCTTTCAGAAAGACATTCTATAGGATTAGTGTAGCCTCTCTGCCCATTTAAATCTGCTTGAGGGAGAGCTATATGGGAATTGGAATCAACTGGTGTCATGAGACAAGTTATTCAGTAATTTCAGTGGAAACAATGTTCTTAAATAACGTTTTTGGTGTACAGAATTGGACCTTCAGTTAGCCTGGAAAAGGAAACGTTTTTGACTTATACATACAATATTGATCAGGACCCAAGTTTTTCAGTATTAGATTCATTCAATATTAATAACACCAAGTGTATACGATTTTGATGGTGTAACGTTCCAACCAAACTAGTATTCTTTTAGCAAGTTAATTTACCAATAAGAAGCGATATACGGGCAATGATATCGATTATAAGATGAATACCTACATTCTCTACATACATTAGTACATTGATGATATGACACTGAGGCTGTAGCTGTGCGTCTATTGCTGTGATTTTTGCTACTAGATACCAATGTGTCAGAAATGGATGCAACCATATGTCGTAGCCTTTTGTTTCAAGTGCCCACATGTTTAAGGCTTCCTGTCATGTTAGATTACCATAATGAGATTTTAGTTCAGAAACTAGAGAGATTAGTGATGTAGAATAGATTTGGAATAGGGTTAACGATGCTCAAACACAAAGAAAAGGGGCTATTTTGACGCTGAGAACAGTGGACGTGAGATAAAAGAATTCTAGGCCTCACATCTAGACAGTCTTAGGCATCACACCTAGGGCCTCTTTAGCATCGCGTCAAAGTAAAAAAAGGATTGCATCACACAATCTTGAAAGCTTAATACCTTGCTCGGTTTGATTTTTGGAAAAAAATTTCCAACTAAAAAAATACTCATTACCTCTACTTCCAATCATTACTCTCCACTCATTACCCCTATCTCCAATCATTATTCTCATTTCTCTCTCTATCTCTCTCCACTCATTACCCCTATCTCCAATCATTATTCTCATTTCTCTCTCTATCTCTCTCCACTCATTACCCCTACTTCCAATCATTACTCTATTTCTCTCTCCACTCATGACCCCAAAAAATTTCTCAAATACTCATCCAAACACAGCATAAAGCTGCAGGATTTTTATATATTCATTCATTCATATCTCAACTCTTGAAGTACATCAATTTATAAGCTCCAAATGTGTATAGTACCAAAGACTGTTCCTATGCCCTAGATGTGGCTGCGTTGGATGAATGTGTTATCTAATGGTTGCATGCAATATGTGGTCAAATTTTCCTAAATGAAAAGTCACAAGGCTCATGAAAAGTCACATCCAAAAAATTTCCAGCCAATGTCCAGTTAATATCCTAAGGCCCTTCATCATCCAGCATATGCCAACATTAAGGCTTGGGATGGACTACCCCCCAATCCATAAGGGCCATAACTTCCAGCCATATAAAATTGCCAAATAGCTGTGACCTCTTTGTGTGGATGGTGGACCTCATTGTCGGTACTTGGAGGTCCTCTGCCCCAGAGGCTACCGGAGGACCCTCCATGCCTCCTCGGCCCCCAGAGACTATGAAGGAACTTCCATCCTATACACGGCTAACATGACCACTGCACATTGAGCGGGACCAAAAGCTACTTATGGCGACTCTTCAGTCTTCACACCACCCTAGGCTAGGAGCAGGGCCTATGTACCATGCTTGGGACCTAAGGAGGAATGTGGCTTGGAGACTAGAGTAAAGGGATGGCCAAGGCTCAGCTCCATGAGGTAAGCTCCACCTTGACCCGTCATAGCGAGAGAGGGCCTCGCCAACATCACCCGACATCCGAAGATCCCTGCAGTTCCGGCTAACAAGCTGATACATAGGGGCCTATATCATATCTACCATCTGGCGATGACACATGCCTCCATATATCATCCAACTGTCTCCAGGAGTCCCTTGATACAAAACTCCAGTTCTGAACATAACACTCAATGAAGAATCTGTACTCTGCTCCAGATTAATGAGGAGAGGCACACTTCCTTCCCCCCCAAGGCTCCTAAGCTCCTATATAAAGAGGGGTTTACCCTTATTAAAGACAAGCTATCTATTACCCTTTGAAGGCACACCTAACACACATACTCTCCATTGCCATCCCTCTCTCTTTCTAAGGCCGTCTTAAGCTCTCCCCTCCCCCACCTTCGGCGGTCTGAGTCATCGCAGTATCCACCATATTCCTAGAGGGTAACCTTAGGTACTCTTCCCACTCTTTTCTCTTGCACCTTGTTCTTAATATCTTTGAGGTACTAGGAATCACCATGACTTGTCCAAGTCATAACTATGAATCAAGAACCGCCATATCTTGTCTTTTAAATATCTCTGAAGCATTACTCATCCTGTCACCTATGATTCGTCAAGTCACCAAGGACTTTCCAAACCCTTTAAAAACCCTCCCCTCGGCCGCTTCCAAGGCAAAGCAAGCGTAAAAGAGTAAACATCTTACATCTCAAGCTTCCTTTTGATGGAAAACTTTGAATTTACTCACATTTTCTTTCCTGAAAACAACTAAACCATGGCTTTTCGATCCCCAATTCCAAGTTAGATCGAACTCTCCAGTATATAACCCTAGGGTAAAACACCTTTCAGGCTCAGGGTACACGCTTATCCTCCTGTTGCAAGAGGGGATCGAACCGCCACTGACATGGATCAAGAGAGGAGGCGTCCCTTAAAACGTGGTGGACGACTACAACGACAAGGTAGCATGTGTTCAAGCCTCTTTCAGAGAGGAACTCATCTGAGCATGGGATACGCTCTCAATGCATCACCTCTGGTTTCATCGAACGCCGGGAGACCTCCCAATACACATCCACCAGCTACGCAATGATGTGGAGTGGAACTGGTCCTACCGTATAATGTGCACCACACCGAAATCATCTCGGCCTCCGCCTTTGACCAGCTATGCATTTTAGCCGAACACGTGGAAACTTACGGCCAACTGTCATATGACTTATTTATAGCAACCTTCAAAGCTCCCAGTCCAATTGAAGGATTGGGACCTGCCTTCTTATCAATCAATCAAGGAGCTCTGACCACAACGTCCCACAAGGATGAGCCATGACCTCTCCACTCGACGCCCAATGACAATTCTATTATGAAATTACCGCGGAGCCCTTAATATGGGTTTTTACAAGATCTTTCTTGACATGGTCACATTGCACTGACCGGACTTGAAGGGGCTCCAACCAAGCAAATGAGCTCAACGCTTGGATTCGCCAATTCAGTCATCATGGATCCCCCAACCCCCAACTCATTGGGCGTGTTTGATAACAGATTTCGTTTCGGAGGGATTGGTAATGAGGTGGGATTAGGATTGGGATTGGTAATGAGGTGGGATTATTAATGAGGAGATGAATCTTTTATTCATGTTTGTTTTGGACTGGATTAGATTGTGGGATTGTGAATAACATGTTTGTTTAGGATAGGATAGGATTGGATTGTGAACAAAATTCTTTTTCCAATCTTAATCCCATGGGATAGGATTGCTAATAACACCTCCCCCTTGGGTTGGCTAATCCCATCAATTGGGGGGATTAAGTATCCCATGGGATTCCTAATCCTACCCAACAAAATCACACCAAACATGGTTTTTGGAGACAAGCTCACTTTGGTAATCCTATCCCAAGCTCTAGTCCAGCTATCAAACATGGCCATTGGGTGGAGTATGGCTCTTATGGGACCAAGAACTCCAATGCACTTTATTGGGTTTTTACCAACATGAAATCTGGGTTTTGGTGGATATGCCATTTGTGTTGTAAATGTCTAAAGTCTAAATTTTATTCAAGATGTGATTTGGATTTTATTAGTGACCGTGCTAACCAACTGTTTCAAAGGCTCCAGTATTTCACTCTCCAAACAAAGAAAACCCCCTGAGACTCGGTCTTATGGCACAAACTTGTTACACACTGCTATAAGTCATTGTTTTATAATACTCTCGCCACACATTTGATCGCCTCTAAGAGTCATTGTCACACAATTCTCGGCCCATAGCAGCACGGGAGTCACAAGCTTAGCCTAATTAGGTGCTTGAAGACTACCCTACACTCGGCCCATAGCGCCGCCGTAGGGGCATGTCCCCTGTTACCAGAGAATATTTGCTGCGCTTTTGGGAATTATTTGGAGTGTTAAGGAAAGATAAAATTATCCACAACTAGCGGTGGTGACTTGAGCTTTCTCCACAAGCAATTGTTGTCATTACATAACAATGGCTTGAAGTTGATGTGGTTAATAGAAAGAAATACACATATGGCGGCTCAAATGGACGTGGCCCGGTTGCCTGGTGAGATAGAAAAGATGAGACTCTCGTTGCGAGATACCAAAGCTGCCATGGCTCAACTAGAAGAGAAGCTGCAAGAAGCTAGAGCCATTGTGGCTCATTTAGAGGAGCAAGACGCTATTCTCGTTGGGCAGCTTAAGGAGCCAAACAAAGTGGGAAACTTCGGAGTTTGATGTAAATAGCTATGCTTGGTAAGGCTTGAACGAATAAAATCGTGGCTTTCTCTCTCTTTTTTATGCACTCTAGTAGCTATTAGTAGTTTCTTTTGTTTTTTCCCTTGATGTAGTTGTGTGTTACATAACGTTTGCTAAATTATGTTATTGGAGGAAAAATCTTTTTATTTCTTGCCTTTGCTTTCATTTGCACTTACCAAACCTAACTGAGCCTTATGTCCCAATCACTTGGGGTCGGCTACATGAATCATTTTCCTCCATTGAGCTCTGTCAAGGGCCACTTGCTCACACAAACCCATTATACTCATATCTTTGCGCACAACAGTATCTAATGTCAATTTAGGTCTACCCCTCCCCTTAGCATTGCTACCTAAAGCTATCCTATCCGCTCTCTTAACTACTGCATCTCCCGGTCTACAGTAGATATGTCCAAACCACCTTAGCCTATTTTCCATCAACTTCTCCTCTATAGGTGCTACACCTGCCATCTCACGAACCGTTTCATTTCTATTCTTGTCTCGTCTAGTCTTACTACACATCCACCTCAACATTCTCATTTCCGCCATACTCATCTTGTTCACCTGTTGTTTCTTAATAGGCCAACATTCTGTCCTGTAAAGCATCGGTGGTCTTATGGCAGTTCCATAGAATTTTCCTTTCAATTTTGTGAGTACCCTCTTGTCTCATAGTACACCAGTAGCGCTCCTCCACTTGAGCCACCCCACTTGGATCCTATGGGTCACATCATCGGCAATCTCTCAATCTCTACTAATAATTGAGCCTAAATACCTAAATTGATCACTCTTTGGTATCTCCTGGTCTTGGATCATCACTCTTTCTTCATGCACACTGCTGGTACCACTAAACTTGCACAGCAAATACTCAGTTTTACTCCTACTTATTCGAAAACCCTTTGACTCTAATGCTTCCCTCTAAATTTCTAGTTTCGTATTAACACCTCTAGCAGTTTCATCTACGAAGACAATGTCATCTGCAAACATCATATACCATGGGATATCCTTCTGAAATTGTCTAGTCAATTCATCCATAACTAAGGCAAAGAGGTACGGGCTCAAGGCTGACCCTTATGCAATCCTACAGTGATTGGAAATTCACTCGTTTCCCCTACTCGTGATCTAATGGTAGTGACGGCACCTTCATACATGTCTCTAATCACCTAGATATACCCTTTGGTCACTCCCTTTCTCTCCAGAACCAACCATATGATGTCTCTAGGCACCCTATCATAAGCCTTTTCTAAGTCTATGAAAACCATATGGAGATCCTTCTTCTTTGCTCTGTGTTTTTTTACCAATCTCCTTAATAGGTAGATAGCTTCCATGGTTGATCTTCCATGCATGAATCCAAACTGTTTCTCTGACACTCCAGGCATGAACCCAAATTGTTTCTTTGACACTCTAGTCACCATCCGCTTTCATTTGCACTTGACGAATCAAATATGGAGTCTTGTTTTTGTTTTGTTTTTTTGCCCTTTTAATATAATATGGTGCCAGGCGTGTAATATAGGCGGTCTTTGGGTGAATGTGTAATATTTCGGCGGTCTTTGGAGATGCAAAATTGGTAAGACAATGAATGGTGTGAGGCAAGCCACGACCATGTTAGGAGGCACCCAATTATGACAATATATCATTTTGGGTATATAAAGTTAATGGGAGTTCTTTCCTCTAGTCAGCATAGGAGGGAAGTGATTTGGTGATATGAACGTCTATGTGAGAAGGCACCTGGTCCATTGAGTTTGGCGTGTCTTAGTTAGGCCAACTTCTTGATTGATGGCGGTCACCCCATGTGCTGAGCACATTTGGTAGGCCAACTTCTTGATTGATGGCGGTCACCCCGTGTGCTGAGCACATTTGGTGGCCATTTCTAGGCATGGTTAGTCTACGAGCCCCCAATTAGGCTAGGCTTGTGACTCCTGATGGCGGTACTATGGGCCGAGATTAGGGTAGTCTTCAAGCCCCCAATTAGGTAGAGCTTGTAACCCCCGCCGCGCTGTGGGCTAAGAGACACGGATACGGACATGGACACAAGACACAACAATTCTAAAAAAATGGGGATACGGACACGGCGAGGGAGACGCTATGTGCATAAATCAATAAATAAAAAAATAAATATATAGAAAAAAAGTTATGAACCATTGTATATGAATAATTTCACAAATTGTATAATTTTCTTTCAAAGGCATAATAATAGTTGGGATGGCAATCTCGACCGAACTGATGGGTACCAGAACCGTAATCGATGTTTTTCCCCGAACCATAACCGAATTTTTCCCCGTGGATATGGGAATGGTTGAGATATTGGATAACCGAACGGGTATCGGTTCGGTTATGGTTGAACTGTTACCCGAATCGAACTGAACCGAAATAAAGAAATTACGACAATACTCTATATATATAAATATATATATATTTATAAAATAAATGGAAAATTCTAAAAGCAGCCCAATGGGCTGACAATAGTAGGTGTGTAAATGTGTATTAAAGAGTGTAAAAAATACACAGAAATACATATTTTCCTTGCATTCTAGTGTGCTTATCGTCAGCCCAGTGGGCTGATAATAGCAAGACCGAAAATAAATATATACACATACTCCACGGTAGCGAGGTTTAAAGGGTTCACACACGTGACACTTCTATTACTTTAACAGTTTCATCCACCCACCCATGCCGCCCCATATCCCATCCTCTGTAACTCCTCATCTTCTACGTCTGACTCATTCTCTCTCGCCGTCACCCCTACACCGTCGATTAAGGTTTCAGCCGTATCTCTCTCTCTCCCCTGATTTGGGTTGCCCCTCCTCCATTTCAGTAGATCCCTCCGCCGTCAATCATAAGACATCTCTCAACAGATCTGCTTTAGTGTTAAGTTAGGGTTTACTTTGTTATGTATTTGTTACTTAGGGGTATATTTGTACTTTCATTCTTGTCAATATAAATGCAAAGTGTGAGAGAGAGAAACCCAATTTTGGTGGCTCTCCTTTTTCCCCAAAGTTCACATGGTATCAGAGCATACACCTGGGGACTCCCGTCGTTCTTTTTTCTCATCGTCGATCAGCATCATCAAGCCTCGCCGATCGATCTAAGCAACTAGTACAAGGCAGTCCACTGGCTCTTTTTCTCTTGACAAGGTAGACCCAGACCTTTTCTTCTTGTTTTAGAACTCGTGGTACCAGAGATGATGTCGACCCAATGCCTCGCTGCACTCGTCGGACACCAACTGACCTCCGACGAACTCAGATCTTGAGTTCAGACCACTTTCCTACGTTACCCATACTCGCCGGAGCCTCGCCGGCCTTTTTCGACGTCGTCTGGTCTCGCCGGAGCTTCGCCGGCCCTTTCTAACCTTCACCAGACCTCCGGTGACTTTACCCAGTTGGTATTTTGAAGTTTCAAAGCTGTTCGGAACTGGGTTACCTCCGACGATCACCCCTTGTCATCGTCGACCACTTTTTGACGCCGGCGAACCTGTGCGACCACTGCCTGACCTCCGACGAGCCTTGTCGTCACCTCCGTGGTCTATTCCGACATTGTATGACCACTTTCCGACGCCGTACAGCCACTTCCGACGCCGTACGATGTCACTCCAGTCGATCCTGACCATTTCCAACACCGTATGACTCTTGTTTGCCCTTAACAACTCGCATCTGTCTCCGAAACCCACTGGGTAACTACATACAGGTACGTTTCAGGTTTTTCTGAGTTGCCGGTGGTCTGTCTAGGCTCGATTTGGGATTGTTAAGGTCTGGGTATTCTGGTTTCTGTTGAAAATCAACTGGTATTTGTACGTTGTTACTATCGCTCCTCTGTTTCGCTCCAGAACAGGGATTTTGAAGCTCCAAAATCAGCCTTATGGTGATTTCGAGGCCAGTTGATTAAGAGCAAGATCTGTGGTTTGCACCTCTGTTTGGCTATTGCAGATTTGTTTTGTAGCCTTTAGCCCTATTTGACTCTGTTTGGGTGCTATTTGGCACTATTTGGTCACTCTTTAGAAATATTTCGCACTGTTTGGGTATTGTTACACACTGTTGGGTACTGTTTGAACACTAGTCAGGACTGCTCTACGCCGTTTGGACTATTTTGGCACTCGAATCGGTATTTCCAGTCAGATTTCAGCTGGTTTTGTCTCGTTGACTGTGATTTGCTGCGATTAGTGTTGATCTCTGGTGTTTGCGATTTGAGGCTGTTTGGTGCCCTATGCTATTTTTCGGCACTGTTTGGTACTATTTCTACACTATTTGAGGCTGTTTTCGTAGTCCTTTACCGCCGTTCTGTTGGTATGGCGGAGGATCTCAAGCATGGTTCAGTTGGTGCCCTTTCTCAAGGGGAGTTACAAACTCTCAGGTGCCTAATAGCTAAGCTTGACATTTCGTTTACCACAGCTTCTACTTCCACTACCTCCTTTGCTCACACAGGTATCCAACCCATTGCATCTACTGCCTCCTCTTCTCTTCCTTGGATAATAGATTCTGGTGCTACAGATCATATGACAGGCTGTTCATCTCTTTTTGACTCTTACTCTACATGTTCCGGTAAGGATAAAGTCCGAGTCGCAGATGGATCCCTATCTGCTATTTCAGGAAAAGGTTCCATTCGCCACTCTCCAACCATCTCACTTTCTTCAGTTCTTCATGTTCCAAATTTTTCTACTAACCTTCTCTCTGTTAGTAGTCTTACTCATTCCCGAAAAATGTTTGTCTCTATGGATGTCACGTTTTGGGAGCTTAAGCCTTTTTATCCTTCCTCGAGTCCATCTCTTCAGGGGGAGAGTGGTAGAGAGGAAGAGATGTTGATGTCCCATAATCAGGAGTCATGGTCTTACTTTCCAATACCTTGTTATGGTGAGGGGGAGAAAGAAAACCCTAGAGAAGAACCTATATCTGAAGAATGAGCAGGACATGACATGAGTGGACGAGATGTTGATGACGATAGGCTTTACCCGCATAGGTTGCCTAACTTGCAGAAGTTTTCTCGACGGAAAAAGGGACAACCTATCTGTGCGATGCCACCTTGCCAATCACTATCGCCTACTCCAGTTTCAGAACCCGAACCCTCAGCTGGCTCATCTGGTAATGAATCTTCTCCTGCTGAACCTCCCTTTATTGACTCTGATAATCTTTCTGTTGCTCTTCGGAAAGGTGTTAGGTCATGCACTCAACATCCCATCTCCCAGTTTGTCTCTTATGATCGTTTATCTCCTTCATACCATGCATTTGTTTAGTCTCTTTCTTCTATATCTATTCCACAGAATTGGCAGGATGCATTTATGATACCTAAGTGGAAATGAGCTATGGTAGAGGAGATGACAGCTTTAAAAAAGAATGGCACTTGGGAGCTAGTATCACTTCCAGGAGGAAAGAAATCAGTGGGATGCAAGTGGGTTTTCACTGTTAAGCAGAATGCTGATGGTACAGTTGAGAGATACAAGGCGAGACTTGTTGCCAAGGGTTTTACTCAAACCTATGGTATTGACTACGAGGAGACGTTTGCTCCAGTGGCAAAGATGAACTCTGTGCGAGCTCTCCTTTCTTGTGCTGTTAATTTGAATTGGCCTCTTCAACAGTTTAATGTGAAAAATGCATTTCTCCATGGTGATTTAGAGGAGGAGGTGTATATGGATATACCACCAGGTTTTTCTTCCTCTGCAAGTGAGGGAAAGGTGTGTAGATTGAAGAAGGCACTTTATGGATTGAAGCAGTCACCTAGAGCTTGGTTTGGCAGATTTTCAAAGGCCATGTTGAGTTTTGGATACAAACAGAGTCATGCAGATCATACTATGTTCATCAAGAGAGGTGCTAGTAAAATTGCTGTCCTTATTGTTTATGTTGATGATATAATAATGACAGGCAATGATGTGAATGAGATTCATAACCTTAAGTCTCGTCTAGCTCAAGAATTCGAGATTAAGGATTTGGGATCAATGAGATACTCTCTTGGAATGGAGGTGGCAAGGTCTGATAAGGGTATTTTTATCTCCCAACGGAAGTATATACTTGATCTTTTGGAAGAAACAGGTATGTTGGGTTGTAGACCTGCAAATTCTCCTATTGAGGCAAATCATCAACTTAGTGGAGATATTGGGGAGCGTACTGATAAGGAGAGGTATCAGCGACTTGTGGGTCGATTATATACTTGGCGCACACCAGACCTGATGTAACGTATGCAGTGGGCGTTGTTAGTCAATTTATGCATGATCCTCGTACCTCACATCTCGATGCAGTTTATCGTATTTTGAGGTATCTCAAATCAGCTCCAGGTAAAGGAATTTTGTTTTCCAATCATGGTCACTTGAGGTTGGAAGCGTTTACTGATGCAGACTGGGCTGGTTCGGTGAATGATAGGCGCTCTACTTCAGGCTACTGCACCTTTTTTGGTGGGAATTTGGTTACTTGGCGAAGTAAGAAGCAATCAGTGGTAGCTAGATCCAGTGCAGAAGCCAAATATAGGGCTATGGCTCATGGCATATGTGAGCTTTTGTGGCTCCAAACCTTATTGAAGGATTTGGGATTTTCCGATGATAGTCCTATGAAACTTTACTGTGACAACAAAGCGGCTATAAATATTGCTCATAATCCTGTGCAGCATGACAGAACGAAGCATATCGAGATTGATAGGCATTTCATAAAGGAAAAGTTGAGCAAGGGTTTGATATGTATACCGTTTGTAAGGTCTGAGGACCGTTAGCTGATATATTTACAAAAGGGCTTAGTAGCAAGGTTTTTCACCCCATTGTGTTCAAGTTGGGCTTGATAGATATCTTTGCACCAACTTGAGGGGGAGTGTTAAGTTAGGGTTTACTTTGTTATGTATTTGTTACTTAGGGGTATATTTGTACTTTCATTCTTGTCAATATAAATGCAAAGTGTGAGAGAGAGAAACCCAATTTTGGTGGCTCTCCTTTTTCCCCAAAGTTCACATTTAGGTTTGCCTCCCTCTTCTCCGTCCGGCTTCCAATCTCCCACTTCCCGATTTTTTGTATCTCGATTTGTGTTGTAGCTGGCAAACTAGAAAGATGGGTTCTGGTTTGTGTTGTATCTTGATTTTTTAAGTCGAAGTTGTTTTGCCATAATTGATATGATGATTTCTGGGGTTTTTTAGGTCCTTTTCTGTCAAAGGGGCTGACTTTGGAGGAGAAGAAAATCCCCATCTTTCTAGTTTTTTCTTCTTTTTTTTTGTTAGATTAGAAAAACGTCTTGTTCGGTTACCCTTTCAGTTTGGGGAATACCCGAAATCCATTTGGTTCGGATATGGGTAACCACTTCTCTCCCCGTTCGGTTATCGGGGTGGGTAATTATTCCGGGTAATGGGTACGGAATTCCCCATATCCGCCCCGTTTGCCATCCCTAATAACAGTTTATCCCAAATGTTTTGAATAATTTCATATTAACCCCCCAAAATTAAAAATATTATATTTTGACCCCCAACCGTGTCTTCCCTATCAAAAAATAAAAAAAATTATTAGACACGCCATGTGGCATGTCCAATACGTGTCCCCGTGTCCAATACGTGGACACGGCGCCCTTTTGGAGTGTCGGTGCTTCATAGGCCGAGAGCATTGTGCGACAATGACTCTTAGAGGCGATCAAGTGTGTGACTTGCGACGATAGTATTATAAGGCAATAACTCTTATAGCAGTTAGTAGCGAGTTTGTGCCATGAGATCGAGTCTCAGGGGGTTTTCTTTGTTTGGAGAGTGAAATAGTTGGTTAACACAATTCATATCATATATTTAGTAAAATTCAGACTTCATATATTTAAAACATAAATGGCATATCCACCAAAACCTGGATTTGTGTTGGTAAAACCCCAATAAAGTGCATTGGAGTTCTTTGTCCCATAGAAGCCATATCCTACCCAATGAGTTGGTGGTTGGGGGATCCATGATGGCCGAATTGGCAAATCCGAGCATTGTGCTCATTTGCTTGGCGGAGCCCTTCCGAGCCAAGTGTTGGAAATGATCGCCAAATTCAATCGGTGCAGTGTGACCGTGTCTAGAAAGATCTTGTAAAAACCCACACTCAGGGCTCCGTGGCAATTCCAAAATAGAATTGTCATTGGGCGTCAAGTGGGAGGTTATAGCTCATCCTCGTGGGATGTTGTGGTCAGAGCTACTTGATTGATTAATATGAAAACAGGTCCCAATCCTTCTGTTGGACTGTGAGCTTTGAAGGTTGCTCTAGATAATTGGTATGACGGCTGGTCGTACGTTTTCAGGTGTACAGCTAACATGCGTAGCTGGTCGAAGTCTGACCGAAATGATTTCGGCGTGGTGCACATTATATGGTAGGATCAGCTCTACATCATTGCGTAGGTAGTGGGTGTGTATTGGGAGGTCTCCCGGTGTTCGATGTAACCGGAGGTGATGTATTGGGAGCATATCCCATGCTTGGATGAGTTCCTCGTTGAAAGATGCTTGGCCACATGCTACTGTGTTGTTGTATTCGTCCACCACGTTTTTGGCGACGCCTCCTATCTTTAACCATGTCGGTGGCAGTTCAATCCCCTCTTGCAACAAGAGGATAGGCGTGCCCCTTGAGCCCAGAAGGTGTTTTACCCGGGGGTTATATACTGGAGAGTTCAATCTAGCTCGGTATGGTATGGGACAATGAATGTATCTCGTGATTTGGGATCGAGAACAAATGTGGGAGTAACTTCCAAGTTTTCTGTCAAAAGGAAGCTTGAGAGGTAAGATGTTTACTCTTTTTCGCTTGCTTTGCCTTGGAAGTGGCTGGGGGAAGGGTTTTTAAAGGGTTTGAAAAGTCCTTAGTGACTTGACGGATCATAGGTGACAAGACGATTTATCTTTCATAGATATTAAGAATCAAGGTGCAGATAGGCGAAAGGAGTGGGAAGAGTACCCGAGGTTGCCCTCTAGGAATAGGTGGATACTACGATGACTCAGGACCGCCGGATGTCGGATTGAGTGTGTATTGAGTCTTTTGATTTTTGAACTCTTGGCGCTTGGTGACTCGGTGAGACTCCATTGGTTTCTTCTTTGTGTTGTCAATAAGACCAGAAGCAATTCTAAGATCTTATTGTTAGGAGTCTGATCCGTCTGAGTCTGAGGTCTCTCCGTGTGCGCCTAGGCTCAATTCATTGGGGTCCACGGAGTCCGCACCACATCGCCTCCTGGACCCATATCCACTTAAAAGGCTAAGCCTTGTAAGTGGTGAGCCACCCATTTGTATATTAAGGTCCAACCATTTTTCTATTTATCTGATGTGGGACTTAATCCTTCTCACATGTTCCCAACAATCTCCCCCTCATGTGTGAACCATGCATTGGGCCTAGCTCCCCCTCGATTTGATCCACTTGACTCCCCCTTATCCATGATCTTTTTACTCTCAAACACTGATTTAACACCAGACTTCACTGCACCCACTCCATTGATCGAGAGCCATCCCTTTTACTCCATCGAGAGCCTCCATGCATCCGCCTGCATCCTTGCTCCATCGAGAGCCACATGTCTCTCCGTGTGCGCCGAGGCCCAATTCGTTGGGGTCCATGGAGTCCGCACCACATCGCTTGGACCCAATATACATTGAATGACCCATATCCACTTAAAAGGCTAAGCCTTGTAAGTGGTGAGCTACCCATTTGTATATTAAGGTCCAACCATTTTTCTATTTGTCTGATGTGGGACTTAATCCTTCACACATGTTCCCAACACTTATTTCATGTCTGCCTTCAATTTATATATTTTTCAAGTTTAAATCTAAGAATTTCACACTTCTATGATGGTTGGTTATGGCTCTAATTTCCAAAGAGTGATTCCATGTTATATCTGGTGTGGCGTTGGATTAAAGCCTTTCTATCAGTGGCAATGTGTTGTGTATCACCATGGCTCGAATCTAGATATTGTTTATATGGTTCCCTTGAAAGCTGTTTTTGGGTTCTATTCTGTTGGCAATGGTTGCCTATCTAAAGCTATTGTGCTGACAGTTTCATTGGCTGCTTAATCTTTTTATGAGTTATACTAAAACGTTGAGATGTGATAAAGTATGTTATTTTGTAGTTCTAAATTTTCTGAATTATTTACTTACCGATTGCAGGGAAATGCTGCATTTAAGGGAAGACAGTGGAATAAGGCTGTAAGTTACTACAGTGAAGCTATAAAGTTGAGTGAGATAAATGCAACTTATTATTGCAACCGAGCTGCTGCTTACTTGGAACTAGGATGGTATAGTTTATCGATTACTTTATTTTTTCGTTAAAGATGCACTTTGTTACATGTTTCTGAAGCCTTTATTTACCCATTATTTTGGTCCTTGCAGCTTTAGAGAAGCTGAGGAGGACTGCAGCAAGGCAATTTCACTTGATAAGAAGGTTGGAGCTATCTTGTGATATTTAGTAGTTTTCAAATTCTATATATTTTGCAGCTTAGAAACTTGAAAAGCAGCAGGAAAATACATGCTACCATTTGAGTAGTGACATATATAGGCAGCGATGTCCATTTCCATTTCCAATGAAGTGTTAGATACTCCCTCTGTGCATATCTCACTAAGAAAATAAGGTTGACTTGGAAGTAAACAAACTCCTGTACCTATATGCGTAGTTGGTTGTTTTAATCTGTATGTGATGTGTTGCAATGTAGGTTTCATTTTCTAGCCTATATTTTCAACACTCGAGGAATGTTTCCTTCAATGGAAAAATTTCTGTAAATTCTTGTCTTGTTCTTTGATGAGCAATTTCAGTCTTGTCCAGTTTTCTTCTTTTGTTCAGTTTTGGTTGTCATGAGTGATGTTGATCGTTTGTACGATGCATCAACCCGCCACAACGTGCTCAATGCCCAATTTGTATGGGAGTAACGACAGAGAATCCACCACATCACTTGGACCCAAATACTCAAATACAATGAATGACCCATTTCCACTAAGCCTTGTTAGTGGTGAGCCACCCAATTGTATATTAAGGTCCAACCATTTTTCTATTTATTAGATGTTGGACTTAACGTTCATACATGTTCTAACAAATCTCCCCCTCATGTGTGAACCGTCCATTGGACCTTGATATCTCTCTCTTTGCATCCAAACTCCCCCTTGATTCTAATCTACTGCTCTCTAACCCTATCTCCCGAATGGGCTTATTCCGCACTCACTCCATCATTCAGAGCCACCGATCATATCACTCCATCATTGAGCTGCCTTGCTTCATTGGGAGCAAGGTTGTCGATCTCGTTCCGTACCGGCCGGTACGTACTGTTGCAAAGAAACTGGTATCATATAGGTCTGATTTCATTTTCCGGCGATTCCGGCCAGTATGTGATAGCACTGGCCGATATTGAGAATTCCGGCGGTACGTATGTCCAGTGAAAAAAATTTGAAGGGAAATAGAGAGAACGGGCAGATCTGGACCATCTGGTCTCTTAGAGGCTAGAGCATTCCCGTGATTATCTCCGCGAGAACTCATTGATCTCACCTTTTGAACTGAATCTTTAAGTCTTCTCCTCCACGCCTCTTCAAACTTGGTCTGTGTGCCTTTTCTTCTTCAACTTAGCCGATGACAGTAACGGTGCTTGGGAGAAAACAAAATCAGTGGAAGTGTAATAGCTGTATTGAAGAGTACAACTACTTTTTGGAGATTATCTAGTGTGGAGGATACCACACCACATTAGTATACAACAATTCTCTTTAATATATTTATATTGTTTTTGCTGCTTACTTTGTATTTAAGTTGTAAAATTTGTTCACTTTTCAACAACAATATTGCTATTGGTGAGTTTTACTAAATGAAGGTTAATATTTTCTGCAAATATATAATATTTTTAATTCAAATTTATTTATGACGATAAATCAGAAACAGTACTCGGTATAACACCGGTACTAGTACGTATCGTACCATTGACAAAAACGTTACCATGTCTGGTATAGTATTTAGAACCTTGATCGGGAGTCACCTGGGATATCTGCTCCATCGATACAAAGCCATCCAATACAACACTCCAACATTGAGCCACCTTGCTTCATTGTGAGTCACCTTGCATTTTTCCTGCTTCACCGAGTGTTCTCCGTGCAAGTCCATTCGTAGCACGCCGAAAGTCTTCCCATAGATCGTCAGACATCGGCTCTAATACCACTTTTTGGGAGTTTGTACGATGCATCGACCTGCCACTACGTGCTCAAGGCCGAAGTTGTATGAGAGTAACGACAAAGAGTACACCACATTACTTGGACCCAATATACATTGAAGGACCCATATCCACTTAAAAGGCTAAGCTTTGTAAGTGGTGAGCCACCCAATTGTATGTTAAAGTCCAACCCTCTTTCTATTTATTTGTGTGGGACTTAATGTCACACATGTTCTAACAATTGTGAATAGGTTATCAACCAAACCGAACTGAACTCACTACAAGTATTTATGTTAGGCATTCCAGTTCTAATCTGGACCATTCATGTTTTGACCTCTTCAATCATCACAGCCATCCATCTGATATCTCACCCTAACCATAAAATCTGTCATTCTCCTCTCGCTTAGCTCCAGCGCCGCACATCTCTCTCTCTCTCTCTCTCTCTCTGAAAACCACTGAAGGATCATTTGCTTAATCTCATCAGATATGAATCCTTCATGTCAAAGGAAGGATTCGGTGGATTCAACTTCTGCAACTCTCATCGATCTTGCAATAATTTATATGTTGTGAGTGAAGATCAGAGTTCATGTATAGGTGATACTCTATTTTTCATCTCACTGATGATTACTCTACTCCTCTCCTTTTTTGTGATTCGATCTTGACCTCGGTGATCGTGGTTCGACTATGTAATCTATTTGAATTTCTTCGTAACTTTTTTCAACAGAAAAAACTGACCAAACAGGTAACACCATACCAGACTGGTCCACTTGAGGATTGGTCCGGTTTCGGTTTTACTATTCACCTATGAAGCACCGACACCTTTAGAGGTCGACGTATTGTAGTGTCGGATATGGGGACACAGCGGGGACACGTATGGGACATGCCACGTGGCGTGTCCCATAATTTAATTTAAATTTTTGAGAGGGACACAGGGGACACCGATGGGACACGGCGGGGGGTCAAAGTGTAATTTTTTTAAAAAAATTGGGGGTCAAACTGTAATTTTTCAATAGGGTTGTATTGAACTTATGGATGTCTTGTTTTGTTTGAATGGTATTGGAACTATGGATTTTTTGTTTTGTCTACATTTTGCCATTTAAATTTGGAAAAAAATTGAAAAAAATATAAACAAATAAATAAATATACATGTGGCGTGTCCCCCGCTGTGTTTGTATCTCCATTTTTTTAGAATTCCCGTGTCGGTGTCCGTGTCTATGCATCATAGATTCACAAACCGAAATGTTTGGTTTGGTGGTGTCAATGGCCCAAAACTCGACCAACTTGGACCGATTTCACCCCTAGCTAGAAGCCTACAAGTAGTTCTGGATGGCAGAAAAGTTATTGCTTTTTTTTTTTTTGCTGCAATAAATGCATTGTCATTGGTAGATGCTCAGCGTCATCCCAAGCCTTGACGTGTCACATCCTTTTTTTAGTTACCATAACTGCGGGTGCACCTAATTTTTGCAATAGTGCACGAAGTGGCAGTCGTCCTGTTCAACCATGTGTTTCATGCTCCATTGAGCTTCTACACAGTGATCATCTTTGTCATCATATGAAGAGACTCTTCCACTCTTCTGTTTACACAGTTCATACTAGAAAACCGTGCTAATGCTGTTGGTCCCTTTGAATAGGGTGTCTATCAGTACTGACAACCAACTAGGTTATCTTGGTAGACTGCTCTATGTAACAGCCTTTTTATGTTCGCTAAATTGCACTGGGGAAGAGGTAATTTGATTTCAATATTATCTGGTTCATTAACTTTTACTAATAATGTTGTAAGGTTCTCCATTTCTCTGTGCAGAATGTGAAGGCTTATTTAAGGCGAGGAACAGCTAGAGAATCACTTGTCTTGTATAAAGATGCTCTTCAAGGTGAGAGTCCCAGTATCTCAGTATGTTATTCTGTTTCTTTTGCATGCAAATAACCTTCGCCATGGAAGAGGGAAAAACATCAAGTGTAGCTTGAACAATAGCTGGCAAATGATACTGTATGCTTGGATGAAACGGAAACAAGAGTTACTGATGCATCAAGAATTTGGAGCAAAGGATTGGACACAAGGATTTAGAATAATTGGAGTAACGATAGTGACAATAGAAGCAGAAACCAATACATGAAGACTGAATACCATGAGATATCAAACAATGAACAATTTCGCTACTAGGTTTTATGATTCATTATAACAGAGAGCATTTGGGATGATGTAAACCACATAATCAGAGTAGAGTGGCTCAAGTGAAGCGGTTTATGCAATTCGCGGATACCTACAAAAGTGGAAGATGAATTTAACCGAGCGAATGTATGGTCAGCTGTTATACGGACAAAATGATGGGCAATTAAGAAACAACATTTAAATGAAAGGAGTGTAGGTGAGATAAGGATGTTAAGATGGATGTGGGTGAAGGAAGACTAGGAGATATAAAAAGTTAGAAATGAAAATATTCGTGAAATAGACAAAGGTTTTTTGTTACTCCAATAATGAAGAGTGGTAAATGGGACGGAAAAGGGATGGGATGTTAATGGAAATGTAAGGGGAAGGAGAAGATCTAAATTGACAAGAGTTTAATTAGAAAAGGTTATGAACTTTTTATGAGATATCGCTCTTGCCACAGCAGAACTGCAGAAAATGTTTAATCTAGCTGAACTGCTGAAGCAAGCTGATTAAGACATAAGACTAGATCATTACGTTGTTCTCTTTTTTTTTACCCTGGCATCATGTTCTTCATTTGGTATCTGCAGATTTCAAGCATGCACTTGTCCTAGAGCCACAAAATAAGGTTGCCAATCAAGCTGAAAAGAGGCTAAGGAAAATGATAAGTTGACGGCTCCTAACACCCACACACACAGACAATTTAAATTGTTCAATGCGGCATTGGAAGGAAAATGGTGAGGTACCCCTGTTTCGTTGCACCTGAGGTTCAACACAGCATTGGAAGGAAAGCTTTTGCGAGGTACCCTTGCTTAATTATACATGAGGGAACAAAGGAAAAGAAAACAAGTGATCCGTAAGCCCTGTTTGTTGGCTTACTACATTTTTTTTTTCAAAGTTATATTTATTCCTCCTTTTCCCCAATTGGTGAATATTCTCTTTTGCAAGGGATTTTTGCGGTACTACTGTGGCCTTGTGGAACATTGATGAGTTGCCTGTAATTTTTTCACATGCTGTTATCTTTCTGAAGCAATGGATCATGATGAATTTGTTTTTGGAAGAAATGTAAATATTGAAACCACATCTTGTTTTTATGTCAAATGGATAAATATCTGTCACAGTTCTCTTTTCTGTAATCCGTAATGTTTGTATGGCATAATTTTATAGCAGGACTCGAACTCTAGTATCGCATCCAATAAGGGAGCGCCTTTGTCTCATGTTTATAATTATAATGGGCGTAATTCCTTTGATCCCTTTTAGGCAAAGAGATTTCCTATTTTTTTGGTTAATTCCCTTAAAACTTGTGATCCTATTCTTTTGGTAAATTCTCTTAAAACTTGTGGATTAGTGGAACTTTCTCAGGACGGCCAACTGACCCCTCGGAAACCGAAGCCATATGGACCAATAATTCAAGAGTCTTATCTATGATTTCTTGCAAAGTCCATTTCTGACCATCTTTGCTAAATTTACGCCCACATTCACTATTGGCTCCTTAATTTCTCCCTTAGAATTTCTCATTTCTCTGAATTCCATCAATTCTGATCACAACCCTGGGCTTTATAATTGATTTTTTTCAGAATCATCTGTTTCGAATTCAAAATCTTTTCTAGGGTTGTTTTCTATGTACAAACCCTAGAAAAGAAACAAAATGGAGAAATGACATCCTCCTCTACATACATTTGGGAAGATTGGAAATGTAATGGTAAATGACCTTCAAATAGAAAATGGCAAAACGCTTTAGCTTTATAGCGTCCACAGACAGGTTATACCGCTATTTCTTTGCCTACTCCGGCCTCCGCTCAACCGCCGCCGACCTTGGTGGTGGCACCATAATCCACAGCTGGATTCCCAAAACCCACAAACCCACAAAACCCACCCTCCTCCTCATCCACGGCTTCGGTGCCAATGCAATGTGGCAATACGGCGACCTCCTCCGCCACCTCCTCCCCCACTACAACCTCTACGTGCCGGACCTCCTCTTCTTCGGCCAGTCCCACACTTCGGCGCCTGACCGGTCGGAAGCATTCCAGGCCAAGTGTTTGATGAAGTTGATGGAGGTGCATGGGGTGGTTGGGAAGGTGAGTTTGGTTGGGATTAGTTATGGTGGGTTTGTGGGGTACAGCATGGCGGCGCAGTTTCCGGCTTCGGTGGAGAGGGTGGTGGTGTGTTGCACGGGGGTGTGCTTGGAGGAGAGGGATTTGGGGGAGGGGTTGTTTCGGGTGGCGGATTTGGAGGAGGCGGTGAAGATTTTGTTGCCGCAGACGGTGGAGAAGCTGAGGGAGTTAATGAAGCTTTCATTTGTTAGGCCGGCCAGAGGGGTGCCCTCTTTCATCCTTTCAGATTTCATTCATGTGAGTCCCTTTCTTCTCTACTAGTGTTCAGTGCACATGCGATGCGTGTGCAATTTCCACAAAAAATTCCCACCGGCTTAAAAACAAAACCAATAGAAGAAAAAGAAAGCGAACTAAACAACAGAAAACCCAATTGTAGTGTCAAATTGTCACATAACTCTTCAAAAATAAAAATATTCGACATCTCCACATTTCAACCTGCAGATACCAAATCTCTTGTTGCCTTCAAAAAGCGACAATTTAATTTAACTTGAAATGCAATTAATTTTTCCCAGTATGTTTTACTAATTTCGACATGGACAGGTTATGTGTACAGATCATCTGAAAGAGAAGAGGGAATTGATCCAAGAGATACTCAAAGATCGAAAGCTTTCTGATCTTCCCAAGATCAATCAGGTCTTTAATCTATCACATTTTTATTTCATTTTACTTGTTTTCGAATTATCACATCAACTTGTAATCTTTATGCTTCTTGTTTGTTTTTGGATAGATTTCCTCTTTTTACTCTAATGAAAATTATATCTAAACCAAAAGTTTTTAAGCTATCAGACAGATGGGTAATCTTACTATTTTTATTCTCTAACATGTTCCCTCACGTCGACGCTTTTTTCATAGATGGGGTAAACAAGTCAAGCTATTTCAGTTAAAAACTACCTGATTAGATTTGAACACATAACACATGATTTATTGTCTGCTCTAGTAGCTTGGTATTTTGTTAGTTACTAACTTGTCTAAAAGTTTAAGCTGGAGTATTAAAATTAGGAGGTCTCAACATTATCACTCATTCTATACCCAAACATTGTGTGGTGTATTATCTAACATCTCCCCTCATGTGAAACCACTTGTGAGGCCCATCAAATAGAATTCCTTTTTCGAGTCTATCATCGTACAATTGTTTTTGGTGTTTGTTACGATTAACCTCTTTTTAGGTCTATCATCATACGACCAGTATTGTTGGATTTGTCAGTGCGGGGTCCAAATTGTTTTCCTTTTAATATGAGATGGAATATATTGCATTTTGATACGATTTAAAAAATATATATCCAACTCAGAAGCTTAAACTACTAGAGACGTGTAATTTTATTGTTTATAGCCTCACTATATTCTTTTATGCAATAAACTTGATATATTTATGGTTTATATATGCAGCAAACTCTAATAATATGGGGAGAGCAAGATCAAATCTTCCCATTGGAGCTGGGACACAGGTTAAAAAGGTTTGCAACACTTTTATTTCTCAATTTACTGATTTTGCATTTTCACCATTTGTAATTTCATTTTAACGTGTTTTGAATAATGAAACAATTGGATATTTAGGCATATTGGGGGGAATGCTGAGCTAGTGATAATCAAGAATGCAGGGCATGCTCTCAACTTAGAGAAGCCTAAGGAGTTTACCAAGCACTTGAAGGCATTTCTTCTTGATTCCTCAACAGCAAAATAACATGTAATTTGATACTTAACAATCTTTAATTTTCTTGGAATTTGGTCAGAAATTATACTTATTCAATTTGTACATGCCTGTTGTGTATATCAAATTTATATTCAGAACACTAAGGTTTCATTTCCTTTTACATCCTTTTATCCCCTTTCTCTTCGCCATTTCTTGTTATTTTCTTCTCCTTGCCCTATAATGAACGAAATGAGTCCGATTTCTGATCGAAAGAAAGAAAGAGTTCCGATTTGTTCACTATTCTCCCCAATTATACAAAAAGTTGAAGAAAAAAGAAACTAAATTACAAAATTTCTCCTCGGTATGTCACATTCATTCTTAATTTTGGAGTTTCGAAGATGGGTTGGAGATGCTCTTATCAAGATTATGAATGTTTTCTGGTTCTGAAGGGGATTGCATGTATCAATGTTGGTTATCTGTGTTGGGATCAACTTATTAACAACTTTTGTGAATTCTTATGGCAGACTAATTAACATTGGCAAGAAACTCACCCGAGGGGGGAAAAAAAAAAAACCGAGTTTCCATGTATATAAGATGTTAATTTTCTAGAACTTTCAAGTTCGCAAATTGAGCCGAGGATCGAGACGTAGAACAGTAAAAGATCGATGTTGACGGAGTTCACTTCTATTTCAATTAGCAAGTCCAAGACACCAAACCCCTAATACTATACTACAGGTCTAATTCTGTTCACCCATCGTACCGTTCGGTGAACATTGTCTACGTCTCCGATTAAAATTCCGAAAATGGTTCACTATTTATGTGCATTTTGAAAGAGAAACAAAAAAGTGAGTAAGTTCACCAACGAGCGAATAAGTTTGTCTTCATTATACGTATTTTAGTCACAAAACCCGTTCATAAACGGACATTTTCCCCAAACCTGGCATGCAGCTCAACTGGTACTCCATTCCACAGGCTAAGAAGAACTCTCAAGGCAAAGAGTAAAAGAATAAAAAGGAAACACTGAAAACAACCACTACACAATAATCCACCACATGGAGATAGGAGAAAAGAAAAAAAGGCTTCATTGCACAGTAACCTCCCATCATATATTTTTACATCAACAACTGCAATCACAAGTACTGAAGTCATAACATGCACAAGAACATCAACCTTTACAGTAGGAATTCTGGATTTGACTATGCAAGTAATTTCTACAAATGTAACAGAACTATGTCAATGCAAAGTAATATCTACCAATGTATCAGAATTGTTATCACCGTGCGATCCCAAAGTTATCTGCTTTACAAAAGAAAACACTCTCGAAACTGTGCACTTTAAAGTTTAGGCAAGTCATTGCTGGAGGGCAGCCAAGCGCCTAACGCGAAGGTAAAGTATGAATCGGCGGACCAGACCAACAGCAAATAGGATGAGTACAACAGCCATAGCACAATACTGAAACAGTCTTGCGGCCCCCAGTCTCCCTGAAGATTACAGAGAAATTGGTAAGGTAGACGAAAGAAAAAGTTAAACGAGATGGGAGTCATGAAAGAGGTGAAGGTGGAATCAAGAGCTCTAAGTAGAAAAGAGGCAAATATGCAGTTGGATTCCCCATTTTGTGCCGTCTCATTGGCCAAATTAGTCATAAGTATTGCATGTCTGTAGAACAAATCCTTACAGAACAGGTTATATATAGTACCTTCGAGATGTGGTATTACTAATCCCCTCGGTTTTAGTCTGGATACTTGTGAGAGCGCGGGATTACACATTCCCTCACTATCCGGCCAATAAAACCTGGCCTTGGGGGATTGCCAGTCAAAAACAAATCCTGATCCCATGATAATGGTTGGCAATTAAGTTCAAATTGCCACAATCTTTACTGTTCAAAGTCAACCATTCATCCTACTTTTCTTTTATGTAGATGCTTGGCAAATACAGTAACATGAAGAGTCGAAGACCATTAAATTAACATGTCATTTTTAATCTATGGGAATCCATATGAACAAAAAACTGTTCACTTATATGGGTTTGAACTGATGCAAAGTTGAAGCAAAATACCTGTTGGAATGAAGTCAAACCCACAAACCTCATACAAAATGGCCAGCAACAACTGTAAAGATGAAATATAGTCAAAATTCACCAGAAGAAAATTCATGAGGCCGACGTTTGAGATAACCAACAGTTTGCAAACCAACTGACACTATACGAATGCCTATGGTGGATTGCAAGCACTAAAAAGTTGAATCACTCTTAATTGCTTCTTTCAGAAAACAAAATAAACTGCTAATTACTTGGCGGGAGTATAATCAGAATAACAAATATTGCATTTATTTAATCACCACAGGGGCTTAGTAATTTAATACGCACATAACCACCATTTGTCATTGGGCTCTACACTTCGCAGCTACTCCCTCCGTTCCTGAATGTTGGTCCCTTTTGGGAGATCCAAATTTTTAGGAAATGAATGTCTCCTTAGAAAGTTAGATTTGGTTTCCACCATAATGACGTCATGCTAATCATTTATAAGGGTTAGGTTTGAAAATCTAAACACATTTTTCTTTGCCTTTTCGAAGAGGACCTATATTTTGGGTCCAAAATAGAATAGAGAAACATCTAAGGGGCGGAGAGTGTATATACATACATAACTAGTAAATTTTTTATTTTTCAATAAGTAGACAATTCATAAATAAGAAGAAAAGCAACCATGCCAGACGCATAACACTACTGTCCAAGAAAAGCTAAAACACTGCAATACTCCAAAGAGAGGAGCATAAGGGTGTCTCTACCGTAGCTAAAGTGGTAACGGCACCGATGCCCCATGCCTCCCAATCGAAAAGTGAGGGAAAAGACTAATGATAGGACCCCATAAATTGGGCCCTACTCAGCAACAAAGGCCAGATGAAAACTCACCACTGAAGGGACAAAATATAAAACTCAGAAGCTAAAAAAGTTGCCAACTTGAAAGCAGAGGAAGAACAAAAATGGAAAAGAAAAACCAGCGACTAAAGGAAACAGAGACAGGCTCCACCCAGCGTCACTCACAGTCTGAATCCCCTGATTTCACAAAATAAAGTTTTAACACCAAAGCAGCTCCACCTGCTCATCTAAACACTCAACTGGCTCCGTTCTGAGTCTCCCAACATCTGCATCCCTTGTTTGACAAAAATGAAAGCCTAGCAGCTATGGACTGCCAGGGAAACTGTCCATAGGTCTTCTCAAAGGCAAACACAAACAAGAAATCTCCCGAGTTAGGCTTAGAGGAAGAACCAGCGCCCATGGTGAATCAGGGCACAAGTGAAAGGGGGGAGTCACTAGAAGGATGAAAAGAGCAGCTAAACGATCGGACCAGAGAAGCCAGACGAAAAGATCTTGTCCTAGGCTAGTAGAGGGCCTTCTCTTTCAAGCTAACTCAATTTAATGAACTGCTAGAATCCTCCTCTTGTTCCGGTCTTACTGATTCTCTGTAACTCAAAAGCTATGGTTCAACTAAATATAAACCCATGCATGGGATATCAGCAAATGAACAGAAACCAAAACCAGAACCAGAACCAAGGAGCTCCCTCCCTCCAAAGACTCACCCAGCTTCATCCCAACTCTCCAAAGGTCTGAAAACCCTTGTTTGACAAAAACAAGAGCCTAGCAACTACAGGCTACCAGAGAAACAGTCCATGGGTCTTCAAAAAGACGAAACAAAGAAAACCAATCTGTATGCATCAAACAGAAAGAAAGCCATAGGACAACAAAAGGCGAGCATAAACTGAAAACCAAACCCAGAACCCATAATCTCCCCTTCTCCTTGAAAAACTCACTCCTTCTCAAAACAGCCCACCCTCGAACAAATCAGCACTGAAGAAACACACACACATACACACGCCACCCCCTCTTCTACCAAGGATTGAAAGGGAACTCCAGAAAACAGAGAACCCGAACTAACTCCCTCAAAGCAAAATCAAACTCCCATCAGTCAACATCCATTGAAAGAAGGATCGAGGAGACCACACCACAATCCTCGCCTCACTGAGCAAGCCTACAAAACACGACCTCACGTGTGTGTACGCATGTGTGTGGGTGTGGGTTTGTTGGGGAGGGGGAAGGGTGAGACCCACACACATAACCTCATTTTCTCACACGTTCTGCGGAAATCTGAACAGCCACCTCATTTTAAGCTGATAAAGGCTTCGTTGTACAGCAAATATGAGCTGAATGAAACGAAAAGTCTAAAAACTTCCCTATTAATGGGCTCAGGAAAAAGTAGAACATAAGAAAATTAGCATGCATGGTACCTCCAAGTCCATATAACTTTTTATGCAATTACACCCATAATTCTCAGTCAGCAAGTTAGTTATCATCTCTTCTCCACCAAAACCAATTATGCGTGCTTTTAAAACTCTTCCTCCTTTACCTTCCTCTCTCCATCACGTCTAGAAATAGACAAAGACCTGGCAAATTAATCTTTCTAAAATCCTTTTGAGCTTCAATTTACCCCTTACACTCACAGGGACGTAAATAGCCATACAAGGTAATGTTCTTCAACAACCTTTCCTGTAAAACCAAAAATTCCACTCGCTAACAGTTCCTATTGGATATTATATGGTCAGAGTTCGTCCTCGGAGCTTTTGTTTTTTTCCGGAGCGGTTATTATACTAAGGCGCACTCTGTAAAGGCAATAAGTGTAAGATACACCTACAAGCTACACATAACCAAGATGTAATTGGGTCTCAAAATCCAAACGAAAGGAATATAGCTGGGATTTAACAACCATTCTACCACTCACAAACATGATAGCAGAGTCTCCAATGCAAACTCAACTTAACACATCTAGAGAAGATTTGCAAGGTGTAACAGTATAACCGACTAAAACAAAATAACTATGAAATAGTCAAGCACAATACATTGTTAATTGAAGGATGTACTTACTGCAATGAGCCGTGCCATATAGTAGTTAAATCTCAATCTATTAGGATCAATCATTTCTCCAAGACATCTCCTGAACAGCAGTGGTAGCTCGTGGACTTTCTGTAGGAAACAAAAACTTCAAATGAGTCCACAGAATGCCAAATATGTTCTTGCTGGTGCTTAACAACTAAATGAGAACAACAAATCAAATAGCATGAATGATATTTCATGCGAAAAGCAGACCTAAAATATTTTACAATAATGAAACTGTGCTCCATTTGCCAGAGAATAATTAGTAAAGATACTGTGTTGTTTAAGTTTTCACCATATCCATCGCCGAACTTCATGAAAGACCTAAATGAACTTATTAATGACCAATTATTTATATTAACTTAAAGATTACTTGAATATTTTCCATTTTACCAGCATGTTCAGATGCTTCCAGGTTCCAAGCATTACCTTTCAGTAACTCAACCCCCAAGTCAATTTTAGGGAGGCTATGTCAATACATAGATACAAAGATCATAGAACATTGGAAGATAGCATCAGACAACGGGTAAACCCATGCCAACACAACAAGGATGACACCATCTACCACAAACACCAGATGTCTACCATAGTTTGCAATGGATCCTTGCTCCTTCACAATTATGGAGTTTTACTTCTGAAAAGAGCTTAAACAACTAGTTTGTTCTAGTTACAAAACACATTCTACCAACATATCAAAATATCAACATACCATCATGAGGCCACGGGCACCACCTACATAAAGGCGATTGTACCTCTCAACTTTCTTCAAAGCCTCAACAACTTCCTCTTCCTGCTGAAGGGTTAGTGATGCCTCTGGTGTCAACTCACTAATGCAACGTGTGCAAATGGGGCACTTGCAACGCTGAAGTGCCCTACCATAGTTCCATAACATCAAAATGCATCTGGCTGTACAGAGAATACCAATGCCTTTTACATTTCTTTATGGTCAAATGGCAAATAATTACAACTGACATCAGTTACAAAGACATGCCATAAAATTATAATTTTTCAGTAACATAAGATCACATGTATTCACATCTGCAATATGAGTCCTCAGAATCTAAACTTCATTCTTTGGCTGCAATATAACAAATTGGATGAACATCAAGTCCCCAAACGTAGATTACTTACTCATAATTTGAGAGATCAATCTCAAAGGAAGGGGCAGCTCCTTTTCAGACAATATATGCTTTTTACACATTCACGTCAGAAAATACTTAATCACAAAACATAAATATCTTAGTCGGCACAAAATTTCTTTCTGAAGAGAATTGAAGAACATATTATCTTGATTCACAAACAAAACAATAAAAAATGAAAACCACTGAAATACGAGGGTGACAAGGAAAAAATAGGCAGAACAATACAAATGGAACCTTATCTCTAAACCTATTCAACCAACCCTAAATAACATCTCCAGCTGAAGGCCTTCAAAAGCTAACCGTTCATAGATCACAGTCTAACTTCGCCGTTGGGATCAATATTTACCTTAAGCCTCTAACAATCGTATAACCAAGGCAGTGTTGGTTGCAATGCTCATTCCAGAGTTAGTTCACTCAAAAAAATGACATAATATACACTACAAATGGAATCATGATTTGCCAACGCAAGTAAATGGTCAGTCCATTGGAAGGCCAAGGAATTGTTTTACTATAATGTTAACTTGTTTTTTGGGAAAATGGAAGGAATTATTCCTTAAAGAACTACAATGTACAAATGCCCTGTTTGTTTTCTGGTACCGGTAAAAGGAAGGAATAATCAGTAGAAAGAAAGAAAGAAAGAAAGCTGATTCTTCAGCCCAATCTCTCTTATCTTTTTCCTCTTAGTTTTTGTTTGTGTCATTTTTTGAAGTAGGCCAAATAGAGCATAAACTTCTAGCTCTCTTGGGTTCCAAACAATTGAACCTTGTAAACCAGTTTTCTTTAACTCCTCGCATGCATATTTTCATAGATGAACCGAGGTTTAGGGTTTCATAATCTTGATTCTTGATAAGTCATTTTATGAAGTAGGCCAAATTCTTGGGTTCCGAACTATTGAACCTCATAAACCAGATTTCTTAACTCCTCACATGCATATTTTTTTCACAGAGTTCAAACAGAGGTTCAGGGTTTCATAATCTTGAATTGATAAGACATCAATGAAAAGTAGCAAATGGCAGAAACAAAAACTACGACTATTCAATAGGATCTCACCGCAAAACCAGTGTCCACAATTAGTCTTACAAGGAATGTCAAAGTCCCCAAAGCAAATAGAGCAACAATCGTCATCAGGAGGGGATTCCCCATTTCTATGGTTTTCCACCATCTCGCTCTTTCTCTCTCTAACCTCAACTCCTGCGTCATGGGCCACCGTCTCTCCTTTCCTCTCTCTACCATTTCTAGGGTTTCCCGCCTCCTCAATCGTCTCTCTCTCTCTAACCTCGTTGTTACCGTTTCTGGTTTCTTGAATTCCTGTTTCTTCAACTACACCATTTCCAGGGCTTTTCACCTGACCCATTCTCTTTCTGACCGAATCAATAGGCAAGATTGTTTCCTCGTCTATCTCTATATCAACAAATCCCGGGTTTTCAATGCCTTTGCTTCGCTTCGTCACCATAGAATCCATCTTTTTCTCTTTCTAACAATGGTATCATCACATTAAAATACAACTGTTTTCTTCAAACTCATGAGCAGCAATGTCCACCTCTCTCTCTCTCTCTCTCTTCGGATAACTCCAATTTTATCGGTTGTCCCCGAAGGGACAATTCGGATAATTGAGACGCAGAAGAAGATCAATAGGTAGGAAGATTGATGATAGGATCATAGGAGTATATATAGATGGGACCGGACTATTTGCAACCACAAATTTCTTAAGCGTAGGCCTGTTCTAAACTTAATCCACAAATCTCATAACAATTTTTTACATGTAACCTAACAAATATCTATAAACTTTCAAAAATACCCCTCCCACCCCAACAGTCATCTTCCTCCTCCTCCTCCCCCTTTTCTCTGTCCCCGTTCTCTCCTCTACTGTTAACCACCAACGCCACCACACCACCATCACCACCCTTTTCCCCTTCTATCTCCCTGTTGTCAGTTTCTCCCTCCTCTTCTCCTCTTCCTCAAACCACCAGAACTACACACCACCACCGCGCCACACCACGACCAATAGTCCATTGCCCACCATCACCACCCTTCTCCCTGTTCTCTCCTCTACTGCAACCTAACTATCACGCATTTCTTGGCCGACGAATCCAGTCCCATCGTGCATTTCGTGAATGCATTCTGCGGAACATGACGCATTCGGAATTTGTGTTTTTTTGCATTTTTAACGGTCAGAATTTGCGTTTTTAACAAAAAAAAATACATGACGCATCCTCAATATGCGTTATAAATTGTTGGAGTATTAGAATCTGAAATTGTCTAAATTTCACAGAAATGTGTATCCAACTATGTTTTTTTTGAAAATTTCAGATACACAAGGTCCGTCTCTCTCCCTCTCTTGATCGATCAATCTCTCTCGATAGAGAAATGGAGAAAATCAGGAGAGACCTTGGCAATGGAGCTTCGGAGGTGGGCGATTCGATTTTGGCAATTTGACCGTGCTTCGAAGGAGCTTCGGTGGAGGTGGTGATGGGGGTTGGCTGTGGTTGTGGCAGTGGTGGGTGATTTTCCTTTTCCTTTACGGGGTTCCTCTCCATTTATGGAATTTAGACACCTTCCACAAAATTGGTGAGAGATGGGGGGAGGTGATTAATATTAGTGATGATACATTCAAATGTTTATCTTTTGTTATTGGCAAAGTCCTTATATCTACTAGTACCATGGATGTAATTAATCATGTTTTGGAGATTGAAAACAGTGGGGTGTTTTGCCAAATCAGAATTTGTGAAGAACAAATGGTTATTAGCACTCATTTGCGAGCACTTTGCAAGTGCTCAAGTTGCTTAAACATGGAGTCTGTTCAACAAGCCTGTTTTGAGGAAAAATCAAATGAAGTTAATAACATTCCAGCTCTGGAGGGGTAGCTCATGATGAGCTTCATGCAAAGGATAATCATGTGGCTGAAGTCAAGTATAATGATGGAGACGAGATAAATGTGGAAATGGAGCCTAACAAACAACCGAATAAAATAGTTGCAATTCAATGGACCAATGGAGAACCAGACAAGTATAATGAAGGTGTTGAAGATTTTTTTTTTTTTGGTAAAGAGAGATTTTATTACCAAAAAGGAAACGAGAAATACAAGAACTTAGGGGCATACCCCCATCAAAAACAAACAGTCCACCAAAAACTGGAGACAAAACAAAACAAAGAACCAGGCCTAACTACTTTTATCTACAAAATTTTCTCAGTTGCATGAGGAGGAAGTACGGGACCCAATGTCTGCTTAAGCCTTGGCCTTGATGAAAGTGGATCAAAAGGAGTTGGGAACAGAAGATGTGAGTAATGAGCAGTGCTTTGAAAACACGTCTGAGTTGGAATCAAGAGTCTCTGATTCCTTTGGGCCTTCTTATCAAAAATCTCAACAGGTCCAGGAGGTGGAACAAGAAGTTAATGAAGCCTAAAGTGCTGAGGCCCAGTTGGTTGTTAACCAAAAAGAAGATGTAAATTCTCATACTCATCCTCTGATCCTAAATGACTCGGTGGTAATTGTTTCAGAGAATAATATTAGAGTTTCTCAACTGCATGGCATCAACTTACATGTGGAGCTCCATCCTGCTTTATTTAGAAAAGAAATTCGAAGCCAGGCGTATGAAGAATCTCTTAGTAAAGGGGAGAGTGAATCTGACTCTGAGAGTAGCAGTCTTGGCATCAACAGACCTTTAAATGATCAATTACAATCCACAATACTGGCAAGCACAAAGATTGGGGGCGGATTTCAATGATAATCATGTCAAGACAATAGCTAAGCTGGTTGAGAAAGAAGAAAATGATTACAAACTTTTACTAACAAACAATCGTTTCTAAATACTTGGTTAAAATGAAGTTTATTTCTTAGAACATCAGAGGTTGGGCAGCTCACTGAAGATTAATAATGATCCAAGAAGTAAAGGTGGAACAGTTTGATTAGACTACAATATTTCATAGACTTTGGGGAAATGGGGAGGTGGGTCATTACGAGTTTGCTCACAGGATGGAACAAAGAAACATTCAAAGCTATTATGTTTCTGCGGCTAAGTATGGAGGAGCCATCTAGGCTCGTTTACAAAGTTTAGGATGCGTGCATTTTGAGGTACAAAGCTGAATCATGGACTTAATAATAATCATGAGGAAAAGATACTGATAGATTCTCAAATTTGCTGCAATACGTGGAGTAGTCACCTATACTGAAAATCCTAGAGGCTGGTTGCTGGCATCTCTATCTTGGTTGGTTTGTTTGAGGAGTGCTTTTATTGAGTTGGTGATCCTAGACTTTAGTTATCAAGATTATGTTGCTACCAATCCCTGGTCGTTGGGGTTGGGCCAAAATTTAGAATGTCTGAAGATGGGTGGTGTGGATTGAGCTGGTTCTAATATTGGGCTAGTTTACTCTATCTTTTATGTTGGTGGTTGTTAGTACTGTTTCAACTTTGTTCTTTCTTTGCTTCTCAACTTCCTGTTGGAAGCTTTCTTTCGCTTTCTCTCCTTTCGCTTTCTCTCGATGTACCCATTGTCAAGTTCTTTAATAATATTTTTGCCGTTTCAAAAAAAAACTAAGACAACAGTTTACTGCCAAATATTTGGTTATCTCTACAATGCCATGCAAAAAAGTCGTCTAATGCTTCAATAGTGTATTTTTGTTTACATAAATGCAATTCTTGAAATATTGTTGCGTTGCTATGAGAACGAAAACGCAAAACGAATTCCCATTAAAAAAACATTAAAAGAAAACACTTGAGGATACAGAGATCGTGTTTCCGTGCGTTATTAACACATTTGTTATCCTCTCTAATTGCGATAGATAGTATGACTTGCGACGTATAACCAATACTAACGGGCACGACGTGAATGCGACAAAAACATGCATAGCACGTTGCAAAAGACACTAGTCTCCAATACATGGCAAGTGTTTTTTTTGTTTAAACTTCATTCATATTAGTATGAAATAGAGGTACACAAAATAATCGCTTAGAAGTAGCATCCGTCCATAATCAAAGAACTCAAAAACCACAAACAAACTACATTTCCTTGCCAAAGAATTGGCCACCACATTTGCACTCCTACGCATAAAAGAAAACTCACACTCTTAAAAACCCAAACAACTTTTGCAACGAGGTTGACAAGCCAATCAATATAATTCGTCATTGGATCGCTACCACCAACATTTTCTTTCGGCCGAGAACTATCACTATCACCAGTGTCAGAATCTGAACCATCATGTTAGTGATGACGGGGAAGCCTATTTATTTTCTATAGTATAGTATCTTCTCACTATTATAATTAGAGTTTACAATCATAATAATTATAGTTAATCGAAGACCATGTAATATATATATATATATATATATAATGCACGTCATTTTTATTAGTTTATCAGGGTGGGTCAGACTTAATTTTAAGAAATATTTCCAAGCTTATTCCATTAACGAAACGTGTTTAAAAACTCAACCCAACCCAAACCGGTGGGCCTAAATACATATTCCAAGTCCTTAAAAAAAACGAGCTGAGTTGAGCAGACTAGAGGGCGAGTGTGCACCCCTACCCATAGTTAGAAGGCTCAACTACTTTGAGTTCTTTTTTCACTTAAAAGCACCCCTTTGGTACTGCGAGAGAAAAAAAAAAGATTTATATGGAGAAAAAAGAGGGGCTCTTGGCTTGAATCGTGTACCTTTAGGATAGAGGCCATATGTTTTTTCACTAGGACTGCTAGCTTAGTTGTTTCTCGGAGCGCTACATTAAATATATATCGCATACCTATTTATACTTATCTGGGATCCTAAATTTGCCAAAATTCTGAGGGCCTAAGGTGGCCTTTTTATTTTGTGCTCAAGGCCCTTGTATCTATGGAGTATTATGTTTTCTGCTCTAGATTTGATTGCATTGCTACAAGCACTATATTGACTTTACAATGCGAGTGCAATTTTGTTTATCCTCCCTAAAAAGGGTGAATACTACCCTCTTTTTTATTGGTCCAATTAGGTTCCCTCTCACCCTAACATTGGTGCTCCTTATTCCTTATCGGCCCATTTGGCTTGAAAATTTGATTTTGGGTGTATATAGAAAAAAAAAAGGGGGTGAATTTGAGGGTGGATATATAAGAAGGGTAGACCCATCTCGTAAGAAGGGTGAATTTGTAATCCAGTGTTTGGATGGTTTTTTAAGAAGGAGGATTTGGAGGGTAGATATGATGGATAAGATGTCAAATGACTTAATTACCCTTATGTATAGAATTAATGTTTATATTAAATTATATGATTAGGCAATAAATCAAAATTGTATTTTATAAAAGTACTTATTTTCATACTTTTGAAATATAATAATTCAAAATTGATACCCGTACCGACCAAAAAGGACCGAAATCATACCGACGGCCTCGGCCGGCCGTCTCCGGCCACCGAACGGCCGATCCGAGCCGTCCAAAAATTCTAAAAAAAAAAACCGAGGGGGCCTTCGCGGGAGTCAACGGAATCCGATGTGTGTAGGTGCGTGGATCAAGCAACCTATTTTTCGTGTATATATGTATGTACGATTTCGGTCCCATTTTGATCGGTACGGGCAGCAGTACTCATAATAATTTTACCCTTTGATTACAAAGTGTGAGCTTTAACGTAGGGAGCTTTGTAGCGGATCAAAATAAAAAAAAACGTAGGGAGCTTTGTTTTTTCGTCCCAATCTGGAGTGTTTGTGGCCTTTGGATTAATTTCAATTATTTTAGACCCTTGGATTGGGACATTGTGGTTTCTAAAATCCAAACCACTAGATTATTTCTTCCCCACTTTGGAAATGCTCCACTCTCACAGTGTCTCACCGATCTCTCTCTCTCTCTCTCTCTCTCTCTCTCTCTCTCTCTCTGTTTCAACAGATCGTCCAGAAAAGGGTGATGAGATCGGCGACCTCATCTCTTCTCTCCCTTCGGTCTGGTTTGAACAGAGGAGTATACGCGTGATACTACAAGCGAAAAGGCAAGGGCAAAACAGTCAAAATCGCACCCGCTTCCCCAACGATTACCCCTGTCGTTAACAAATCCACCCACAGAAATCTGGAGGAGGCTCAAATCCACCCTGCCATTTTCACACCCATACACCGGAGATGAGGAGAGGTGGGATTCCAAATCCGGGCGGCTGCCAAACACGCCGTATCACTCTCAATAATTTGTCCCCACACAGAGCACCCGGCACCTCACTGCTATCACCACCACCACCATCTCCGGCAGCCACCTCTTACATGCATACCTTTAGAAGTATCCAGAAACCCTAGAGGCAGGGCAACTGTGAACTTTTTTTTGATCAGTTAAAAAAAAAAAAAAAAGAAGTTAGCCGTTGCTCTGCTCCTAGGGTTTCTTCCTCTTCTTTCTTTCTGCCTCTTCCCGTCTGTTCCGAGAACACTGCCCGTGGCGGCATCTAAGAGGAGGCGTCGGAATCGGAGTCACTGCTGCTGCTGCTGCGGATAAGTAACTCTGTGTTTTTTCGGTAGATGATAAATCATATTGTAAGCTATAGATGGAAGAGATCAAGAGTTTACCCTTTTGCAGGTAAAGTTTGTGAATGCTTCGATGTACATACTGATACCGAAGAGAAGCCTCGGCATGCTTAACTTTGAAGTGTAATCCACATAAGTTTCATTTCGAAGTACAAATATTCACGATTGGATTTTTTCAGACCACCAGCTATCTGAAAAGCTGAAGCTATTACTAGCAAATCTCCCAATAATTTACAGTATACATTGTATATCATAATATCCAACACCATTCTGAAAGAAGAAAAAGAAAAAGAGACATCCAACACCCTCTCTTGCGTGTAGCCCCATTACACTTGTAGGGAATTTTATAGATCCATTGAGCCATACACTACAGAAGTTGCATTCAAAAGGTGAAGTAATGCAGATGGGAATACTTGAACCCAAGACCTCTGAATTAAAACTCTCATATCATTACTTAGCAAGGCTAAGCCATTACTTAATACCTTATTCGGTAGAAATATATTGTATGTAGTTTTCATTCTTTCAGAGTCACTTACAAACTAAACGGCTTTGAGTAAATGTCAAACTTCTCTGTAGACGAAAGTTGAGGCTCCTGCAAATTATTGCCAAAGGATGTCAATATTAATGTTTTAGCATTATAATTTTAAATCAATTGGCTGTTTACGCCCCCCCCTCCCGTTTTTTTCCCTCTCTTCTGCTGCCATGTGTAAGATGTAATTGCAGAAAATATGATTAGAGAAGTATACCTGTGTTTTGATAAACACTTTTCTTATGAAGGAAGCAATGGGACCATTTAGCTGCGATCCTGGTTTAGCATCACGGATTGCGCAACGCATGGTGTTGAGCAAGCGACCGTATGTCAATCCAGGTTCGTTTTGTAGAGCTTGGATGAAGCTGTAAGTCATGGCACCAGTCATAGTGTTGCCGGAGAGAGCCTGTACAAGTAGTATGAAATGCACAAGACGTAAATGAATAGATTTCAGAGCAATATTTTATGCTAATTTTCAATACTTAATATATCTAATTTTCTTCTAGGGGTTATAACTCTCTCTCTCTCTCTCTCTCTCTCTCTCTCTCTCTCTCTCTCTCAGACTTTCATTATCTTGCAACAAAATTGAGCATACCATGATTTTCAAGGTGGGTGGAACACTTTTTCATTTTTCATATTATCTCCTTTTATAGATAGGGAAATGGAAGACTGGATTGATGGCGATTGAAAGAGATGGGAAAATCAGCTCTACGTGAAATAAGGGGCTTTGTATAAGGTCTAGTTCCTTTGGCAATCCCGTTATCTTGAACAATGGAATTGCACTCCCTTCCAATCGAGATTTAAAATATATCTCATTCTGCAATCTATCAAGTCAAGATTAAGAAGTTTATGCATAATTGCAACTAAGTTTTTGCGATGTTGATGCACATTAATTACATTGAAGAAATTGTACAAGCTAACAGTTGATGGTAAACACTCCGGTTTACACATTTGTGCCGAAGCTCTTGAGAATTTGATGGAAATATTACTGGTATTTGGTTTGTTAAAAGCCTCACATGATGCGGATGTTTCTTCACCCCACCCTCTTGAATTATTTTAATGCTTCCATCCTATGGATTGTCATTGTATTTGCATATGTTAACTTGCTAATTCTCCAAGTTAGGATTCTAGGAAAATTTACACGTGTATAATGTTTACTTTCCATAATTTATGTGTTCATCTGCTGATTAGATTCCCATAATTTAGCAACTCACGCAATAACATCCTTATGCTTTACTTTATGCAAATACAATGACAATCTGAGCTAAACTTGGCGATTGTCACATTGTGGATGTAGTTCATGCATGCATTTTCGTCTAGTTTTGAATGTAGAAGTATCTCTATGTTTTAAAAGGACAGGATACATAAATTGACTACTCACCATGGTATCTAAAGTACTTTGATGATCATCACAAGCACTAAGTGATATGGCTAGTCCACCACTCGTACCTTTGTAAGTCGTTGACAGATACCTGTGATCTTCCCACATATAGTATCCTTCCCTACACAACAAACAAGAATATGCAGTTCTTTTTTACGGATGCAGTGACAGTTAGATCAGGTTATACAGTCACAAATAATCGGGGGTAGGTACAGGAATTTTGTCATGTGGGGACCAAATTGATGTCTGAAAAGGCGACACAAAATTTGTCCTAATGAACAACTGAATGATCCACATGTGGTAGAATTTTTACGAAAGATGAAAACTGTAATATTCATTGCTGTTTGTCAAGTTTGATTTACATTTTACCCTAACATACTTTCATGTTATGAAGATAATGGATGACAGTCCTATTTGGAATGTTATTAATGATGTTTTCGCTTATCTATACACAACCAATGGGTGTTATTGCTAAAAACATTAGTCATGTGTTCTCTCTTTGGTAGTGTTGTTTCTTTTGGTCTTTATAAGAGATCTGCAAATTTAGTTTGGGAAGTAGTAACTTGTTTGGGGGAAAGCCAGAAGGCGGGGACGTTACATGTTTGAGCCTCAAAAATGTATGCAATATCTATAACCCATATAAGCTTACTGTAGGAAAAACTTACCTGTTCACCCTGCACACGAATGGTAGATCAAGAATAGTTCCGCTGTGGCAAGCATCAATGATAGCATGAAGTTTGGCACCATGGGGAAGTGGCCTCACGATGGTGGCATTGATCTCATCATCCAATATCATTCCTTCAGTATCGTAGTCTAGAGGGCACAATGTTTCGTCATACCCGTCCATCTCATCCCTGTTCATGTCACGGAGTTGTGAGCCATGGCCTGAGTAGTGGAAGATCAATGAGTCCCCTGACTGGCAACCTTGTACAAGCCACTGAAAGGCCATTCGGATGTTGCGCTTTGTTGGTATCCGCAGCGGGTCAGTCTCTTCTTCTGCAAATTGATTCAGTTGTTCCAAGATATGAGAACTGGATTCCATTTTAAATGTGTACATCTTGCAGTTTCAGATTCAATCCTCAACCCATGTATCTCTATAGGTATAGGTTCGAGGCACCAACAATATTCTTCTATTCATGCACACTACCAGACTTTTAGCCTCTTAGGCCCTGTTTGTTTGAATTGACTAATGTAAGCTCATATGATTAGTAATCCTATCCTATTAGTTGTGAGAGGATTAACATAGCCAAATCCCTTGAGGTATTGTATATCCCCTGGTTTACGGGATCTCATATCCGAAGGAAACCTAATCATAACAGCAAAAGTTAGATGCAAACGAGGGATATGTGGTCCCGTAGAATTTATAGTCCAATCCGATGATTTAATCTGGACAAACAACCAGCCCAAGTTGTCCGAGTGCCGTGGTCAACTCTTTGATGAGCAGATTTATTTGTTTAGGCCCCTAATGCATATTTGCGTACACTAATAGGTGATCTAATGGATTGGTTTGCACCTTATGCCTTTTCCAGTGATGCCCAAGTGATCTACAATCCATATTTTCATATCCTAATTGTGAATTTGGTAAGCTTGACAAAAGATTTGGAATTGAACTGGAGTTTGTGTTACTCTCATGTCTATGTTTAGCTTGTGTACTTTGGCGTGATAAGAGTTACCTAGAAAGCAAGAGTATGTAGGATTATATACATACCAGTGAGGACGAGTATGGACTCGCTTGGAAATCCCAACCTTTCAACTAAAAAATATCTCATGCACCTCACATCGTTAACACTTCCCTTGAGCCTGTATGCGCGCCCATAGTAACTCACTCCACAAAGCAGCGCTCGCTTCCTCCCATGTACTGAAACCGGTAGCAAGAGTGAAGGAGGTTGGATATGCTGAGGGCGATGACCGTCATAATATGGCCCCTGCATCGGATAATTACTCATTGATGTGGCCATTGTGTTGATGTTGCTTGACACTTTGCTGATAAAACCTTTTACATGGTTTGTCGCCAGGCGTATTGAATTTTGAGCTTCAATCAAAGTATCATTAGGTCGGACCCGAGTGACTGCTTGACAGACTGAACACTGAATGCTTTGAGCCTCATGTGGGACTTGTAGTTGCACTCCACACCGACTGCATCGCTCTCTTCTTCCAGCCATTTCTCTTGCTTGTGGTTGTAGGTGTGGAAAAAGCTGATAAAAGGGGTCTTGGAAAAGACAGTGAAACCAGTACAATATCAGACTCGTACTTTGAGATTTTAACTTCATTCTTCCACCTTGGTGGTGTTCGAGAATCAGGTTCTCTCTTCTTTTTTTGAATTTAATTGCCTTTTGGGACAAAAGAGAACGGATTATATACTCCCCCTTTTCTTTTCTGTTTCTGACTAAGACATGAGAATATTGACTAAAACTTAAAGTTCCAAATACTCTATTTTAATACTGCGTATCTATTATTGATTGAACAGTAGTTCACAGAATAAAGTCACCTGGAAGCTTTAAGACATTTGTAAAGTTAAAACCTTTGTTTGGCTTATTATTCCAGTTGGGACTGTTTTAATTTTTTAAGATCATACAAAATATCCTGCTGTGATCTTATTCTGGGAGCACTAAACATCTAATTAGGAGTGTTTCTATGGGTAATTTAAAACATTTGTAAAGTTAAACCTTTGTTTGGCTTCTTATTCCAGTTGGGACTGTTTTAATTTTCTAAGATCATACTAAATATCCTGCTGTGATCTTATTCCGGGAGCACTAAACATCTAATTAGGAGTGTTTCTCTGGGGCTTTCTGGGTAATTTAAAACATACTCCATTGTGGTGTCAATGAGGAAAACAATTACGTTAAATTCCTTTGCAAATGTACATTACTAGTGGTATGTGGGCTTAGAAAACCTTCTTCAGTTTCAATGCAAATGTTCATTACCTGTCTGATTGTGTCATTCAGGTACTTGTCAATCCCTCTCCAGGTAAAGATTGATGTAATGACCTTACTTATGTATGGTGACACTCTCATAATAAACGTACGGCATCGTGATTTCTAGTTGCTGTCGACCTCATCTTATCGAAGTTGTGCAGTTCTGATCCATGGCCTGAGAAGTGAAAATCAACGAGTCCCCTTATTGGCAGGCCTAGATGTGCCAATGCAAGGCCATTCAAATGTTACGCCTAGTTGGCATCGGGTATGTGTGTGTTTTTGTTTGCAAATAAAACTTGCACAGATGGTTTTAATTACGGCTACTACGGGAATGGTCAGGGCAAGGAGTTTTTACCGTCTGTTTTTACTGGGAAAGGACAGCGCTTACGGTCACAACATCCAGTCAGGTCACTACTCTGCCCGAGGGGTTGTGCGAAACAAAAGACTCGTGTTCCTTCGATCTCACCTACTTTCCCTTTCGTTAAAGGGGTTAATGCGAGGCTAGCATAGGTTCACTGGGACGCGACCGTAACCGCTATCCCACTTCACTGACCGAGATATAGATTGTTGCACGAGCTTGAATGAGCGTTCATTCATCACTAACGTCATTGCAACAAGCAAGCGAAGGTACTTTCCTTACGCCATCAACGGTAGGGAATGCGTGTGGTCAACTATGTAATCGAGGAAGCCAACATTGACTGACTTTCATGGTGTTGAAAGAAAAAGAACCAACAAGATAGGGCGGTCTCTGCTCCTGATTCAAAGTTCCCTATTATTGCTTACCACCAAAACGCCCTTCCGTCAGAGAGTAGAAGAAGATGGCCACATCTGGTGGGACATCTGCGAGTGTGAAACTTGCTACTGGAATGCACAAGAAACAGAGTGGGAGCTGCAAATGGAAAGAGAACGCCGGCCCAAATCAAGAAGAAAGAAAGCGTAATTCAATTCAGAATAACTTCTTGCATACTCCGCGAAGATAAGCAATTCTTCTTCACCCCGTATGATCGCCTTCCTTGGGTGAATTCGAACCTCGTACGATCATGTCGGGCTCTGATGTTTTAAGGGAAAGAGATCTCCCGGACCATGCATGCTCTAGTAAGCGATTGAATCCAAAATGGAATGGACATTGGAACCTTCCTCCTAGCCGCAGAATGGCTGGACAGTGTCTTGTAACAATCCAAACGATCCCACTACATCAGGACCCTTTCGACGTTGCACAAAAGCCATTACTTTACGTTCAGCTAGCACTAAAAAGGCTACTCCTAGTAGAAGTGGTAGAATTATTCCAAGTATTTCCGCTGGAACAGCTATGTACATTTTCTATTTTCTATTCACTCATGATCTGGCCTGGTCGACCCAATCATGATATTGAAGGATGGGACCTTTTCTCGAAAAAAAAACTCTGGATCCTTAGATGTGAGGTCTGCCCGTCCGGCGGCGGTCCCTCAAAATCTTTGATTATGGCGGCCCCCCCCCCCTCTCGCGCCTTTTTCGAGAAAAATCCTCGTAGAAGGCTTTCATTTCCTTCTCGGTTTTTTCGTTCAGCTGCAAGAGTTCCCCTAAGGTCCTTTTCTGGATTCGTCGGAAAGCCTCGGCGTCCTGCCGTTGGACTTCCTCAGCCCCAAACATCCTGAGGCGTTCTGCCTTGCTCGCCTCGATAGAATAGGGGTCCGAAGGGTCCCAGACGCGCTTCTTCCGCAGCTCTTCCTGCTCGGCTAGTTTTGGGTACTGAAACTTGTACGGCATGTATGGCAATTTGATTATTCGCATCCAATCATGTAATGAAAACCATTTCAACTTCGTATGATCATTTTCAATACACTATACGGCTATCATCATGATATCAATAAATGAAATTCATTTACTGACTCACGAAGTCTTCTATTACTTAAGAATCAGAACTCTCTTGAGAGATCATATTGAATTCGAACTCTTCACAGAGAGATAGAGAGATGTGTGTTGTGCTACAAGCTCTCTGACTTCCTTTATATACTTACTTAAAAAGCTTAGCGAACAAATTCTTTTTGGTAGCAGCTTAAAGCATAGATTCAACCGTAAAATTAATCTCTTTGAGCAGTATACTTTTTTTAGCCATCAAGTTTCGACAAAGATTGATATTTATAAACTGAATGTATTCTCATTGCATTAGGAATATTTTATTTTGCTTAACACTGTTTTCGGAAGTTAAATTTGTGGAGGGTAAATAATGTGAAAGCATATGAAGAAAAGTTCACTTCTTGGCTGGTCAGGAAAATCAGAAGTACCACATTTTTCATTGTATCTAGTTAATCAACAAGCCAAGCATAAGTAACATCCAATTTCATTTACCTGAGATTCTCCGGTTCTAGTTTCATTTTTGCAATATGAACCACTGAGGTTTTGAAAAGCCAACTAGTGGGTCTTTTTCTAGAAAAATTGGCTGAGTTTTGTGCTCTTGCTACTGCCTTTTTCCAATGGCACATTTAAGTTCCGTTACAATCCTGACTTACTTGAACGTAACTCAGAAGCGGAGAATTGAATTAGACAGATGTACATTGTCCACTCGTCTCTAAAAGTAAATCTTATCCAAAAAAGGAAAACCATGTCTGTCATGAAATATAATGTTGGATTCTCATTTACTCAAACTAAACGGTGACGTTTCTCTAATACATGTAGATTGAATGGCGCCGTGTAGTATGTGACAGAGCAGAATGTTGCAGCTAAAAACATTACACCCCTATATAATTATGTTGAATACTAAGATTTCAAGAATACTACCTTATATATGATAAAGGTAAAATTAAACATACTAGGAAACAACTGAAGAAAGGAAAAACTTGCTAAGAGAATTAATTAATTTGGAAGCTAGAGTGAATTATAAACGTTCTCCAAAAAGCCTAGATAAAAATGGAATTTCCAAGGTGAGGAAATTGAAACTCTCGAAATGGAAAATTCAAAATTATGGAGGGCTAATGATGAAATTCACTGAAAAGCGGCTAGGTCACGGCATAGCTGCGAGTTCATGCTTATTGGGGTTGTTTGCAATTGATGGATCTTTCAAAGGAAATTGGAAAAGTTTGGACCAATGCTCCCGCATCGCTGAATCTAATAACTTGAACTCCTCTGCACATGTCTATAACTTGAATTCCTCTTTATCAACGTCGAACTCTTTTGAAGATGATAGTTGACATTCCTGCAGAACTCCGAGTAATAATTAAATCAGTTGAGCAATATTACGTCTAAACATCGACATGGTCAGAAGTGTGACAGTAAGTGTGACTGAGTTCTTCTTGATGTCGATGTCGAAATAGTAGGGTGTGTAGTTACATATTCCTATAGTACATGAGCATTGTCCAATGTGAATGGACAAATTTTATAATATCAAAATTTAAACATTTATGTTTATGTTTCATTCTGTCTAAGAAGTAAGAACAGTTAATTTGATTATGTGGTCTTTGTAATGAAGAGGTTGTAGGGGTGCACAACGCTCCAGTGTATAATAGGACACATGAGGTAATTGGCAGGCAGCCTTACCCCACCTTTTTTGTGGAGAGGTTGATTCCCGTGACTCGAACTAGTGCCTCAAAGCTATGAAGTGATGTAAAATGGCTTGCCAATTGTAATTACTGGAAATAAATGGTTCAGCACTTAAAATTACTCTTACAAACTACTCCCAATAATTTATACATTGGACAAAGCTTGGTTGGAGTGGGAGTTAAAATCTTGTTTAGACTGATAACTCTACCAAAATCTTGTTCATGAGTGACCTTTATTAGTTGCAGGAATGAAGCTCCTAAGAAAATTGCTGATGAAATTTACCCAATATTCAATGGGAAATTCCTTTGATCAAGCAGCAGTTTCTCGATCCTTTGATCAAGCAGCAGTTTTTAGGGTCTGATTCTTTTATGCAGCCTCATTAAGGTGATTAGTTTCAAACTTAAGTTCAATCATATGCTAGAATGTAGTTGTAGTATGACCAGAGTAGCAGTGGACATTGGCCAACAAAATTCATGGTCATTCCACTTCACAAACCGGCATTGGCACTGAAGAGTCTGGGCAAGAAGATAAAAGGTTTTTCACGAAAACTAGGAAAGAAGCTTGACCTGTAGTAAATTTTTACGGAACAGCTTCTTTAGAAATGGAGCATTGAAGCGTCCTTTTTTATTAGCAAGCACAATCTACTCGTGCATCGTATTGAGTAGATCACCATATGTTATATGGGAATTTTCCATAATTGTTCGGACCAGAAGGAAAGTCAAGACGTGTAAGGACCCGTAATTTCGAAAATTTATTTAAAGGTTTATTTAAATTAGAAATTGAAGGAAAATATGGAATTTATTAGGTTTAGTTGATTTGGGGCTGAAGTGATAGAATTGTTTGTGAAAGGGTGTCTAGTGTGATATGTTTTTGGGTGAGTATATATAGGAGGGTGAGAGAGTAGAAAATTATTTTTCCTCCACTCTCTCTCACCGGCGTCTCCCTCTCCCTCCCGGCTCCTCTCCTTCTCTCTTGCTCCTCCACCAAAATTCAACCTCCAAACTCAAAACCCAAAGAACCCAACCCTCTCATCATCTTCCTCACGCGTTATTGAGTTCGTAGCTCGTCCGGTTTGGGCTCGGAGGAGGTGTATTTCTCTCGGTGTCGATTTTGGAGTCTAGGGCTCGGAAAGTCTCTTGGGTTCGGCTTTGATAATCGAGGTAGGAAATTCTACCTCTCTTTATATGTTTTATGAGTTGATTTGGTACTTAATTCGTGCCCTAGATCGTTGGTTTCGTCGTTAGAATTGTTCTGGTGGAATCTGAAAATCGTGTTCTGAGAATCCAAGTCCTACCGGTAGGAGTTTGGAATCTACCGGTAGAAACGCTGTCCAGTAGTATCACTTTTGTGAAATTTTGGTCTTCTACCGGTAGACATTGAATATCTACCGGTAGGTATTCAAAAATCTGTCATTGTTGCGAAATTTTGGTCTTCTACCGGTAGACATTCAATATCTACCGGTAGACATTCAAAATCAGCATTTTTGGAAAAATTTCGAAAAGGCATAACTTTTTCATCCGAACTCCGTTTTGGACAAATTTTATATCGAAATTCATGTACCGGAGATCTACTTTCCAATGGTGGTGGTCTCGTTTCCTAATTCTTAGTCGATAAGGTTTGGTAGCCAAAATAAGATAGATGTGTTCTTGAACGTCGGATAATCCTTTTCCTTAGAATCGTGTGGGTGAGACATGGATGTTCTTAGGCTCTCTTGGGTACTTTATTGGAAGGTTTGACGAATGCTAGGGGTATACTAGGCTTTGTAGTGGTCGTTGAGTTCCGTATGAGTCCTTTGACACCGAAACGAGGGTTTAGAGAACATAAGGAATATAGGTGGGCGAAGGTTGTAGGTGTTGGCATGCGATATGAGAAACGAACAAGTAAAGCATTCTTTTGAGTTAAACAACGCTAGGCGTGGATACATAGACATTTTCCTTATGCTTGATATGTGGTATGTGAAGGTACGGGGTGTACTTAGAGGTACAGTGAGGGTGTGCGGCATTGTGGTATGCTTAAAGGGAATGACGTGTATTAATTAATTAGTCGGAGTCTTGATATGGTAAATAGTTTGGAACGTTTGAAATGTAAATCCATGTGGTGGTTCGTTAGATCATTTAGAATGCTTGAAGCGAGATTGATATTGTGAAAGAACTATTTGGGAGGATTAAATTGTGATTGTTTGATAGATACACCAAATCTTCTAATTCTTTTAAAACTCTTCCTAAAAAGCTCAAACGTAGAAACAAATGGAAAGAGTATTGCAGTGTTTTATAATGGTTGATTGAAGTTCTGTGGTACAGTCATTAGAGTGATGACGAAATTGATTAAGGAATGATGTCAAGTATGAAAAGGTGAGAGGTGATCGAAGTGATCGTGGTTGAGGGAATAGACTCGGGGTGACCCTGCGCTCGAGGGAATTAGACCCGAGGTGACCCAAATGATTATTACTGTTGAGGGAATAGACTCGGGGTGACCCTGCGCTCGAGGGAATTAGACCCGAGGTGACCCAAATGATTATTACTGTTGAGGGAATAGACTCGGGGTGACCCTGCGTTCGAGGGAATTAGACCCGAGGTGACCCAAATGATTATTACTGTTGAGGGAATAGACTCGGGGTGACCCTGCGCTCGAGGGAATTAGACCCGAGGTGACCCAAATGATTATTACTGTTGAGGGAATAAACTCGGGGTGACCCTGCGCTCGAGGGAATTAGACCCGAGGTGACCCAAATGATTATTACTGTTGAGGGAATAGACTCGGGGTGACCCTACGCTCGAGGGAACTAGACCCGAGGTGACCCTAGCGATTATTGAGGAGAAACACCTGATTAAAAGAAAGGAAGAATTTTGTAAGGAAAGGTTTGTCATAAAGAGAATTGATGATGATAAGCGTGGACACGAGAAAGATCGTAGTATCATATGAAGAATAACAAGATGATTTAGAACCGGTTATAGACTAATGTGGATTGATGTGAGTTTGTTGATGTACCTAGTCTGAAGAGTAAACGGTTAGCGACATTTATGTGAAGTCTAGGACCCTTTTGACTATAGCGTGCGGTTTGTTGGTAATCATTCGTACCTTGGGTACATCTGTCTGTGTTCACTCTTTCATAGTGCTTGGATTACCTCATTTGCATATAGAGTTTGCGTAGACTTTTCTACTGGGCTAGTGTAGCTCAAGCCTATTATTATTTTCAGGTGCTAAACTCGGACTATAGCTTGCATGACTGGAGTGCTTGGAGTGTGGACATACCTTTTGAAAGCTAGCCAAAGGAGTTGTTTCATTCATCTTTGTAAATTTGCTTTGAAAGATGTATTTGAAACTTAAGTTAAAATTCTTTGACTTTGTGGAATATTTGTAAACCGTTAACTCTCTTAACTCTTGATACTTATGTCAATTTGGGGGCCGTTGAGCCAATGATGTAACATTTTGGAATCTTACGGATTTGGAACTATGAATATGAAAATGGAAATACAGTAATCTTTTGGGTATCGTATGGATTATTGTGAGGTTTTATTTATGAAAATCCTTTACAAATATGTTGAAAATCGAAGGCGTGACAACTTGGTATCAGAGCGTCTAGGTTTGAATACCTAGAGACCGTGGGGAGACTTTTAGTCTCATGGGTTCAAAAGTCACTGCATTTTTTTTTTTTTTACAAAATCACATGTGTGCTTGCATGAATGATGTTGGTTCATTGATGTGTTACTGCATTAGCATTACGGTAGAGTGGCATAGGATTGTTGTCATGTTGGAAGGGTTGTAGACCTGTATCGTGTAGCATTGTGATGAACGCTGATGGCTTTCTTTCGTATACTTTCTTAGTAGGATGTCTTCGAGACATGGAGATAGGTGTGGTGAGACGGAGGATCGTGAACATCAGGGTTGTAGTGCATACGTGGCAACTGAAGCGAGTCAGTGTACTAGGGATGAAGCGATGTTTCCTGAAACCGTTGAGTGTGCGAAGAGCGTTGAGATTCTGAAGGGTGCGCAGATTGGTGTGAATGTAGGGGAGACTAGATGTCGAGTCGTTAGCGCGAAGTCATCCTCAGAGAGTGTTGAGGGTTCAGGAAAGAAGAAACCTGGGATATCAAAGCCAGCGATTCAAGGTCAGCAGGACCTTAAGCCACCTCCTCATTCCAGGACACCGGAAGTTCTTCTCAAGCGTCAGACCGTGTGTTATCGATGTCGTCAGCCTGGTCATATCTGTTCTCGATGTCCATGGCGTGGGGGATCTTGTTATATGTGCGGCGAACTTGGCCACTTGGCAAGGAATTGTCCTTGGGGATTGGGAGTACATGGTGAGTCGAGCTCCGTGCAGCAGCATAAACGTACGCCGAAACAACAAGATGCAGTTCCGTAGCTGAACCATTCCCTTCTACTCTCTAGCGTTCAGAAACAGTAGTTGTTTGAGGTATCTCCTCCTCTTTGTTGTTCGATTCATTCGTTATAATACTTTTGATTCGGAAGCATTTCATTCATTAAGAATCTCCTCGTTATTCAAGTTTAGAATTAAAAAATCCAGAAATCTTAGTCCTTGCGTGTTGAGAAGCATCAATAGATCATATATGTCGAGACTAGAGGTTGACTGTTCCATATTAAGGTGTTGCCTTTGACTTCTTTAGTTTGCTTATAGCGAGATTTGATCTGATTTGGACAAGGATTAGTTGTAACCATGATGGTTGGTAATATTCCGAACGTAAATTCGTAAGAGTAGTTTCCTTTATTATCCTCTTCCATTGGCCTAGCGAAATATTGTTAGAATTGTATCGTAAACTACTTTTCCGTGAAATCTGTTGTGTAGTTGATCAGTTATAATTGTTAAGCAATCCTTTCCTAGCTGTTTTAGGGAATATTCAAAATCTTGTGGCGAAGTATCCTGTGACACGTCTGTTATTAATGTTGACGAAGGTCCCTCGTATTCCATTCGGAGTTTTGTTGTGACACCATCCTGCTTGATATAAGTTTTCATTGGTCGGTTGAGATCCTTGTGTTACAACTATTAGTTTGTTCGTCTATCACTGTTGTTCTGCGCTAGTTCTTATGTTGCAACTCGACCTATTAAACCTGATTCGTGGTCACATCCTCTATGCTATACAAATTCGTTGGTGCCTTAAACTCAGACTTTGATGCTATTGTTACATGCGTTCGTACCACCATTTAATCTGGTTTCTTGATCACGGAGTCACATAATTTGAACTTGTACTCGCCTTGTACCCATTTTGCTTGCCTAGACCTATTCGGTTGGTGTGAAATTCGTTGTTGCAGATACTCGTTTATTTGTTGAAAATTGTTGTTCTACTCAAGTTCTTATGTCATAATTAAAGTCAAATCTTGAGGTGAGAAATCTATTGAGACCCACCTGTTGATGCCGTTTAGTTCGAATTCGCATGTTATTATTTCTTTCAGTACCGTTCGACTCTGTTATGGTTCCTCAACTCTAGAGGCACATGATTCATCCTGTAATGCTTAGTCTCGAGTTGTTGGAAGTGTTACTCATTTCTAGTACTGTGCAATTTCTGATTTTGGATCGTTTAGTTTACAAGAGATCGGTCTCATTACCTTGTGATTGTCCTCAATATCGAAATCTTTCAATTGTCAAGACATTATCCGCTGACTCCTTTGATTTGTAGAGCAATGAGAGACTTATGATCGGTCATTCTGAATTTCTTGGGTTTTTGTAAAAAGGGGTACCTTGGGTTTGTTGACTAATCGCCTCAGAGACTCCATGTGTTCCTTGAATTTCGAATGTCCCGTTATCGTTCTTAAATTCTTGATTGGCATTGCTCGAGTTTTGGAGCTTGCTCGTTTCATTTGAGATAAGAATCAAATCCTTCTCGTAATCTAGAATGACCCAACCTAGAGTGAAAATTTTGTGCGCCTTTTATAAGAATTGGCTTGTGTTGTGGATCCGCTAGATTTAGTATTGAGAGGTTTGATGAAATCTATTCACGGACAATAATTGGAAACTCGAGGGAGAATGACCGAAAGGAGAAGGGTAAAAGTAGTCAAAGATTGCTAACCGCTTACGGCTGACCAAAGGATCGTGTGGACCGTCGTCGTCACCTAATGTCATTTGAAAGATGGAAGTCATGTGTTTTCCACGTTGGAGTTTGTCTCGTCATGGGTGGAAAATGAAGCTGTGATCGCTAGAAAGACTGGTTAAGTGCCGGATACGGGGCGTGTCTTTCGGATAACCAAGCGACAATCGATGAAATCCAGTTAGAAAGGGCGCTTGATCACCGCTTTTTCTAGATGGAGGTCTCGGGAAGTCAATTGGAATATCCGGTCGTATTTAGAGGTAAGGTCTCAGTGCCAAGATAGATGATCGTATATAGAAATAAGTACCGTTTAGAAGGGTCGCCGAAAGCTTTTGAGCATTTGTGTTTTGCTAGACATACGTACGAATATTGAGGAGGTACGAGCCGAATCTATTGCCTGTGTTAGAGAAGCCCGAATTTGAGTTTGAAACCGACGTGTCCCATGGTGAGAACCCGATACGTATCCTAGCTTTACGTGATTAAGTTTTGAGGGGTAAAATGATGTCGTTAGTGTGAATTTACGTGGGAAAAGGAGGACAAGGTTAGAAAGAAATGCTTGCGTTTGTTTCGATTTTATTGACATGAGTTGAGACGTAGATTTTCATGATTGTTGAATTGTTGTATGATGAACCGTGTTATGACTGATGTGTATCTGTATGGTGTGAGTTGGTTGGACTTGGTTTGGCAAATTTCAAGGATGAAATTTCTCTAAGGAGGGAAGGGTGTAAGGACCCGTAATTTCGAAAATTTATTTAAAGGTTTATTTAAATTAGAAATTGAAGGAAAATATGGAATTTATTAGGTTTAGTTGATTTGGGGCTGAAGTGATAGAATTGTTTGTGAAAGGGTGTCTAGTGTGATATGTTTTTGGGTGAGTATATATAGGAGGGTGAGAGAGTAGAAAATTATTTTTCCTCCACTCTCTCTCACCGGCGTCTCCCTCTCCCTCCCGGCTCCTCTCCTTCTCTCTTGCTCCTCCACCAAAATTCAACCTCCAAACTCAAAACCCAAAGAACCCAACCCTCTCATCACCTTCCTCACGCGTTATTGAGTTCGTAGCTCGTCCGGTTTGGGCTCGGAGGAGGTGTATTTCTCTCGGTGTCGATTTTGGAGTCTAGGGCTCGGAAAGTCTCTTGGGTTCGGCTTTGATAATCGAGGTAGGAAATTCTACCTCTCTTTATATGTTTTATGAGTTGATTTGGTACTTAATTCGTGCCCTAGATCGTTGGTTTCGTCGTTAGAATTGTTCTGGTGGAATCTGAAAATCGTGTTCTGAGAATCCAAGTCCTACCGGTAGGAGTTTGGAATCTACCGGTAGAAACGCTATCCAGTAGTGTCACTTTTGTGAAATTTTGGTCTTCTACCGGTAGACATTGAATATCTACCGGTAGGTATTCAAAAATCTGTCATTGTTGCGAAATTTTGGTCTTCTACCGGTAGACATTCAATATCTACCGGTAGACATTCAAAATCAGCATTTTTGGAAAAATTTCGAAAAGGCATAACTTTTTCATCCGAACTCCGTTTTGGACAAATTTTATATCGAAATTCATGTACCGGAGATCTACTTTCCAATGGTGGTGGTCTCGTTTCCTAATTCTTAGTCGATAAGGTTTGGTAGCCAAAATAAGATAGATGTGTTCTTGAACGTCGGATAATCCTTTTCCTTAGAATCGTGTGGGTGAGACATGGATGTTCTTAGGCTCTCTTGGGTACTTTATTGGAAGGTTTGACGAATGCTAGGGGTATACTAGGCTTTGTAGTGGTCGTTGAGTTCCGTATGAGTCCTTTGACACCGAAACGAGGGTTTAGAGAACATAAGGAATATAGGTGGGCGAAGGTTGTAGGTGTTGGCATGCGATATGAGAAACGAACAAGTAAAGCATTCTTTTGAGTTAAACAACGCTAGGCGTGGATACATAGACATTTTCCTTATGCTTGATATGTGGTATGTGAAGGTACGGGGTGTACTTAGAGGTACAGTGAGGGTGTGCGGCATTGTGGTATGCTCAAAGGGAATGACGTGTATTAATTAATTAGTCGGAGTCTTGATATGGTAAATAGTTTGGAACGTTTGAAATGTAAATCCATGTGGTGGTTCGTTAGATCATTTAGAATGCTTGAAGCGAGATTGATATTGTGAAAGAACTATTTGGGAGGATTAAATTGTGATTGTTTGATAGATACACCAAATCTTCTAATTCTTTTAAAACTCTTCCTAAAAAGCTCAAACGTAGAAACAAATGGAAAGAGTATTGCAGTGTTTTATAATGGTTGATTGAAGTTCTGTGGTACAGTCATTAGAGTGATGACGAAATTGATTAAGGAATGATGTCAAGTATGAAAAGGTGAGAGGTGATCGAAGTGATCGTGGTTGAGGGAATAGACTCGGGGTGACCCTGCGCTCGAGGGAATTAGACCCGAGGTGACCCAAATGATTATTACTGTTGAGGGAATAGACTCGGGGTGACCCTGCGCTCGAGGGAATTAGACCCGAGGTGACCCAAATGATTATTACTGTTGAGGGAATAGACTTGGGGTGACCCTACGCTCGAGGGAACTAGACCCGAGGTGACCCAGGTGATTATTATTATTGAGGGAATAGACTCGGGGTGACCCTGCGCTCGAGGGAATTAGACCCGAGGTGACCCAAATGATTATTACTGTTGAGGGAATAGACTCGGGGTGACCCTACGCTCGAGGGAACTAGACCCGAGGTGACCCTAGCGATTATTGAGGAGAAACACCTGATTAAAAGAAAGGAAGAATTTTGTAAGGAAAGGTTGTCATAAAGAGAATTGATGATGATAAGCGTGGACACGAGAAAGATCGTAGTATCGTATGAAGAATAACAAGATGATTTAGAACCGGTTATAGACTAATGTGGATTGATGTGAGTTTGTTGATGTACCTAGTCTGAAGAGTAAACGGTTAGCGACATTTATGTGAAGTCTAGGACCCTTTTGACTATAGCGTGCGGTTTGTTGGTAATCATTCGTACCTTGGGTACATCTGTCTGTGTTCACTCTTTCATAGTGCTTGGATTACCTCATTTGCATATAGAGTTTGCGTAGACTTTTCTACTGGGCTAGTGTAGCTCAAGCCTATTATTATTTTCAGGTGCTAAACTCGGACTATAGCTTGCATGACTGGAGTGCTTGGAGTGTGGACATACCTTTTGAAAGCTAGCCAAAGGAGTTGTTTCATTCATCTTTGTAAATTTGCTTTGAAAGATGTATTTGAAACTTAAGTTAAAATTCTTTGACTTTGTGGAATATTTGTAAACCGTTAACTCTCTTAACTCTTGATACTTATGTCAATTTGGGGGCCGTTGAGCCAATGATGTAACATTTTGGAATCTTACGGATTTGGAACTATGAATATGAAAATGGAAATACAGTAATCTTTTGGGTATCGTATGGATTATTGTGAAGTTTTATTTATGAAAATCCTTTACAAATATGTTGAAAATCGAAGGCGTGACAAGACGCCTGTCATTTCGTTTCCTGTGAAGGCCTGCGTATTTTGAAACAAACTAGGATGAAAAACAATCTACCCAGTAAGGAGGTATGGGAGCCAGTCTTGTGTGTCAGTATGAATTTGAATGAAAAACTTCGTGTAGCTATACTAAATCACTCCAAAGAGCAAGTGCACCCGTTAAATGTCAAAATGATCCCATCAAAGCTGTTTTATGACCTGCTACAGTATTAGAAAGCCTAAAAATAGCAATGTTGATGCACTGGAGTAAGTTTTGGCACAATCTCACATATAGACCGTTGAATTAAACTCATCTCATTTATTAATGCAGATACATTGACCTGAATGATGTGCAGATTTGACAAAGCCAAAGTTGCTGCCAAATTTGGCACCACAGATGGCTTTGGTAGTTTTTTGTAGCAATTTTGACTTAGGGGTAGAGCATCAAATTACCACATTTTCTTGCTAAATTTTGACTTCAGTAGCTTAAATGGGTGGACTTCATGACCTAATAATTCTGGCATTTCTTCAGGAATTCAGTATAGTCAAAGCAAGTCAACTCTTACACTTGTATCAGCAGCCATTTGATCATCTGCGCAGGCACTCAGAGAGATGGCTAGTCCACCGTTTGTACTTTTGCTAGCACCTGATGGAGGCTTGTTATCTACCCACCTTTTCCTGTTGAAATCCAATTATGAGAAACAAACAAAAAAGAGTACCCGTTTTATTACATTGTCACACCATCGTATTATGTACACGATTCAACATGCTATGGACAAAATTAGCAAAAGTTTAGGTGGTTGTGTCAGATACCTACACCCATATATGGTTTTCTGCATAAAAAATGAAAAAAGACACGGGTTTTGCTTTTCAGCAATGGTGAAGGCCAATTTAGTGAAGTTTTTTATACAATTTTTAAGGGATCAAATGTGTAGACTAGTATGAAAAAATTTATGACGTTTTTGAAGTTGGTGGGTTCACTCGATTCCTTTTACCACACTCTTCCTCCCCCCTCGGAATAATCCAGTGGTCCAACCCAGGGAAATCGCATTAACCATTCAATTTCATCAGTTTGAAAAATTCCAGTGTGCTTTCAACTGAATATAAATGCACTCCTTGTTTTTCAAAACACTTTGATGGAATAGCACATTGGATGCACACTAATATAATCTGCATCTCAACGTTTTTTTTTTCTTTTGGAACAACCTTGGAGAATCCGTGTAACGTATTCTATGTAGTATTGAAGACTATCTCAAGACTCAAAAAACTTACTGTTTGCTGTTGTAAACATGCTCCAGATCGAGAATGGTTCCGCTATGACAGGCATCAACAATAGCATGAAGCTTGACACCTTTTTTGAGTGGCTTGACAATGGTGGTGTTGATATCATTATCAAATATCATGCCAGCTGTCATAAAATCCGAAGGACAGATAGTTTCATCGTACCCATCAATCTCGTCTTGACTAAAATCAGGTTGTCGTAATCCATGTCCCGCAAAGTAAAAGACCAAGGAGTCCTCTGACATGCAGTCCTCCACAAGCCAGCTCAAGGCCTTTTGTATGTTCTTCTTTGTTGGAGTAAGATTTGGGTCACTCTGCTCTTCTGCAATTTGGTTTTTTATTGTTACAACTCAACGTAATAAATGTACTATTGCTGGGTAACTTCAAGTCTTAAACCGGTTACAGAGTCAAAATATTCAGACATTTTGCTGAGTTTGATACTATTCAGCAATAGAATATGACTTCCACTTTTTGTAAAAATATTCAGCCTACTGCCAAGAAGGTGTCACCATTTAGGAAGCAGCAAACAAACAAATATTTTTTCTCAACTTATTTTTTCTGTACTGAGGTTTTAACTGATTTAGCAATTTGGTAATTTTTACAGAGATGAATGTACCTGATAAGAATTGACTGGTTGATGTAAGATGCTAACCACCACCCTAAGAGCGGTGGATATTATGCAATAGGTGCATCACTATCTGGAAAATGTGTGTTGATATCTATAATAATTGAGATCGGTATCGAAATTTGAACTTGTTTGGCGTCATTTGGAAATTGTCCACCACCCATTAGGCAGCGGATAGGAAAAGCGATAAATGATATTGAGTTAGCATTGAAATCCAAGCATACCTGTAAGCACACGAATAGCGATTTCTGGAAAACAAAAATGATCAACCAGAAAAGACTTCATTCTGTTGACATCATTAACCGTTCCCTTGAGTTTGTTCTTCTTATAACTGACTCCACAGAGAACAGCCTTCTTGGGCTGATGTCCAGAAGTACTACACATCATAGGTTTTGGTTTCTGATCTGAAGTAGAACAAAGGCTACCACTTCCGTACAACTTCGTTGTCCAACGGAAGCTTAAAGGTCCCTTTGGGACAGTCTCACATTTCTCCACTGAAATCTTGGCTTTGCAGAACTGGCAGCAATAAATAGCGGAACATGGTGTCCCCTGTAATTGGTTATGGCAGTGATTTTCGCACTCGCCAGATTACTAAGGGCACTCCAAAAGGGGAGTGCGAAAATCAAGTTCATATAGGGATTGATATTCGGACTCTCCTTTTGGAGTGCGGTTAGTAATTCGAGGAGTGCGATAATCAATTCCCTAAAAGATTAAGTCAAATACTTTTAAAGGAGAAATTGGAAAAAAGCATGTCCAACTCAAGGAATCTGATCCTTTTTTCCTCTTAATCTCAATCACATAGGTGTGAAAAGAACTCTAGGTCGATTCTTTGGACAAACTTTTTAGGGCCTTGCCCTACACACGCGCACTACACAGGGGTGCACTACAGCACCCCCGGATTCGCTTTTTTGGCACGGTGTTTTGGTTGTTTTCTCTTGTTATTTACTAGATTTGTGTCAAATTTTTACATAATATTCTTTATCATATTTTTTGTCTCGACGAGAGGAATCGAAAAACTATAAAAGCATAGATCAAAGTTGAAAATATTCATATAAGATGACGAAAAAGACCAAAAAGGATATTTTTTGCCGTTTTCTAGGTCAGAATCTATTTTAATGTTGACTGAAACTTATAAAGTTCAAAATACTCTGTTTTAATATTGAACAGTGGTTCACAGAATAAAGTCATCTGGATGCTTTAAGACACTTGTAAAGTTAAAACCTTTGTTTGGCTTCTTATTCCTGTTGGGACAGTTTTAATTATTATAAGATCATACAAATTGGCCATTTTCTGAGAAATGTTAAGTTGGATTGTGTAGTTATATAGCACAGGCTCTGCTGGCAGTTGTGTTTGATCACCATTTTCCTTTGTTTTGATACTTCACTCACAACAAAATTTGTTTCAAGTGCGAATCTAAAGCGCTTGTTTCCTTAATGGACTATATAATGCACATGAAGTGGTGATTTTTCTTGAACTAACGCAATGAGAAAAATGTTCCTTTTCAGTTAATCTGAGTTTTTACTTCTTTGCGATCACTGTAAAACCATATGGATGCCTTTAAGTAGATGCTTCTTTTGTCATACAACATAATATTTAACACTTGGATGTCATGTAGATACAATCACACTATGCCATGTTACCATGACGAAATTTTGATTCTATGTCGAACTTCATATATTTGTTTACTAGGGAACACAACATTTGCAACCATGCTTTCTGTATAATCTGTCTCATTCTGTCATTCGGGTACTTGTAAACCCCTCTCCAGGTAAAGATTGATGCGGTGACCTTATTAATCTGTGGTCATACTCTCACAACAACGTGGGGCATCGTGATTTCTCGCAGCTGTCAACCTCATCGCGCGGTTCTAATCCATGGCCTGAGAAGTAAAAATCAATGAGCCCCATTATTGGCAGGCCTGGATGTGCCAATGCAAGGCCATTCAAATGTTACGCCTAGTTGGTATCGGGTACGTGTCCATCTCTTCTTCTGCATATTCCATGTTTTTGTTTGCAAAGATGGAAATCATTAGGTCAACTAGCTGATTAAGTTTTGATCATAGTGAAATTTGTATGGCTTATTACTGAGAGAGAGAGAGAGAGAGGGAGGGAGGGAGAGGGAGAGAGAGAGAGAGAGAGATTCCTTTTTATAATTACTTCTAAAGCTTAAAAGCTTAGAAATTAAATCTTTTTGGTAGCAGCTTAAAGCATAGATTCAACCATAAAATTATTCTCTTTTAGCAGTAGACCTTTTTTAGCTATCAAGTTATGAAAAAGATGGACATTTACATACTGAATGTACTGTCATTGCACTAGGAATATTTTATTTTGCCTTACACTGTTTTCGGAATTTAAATTTGTGGAGGGTAAATAATATGACAGGTAAAAAGAAAATCAAGTGAAAGCACATTAAGAAGAGTTCACTTCTTGGCTGGTCAGGAAAATCCGAAGTACCACAGTATTCATTGTATCTAGTTAATCAACTAGCCAATCATAAGTAACATCCAATTTCATTCAGTTGAGATTTTCCGGTTCTAGTTTCATTTTCACCATATGGAGCGCTGAGGTTTTGAAAAGCCAAGTAGTGGGTCTTTTACTAGAAATATGGGCAAGCGTTGTGCTCTTGCCCCTGCCTTTTACCTATGGCACATTTAGGTTCTGTTACACGAAAAACAGGTGATTGAGGTGAATCCTAACTTACCTGAACATAACTCAGAAGCCAAGAATTCAATTAGAAAGACATACATTGTGCTCTCGTCTCTAAAACTAAATCTTATCCAAAAAGGAAAAACATGTCGTCATGGAATATAATGAAGGATTCTCATTTACTCAAACTACACAGAGAAGTTTCTCTAATACCTGTAGATTGAATGGCGCCGTGTAGATATGTGACAGCAGCAGAATGTTGCAGCTAAAAACACTAAACTTCTTCTATAATTATGACGAGATTTTCTCTCTTAAAGAAACCCAATATTATTAATGTAACCTCAGGCTCTAAGGCTTACAACTTATATATGATAAAGGTAAAAGTAAACATACTAGTAAACAACTTAAGAAAGGAAAACCTTGCTAAGAAAAGTAATTAATTTGAAAGCTCGAGTGAAAGATAAACGTTCTCCGAAAGGCCTAGATCAAAATGGAATTTCCAAGGTGAGAAAATTAAAACTCTCGAATTGGAAAACTCCAAATTATGGAGGGCTAATGATGTAAGTCCACTGAAAAGCGGCTTGGTTATTGGGGTTGTTTGCAATTGATGGATCTTTGAAAGTAAATTGGAAAAGTTTGAACCAATGCTCGTGCATCGATGAATCAAATAACTTGATCTCCTCTGCACTTGTCTATAACTTGAATGCCTCTTTATCAACGTCAAACTCCTTTGAAGATGATAGTTGACATTCCTGCATAACTCCGAGTAATAACGAAATCAGTTAAGCAATATTACTTCTAGACATCAACATGGTCAGAAGTGTGGCAGTTAGTGTGACTGAGTTCTTGATGACAAAATATTACGGTGTGTGAGTTACTGGAAATAAATGGTTCAGCACTTAAAAGCACTTCTCGAAACTACTCTCAACTTATATATTGGACAAAGCTTGGTTGGTGTGTGAGTTAAATAGGAACCTAGTATAATTCTGTTAGACTGACTGATAACACTACCAAAATCTTGTTCATGGGTGACCTTTATTAGTTGCAGGAATGAAGCTCCTCAGAAAATTGCTGCTGACGATGAACTTTACCTCTTATTCAACGGGAAATTCCTTTGAATCAAAAAGCAGTTTTTAGACTTCTGATTCTGTTATGCAGCCTAATTAAGGTGAGTGGTTTAGTATTTAAGTTCAATCATATGCTAGAATGTGATTCTAGTATGACCAAAGTAGAAGTGGACATTGTCCAACAAAATTCATGATCATTCCACTTCACGAACCGGCATTGGCACCAGAGAGTCTGGGCGAAAAGAGAAAAGATACTTGACCTGTAGTAATTTTCTACGGAACAGCTTATTTAGGAACTGAACATTGAGGCATCCATGTTTATTAGCATGCACAATCTTCTCATGGATCTTATCGAGTAGACCACCGTATGTTATATTGGGATTTTCTGCAATTGTTTGGACCAGAAGGAAAGTCAAGACGCCTGTCATTTCATTTCCTGTGAAGGCCTGCATATTTCGAAACAAACAAGGATAAAAACAATCTATCCAGTAGGGAGTTATGGGAACTAGTCTGGTGTGTCAGTACTAATTTGAAATCAAAAACTTCTTGTTTCAAAATAAATCACTCCAAAGAGCAAGTACACCAGTTAAATGTCAATATTATTTCTTTCTTTTTTTTTATACTCATTGTCAAAATTATTTCATCAAAGCTATAATATGACTTCCTATCAGGAACGGCTACAATGCACACTTAGCATACGATATTCACCCATAACATTTACCACTAAGAGGCGTAACATTTTACCAACAGGCGTAACATTGGTGTAACATTTTAGGCGTAATATTTTACCAAATAGGCATAACGGTTCATACCGTATGCACCCTTAACCTTTGAGAGGCATAACATTTATCATTTAGAGGCATAACATTTACCACTTAGAGGCATAACAATTGTCCAAAATAGTTGTAACATATTTAGTTATACGGGGTAAGTATTGGAGCTTTTCCCTATACTAATTTTTAAAAAGACTGAAATAGTCATGTTGATGCGCTCAAGTCATTTTTGGCACAATCTCACATATAGACCATTGAATTAAACTCCTCTCATTTTTTGATGCAGATCTATTGGCCTGAATGATATGGCAGATTTGAGAAAGCCAATATTGCTGCCAAATTTGGCACCAAAAGATGGCTTTGCCATATTTTAATATCAATTTGACTTGTGGGTAGAGCATCATATTGCCAAAAAAAATTAGCTAAAATTTGACTTCAGCAGCCTAAATGGGTGGACTCATATCCTAATAATTCTGGTTTTTCTTCAAGAATTCAGTATTGTCAAAGGAAGTCAAATCTTACACTTGTATCAGCAGCCATTTGATCATCGGCGCAGGCACTCAGAGAGATGGCTTGTCCACCATTTGTACTTTTGCTAGCACCTGATGGAGGTCTGTTATTTACCCACCTTTTCCTGTTGAAATCCAATTATGACAAACAAACTAAGAGTACCCGTTATTACAATGTCACAATAACGCAGGGGCAGAGCCAGAGTTAATCTAAACCATCGTATTATATATGTACACGTTTCAACATGTTATGGACAAAATCTGCTAAAGTTTAGGTGGTTGGTCAAATACCAACAGCCATATATGGTTTTCTGCATAAAAGTAAGTAAAAAAGACTTGGGTTTTGCGTTTTGGCGATGGTGAAAGCCAATTTAGTGAAGTCTTTGGAACAATTTTTAAGGGGTCAAGTGCATAGACTAGTACAAAAAAAAATTATAACTTTTTCAAAGTTGGTGGGGTCACTTGATTCCTGTTATCACACTCTTCCTCCATCCTTGGTACCATCCAACCAAAGGAAATTGTATTAACCATTCCATTTCATATCAGATTTGAATAATTCCAGTGTGCATTCCCCCTGAATATACATGAACTCGTTGTTTTTCTCAACACTTTGATGGAAATAGCACATTGGATGTGCAGTTGAGCACTAATCAAATCTGCATCTCAATGTCATGTTTTTTTTTTTCCTCTTTGGGACGACCTTGGAGATTCCTTTTAACATATAATGTTGTATTGAAGACTATCTCAAGACTCAAAAAACTTACTGTTTGCTGTTGTAAACATGCTCCAGATCGAGAATGGTTCCGCTATGACAGGCATCAACAATAGCATGAAGCTTGACACCTTTTTTGAGTGGCTTGACAATGGTGGTGTTGATATCATTATCAAAAATCATGCCAGCTGTCATAAAATCCGAAGGACAGATAGTTTCATCGTACCCATCAATCTCGTCTTGACTAAAATCAGGTTGTCGTAATCCATGCCCCGAAAAGTAAAAGACCAAGGAGTCCCCTGACTTGCAGTCCTCCACAAGCCAGCTCAAGGCCTTTTGTATGTTCTTCTTTGTTGGAGTAAGATTTGGGTCACTCTGCTCTTCTGCAATTTGGTTTTGCATTGTTACAACTCAAAACAAGCAGTATGCATTTTATAGGTAACTCGAAGTCTTGTATCTGTTATGAAGTAAAAATAATCAGACATTTTACTGCATTCATTTTGAGTTTTGCTCAAAGCTTTATTTTTTCTAGCAAAATAAGCATTACGTTTTGTTTTCGTTTTTACCCTTCTCTTATCTGATCAGAAATAAAACTGAACATGAGGAGACTAGAAACATAAAGACATTCAGCACAAAAACTGTTGGAATTTGAATATAAGCATATGAGGGAGAATGGAATTAAAACCCTTCTCCGCGAAGACTGATGGAATCTTTCTTCTTTAACAGGACTTGTTTAGTGGAACTGAAAGGTCCTTTGAATCAGAATTGCGGTACAATTTTTAAGCAAATCATTCTTTCTTGGTCATTCTTTACAGGTTTATGATGCATAAACTGGATGCAGCACAAACGCGAACACTCGCTGTCTCATCTTACCGTGTATCTAAAATCTGGTTTCAGGTTAGCATATGAAAATTATTGGAATTTGGAGGTAAGCTTCCTTTCTTGGGCTACTGGTCAGAAGTTATAATAAGCTGAAACAACTATTTGGAACATCTTTAACCTGATCTCAGTCAAATACTTCTTAAGGAATACACCTATATTTAGCAGCTTATACATATTACTAAACCAAATACAAATTACACTTACCGTTATAGAGATTCCAAGAGAAAGTTGTATGTATTTTCTTGCGACTATGCAGTTTACAACGAACTAGGCATGAAGGAGTGGCTAATGAAGCATGGGGGTCATATTGGAATTGGGACCCAAAGGAAAGTTGGGCATTTATTACTTGGACCGTATTCGCGATTTATTTACTACGTACTCGAATAAATACAAAAGGGCTCCCTGGATATTCTGCAATTGTGGCTTATCAGACTTCCTTCGTAAGATGTTCTAGTAACTTCATGTATTATTCTTCCAGGATAAGTTGTATGTATTTTTCATCGTGATCAATGCTATGGTGACCACATTTGATGACCATGTTTTGAATACCACCTGAGTTGTCATTCCTGCATTGGTAAGAAGCAAGACAGGTGGGGTCCCTTCCACCAATTAATGCAATTAAGAACAACTCACTCGGTATCCAAACCGTGATCACCAAATGTGGTCACATAGGATTATTGTTAATTCGTAATCACACTTTACTATAGAGTAGAATCCGCAGGAGCATATGAAGCACTTGTGGAAGATTTGTATTTGAAGTTATTCTCATTTTCTGTTTTCCGATGAGGAATACCTGCCAAAAGGATTTATCCATTTATGAAGCAGCAACATTTTTTTCTTGGATTACTGAGTCTGTATTGAGGTTTAGCTGATTTAGCATTAGTGGAAGTGACTGCCAAAAAATTGTTGTGTATATGAAGGTAAAATGCAACTATACCTGTAAGCACAAGAATAGCGTTTTCTGGAAAAGAAAATTTATCAACCAGAAGAGACTTCATTCTGTTGACATCATTAACCGTTCCCTTGAGTTTGTGCTTCTTCTTTTGGTAACTGACTCCACAAAGAAAAGCCTTCTTGGGCTGATGTCCAGAAGTACTGCACATCATAGGTTTTGGTTTCTGATCTGAAGTAGAACAAAGGCTACCACTTCCGTACAACTTCGTTGTCCAGCGGAAGCTTAAAGGTCCCTTTGGGACAGTCTCACATTTCTCCACTGAAATCTTGGCTTTGCAGAACTGGCAGCGATAGATAGCAGAACATGGTGTCCCCTGTAATTGGTTATGGCAGTTAGGACATATGATGATGGTTGCCATTTTTTGCAGGAAAGAAGAAGAGCAATAATGAAAGAAAAATATGCTTCCAACCAAAAAGCTACTGAATTGGGATTACAACTTGCAAGTTTTGGTAATTTATTTATTTTTTTTTTTGTGTGTTACTTGAAAGTCTCATTCTAGCACTTTATATAGTGTGAAGAACTAGATGCTCCTTACTATGATCAATGAATGAGGAAAGTACAGGCTTTATTTTAATTTGCTCTTTTCAGAGTGTTCACATTCCAACTTGATTTTCTTGTGGGTATTGAGCTGGTCGCAAGAATCATATTAGTAATTTAGGTCAGACAAAAAAGGAGAGAGAGAGCAGAAGCAGGAACCAAATCCCACTCTAGGAATCTGGTAAAGGTGCATCTCTCAATTGTCAATGCAACCAATTCTCATGTTTGAAACAATGGGCGCTTCCAACTCTGTCTGTGTTCACATGTTCAAATTTCGGAATATCTGTAAACAAATCAAACTTGAATAGTCGATTACGTTTTCTAAATCAAATTCAAAACCTAACTAATCTTCCCGACTCGTTTGCAGTCCCATTTTGTTTGTTCAACATAACATTTTCCAATCCCTTGAACCTAGCACTTTGCATATATAGTTGTGTAGAATTGGATGCCATTGCACATATATTCAATGGGGAATCAGGTTGAGTTTATTTAAGGTTTGCAAATTCCACTTGATCTCTGAATATTGAGCAGATCATTTTAAGCATCATTTACCTTCTAAAAATGACAAAGTAATATGGATTTAAATCGCCAATAAAAGGTTAAGTTGAATACTTTTTAGGCGAAAATACATAAACACCCTCTCAACTATCACTTTTTCTCACAAAAACTCCCTCACATTTAAAAGCGCCCATACAGACCCCCTCAACTAATCTCCATTACCCAAGTGACACCCTTCCGTCTCTAAACCGTTTGTGATGAACCTCCTCATCCATAAATCGGACAAAAATACCCTTGTTGCATTACATACATACACCCCCTCTAACCCTTCTCTTTCTTCCCTCTACAAACAACCTCCAATCAAAACCCAAAATCAGCAAACAGATCTGAAACTTTGGTTAATATATATATATATAGGGGTCGGTTCCACCCATACAATTTTAAAAAAAAAATACTTCATCTCAACCATTAAAATCAATCGTTGGATTAAAACTTAAAAGGACTGTATTCTCTTCCCTCCTCTCAATCACAAGTAATCTCTCCCTCTCCATCTAAGCTATTCTCTCTCTATACCCTAACCGACTAACCACTGGTTCCAGGGACCTTTTTCTCTCTCTCCTCCAATACATACACACTCTCTCTCTCTCTAAAGAAAAGTTAAAAAAATAGAGATGGGAAAAGCAACGCAATAGCTGCCATCGACTACCACCATTTCTTCTCCCACACCTCTCTCATTTCCCTTGTCTTCTTCCCTTCTCATTTCTTATCAGCAAAAGAACTACTGCGGCACCTGCCGCCGTCGCGCCACAGTTTTCATGCTATTTTTAATGGTTATATACAGAAGGTTCTCTTTAAAATGATTAATGTAGCCTATAAAAAAAATGATTAATGTAAGAAAAAAGGAAATTGTATAAAACGAAAAAAAACGATTAGAACAATGAAGGATAGAATAAGGGTATAATATAAATGTTAGGCTCCGTGGAACAAAGTGATAGTTGATGGGGTGTTTATGTACTTTCGCCTTGTAAAAAAAGGTATCTTAGTCATTTCCTCCATTCCGTTAATGGAGTTAGCATTTTTTTCGTTCTCAGTAGTTGAGGGGGTCTGCATGGGCACTTTTAAATGTTAGGGGGTCTCTATGAAAAAAAGTGATAGTTGAGGGGTGTTTATGTACTTTTGCCTACTTTTTAAAAGAGAAATTGGAAAAAAGCATGTCCCACTCAAGGAATCTGATCCTTTTCCCCTCTTATTAATCTGATCCTTTTTTCCTCTTAATCGCATCCCGGGAAACACACAGAATATGGAGGTGTGAAAAGAACTCTAACTAAGATTCTTTGGACAACTCTTTAGGACTTTTTTAGCAAGGTCTTTTTTGGTTATTTTTTCTTAATATTCATACGATTCGGGTCAAATTTTTACATCATATACTTTTTGTCTCGACGAGAGGAATCGAAAAAGTATAACAATAAAGACCAAAGTTGAAATGTTTATATAAGACTACGAAAAAGAGCCAAAATTTTGACTTTTTCAAGTTTTGGGATCTTTTTCGCCGTCTTATATGATTTTTTTTCAATTTTGCCTATGTTTATATAATTTTTTGATTCCTCGAATCAAGGAAAAAACTATTATTGTAACGACCAATGTCAACTGACTTGCTAACCAACCTAACCACGTGGCTTAAAAGGTCAATCTTGAGCCATACAGTAGTTGCTCATGATTCCTTATAGACCACATAGTTGTTTCCTAATTTCCTGATGTGGGATAGTAGGATCTCACAATTATGTTAAAATTATGCCCCAATCTCGTAAGAATTGAGGAAAAAAACAACCAGAAGACCGTGCGAATAAGATACAAAGTTTTGCCAAAGAGGCCTAGCAGGCTCTTTTCACACCTCCATATTCTCTATGTTTCCAAATAATTTTACGTTAGTTCTCACACAATAATAAAAGTAATAAGTAATAACAATCTTATGAATGGGCAGCCTTTTCAATAGGCGAGTTAGAGCATGTACACCAAGTGAGAGGTATTTTACCTACCCTAATACTTCATTTTTTTTATTTTACCTACTCAACTCCATACCAATCTTCTCTATTATCATATTTATTCTTATAAAATATTATTCAATTGCAATATAGAGTATCTTATAATATATAAAGAAGGACAGAGAATGAGAGAGTGGGAGAGAAGAGAGAGAAAAAATACATTTTTAATGAATAACTCATGAACAGTTGCTCGATACTTGTAGAGAGCATTTTCTGTAAAGGAAAAATAGCTACTAGTTTACCTTAGCTGATACAATGTTGTTTTGGTGTCCAAAATAGGTAAAATAGCTATAAAGTAACATTTAACTATTCTTGTGTACATGCTCTTAAGCGCTAGCTTACAACTTTCAGTTGTTTCCAACACTAAATTTCGTTAATTTTTTTTTTTTTTGGTGTCAAAAGGCCCCCTCTTTTCTAAAGGTCTAGACTCTAAGCAATTAAAGAAAAATCTTTGCCAAAGGTTTAGACAACATCTCTACCCAATAATTAGCATTTTTGGTTTTGATGAGTAATGATAGTGAGTTCGTGAATTATATTACTGCAAAGAGTGTCAATGTTTGTCTATCAATTTGAACTCAGAACTTTTCAGTACTTAAAATGTCGGTACATGACATTGTCCTAACAATATTGTAACAATGACCTTATCCAAAAGCCCCAATAAATGAGGTGTTAAACCACCTTTTATCTACTAAAACAATGCAAAAAACATACAAGAAATCAATCAACTACGATTTATGCAAAATGAAAAGATTTGTTTCAATTGAGCTTAACTATAAATATGTCGAAAGTCCCCCTCGAGCCATATTTCGCTAGATATAAAAATCAATATCTCCATAGTTCTGACTTCTCCAACAAAAAACCTACACTGAATTTTGTTGAAAATTAATACTTTTGCAAGTACATTTTTCTGTTTGGTCTATTTAGGGGCTAAAAAAGTTAATTAGACCCTCCATCAAGTTTTTATTAGTAGCATTCACACCGAATTAAGACACATTGAAACCAGAGAGACAAAAGTGAAATGTTTCTACAACTAGAGGGACTAATATTGCAATTTATCATTGGAAATTTGGAAGGAACAAAAAGAGGTGAAATAATTTCCGACCTGCCGGATTCGAACCAGCGACCTAAGGATAGCTATTGGAAATTTCCGACTACAGTCCTCCGCTCTACCAACTGAGCTAAGGTCGGTTTTGTTCATAAGTTGAACAACTTTGTTATATAGTAATTAGAAAGTTTGTCCACACAGACATTTTATGCACAGATTGTGCATAAATTTTTTTGTGGAGCCCACCACGAGTTCTACACAAATGATCCGAGCCGTTCAATAAATGTAGAACACTTTTTTAAGGGTCCCGTAAAAAATCAACTCAATCTGATATCTATAAGTGCTCGATCAAATCATTTAACTTTCCATTATCTTGAAATCTCAATGAAAAGTTAAATGATTGGATCAGGAATCTATAAGTATCGAATTTAACTGATTTTTACGGGAACCCTTGAAAAGATGTTTTACATTTACTGAACGACTCGGATCATTTGTGTGAGACTCGTGATTGGCCCCACAAAAAAATCTGTGCACAATCTGTGCAGTTTTGTCTGTGTGGGTAGCAGCTTTCTATACTAATACTATTATGTGTGCAACCATTAGGTTGCAATTACAACTTAGAAGATTGTTCTTAGTAAGAGTGCTCAAGAAAATCGCCCGAACCGCAAAATCGGTCCGATCTGGATCGAAGCGTCCTAGTTAGTCCGATTCTACAATTAATTGGTTAGGTTATGGTTTCAAAAAAATAAGAACAGTTAATTTTGGTTCAGTTTCTGATTTTCAATTAAAGAACCGTGGGTATAACCGAACCGGACCATTTCCGTATATTATATATATATAAACATATACGCGTGTGTAATTAAATATGTATTTGGATTTGGTAGGTTAATCTTTTCTTTGCTAAAGTTAATTTATTTTATTTTGTTAGATTTGGTAGGGATGAAATCTTATTTGTTAGAAAAGTTCTTAATAAAAATTTAAATTTTATTTTACCTATGCATTATTTGGTTCTTTAAATTTTAATTTTGCAAGTTCATATAAATAAGTGTTTGGATGCTAATTGGATAAAACCGGAACCGAATCAAAACCGAACCAGTCTTGCATTTTGGTTCTGGTTAGGTTCCATGCATACATTGGTTAGGTTTTGGTTCCCAATTTTCTAGAACCATTTGAAATGGTTTGGTTACTCATTTTCTAGAGAACCAGACCAATCCGGACCGTATGCACCCCTAGTTTTTGGCCGCTCAAAATTTTCTAACAAATTTTTAAAATACTCCGTATATATCCTCCTAGTCAGATTGTTCTCTTGGGATCTCAAAACATTTCTTACTTTCTTTGTACATGATTTTCAATAAATTTCTCTCCACTTATTACCCTATCTTTCTATTTATCTCCCCCGACTAATGACCCAGAAATTCATCCCTCAAAACCTTTATCAAACAACTACTCGTACTATTCAAATGGGGGCCTAGAAAGAAGAAATCGTAATTCGCAAAGAACTCAGCCTGAAAAGGTCGGTGCTAAACAAATGCAAGAGGAATATATTCATTCATCACAAATGTCTAGATCCTGAATTTGAAGGAAAATGGAAAGTTGAAGGGTAGATTTTCCATGAATAATCACTTTTTTGCAGAATCAATTTTGACACATTTGTACTCCATTTTCATTAATCTTTCCACAAGAAAAACTAAAAATTTAAATTTAGAAATATTCTCTCTTTTTTTTCTCTCTATTTTCATATTTGTTTTGTGTACGTTATTCTATTCTCCCCCTAAATCCAAGATTAGGTACTTGAGGGACTATATAGCAGTGTAAAGTTACTTTTCATGAGAAGGGTTCTAAGTGCACCAAATGGCTATAATTGATTGTCCAATACAAATACTTAATTAGTTTGTTTTTAGAATGAGAAAGAACAATTTTGATTAATCAACCTGATAATTCCCGCATGATCTGCTGTATTAACGAAACCTACAATCTGAAATTAATCTATATGTGGCATGAGTATAAACCCTACCTATCCGCACTATAAGAAATTTTGCTTTTTCCGGCATTTCATAAATGCCGTTAAAAGTTTAAAAAAATGCCGGAAAAGAGTATTACTGGCATTTGTTAGGTATTAAATGCCGGAAAAAATTGTACCATATAAGACCCCAAAAAAAAAAAAAATGCCACGTGTCCCTTGCGTGGCACCCACGTGTCGCGCGCGAGACTACCAATTGGGCTAGCCACCATATTGGGTCAACTTGCACATTGGAAAATATTTATATTAAACAGAGATTTTTTCCGGCATTTTTTTAACAAATGCCGGTAATAGTTTGGCGGTATTATTTTGGCGGAAAACTGGACTTTTGCCGGCATTTTTTTAAACAAATGCCGGTAATAATGGCTTTTCCGGCATTAATAAAAATGCCGGGAATGACCATTTTTCTTGTAGTGCCGTATGAGTTTAGTAAGTGTAAATCATGAATGCGTGCAACAACAAATGTATTGTCCAAATGTCATGGAATGATTTCTCCACTATAGAGCCGACTTTTAGGGGAGGCCAATCGACAAAGCTACGGCCCTCAATCCCAAGTCCAAAAGAGGGCCCCCAAGGAAGACATAATTATTCTATGAGCGAAACTGGAAAAAACACAAAAGAGGTAGAGTAAAATGTTTGCTTTCTGTAAATTTGGTGTGGGATAGGAGCACATTTGGTACTTGGTTGAAGATTTTTTAAAGCAACATGCATGAGCCTCCTAATGATTTGCCTTTTCTATATGGGATTGCTTTGTTTATGATTCTCAAGTCAAACGATACCATAACCAAATCAAATAAAATCAGGCTTTGTGTCTCAATCAAGTGGGGTCGACTACGTGAAACTTATTTTTTCATTGAGCTCTGACCAAGGCTACCAATGTCAATAAATAATACAAGAAGAAATAGAGTAAGAACATATAAAATCTACTAAGGGTTGAGGCTCATGAGGGGGAAAAAAAAAACAGGTTAAATGTATTTCGTTATAAGGAATACATTAGGAAGTTTTGTATTTGTACAGTTTTCTTGGTTGATTTAGCTTTTAATATTTTGTTTGAATAAATATATGTAAAGGCCCCCCAAATTTACGTTTCGCTTCCGACCCCTAAGTGAGTTATAGGTGGCTAATTAATAAATAATAGTGGCGGAGGTAGCATACGACCAGTGGGGGCACAGGCCCCACTATAATTTTCAATAATTTCATTTTTTTTATAACTTAGGTGTCCAGACTAGTTTTCTCACATCTCGATTAATTCCGAAGGACCAATTCCACCGTTCACTTGCAGGGGTCCGTTTGTTTGACCGTTAATTTAATGGCCCTAGAATTAGTCGATGTGCGCACAAGTTAGTCTGAACATTCGATTATCAAAAGAAAAAGATATAAGAAATTTCTAAAACCATGTTTAATAGTGCCCCACCGTATGAAATTCGTTAGGGGTGAGTATGGTCCGGATTGGTTTGGTTTTATGGTAAAACAAGAACCAAACCAATATTTACAGATTATGAATTTGGAGAACCAAACCAATCCACAAAAGTTATTTAACCAAACCAATCCAAACCATTAAAATACAGATCGGTTTCGGTTTTAAATCACGGTTTGCTTTGAACTAAGTTATTATTTTCAACCAACTAATTAAGAGTAGAATACCAACAATTACCTCAAGTCTTAAACTAAGAAAATGAAATACTGATAAGCCACTACAATGAACCAACTACTAAACATCTTAAGATAGTTTAACCAAATAAAAAGCCAAAGATAATTTCTAAATCTATTGAATTGAAATGAGGTAGCTAAGTTTTCGTTTGACAAAAAAGAAAAAAGAAAAAAAAGAAATGAGGTAGTGAAGGGCAGTAGCAGCAGTATGGTAGCAACCAACTTGTGATAATCACTCCACAACTAATAATCATAGGAAATTAGGAATGAGTTGTGAGATATAAAAGTTTAGTCTAAATTATCTTGGCAGAAAAGAAAAACTAAATATTGTGGTGGATTTAATAGGATCAAAATATTAAGAAATTAGTTGACTAAGGCTCCCTTATTTATTTGGTGAATCATAATTAAATTATATATATATATGTATTATGTATTATACAGTTTGGAACCATAATCGTAAACGTGAATCCACAAACCAAACCATATAACGTGGTTTTTAATTTTTTTAAACCATGACCAAACAATACTACTAAAAAACCGAACCAAACATTTCGGTTTGAATTAATTTGGATTGAATTCACAGTTTAGCGGATTTTTTGCTCATCCCTACAATTCGTGGCTAGGCCATTGCCTCCCCCACCAAGCAGGCCTCTTCATCCCTTCCCCTACCGAACAAGCTGCCGCCCTCTCCACTACCAAGTACCAACCATAGCCTCCTCCCACTGTTTGCTGACCACTGCCTCTTCCACAGCTACATTCTCCCAAATCTGGCAAGTGAAAATCGTTTTTTCCCCCAAGGCAATGGACTGATCGACATCTCTTTGGGGGAAAAAATTCAAAATACCTTTCAAACTTTACGTTCAATTTCAATTAAACTTCCAAACTTTAAAAAAAAATCAATTTTACTCCTAAATTTAACTTTCATTAATCAAAATGTCCCCCTCCGTCCCAATCGGTCAAGTTGGTAACAGATTTGGCTGATGTGGACTCAGTTACAGCAGCTGTTAAATGGTGACATGGCCTAATTTGGAGAAAAAGTCATAAACACAAACCCACACCCAATAAAAACCTTGTAATCTCCCATTGTGTGTGTTCTTCCTTCCGACCTGATCCCTCCAAGTTCAGAAACATCAATGGAGCCGCCACAACTTCCGTCGACCAAACTCCGGCGGAGGCCTCTCTCCTTCTTTCTCTCTCTCATCGAACTTCACATTCGCCTCTTACCCGAGCAAAACCCTAAAAATCTTCACCCAACAGCCTTGCCTCTCAACTCGTCAAAATCTTTTCCGCTACAGTAAGCATCCCCCCCTCCTCTCTCTCTCTCTCTCTTCTTCTACGATCTTGGTATCCGAATTGTGGGTTGCAACTTGCAAATTTCTGAATAAGGATTTGGGGTTTGGGGGTTAAAAATGGGGGGTTTGGTGATTATGAGAACGGGAAGTTCAATTTGGGAATTTTGTGAAGATTTCAGCTTGGGTCACCGTCGAAGATAAGTCAGATTATGGTGATTATGGGTCCAAGTTTGTTGTTTTGATCTGCTTGGCGGTGGTGTTTGGGTCTCTAATTATGGTGATTCTATTTTTTTGTTGTCCAACAGTTCCTATTGTTGACGAACAATTTTGGTCATAATCGAAGTTCCGTCGTCATCCAGCAGAACTTTGGTCGGAATCAAAGTGAATCGGCTAATGTACGTTAATGAGTGGGAGAGAGAGAGAGAGATGCTGGTCACTGTACTGTTACTCTTAGATTGGGACGGAGGGGACATTTTGATTAACGAAAGTTAAGTTTAGGAGTAAAATTAATTTTTTTTTAAAGTTTAAGAGTCTGATAGAAATTGAACGTAAAATTTGGGAGGTATTTTGAATTTTTCCCTCCCTTCGTAAAGTCAAAAGTCCTTTTCCCTAAGCTAAAACTCTTAAGTTGTACTTAGGGGTGAGCAAAAAATCCGTCAAATCGCGAATCCAGTCCAGACCAATCCAAACCGAAAGGTTTGGTTCGGTTTTTTAGAAGTATGGTTTGGTTATGGTTTAAAAAAATTAGAAACCGCATTATATGGTTTGGCTTGTGGATTTACGTTCACGGTTATAGTTTCAAACCGATCCGAACCGTATAATACACACACATATATTTATAATTATATATATATAATTTAATTATGATTGACCAAATAAATATGGGAGCCTTAGTCAACTACTTTCCTAATTTATTGATCCTATTAAATTCACCGGAATATATAGTTTTCCTTCCCTTCCAAGATAATTTGGACTAAACTTCTATATATTACAACAAGTTGGTTGCTACCATGTTGCTGCTGCTGCCCTTTTGCTACCTCATTTCAATTCAATAGTTTTAAGAATTTTCTTTGGCATTTTATTTGGCTAAACTATCTTAAGATATTTAATAGTTGGTATTCTAAGTTGGTTCATTTTAGTAACTTATCAGTATTCATTTTTTTAGTTAAGACTTGAGGCAATAGTTGGTATTCTACACTTAGTTGGTTGATATTAGTATGTTTTGATAATTTGTAGTGTGTTTTGGTAATTTGAATGGAATTGGTTTTAATACAAGGTTTTCTTTAGTTTATCTTCATAATTTTAAGTACTTAAATATTTTTTTTGAAGATAATAGATTAGTTCAAAGGAAACCGTGGTTTAAAACCGAAATCGAACCGTATTTAATGGTTTGGATTGGTTTGGTTCTATACTTTTTGTGGGTTGGTTTGGTTCTCCAAATTCATAATCCGTAAGTATTGATTTGGTTTATGGTTTACTATAAAACCGAACCAATCCGGACCATGCTCACCCCTAGTTGTACTCGTATTTTGAATTTTGCACTTGGAAGTAATTAATTTGACGCACTCTATCCAAGGAGCATAACCTTAATTAATTTATACTCATGTCTCAAATATCTTACTATGGGAGCAAGTTTATCAGATAAGCTAAAAAAGCTTTTTAGCTATTTTTGCTGGTCAAATTGAGAAAAAAGGCTCTTGCACCAGCTTCTGTAAACAAGTTGGTAAAGTCCCTCCATGTACAGTTCTTCGCTACCAATACCGAAGGATTGTTCACTATGAAACCTTTTTTTATTTAGTTTTTTTCTTGAATGCTCTTTCTCTCTCTTGCTTTTTTACTCTGCAACGAAGTTTTGGATTTACTGGCTTCTAGATACGAAATTCATATTTTAATAAAGAATAGGTAAAATAAATAGTATTGGTGTAGTGTTGAGAGATATGTGAGTAGGTAAAATGAAAAAAGTGCACTGTTGACTAGCATTTTTATATTTTCATTTTTCATTGGTGTACATGCTCTGACAATCTTCAAAAGGTATAACTATATTATCTCTATTGTTTCAATTTAAAGTCAACTTACGGTCCCATTCCATTAACCTTCTTAAAAAATAAGTAATTTTTTTTGTAATTTTCAAACTTAAAATAATGGGTTTACGAAAATAATTTTTATATTTTTTTGCATCGTATAAAAAATCTCGATGAGATCTTTCAAATAAGATCTATATTGCATATTTTTAGATTTCAGTAAGCCTAATATTTTTAAGTTTAAAAATTACAAAAAAAATACTTATTTGAAATAAGTATTTGTAACGCCCCGATTTTCTGAGGAATTTCGGAAGCATTAATAGATTATACTTAGCATAAATAATATCCTTTAATATAATTTGGAGAAATATTTCATTACCACTTATAATATTAAGTTAAGGATATGAATATCTTTTATTCACTAATTTCCTTTCTAAAATTACTAAATAAAAGTATTATTAATTTAATATTTTTTTTTTTATTAATCTACGATCTCAAGATATTATATGTGTAATCATCAAGTAAAAAAAAGAAATTTGAGCACACATATAAACTAAAATTATTACCAATTATCCACTTAATCAACTAGATAAATCAAACTGATATAACTAATTCGTTTAATACTAAACTGATATTACTCAGTCAAAAATAATATCAAGTCAGTAGTTTTTCATAATAATAATATCATAAAGGTTGTAAAATAAATATCACAAGGGTCATCTTCAACGTGAATAATATCAAATAGATAGTCGGGCCCATAAATAATATCAAAACGATGAATCTGGCCGAAAATGGACAGTAAGCTATATTTTTCGTTTGGGATCATTTTAAGCCCTAAAAACACGTCAAAACTACTCTATTATACTTAGGGAGAGTGGGAGAAGAGGTACATACTTTCGGTTTTGATCAAAACAAGCTTAAAACGAGTTTTTGAGTTTTTCGGTTCGCCGGAGAGATGATCGGAATACGGCTGTCCGGGATTGATTTAGGGCCGATGATGGATGTTTTGGGAAGTTTGAGGTGTGTATGGAAGTTTGGGGAGGTTAATTCGGGTTAAGAGGTGGTGCAAAAGCAAACCCACCTTTAATCCTCCATGGGAGGAGCTTAAGCTTTTCTTTTCTTTTTTTTTTTTTCCTACTATTCTATTAGCCTCCTAACTGGACAGGGGTTTGAGAGAGAAGTGAGGAGTTGTGGTTTTGGAGGTGAGGGAGGGGTAGTATTTATAGAGGAATTGGGGAGGAAAGGAGAGGAGAGAGAGAGAGAGGTTTCGGCAGAGAGATGAGAGAGAGAAAATCTTGACGTGGAAGATTTGGAGGAAAATAATCTAGTGTGAAAGAGTGTACCAATATACGTAGAAACGAGTCGCGTGGTGTTCGATCGTCCGGTTTTCGTTTTCGAAAAATTCTAAGAATAACAAGAATTTAAATAAAAACTAATATTACGGAATTTTTTTATTTTATTAAAAAATTTCGGAATATTACAACCTATCCCCCTTAACAAAATTTCGTCCTCGAAATTTAAGGTGCACTCTCTATAGGGAATAGCTCTTTGTAATTCTCTCTCATTACATCTTCTCTTTCCCAAGTACTCTCTTCTATTCCACGGTGTCGCCCGAGTACTCTAACTAGTTTGATTGTTTTTCCTCTGATGACCTTCTCTCCATGGTCCTGGATTGCTACGGGTCTCTCTTCGAATGTCGTATCCTCGTCGACTGTGACATCTTCCCAGTTGATTATGTGGGAAGGGTGGGCCATGTACTTCCTTAACATAGAGACATGGAAGACATTGTGCACTCTGTCAAGCTGCGGTGGCAGTGCTAGCCTATACGCAACTTCTCCAATCCTTTCGAGAATCTCAAATGGTCCGATGTAGCGAGGCGATAGCTTCCCTTTCTTTCCGAACCTGATGACTCCACGTTTAGGTCTGATCTTAAGGAAAACGTGGTCACCAACGGTGAATTCTAAGGGTCTCATTCTTCTGTCAGCATAACTCTTTTGGCGGCTCTGTGCTGTTTTGATCCGCTGAGTGATGATTTTGATCTTCTCATTTGTCTCTTTGACAAGATCTGGTCCAAGCAGGTGCATCTCTCCCACTTCGGTCCAGCATACCGGTGATCTGCAAGGGCGTCCATACAGTGCCTCGAATGGAGCCATTTCTATGCTTGCTTGATAACTGTTATTGTAAGCGAACTCCACCAAAGGTAGGTGTCGCTCCCAGCTTCCCTTGAAATCTAGTACACAGGCTCGGAGCATATCCTCCAGGGTCTGAATCGTCCTTTCGGATTGTCCATCTGTTTGAGGGTGAAAGGCGGTGCTCATCCTGAGATCCGTTCCCAGCGCTGTCTGTAAACCTTGCCAGAAAGCCGAAGTGAATCGTGGCTCTCGATCTGACACAATCGATACTGGAACTCCGTGCAATCTGATGATCTCCTTAATGTACAATCGGCTGAGAGTGTCCATGGAGTCTGTTATTCGCACAGGTAAGAAGTGTGCAGACTTTGTCAGACGATCGACGATTACCCAGATAGCATTATGGTTGTTGACTGATCTAGGCAATCCTGTGACGAAATCCATGGTGATGTGCTCCCATTTCCATCCTGGAATAGGAAGAGATTGTAGCTGTCCTCCTGGTTTCTGGTGCTCGGCCTTTACTTGCTGACACGTGAGGCATGTGGAGACGTATTTGGCCACGTCATCCTTCATTCCGCTCCACCAATATAGACGGCGCAGGTTATGATACATCTTGTTGCCTCCTGGATGTACAGCGAAATTAGAATGGTGGAACTCTTTCAAAACTGCTTCTCTGAGGGTCCCTATGCCCGGTACAAATATTCTGTCTCAGAATCTCAAACTCTTGTCGGGGTGAACTGTCCATCCTGTAACTGCTTTGTTGGTCGCCATCTGATATCGAATAAAGTCGCACTCCTGATCGAAAGTCTGAGCGAGCAGGATTTCTCTGTGCAACGCTGGTGTAGCGATCATGGCGAAAAAGCATGCTCTGTTGGATTCTGGTGATGGCTGAAGTCTGAATTCATTGATCTCATCCATCATCTTCCATTCTCTGACCGCCATACTTGCCACTTGTCCTCTGCCCTTGCGGCTAAGTGCATCAGCAACTACATTGGCTTTGCCTGGGTGATACGACAAAGTCAGCTTGTAGTCCTCCATGTATTCCATCCATCGTCGTTGGCGCAGATTTAGCTCCTTCTGGGTGAACAGATATTTTAGACTATTATGATCAGTGAATACCTCGAATTCTTCCCCATATAAGTAATAACGCCATGTCTTGAGGGCGAATATTACTGCTGCTAATTCCAGATCGTGCGTGGGATAGTTCCTTTCATGCAGCTTAAGCTGGCGTGAACCATACTCTATAACTTTCCCATCCTGCATGAGCACACATCCGAGTCCATCTCTTGAGGCGTCACAATATACTGAATATCCCATGTTTCTCTCAGGAATGATCAGTATCGGCGCACTCGTCAATCTCCTCTTCAGCTCTTGGAATGACTTCTCGCATGCTTCATCCCAAACGAACTTGACTCCTTTTTTAGTCAGTCGGAACATGGGCTTTGATAAAACGGAGAAATCTTGAATAAACCTTCTGTAGTATCCAGCTAGTCCCAGAAAGCTCCGAATCTCAAACACTGTTGTCGGTCGCTTCCAGTTCAGAACGGCGTCAACCTTGCTGTCGTCGACGGAGATTCCTTTTTCTGACACAACATGTCCCAGAAATTTAACCTCTTTCATCCAAAACTCGCACTTGCTAGCCTTAGCATACAATTGATTGTTTCTAAGGATTTGCAGTACGATTCTCAGATGTTCTTCGTGTGCTTCCTCTGTTGGCGAGTAAACCAAGATATCGTCGATGAAGACCACCACAAATTTGTCCAAGTATGGTTGAAAGATCTTGTTCATCAAGCACATGAACACTGCTGGTGCATTGGTCAACCCAAATGGCATCACTAAGAATTCATAGTGACCGTATCTTGTCCAGAATGCGGTTATAGGAATATCACTATCCCTAATACGCAACTGGTGATATCCGGACCTCAGATCGATCTTTGAGAAACAAGTTGACCCTCTCAACTGGTCAAACAAGTCATTGATCCTCGGTAGTGGGTATCTGTTCTTGATTGTCATGCGATTCAACTGTCTGTAGTCGATACATAACCGTAACGTTCCTTCCTTCTTCTTAACAAAGAGTGCTGGAGCTCCCCAGGGTGATGTACTTGGCCGAATAAAACCCTTGTCCAGCAATTCCTGCAATTGAATCTTCAGCTCCTTCAATTCTGCTGGCGCCATTCTGTATGGTGCCATAGATATTGGTGCAGTACCTGGTTGAAGTTCGATAGTGAAATCTATCTCCCTATGTGGAGGTAGCCCAGGCAATTCTTCAGGAAATACATCTTCGAACTCACACACAACTCGGGGTAAGTCTAGGTCCATCTGATCATTCTCCTGAAGTGACAGCTTAGCTAGCCATCCCGACAGTTGGTTGTGCGGTTTGTGTGCTGATGAAGTGGAGACAGGATCTTGTCTATCCCCCTTAAATTTGAAGCACGTCCCATCCTTCGAATAAGCCGTCACCATCTTGCGATGACAATCTATGACAGCTCGATAAGAAGAAAGCCAATCCATTCCCAAGATCACATCAAAATCCGCCATGTCGATAACCCTGAGATCACAAGTTATCCGCAGTCCAGAAACTTCTATTTCGCACCCTTTACAGACTAATCCAACAGATATCTTACCCCCTAATGGTGAAGTAACTTGCATCATCGCTCCTAGGGGTTCTGTGTCTAGTCCAAGTGATTTCGTACATGCAGTAGAAATGAACGAGTGCGATGCTCCAGAATCAATTAAAGCTTGTACACAAGTGTTGAAGAGTACAAGTGTACCTTGTATCATAGAGGGATCATTCTGTTCCTCTTCTGCCTGCAGTGCGAAGATCCTGCCAGCTCCGCTTGCCTGGTTGTTCCCTGCTGGTGCTTTACCCGCTGCATTGCTCTGGTGCGGGCGGTTCTGTTGTTGATTCTGCGCTTGATTCTGGTGCCACCCAATTCTTGCCGGGTTCTGGTTATTCTGATTCCACCCGATTCTATTCTGGTTGTTTTGGGGTTGAGCAGGTCTTGGTGGAAACTTTGGCTGATTCCCAAAATTATTGTTTTGCAGTTTAGGACATTGATTCTGAAATGCCCTTCTTCATAGCAGTGAAAACAACGGACTGGTCCGGATTTTTGGAATTGACTCTGTCCCTGCCCGGATCCCTGGTTCCTCCATGGTTGCATCTGATGTTGTTGCGGCCGGTTATTACTATTCTGGTAATGCGGCTTCTGATTGGCAAACCCTTTGTTGTTGTGGTTATTGCGAATCGGCCCTCCGGACGACGATCCTCCTTTCTTGATGTTGTTCCATATCACCTTGGAGTCGGCATTCTCACGTTCCATTATGAGGGCACACTCAATAGCCTCAGGATAAGTGCGAAATTTTTGAGATACCACACTCTTCCGGATGCTAGGGTGAAGTCCCCATGCGAACCTCTTTGCCCGTGCTGCAGGGGTTGCTATTAGGCTGGTAGCATGACGCGCTAAGCTTTCGAAGCACGTGATGTATTGGGAGACAGTCATCGTCCCCTGTTTTAAATCAATAAATTCTTGTAGTTTCGCGTCCTTGATTGGCTCTGGAAAGTATTTCTCGTTGAAAAGATTCTCAAATTGTCGCCACGTCATTGTCTCGACAGTGTTGGTGGCCTTGATCAGATCCCACCAATGGTCAGCTTCTCCTTGCAGTTGAAAGGCAGCTAGAGCGATGCGATCCTCTGCATGTGTGATGTTCATCGTGTCTAGAAACTTGGCAATCTGTTTCAGCCAGGTCTCAGCGACTGTGGGGTCACCTTCCCCATCCCAGATAGGTGGACGGCGCTTGCAAAAGGCGTCCAATAGCTGGTCTCTATTTCTGACCTGACGACCCTGCTGTGGCGCCGGTTGACGGGCCCCATTAACCTGTGGCAATGCTGCTGCTACTGCAGTGGCTATTACCTGCGCCAACTGCGCCACGTCCAATCCCCCGAGATTTCCGTTAGGGTTGTTGCCATTATTTCCGCCACTCGTACTAGCGCGATGATGGTCATTCCCATTGTCGCCAGGGGTTCCGTTTCCCGAACGAGTGTTCAACATCTATGAGTGTTCAGAATTTTAGTTAAGAGGGGGTCTATATAAGTCAAAACTATTTTGGGAATGTACGAACTACTGACAGAGGTAAGTAACCAATAAAGAAGTCAGACTTATGTTTTCTCACCGTACGTTCTCGATTATATAGTACTGATAGATTAAGAGGAAATACATAGGTAACAGATACGATCGAGTTTACGCTCTCGGATGTGATCTACCCAATCTACCCAAGTCTGAGGGGTTGAACCTATGCTCTGATACCACGTTGTAACGCCCCGATTTTCTGAGGAATTTCGGAAGCATTAATAGATTATACTTAGCATAAATAATATCCTTTAATATAATTTGGAGAAATATTTCATTACCACTTATAATATTAAGTTAAGGATATGAATATCTTTTATTCACTAATTTCCTTTCTAAAATTACTAAATAAAAGTATTATTAATTTAATATTTTTTTTTATTAATCTATGATCTCAAGATATTATATGTGTAATCATCAAGTAAAAAAAAGAAATTTGAGCACACATATAAACTAAAATTATTACCAATTATCCACTTAATCAACTAGATAAATCAAACTGATATAACTAATTCGTTTAATACTAAACTGATATTACTCAGTCAAAAATAATATCAAGTCAGTAGTTTTTTATAATAATAATATCATAAAGGTTGTAAAATAAATATCATAAGGGTCATCTTCAACGTGAATAATATCAAATAGATAGTCGGGCCCATAAATAATATCAAAACGATGAATCTGGCCGAAAATGGACAGTAAGCTATATTTTTCGTTTGGGATCATTTTAAGCCCTAAAAACACGTCAAAACTACTCTATTATACTTAGGGAGAGTGGGAGAAGAGGTACATACTTTCGGTTTTGATCAAAACAAGCTTAAAACGAGTTTTTGAGTTTTTCGGTTCGCCGGAGAGATGATCGGAGTACGGCTGTCCGGGATTGATTTAGGGCCGATGATGGATGTTTTGGGAAGTTTGAGGTGTGTATGGAAGTTTGGGGAGGTTAATTCGGGTTAAGAGGTGGTGCAAAAGCAAACCCACCTTTAATCCTCCATGGGAGGAGCTTAAGCTTTTCTTTTCTTTTCTTTTTTTTCCTACTATTCTATTAGCCTCCTAACTGGATAGGGGTTTGAGAGAGAAGTGAGGAGTTGTGGTTTTGGAGGTGAGAGAGGGGTAGTATTTATAGAGGAATTGGGGAGGGAAGGAGAGGAGAGAGAGAGAGAGGTTTCGGCAGAGAGATGAGAGAGAGAAAATCTTGACGTGGAAGATTTGGAGGAAAATAATCTAGTGTGAAAGAGTGTACCAATATACGTAGAAACGAGTCGCGTGGTGTTCGATCGTCCGGTTTTCGTTTTCGAAAAATTCTAAGAATAACAAGAATTTAAATAAAAACTAATATTACGGAATTTTTTTATTTTATTAAAAAATTTCGGAATATTACAGTATTTTTTTCAGTTTTTGGAACGGTCACCCCGGTGAGGGTTTTTCATATCCATTACGAGATTTGTCTTGCCTTTCCCCTTTTCTCAACAACCTCCACTATCTCCACCACCAAGCTAGCCCTCCTCCACCCCTAGGTCCCCAGCTGGCCTCTTTAAGTCTTCCCCCACATCCTAGGCTGCCGCTCTCTCTACCATCGACCACAACCTCCTCTTATTGTTAACAACCATCGCTTGTTCTACAACCGCCTTCTATTGATGGTTCCACAATCATTGTCTTCCGCCCTTACACAACTTGCATCACCTTGCCTCTAAAACCAGAGAGGATGTGTGGTTTTAGTTCTTAGAGATTGGAGTTTTGGAGATCTGGAGTTCAGAACTCATTGTACCGCTCTCTTCTAATATTCTATTTTAGAGGATTTTCCCCACTCTTATTTCTTTGCCTTTTGTGTTGGAATTATATGGTCCTTCCATGCTTTCTTTGATTTTGAATCTAGTTTACACTCAAGGATTTTTACTCCTTTATCTTTCACTCGCATATTGCCCAATTCATTTTCGGTCCGCTTTGTTGTATGTGCTAAATATTACGAGTCTCATCTCTTGATAAAAAAGAAAGAAAGAGTAAAGCCCTCCTATTGCTTTAATTTGTTTATTTTTAACTTATTGGATCGTGCTTAAATTATTTGTATTTTTTGGATTAATTCAAAGTGCGATGGATTTCTTGATAAAATGCTTTTGTTGATTCTACACGTCGCCAAAAATAGAAAATTAGGAAGAAAAAAAAATTATTATTTTTATTATCCTAAAGGAAAGAAAACTTCCACCTCACGTCCTCACCTAGTAGCTCCTCTCTTCTTCTTTTTTTAATTCGGAATGATAAAGAAATGGTTTGGAGAAAGGCAGCCCAGGGAATCGAACCAGTGACGTATTGACTCCCAGGGCATTTCAAATCCACACGGTCAACCCATTTTCCCACGGGCAAACCCGACCCGCAACCATATCAAAACCTAAGCAAAAAAGGGTAATCTCGTCATTGCGGCACTCTAGGGTTTCATTATTAAAGGTTTCTCTACATCAAACTTGCTCTCGCTCTGCTGCTGCGCTAGGGTTTCGTTCCAGCCTCTCTCGCACTTCCTCCTCCCATCCCATCTGCCTTTCTGCAGCTCCCCGCACTCAACCATGGCTGAACAGGTATACCTCTCTCTCTCTCCTCAGAATCCCCTCTCTGTCTCTCTCCTCTCTAATGTTCCTGATCGATATGCGTTTGTTATACAGACGGAGAAGGCTTTCTTGAAGCAGCCAAAGGTGTTCCTTAGGTACCATTTTGTATGGTTTTATTTGTCGCTCCCGTATGATATTTGTAGATTATTATTTTTGTTTTATAATGAGGTTTAGAGGATTTAGACCGGTTATTGTAATTGATGTATTTGCAGCTCGAAGAAAACAGGAAAGGGGAAGAGGCCTGGAAAGGGAGGCAATCGGTACTTCAAGAATGTCGGCTTGGGGTTCAAGACTCCCAGAGAAGCAATTGATGGTACAAACTATAATGCTAATGTTTTGAATAAGAAATCATTCTTGTTGGTTATATTGTGTGAAATTTGGTATGTTTGATTGTAGTTTCAGTGATATTGTTTGGCTGATGTAATACGTGTCGTGTTTATGGCCAGTTGTTTGTTTTGTTGTTTCGATGCGTGTGGAAAATGAGTTTGGGAAATTAGTTGGTCTGGAGCTTCATTTTCGTTTCTTGGTGGTTCAGAATTATCAATGTTCTAAAAATCTCTAGGTGCTAGTCGGGCAGAAGAGGTGCGGCTACTAGTCGGCTGCCTAATCTAGGTGTCGGAGCACCGCCTAGGTGGGGACTGGTCGGCCTAGGCGTTAGAACACTGAGAATTATGACTTGATAGTGTTATATCAGAAACAGACCAGGGCATCATGTGGTTGCTAAGGAAAACTAAATAAGAAAATACTAGATGTTGAATTTTGGTATCTTATGTTTGGGATAATTTGTGATTGTTATCAGCACCATATTGTTTTATTGTATTTTTATTTCTTTAGAAACAAGGGCTGCAATAAATTGTACTCATGTCATTAGATGCAAGGGCCACACAATAAATTACTCCCTCCATCCCAAAATGTTTGTCCAGTCGCAAAACAATGACTTAGAAATAATACAATTTTTTCAAGAAAAATTGAATTTTTTAAAACAATTTACTAGATATCAATGAGCTCTTTTAATTTATGAAAAATTTTGAATTTTTTTCTTAAAAAGAGGTTTGACCTTAGTAGTGTCACTTCTTACTTCTACGGATGCAATTTGGCATTTTCTTGTGGTGAAATGGTTTTTGCTTGAAGGATGGGCTTACGCCAAACCAAACTGAAGCCTCAATCTTCAAGAGGATGGATTTCAAAAATAGAAATAGATGGAATCCTATGGACTATACACTGCCATAGGTTCCATCTTTGGGGGCATGCTTTGTGTTACTGTAGGGAGATTATGTCGAGCCACATTTGTTGGGTTATTGAAATGTTTGCAGCATATGTTCTTGAAGTGTCTTTGTTTAATGGGATTGGAGGCTAGGTTGGACTAACTGTCATCTCACCCCATTTTATACTTCGTCTCCCAGGGTTTATCCTATGTTAGTGTCCAGTGAAGTGCTTCGATAAGCTCCGGTGACACACACCCCTCCCCCTTTTCCTCCCGGTAGGCCCTACATTTTTGGGTATGGGGAAGAAGCCTGGTTGAATGTTGATTACTTCAGTCAGGGCTTTATTGTGGTGTAGTGTGTTTTGCTAATATTGGCATATGAGGGAGGTCATCATTGTAGAAGTAGTCAATCTTTCCTGGTCTGATGGTGTTAAAAGTATGTAGTAATTATTGTTATTTCTCTGTTTGCAGGAACTTATATTGACAAGAAATGCCCTTTCACTGGGAATGTGTCAATCAGGGGTCGTATAATCTCTGGAACCTGTCACAGTGCCAAGATGATGAGAACAATAATTGTTCGACGGAACTACCTCCATTATGTCAAGAAGTACCAGAGGTAAAGCTGATTGCCTTTTCCTTTTGTTGTTGTTGTTGTTGTCGTCGTTCTCTCTCCACTCTTGAGCTTAAATTTTTTACTTGTTTGATGTTGATTTTTATTAGGTACGAAAAGAGGCATTCTAACATTCCAGCTCACGTATCACCATGCTTCCGTGTGAAGGAGGGAGACCATATTACTATTGGCCAGTGCAGGTCAGCTTTGGAATTTTATGATGTTTGTATTATTTTGTAAAAACTGCTTCCTTTTTGTCCCCAATCAAAAAAAAAAGAGGAAAGAAAACTGCTTTTCTCAGCATGTGGTTGTGCTCCATTTTGCAGGCCATTGTCAAAGACAGTGAGGTTTAACGTGCTGAAGGTGATTCCAGCTGGTTCTTCTGGTAGTGGGAAGAAGGCATTTACCGCGATATGAGTTTTGGTGGCGTTATTTTCTTTAGTGCTAATATAGCGTGTGGCAGACCTTGGCATTAGATTGTGGTATGTCAGTTCGAAGGCACTTTTCCCTTTATTTTTGATTGGAAGTTTTGAACATTTGTACGTGGCCAGATTTTGGTCTTGAGTGAACTAGTTTTTGATTATCTTCTTCCATCAGTAGTAAACTTCCTTGTGGTATAGTTGTGAAATTTGGTCTTTGTTTTGATGCCAAAGTGGTTAATTGATTGAGATCATCATGACACTAAAACTGCAAATTGTTGTGGTCTGGTTATAGAGTGAACACTGCCTGTCTTCAGTTGTAGACGTTGTCGTGTTAACTGATTTCTTACCATTTGAGTGACACGCCGAACTATTTCCTGAGGGTTGGCACCCGATTGTCATAAATTGGTTTTTTCAGGCATATGTAATGATTAATGAGCATGTAGTAGAAAATGGTTACAGCTTTGGAACCATCAGAGTTTTACCCAATTTTGGATCCTTCTTGAGCCTAAGTTGATTAACAGTTCATTTTTTAGAATTCATCCAAAACAATCAACCATGCAGAATTTTTTTTGCTTGTACTGATGCGAAAGGGCATATATATGGACGGAGATGGTTGAGTAGCCAAAACTGTGAAATTGTTATGGTTGATCGAATGAACGCTCTGTACGACATCTCTATAAGCATGTAGGTAGGAAAAAGATATTGAATTTTCCCTTGTAATCCTACCTGCTCATTTCTTTCTCTGCTTGGTAAGATTATCCAGTGCGGGAAACGACTTCCTTTTTTTGAGAACATGAAACATATAATATCATAGGAGTATCATATATGGTAGCTACGAAAGATCAGTACAAGAACGAAGGACTCCACTGGATACAAGAAACATAAAAGAAAATAAAACAACAAAAAGTACACAAATAGCCTAAAAAGACAGGCAGCTGTAGGGGAAAACCAATGATTTCACTGAAGACTGGGTTTTGTGTAGGTTGATCTATATCAAGCTGAAATACTGGTTACGGCGCAAGCAATAGAACTCTCTTTTGGGAACAGTTTCCATAATAGACAAGTCTCATAAAAGAGGAACAAACACGCAAGAATTACTATTTCAGAGACGTTTTAGGAACTTTTTGAAATACTTGTTCTCTTCTCTTCTCTTCTCATTGTTTTTCTACTCTATTTTGCCTTCGAATCACGTTTTCTAAACAATGACGTACTTTCAAGTACTCTCTCCATCTCTCTTTTAGAGTCTAATATTTCAATTTGGACTGTCCTTTAATAAGTGTCAATTTTGTAAAGTTAGTGGGTAAAAGTTGGTACATTTTTTATTTTGCTCTGTAAAGTAGATTCTATTTTGAAAAATTAGTAAGTAAAAGTATAATTATGATGTCTTCTTAATAAGTTGGAATTACGAAACTGGATACGGACGGAGGGAGTACTATTTTGTACATCTTGGTGGTTCTAGTAAGTCACAGTTAATATCGTTATAAATATCATACTCGATAGCAATTCACTTAGCGTTTGACATATGGTGTACTAGCGAATGTCCGTGCCTAAAGGCACAACACAATACATTTTGAAGACAACTAAAGCTACAGGTCGAACAATCGGCACACACAAATAAACGCTAAACTCACGTGCAATATATCAACCACTACCCTACGAATTAAACTATGCAAAAAACAATAACCCAAATATATTCGAGTGACCTTAGTTAGGTGTAAGCAAATTGATCGTGCCCAAAGGCACATACTAACATAATTTTATCACCATGAAAAACCAACCAATTACTCGTGCCCACAGCACTACCTACAAATTTAGAGTGTATTTAAGATAGAAATGTATTACAATCAGATTGGATTTCTACTTGAATTCATATTGTGCATCCACTCACTTTCTCTTCCATTTTGATTGAAGCCAACAACCAAAGCAATACAACACACAACACATGACCATAAGAGGACATGACCAAAACAAAAACACAAAAGATAGGAACAAAACAAAAACGAAACAGAGGTCGTCACATGGCCTCTCAAACATAACCCTTGCACTATCAGTTGCAAGGAGATTTTTCTTGTGAAACGAAGAGCTGTGGGGTTTCAAAGGAAACCATATCTTCCCGTTCCATTCCTATACCTTCCAAGACATCAGTAACTTTGTTGCCCTCTCATGGAGTTTTTTTTTTTTGTTTTTTGGTAGAGCTGTTAGTAGCTGTTACTACAATACATCATGATCTTGCATTCCTCGATCAGATTGCTATGAAAGTGATGAGGAGCTGGTTTTCTTTGATCAGATTCACCGCTTTTAGCCCCCTATTTCTACTTGAGTCGGTCCTTGTCCCCAGATGTATCCGAGTCTAGGGGCTAACCCACCAAAGTTCAGCCTCCATGCTCGTGCAGTCATGCAATCGTCATCCCTATGTACTCCACCAAAGCAAGCAATTAATTTCGAAGTAGTCAATTTCATGTTAAACCACATTATGCAAGAAAATTGTAAGTCACTCAATGGCAAGTATATCGACCAAAGACACCAAGTTTGAGAACATAACAGGCTAATGGCTCTACCTGAAAGTATTCCTAAACAAACCTTCAAAGAAGTAAATAACCCTAAGAACCATCATTTCCATGAAACTATATCTAGACACATCCCCATCAATATCTCAGTCCCTGGACAATACAACCAATATACAAACCGTTCATAAAGACGACGAACAATTGAAACTCAAATTTAGTGTGCAAACAAAACCTCATAAGCTTGCTGCTACTGCCTTCTCAATCAGCTTAATGTACCATTCATAATGACCAATGACCACGGACAGACGAATAGGAAAAAGCATCAAATCTAATACGGAGCACCCCAACGACGTCACATGACCATGGTGAGGGTTCATCTAAGTTTTATTTTCATACATTTTGCATATTAGATGTTGTTGGACAATATTTTTCGTTTTTCAGAGATCTAACAATCACGGGTTCCCAGCTGAAACTACCACCAACTAAACCTTTTGCATAAACATTTTTTTAGTTTTGCCTGGCGTGATCTATAAAACTGTGCATTCCACACCAGCTAGAAATCGGCCACAACATTATATCTATTTATGTGTTTAATAAAAATAGATGCAAGAGATGTTTTACCAGCTAGAAATCGGCCACATCATTATATCTATTTATGTGTATAATAAAAATAGATGACAACGAAAAACAGTCAGCAAAACAAAGGCACTACAACAAATGCAGCAGAAAAAGCAACTAAATGGCAGCCCAACCACAAAGCAGTCCCGAAAGATAAACAGCATCCCAGTTGGCCAAGAAGAGAGACAAATAGATACCCTAATCAGAGAAGCGTCACCCGATGAAATAACAGGAGAGAACACGACATCTGTGTCGAAGAAGAGCAGAAGAAGCAGCACTCTAACCTCGAAAAGCAACTCAAATCCCAAGGACCATAGCCAATGTCAATTAAACTCAATAAGTATTCCCCTTCTCAACAAATGAGTCAAACTACTACAAATTCATGAATATGCTTACCGAATTTTGCAAGGGAAATAGATGCTACATTTAGAAATTACTATGATTGTATTATGTTGTTGTGAATCCCAATTTGAGAGGGGTTTTGATATCCAAATCAAGGAAAGTAGTAGTAATAATAATAATAATAATAATAATAATAATAATAATAATAATAATAAAAGAACTAAGGGATTGAAACGAACCCAATAGGGGATGCCATAGAGTTTGAGCAATTGGACTGGACAAAGGATAGACCAACCAGCAGTGCAACCATGGCAGTCCAACACATGGTGGAGGTGATCACGTATTTTTATCGCTTGGCATGAACAAATTGCTATTAGGATTGTAATGAGAACCTGTTTTTCCAGGGCTTCGACTCCATAGAACAAAAACTGAAGGTCGGAATACTGTTAAAATTTTACAAAACTTGTGGTTCATAAGCTCAAAATTTGACACATTTGACAATCTGGTAGCAGGCTCACCAGATATATAGGGTACGCAAGCAAAGGGAAAGGCAGAGTGAACCTCAACATTCGCGTGACATTATCCAGATTCTAGACTCTTATAGATCTTTTCAGACAACTGAAAATAAAGGAAAAAGAATGATAGAATTCATAATGGCAAATGTATGGATTGTTGGAACTTTGGTGTGTGTATTTGTAAAACATGGTGTTTTCCTCTAGTCCCACATTGGATAGTTACAAAACTTCTTTCTACTTTAAATGATATTGCACACTAATGAATTTGTAAAAGAGGACCCAAGGAGAGGTCTCGCGCGTTCAGGAAAATGGGCGGCAATTTGGAAAACTGATTCGGAAACCAGTTAACCGGGTGTGCGTCATCGCGCACATACACGGTTAAGCCCACGTTTTGCCAAATTTCTGAAACGTTTTTTTCAGTCAATCAAATCTTTTTCAAAATGGAAATTTCTTGCTGATTAAGAACGTGGAAAAAACGTGTGCATAATCAGCGATTTTCGGACTGAGTAAAAACGTGTGCATAATCAGCGGGATCTGATTTGCTGCTGATTAAGGAAATGATTTTCGGATTGATTAAAAAACGTGTGCAAAATCAAAGGGATTTGATTTGTTTTCCAAAACCAACGTCTCAGCACTCGCCTATAAATTCAGCATTTCGGAATCAGTTTCAAGCACAGAAAAAACCAACTCTCTCTTCCTCCCCTAAAAACATTTTCTGAGTTCGAGCAGTAGGTCGTTTGTGTTTTTGTTTTCGGTTTTTCTTCCGTGCAGAGAAAGCCGAGCAGAGGTGGTGAATTCTGGGCTGTTTTATCCTGGAGACGGCGGGGCATTCACGAACTGCTTGCACAAACTGGGCAGAGCCGCGAAACGTATTAAAGAGAGCGACCTAGTCCGCGACTCAACCCAGCAGTAGTTCTGCAATCTGGTATTCCGTATTTCAATAGCATCATCTCGAGGTAATCCGTTCTTGTTTTACTGCAGTTATTCCAACAATTTTAAGACGTTTTCAATCTGCCATGGATTCCCAAAACAAGATTTCGGTTACCACCACTGATATCAACAAACCTTTTCGCTTTGAGGGGCTGCACTTTAAACGTTGGAAGGCTAAGATGTTTTTCTTTCTTACGACCCAAAAACTTGCTGCATATTGTGATTCGACTAAACCTGTTGCTGCGGATCCCCCTACTGCTGAAAACACTAAAGAGATTTCAAAATGGACCAATGAGGATTTTTTGTGCAAGAACTACATTATGAATGCTTTGACTGATGAGCTTTACGATTACTATTCCACTTTTGATACTGCTAAAGAACTTTGGGATGCCCTCCAGAAAAAGTATGATACCGAAGAGGCTAGGACTAAGAAATATGCTGTTAGTCGTTACTTGAAGTTTTCTACGATTGATGAAAAATCCGTGGTTTCCCAGGCTCACGATTTACAGAAAATTGCACATGAAATAGTTTCTGAGGGCATGTCTATTTGTGAACAATTTCAGGTTGCTGTTCTTATTGATAAATTGCCTCCTACTTGGAAAGATTTTAAAAAGGATCTCTGTCACAAGTCAAAAGATTTTTCTACGGAAAGTTTGATTGTTAGGCTCCGTGTTGAGGAGGAGGCTCGGAAACAGGATCAGAAGGATGAGGTTCTCTTTGTTGCAAACAAAAAGAACCATAGCTCGACGGTGCTCAAGCCGAGAGGAGGGATTGCGAAGCCAAATCAGAACCAGAACCAGAACAGAAGACTGAATCAGAACAAGAAGTTACCCCCTTCTGGAGGCCAGGCTCGAAACACGGACTCTGTCCAATTTGTGTGTTACAATTGTAACAAGCCTGGCCATATGGCAAGAAATTGCAAGAACCCCAGGCGTCGCGCTCCACAGGCGAACCTGGTGGATGGAGAACCACTAGTGGCTATGATATCAGAGATCAATCTGATAAGTGGTTCAGAAGGGTGGTGGATAGACACTGGCGCCTCTCGCCATGTCTGTTATGATCGCTCCTTGTTCAAGAAGTATTCTGAGGCTGATGATAAGAAAGTGCTGTTGGGAGACTCCCACACCACTAAGGTTCTTGGTACTGGTGAGGTGGATCTCAAATTCACTTCTGGAAGGACTGTCACTCTGAAGGAAGTCCTGCACACTCCAGAAATGAGGAAGAATCTTGTATCCGGCTACCTCCTTAATAAGGCCGGATTTACCCAGACTATAGGAGCAGATCAGTATACTCTTACTAAAAATGGCATGTTTGTTGGAAAGGGTTATGCATCTGATGGCATGTTTAAGCTTACTATTGATATGAATAAAACTGCATCTTCTTCTTACATTGTTTGTTCTGTTAATATGTGGCATGCTAGACTTTGTCATGTTAACAAGAAACTGATTAAGAATATGAGCAACTTAGGTTTTATCCCTAATATTTCCTTAAATGATTTTGAAAAATGTGAATCATGTAGCAAGGCTAAGATCACAAAGAAACCTCATAAATCAACCTTTAAGGAAACCGAATTACTAGATTTGATCCACTCTGATATGTGTGAGTTAGATGGAGTTCTCACTAGAAATGGACATCGGTACTTTATCACATTTATTGATGATCATTCGAACTACACCTCTGTTTATTTGATGAAACATAAAAGTGAAGCATTTAGTATGTTTAAAATCTTTCTTAATGAGGTTGAGAACCAGTTTAATAGAAAGATTAAGAGATTCCGTAGTGATAGAGGCACTGAGTATGATTCGAATGAGTTCATTGCTTTTTACAACTCTACTGATATAATACATGAGAAAACTGCTCCATACTCACCCGAAATGAATGGAAAGGCAGAACGTAAGAATCGAACATTATGTGAACTTGTAGTTGCCATTATGCTTAGTTCTGGTGCAGCTTCACATTGGTGGGGTGAAATTCTATTGACTGTATGTTATGTGCTGAATAGAATTCCTAATTCTAAATCTTTAATTTCACTTTATGAATTGTGGAAAAACAAGAAGCCCAATGTGTCATATTTTAAAGTTTGGGGCTGTTTAGCATATGTTCGTATTCCTGACCCGAAAAGGTCAAAACTTGCGAGTAGAGCTTATGAATGCGCCTTTATTGGTTATGCTGTGAACAGTAAAGCATATAAATTCTTCGATATTAACAATAGGGTGATCGTAGAATCTATAGATGCTGATTTTTACGAAGAAAAATTCCCTTTTAAATCTAGAAATAGTGGGGGCGCTGAATCTAGTAGTAGTGTGCCTGGATTAGAAGAACCTAGAAACGAGAACTCTAGCGACACTGAGATTGAACCGAGGAGGAGCAAGAGAGCTCGAATCGCTAAGGACTTTGGTCCTGACTTTGCCTTCTCTTTAGAAGAGGACCCTACCACTGTTAATGAGGCTTTGACTTCCCTAGACGCTGATTTTTGGCAAGAAGCCATAAATGACGAAATGGACTCATTGGAGACTAATAGAACTTGGGAATTAGTAGACCTACCACAAGGCTGCAAAGCTATAGGTTGCAAATGGGTGCTTAAAAAGAAATTGAAACCTGATGGTTCTGTGGATAAATATAAAGCTAGACTCGTAGCTAAGGGATATAGACAAAGGGAGAACATAGATTTTTTCGATACCTATTCTCTTGTGACAAGGATTACTTCTATCCGAGTCTTGATTGCCATAGCTGCTGTTCATAACTTAGTTGTACATCAAATGGACGTTAAAACTGCTTTTTTAAATGGAGACTTAGAAGAAGAGATTTATATGGATCAACCCGAGGGATTTGTTGTCCATGGTCAAGAACACAAAGTGTGTAGATTAATTAAATCTCTTTATGGCCTTAAACAAGCTCCAAAGCAGTGGCATGAAAAATTTGACAGTCTAGTTGTTTCAAATGGTTTCAAAGTCAATGAGAGTGATAAATGCATATATTACAAGTCTATTAATCATGCATGCACTATTATCTGTTTGTATGTGGATGACCTTCTGATATTTGGCTCAAGCTTATCTGTTGTGAATGAAACCAAATTATTGCTTAGCCAAAATTTTGACATGAAGGATTTGGGTGAGGCTAGTGTAATCCTCGGAGTTAAAGTTACTAAATCTGCAAATGAAATTTCTCTTGTTCAATCACATTATATTGAAAAGATCTTGAAGAAATATAATTACTTTGACTGTAAACCTGCTTGCACTCCTTTTGATCCTAGTATTAAATTGTTTAAGAACACTGGAGACAGTGTTAGACAATCTGAGTATGCTAGTATAATTGGTAGTCTTCGTTATGCTTGTGATTGCACGAGACCATATATTGCTTATGCAGTGGGGGTATTATGCAGGTTTACTAGCAGGCCAGGAATGGAGCATTGGTTTGCTATTGAGAGGCTCATGCGGTATCTGAAAAGAACCATGAACCTTGGATTACACTATCAGAAATTTCCCGCTGTTTTAGAGGGATACAGTGATGCCGATTGGAACACCCTTTCGGATGACTCCAAAGCAACCAGTGGGTATGTGTTCAACATAGCAGGAGGTGCAGTCTCTTGGAAGTCCAAGAAACAAACCATTTTGGGACAATCCACTATGGAGTCTGAGATGATAGCGCTAGCTGTGGCTAGTGAGGAGGCAGCTTGGTTGAGAAACCTTCTGTCAGAGATTCCCTTATGGGAAAAACCGATACCGGCCATACTAATCCATTGCGATAGTACCGCGGCTATTGCAAAAGTTCAGAATCGTTTTTACAACGATAAGAAACGACAAATACGTCGTAAGCACAGTTAGAGATTTGCTAACAAAAGGGGCTGTTAGAGTGGATTATGTACGGTCAGCTGAGAACCTGGTTGATCCTTTGACGAACGGATTAGCTCGGGAGAAGGTGTGGGACACCTCGAAAGGGATGGGGCTAAAGCCCATTGAGAAATGAGTCACTTGTGATGGATACCCAACCTATAGATTGGAGATCCCAAGAAATAGGTTCAAAGGGAAAAACGAGTCACATGGTGATATGGTAAGAATCATGCTATAAGAAGTTACACTCCAAGTCCATCCCTAAGAAGCATGACATCCTGTAGCGAAAGAGGTTGTGTTTAACACTTAATGAGTTCTATAGCTCTATGTGGAGTGGAGTACCTAGACTACAGGAGTACTCTTGATAGACTCACCTATATGAATGTTGAAGTGTGGCCGCTTCTTGGGAGAATTTGGGCAAATTCTCTAGGTCATTCATGAAACTGGGATATAAGCACATGGCCGTAAAGTGCTGGCTTTAAACATTACACATTAGTAAGGTTGTGTGTGTAGTGCTCTCAGATTTAGAGTTCAAGATCACAAGTCACTCTAGTTACTATCTGAAGCATTATTACTATGTAATGGTTCAAGTCGAAAGACACCTTTACTTATGCACAGCTTTATACCTTTGCTCGAATATTTTGTTTTAAAAATACAAGTGGGGGATTGTTGGAACTTTGGTGTGTGTATTTGTAAAACATGGTGTTTTCCTCTAGTCCCACATTGGATAGTTACAAAACTTCTTTCTACTTTAAATGATATTGCACACTAATGAGTTTGTAAAAGAGGACCCAAGGAGAGGTCTCGCGCGCTCAGGAAAATGGGCGGCAATTTGGAAAACTGATTCGGAAACCAGTTAACCGGGTGTGCGTCAAGAGTTATTCGCGCAGGGGGGGTGCAAATTCGGGATTTGAGCCTCGCGCACATACACGGTTAAGCCCACGTTTTGCCAAATTTCTGAAACGTTTTTTTTCAGTCAATCAAATCTTTTTCAAAATGGAAATTTCTTGCTGATTAAGAACGTGGAAAAAACGTGTGCATAATCAGCGATTTTCGGACTGAGTAAAAACGTGTGCATAATCAGCGGGATCTGATTTGCTGCTGATTAAGGAAATGATTTTCGGATTGATTAAAAAACGTGTGCAAAATCAAAGGGATTTGATTTGTTTTCCAAAACCAACGTCTCAGCACTCGCCTATAAATTCAGCATTTCGGAATCAGTTTCAAGCACAGAAAAAACCAACTCTCTCTTCCTCCCCTAAAAACATTTTCTGAGTTCGAGCAGTAGGTCGTTTGTGTTTTTGTTTTCGGTTTTTCTTCCGTGCAGAGAAAGCCGAGCAGAGGTGGTGAATTCTGGGCTGTTTTATCCTGGAGACGGCGGAGCATTCACGATCTGCTTGCACAAACTGGGCAGAGCCGCGAAACGTCTTAAAGAGAGCGACCTAGTCCGCGACTCAACCCAGCAGTAGTTCTGCAATCTGGTATTCCGTATTTCAATAGCATCATCTCGAGGTAATCCGTTCTTGTTTTACTGCAGTTATTCCAACAGTATGATGTATCAAAGCATCTAAAGTATGCAACTGAGAAGATGAATTGACTTATCGGGTGCCACAATTCATCGTTCTCAACGTGCCCGTGGTTTTGATGGTGGGTTCAATGGCTTATTCTGCTGCAAAGTTTCATGACACAATTGTCTCTGCATTACTTGGAAAAATAAAACATACTCCAAAGTCCAAATTATTAATTTTTCAGGTAAGTGTCCAGGATGTTATGCTGGCATCATTTCATATAAAAAAGGTGTCATTTTCAGTTTTCACTAAATGCATAAATCATCGTAATAACTGACGTAATGTTTATCGACGCAATATTGTGGACATTTTTCTATCAAAAAGAAAGAATGTTGGGTCTGAAGGAAGTTTTAGAAACAAACCATCCATGGTTTGTATAAGTAAAGAGATCATGAAGCACAAACTTCTTTACCTTTTTTATATTAGTGACAAAAAATAGATACAGACGTACGCAGATTCATTCCTTCAAACTATAGTCACATAGGGTCAGTTTTTAATTTCCTATTTTGTTTTGAACCGTTGCCACACCAAAGAGTTTTTAGGGCTGGAATGAGAGCATCTCTCTCATACGTTTTAATTTTGAATCCAAAACTGGGCTTCTCTCCCTCCCTCCCCTCCCTCCCCTCCCTCACACGTTAATCTCTCTCTCTCTCTCTCTCTCTCCCTCCCTCCCTCCCTCCCTCCTTCTCCGGTATCCCTCACTGTGGGCTTCTCTCCCTCCCTCCCCTCACACGTTAATATCTCTCTCTCTCTCTCTTCTTCTCCGGTATCCCTCCCAGTCTCCAATGCAAATCTCGAAGAATCAAGCCCCCTCCTATCTACCCACCTACCCTCAGACGATGACAAGAAACCCACAAAGCCAACCACCGCCCCTCCGCCTGCTGCGACGCCGACAAAACAATCTCCTCCAAAAGGACCTGCCTACGGCTGGACGGCCGGTGGGCTGCCACTGGGGCACGGGAGCGTGGTCGGTGAGCCCATGCGCCACCACCGGCGAGGTACTCTCGCTCCCTCCCTCCCTCTCTCTCTCTCTCTCTTTACAGCGTTGGATCCGGCGTTTGTATTATTGGCTTCATCGTTTTCGCCGTTGTTGGCTCCGGCGCCAGATTCCGGCCGGGTTTTCAATTTGTGGGTTTTCAATTTCAGTTTCCAGTAGGGCTTTACATTTTGATTTGTGGATTTGTGTGTGTGTGTGAGAGAGAGAGATGGATTTGTGCGTATGATTCCGGCAAGATTTCCGGTCGGACGGTGGGTGGAGATGGCGGTGAATATGTATGTAGACATATATGTTGTCAATATAAGCTTAATAAAATAATGGCAGTGGGGTTTGAATAGCCTAAGCAGGTTAGGCTGTTGGGGAGTGCAAATAATTAGGAGTTAGTTAAAGTAGAAAATTGCTCTTTTTCTAGTTAATTTGTTTAGAATCTCATTGAGGCTATTGGAGATGCTTTCAGTGGGACTCCAGCGTAGCAGAGATCTCGAAGTTTGTGAGTTTCTTTTTAGGGTTTTGTTAATTCTTCCATTGTGGCTAATAGCGTATTGCTGCCTGTTGTATGGATGTGCATATAATAGTTGGATTTGAATGGCTTGTGAATTCAGTTGCATTACAATGTGGAATGGGGGAGGCGTTACGATTTGGTGCTATCGCTTTGTGTTGGATCAAGAGATGGATAGGTCCGCGCATATCCATTTATTCAAATCTGAAAATTTATGAAAGATACAATTATGAAGCTTATTGCTATTAGTTGTAGTGGAATTTATGGTAAGAGGGAAAAGTTTAGTACGGTGATTGAATCATGGAAGAGAAATTGACCCTATCCTTCTCTAAATACCCTTTTTGTTTGCTGATATGTGGTATGCTACTATAAGGGTGTGATTTGTCCAACAAGTGTATTTTTGTCATATTTGGTTATGATAAATATTGCCATAGTGGTTGGAGTAACGCGTATAATCAGATTTTTGTGTAATTTGGTTGGTTATAAACTGAAAACTAGTCGTTTTTCCTAGCAATCAATCTACTTTTGCACCCAACTTCCTATAATGGTCTATTCTTACCAGATAAATGGTAGATGAATGTTCATATCTGACTCAAGAAACCTGAAATTGTTGTCTTCAGTCTTACATATGCATTTAATTTTCTTCCTGTCGAGATAGGATAAATGTTCTTTCATAATATATATGTATACGAGGTGACCTGTAAACGTTCCAATCTGTTCTAAAAGCACTAGATGGACTAAAGTTTGATGTCATGAATAGTCTATCTAATGATTCTCATCCTTGCACGAATGATATTTGTTTTAAATGTTTGAATTGATCAAATAATTTTTTATGCTTGATCAAATAAATTGACTTTGTCTGAGCCGTCTCTAGTTGTTTACCCAGTCCATATGTTAGAAACTTAGAATTGGAGAACTTAGTTTTTTCAGCTCCAAATCTAACTGGCTGAGACGCAATTAACTTTGAATCATCTTGACCTCTTGGATAAGTTGCTCTCTAATCTTTAGTTCACTATTGTATTCTCTGTGTGTGTGTGTGTGTTAAGTTGATATTTAATGGGCCTCCTTGGAAGTGTGGCCCCATGTGTGCTTTACGGAGGCAATGTCAAGAGGCTTGGCTTCTGTCCCGGGACTTTTGCAAATCACTGCCTGCCTTACTCTGCTCTATATGTAATTCGTAATGCCTTTTTTGGATCGAACTGCCTTGCACCCTAGTTCTCATATCCCAGCCGTACTGCCATCCGTCAGAAGTTCAATCTTGAGGCAAGCTATTTTTTTTTTAATCTTTTCCAGTTATCATCTCTTCTGACTTCATTGGAAATTGAGCTTGTGGTATTTTCTCATTGTTACTTGAACCTGAATTCAAATTGGCTTGACTTATAACTTGGTATGATTTGATACTTAGAGTAATTACAACCCTTTGTGGACTGGGTTTTAAGCAATGGACCTGTGACACCCAGTTTTTCTGCTTGTGTTTTTAGTTTGGACTAGTACTATTGAACGTGCATTGCATATGGTATATGTTTTTTAGTTATCTTATGGTGTTTTAAGTTTAAGTTTCAACTCACATTCTTGTTCTTTAGTTCGAGATATATTCTGTAGTTATGATACAAACGTAACAAACCTGTAGGGTAGAGTACTTCCACTCTTTTTTGATGTCAAAAAATCACGTAGTTCCTTCCTATCTGCCGCATTTCCAACATGTTCTCTGCCGTAGTTTTCTTTCCTTTGTAATACTTGTGGATTTCTGGTTATAGATTATTCTGTTTGACAAATAGGATAAGGATATACCCCAACCTGGGAAAGTTGTAACTAAATCATATCTTAAGTAAGAGTAATATTGAAAGCAAAATAAAATCACCAAGCCTCCCGTCTTATATAAGAATAAGATAACAGAGTAAGATTAAACAAATATAACCCCCCATGGTCACAGTAATGTCAAAACAAAAAATTAGAACGCTACTATGATAAAGTAGCAAATTGTGCGAGCCTAATACATTTACCTGGAGAGCGTCTTCGATGTTCAATGCGCGAGTGATGAAGAGGTTGTGGGAAGACGATGTAGCCAGATAGAGTGAGATCCTTGCACTTGTGCTGTTGTGCAAATGGCAGCACTAGCAAGTTAGTCTCTATCTTGGGGACAGGTTGGCGGAATAGCGAACTGGTATGAAGAGTTTGTATAAAGGGGACCAGATGGGTGGGACATGTTGTTTTACTTAGTACGGGCGTTTGAGGAACAAAAGCCTAGAAAACAGGTTAGTGATTCCACCTTTTAAAGTAGTATAATTGATATTGTGATGTCATGTGAAATGTTTCTGCGGTTTTGTCTTTTGTATGTTGATAGAGCTCTATTCAATTGGCTGTGTTGTCCTATCGCCAGTGATGAAGTGGGAATTATGGCAGTCTCAATTGACTTTTAATATTTCGAGAGATACATAAATTGTTAATCTTAATACTAGTTACTCTGAAATGATGTCTATATGTTGTAATAATGTAGATGCTGATACACCTAAAGTATTCATATTATTTGTATATACTTACAAAATAATTGTTAGTATATGATCCACATTGTGAGGGTTAAATGCTTAGGAATTGTAGAGGTCAGTGGCACACTTTGCCATTTGATATAATTTCCTGCATACATGATTGAATTTATATTGCCTGTCTAGTCTCTCTCTCTCTCTCTCTCTCTCTCTCACAGACGTACACACACAAACAGTGTTTTAGACATTGAATCAAGAAGCGTTTGCAGTCTGCTCCCTATATAGAAGGGGAAAACTCTGCAACCTCATTTTAGAGTAAGTTATGAAAATTTATTTTCTTTGTTCAATCCCTATGTCCAATAATCTGTAGTCTTTCCAATCTAAGTTCCTGTTCTTCGTCAATCGATTTCCTGTTTTTCATATTTCTGAAGTCCCTTTTTATTGTTTCATCGCAAACGGAGCAAAACTCTCACCAAATACCTGTCCAAGTAGCTCACTGATTACGATACATGTCCAACTTCCTACCGTTGCATGGGCGAAGTTCCGATTCTGTGAAAGTCGGCAAGAATGTTAAAATTGTATCCTCATTCCTACTTACATTCTACGTGTTGCCTTCATTTTCTTTGACAAATAGAGTTACTTGAGTCAAAATTCAATTACTTTTTGGGTGTTTTGTTTGATCTTCATTTGCTTTGTAAAACTGGGAATCCACGGAATTGCCTTTTACGTGTTTGATAAAATGCTTCAATCATATGATATTGACTTTGTGGTGTCAATGTTTTGTGATGATCATACCGTATTATAGCATAGGATAATTGGAAGCATGTTCTTAATTCCAACCAAGGCATGGGAATTATGACAGTGAGGAATAAATTTGGCCACCCACGTATGAAGCCCAGGATATATTTTTTATTCTTTATGTATAAGTTATCATTTTGCTCCTTTTTTTGTTGTTTATTTGGTAAATGGCTACCACTTTGTACCTCATACCAGTTCAAAGTAAGGGTCATCATCGGGCAGGGTCGGGCCGGCCCAGCCTGCCAAGTCACTACCCAAGCCCGCCCACGGGCTGGGCCGAGCGGGCTTTTTCTTTTTAGCGGGCCGGGCTATATATTTTGAAATGAGGCCCAAGCCAACCCACGAGCTACCCAATTAATGGACTAGCGGGCCAAAAGCTGGGCGGGCCAGAAAGCCCAACGGACCAACGGTCATGCTACATTTTTTGGTACTACTTCTACTTTTTACTAACAATCGGAAAGACTTTTACTAGTTTTAAATTTTTTTAGGTCCACTACTTGATCACTTGCATGTCATTTGGCAATTAACTGGACTTTCCTTATTTTGTTTTATTTGGATAACTGTTTTTTTTCTTTTTTTTTTAGAGAATAAAATTGTTTTGTTTAAGAAAGAGGCAAACATTAAAAAAACAAAATAAACCTGCACAATCACGGTAAAAAATAGATTGCATATCAAGTTGTGCACTTGGAAAATAATCAAGTGCAAGTGTGCCAAGTTCCAAGAGCCAAATTACGAGATTGGAGATAATACGGGCTACCGGGCGGGCCTTACGGGCGGGCTCGCAGGCAGGTTCAAGATATAATACTTAGGCCCAAGCCCAGCCCATAAACAATTCGGGCTGGGCCAACCCGCCCGTTTGACGGGCTCTGGCCGGGAAAAAGCTTGACGGGCTTCGGGCGGGTCATGGGCCGGCGGGCTAAATGATGACCCTTAGTTCAAAGTCCGAAGACTTATTGGAATCATTTTCTAGAGTTCTGTGTTGCACAAGAGTTTCGTGTTTCAAGTTCTCATTATTTGGTTTGTTGTCGGGCTTCTCTATGGGAGTTGAAAGTACATAATCATTGACACAGTTGGGATTCTCAGAATTTTTCTTTGGTTTTGATGTTTTGTTCCCTATTTTATTTACTTTCTTTCTAACCTTGAATTCCAACATAAGCAGCAAGTGTGGCATGCGTAAAGGGCTTGACAAGATCCTCCGTTTCTATTCTTTAGTCGAACCTCAATATAGTATCGTGATTTGAATTAGGTCCTTTTGTTTTTGTTTTTGTTTGATACCAATGGTACTAATCATTCGAGTTCAGTCGAGCCAAGTTCCTCAATATCCTAATGTGTTCCATGACATGAATATCTTTGAATTCTATGACTATACAGTTGAGAAAAGTTGAATTGGAATACACTTATGATGAGTTTTCTGGTACATACGTTCATTGCTAACCTAAAAGTCATTGGAATTGAGATATCATTCCGAATTATGTGATCAATTATGCTTATTTTGAGCGAGTTGTAGGGGTTTTTATTGTATGAGATAGCCTATTATGCATTGTCGAGCATTGTGAAGTTGTAAGAAGTATGGTTTACGATTGTGCTGGTTTAATGAGTTGCAAAAGCTATAAATATGTATGTGGCCCCTATTCCAAAATTGAATGTAAATTTTTGGAAATAAGATGACTCTTTGTTGGAGTTGTGTCCTCTTTCCTATCAAAAGTCAAATCATAATTAAATTTCATAAGAAAACCAGCCAGCATGCTATGCGTTTTCTTCTTTTTTGAACTGATCTTACAGCTTCCCTGATTTAGTTCTACTATCAAAATGCAGAATTTGGTTATGAATACTGCATCTGTCATGAATCCAAACTCCATTTTTGTGTTGGTTGTTGTATGTAAACTTCGTGTATAATGGTTATGTTACCCACTCTTCGAGAATTATGGAGCCATAAAAGACGGTAAGGAAACACTAACTTCGCATGCTTCCCCTTGGGTTATTAAGCAATTTAAATACAACTTCATTATCATGAATTCATCTCATGAGAGGTACAAAAGTTCTTTTCCGGATTGAAATCTAAAGAACACCACAAATTGAGAGTTTATGAAGATAAATTCAGTAAGCTTTGATATGGCTCTCATTTAGAATCACAGTTTTCATCCTCTATATAATAAGGAAGCTCTGTTTTTGAATCCCCTGTATTTTGAACCGTTGGATTTATCCCCATAAATCCTACAGCTGAGACAAAGGATGGCAATTCAGTAAATACCAAGCTGATTTAGGGCTGAAATTCTAAACATAAGTGGAATGGTTCTTATTTCTGATCTTATTTCTACAGATAGAGTACTACAACAATTGCTGATCTTATTTCTTACAACATAAGTGGAATGGGTTCTTTTGATCTATCTTGGTCTTTGGCTTGCTACATTTAGGACTGTGGACAAATCATTCCATCGTTTAGTCTATGGTAATTTTTTTTTGAACAGCCATGGTAAAAAAATTAATACTACAAAAAATTGTTGTGAGTTGCTGTTTATAGGTCCCTAGAATTTCTATTAGTGTTGATATTGTTTTCGTAGTTCTAAAAACATTCCTCTCACTTTATAGTCTTTGACCAACGCTCTTTTCATGCTACCTTAAGATGTCATTTACATTCGAATTCATGTAGGAGAACAGGGCTTTGACATCCTCATCAATGAGTCTCAATGAGTGAAGACTAACTGAGTCACGGTAAATTTGCTAGTGCATATGGAAGAAAGAATTGCAACAAATACCTTTCTTTTTTGGTGAAACCATGAATAGGCCTAAATAATAATTATTCTTGAAGCTTATACCTCAAAAAACTAGGGCTTTGTGGCATACATATTTGTAGCTTTTTTTTGCAGACTTTTTGGTAAGATGACGCTGAAATCAATGGGGTCACCCGCAATAGTTTGCAGATTGCTATATTGATTTTTTTTTCCTGCTTTCTTTTGCATTCTTATTTTTGCTGACTTCCTTTTTCCAAAGTTTGATTTTATTTGGCAACTCGGGGTAGATTGTGGTACCAATCAAGGTTCTGAATATCGTACCGGTCATGGTATTATTGGTATGGTACGTACTGGTACCGGCACAATCTCAGGTACCATTTCGGAATAATCGCTATAAATGAATGTATACAAATACAAATTATATATTATGCAACTTAACATATCTTTGCAAAATACTTATTAGGATTATACATATACATGTATATGTACATTTTGGTATATTAATATAATAAAGGTTTTTGTAAAATAGAATAGGAGTCATACATTTTCTGTTTGTAAATAAAATTCCTTTTGTTTGGATATGACAGAAAGGCTGTTCTTTGCTCACAACTACACGTAATTAGTAAAGGTAATAGGGTACCCCGTGTCTGTGTAGCAGAGGACAAGCTTTTGTCACTTTAGCAGAGAAAAAGCAATTGTTCTGTTCAAAAACAAAGAAAGGATAGTAAACGAAAATGGTCGGAATACGACCGGAATATGTCGGCACCACCGGAATTGTCTGGTAAGTAAGCCGAGACGGAACTTAAACCTTTAAGTACCGTTTTTCCTCCAAACCGGTATGTACCGAGCTGTATCGGCCAGTACGGTATATACAATCATCGTACCAATGCTGTCATGCATACAAATTTGAACATTGTTGTGGTTGCTATGTGAACATTTATTATATATAGTTGGATTATTTTGATATTGGTAGGAATGAATTGTTCAGAAGTGTGCAGCTATTAGTATTTTGGTTGGTATGATGTCAATGTAATACTTCCAATAAGGAATGGATGACGTTATTGCTTACATGTCATGGATCATGGATGTCCCATAGGTTCTATATTAGCACATAAATGTCGAGTGTGATCTCTGTCGTGTATTGTAATTTTTTTTATTTTCATTGGTGTTTTGGATGGGGGAAGGATTAATTCCCGAAAATCCCAAATTTGATGAGGTTTTATGTGTTTGATTTTGTGCACGCAGAAGTTAGGGATTGACGAATTGTTTGTTGATTGATTCAAGTTAACCATGCCAATTGATATGGTTGGTATATTGCTTCTCACATAGTTGGAATCGTTGATTTGCGTGTTTTGGTTGTTCGAGCCGTGCCTTCAGGCACGGGCATGAGCTAGTCTATATAACAAGGAAGGTTAGGGTTTTTGAAATCCTGTATTTTGGACCGTCCGATCTTGTACAATGTTCAAGATAGATTGGACTTTGGAGGGCTGAGATCATTCCTCCATATGTAACAATGAAAGCACTTTTCAGTTCCACTCTCACACGTGTCCATTCTAATTTCACCAAACCAGATCTGAACCTCTCTCTCACACCAGCATTCAAATTTCAAAAACCATGAGACCATACGAAGGCCTCGCCCTTAGAGACTAGAAAGCTTCGGCCAGTGTATGTAATCTGATGAACCATGTTTTAATGAGCCATTCTTATTGTTTTTGCTCATTGGTGGGTTTTATTTTTGAACTCTGCCTTTTCTATTGGTTTTTTTCTTAGGGATGTGTTGATGAATATATTTCTCGGTATTTGTCGTACTATAATGTCTAGCTATAATTTGTTTTCTTAGCTAAATGCTTTGTTAGCCCTATCTTTGCTCCTTTGGTTAGTCATATTTTGATGCTTTTTCAACAAGTGAGTCCTAACTTCTATGAGCTACCTTGACTTTTGATTGAATACGAACTAGAAGCAATGTTGAACATGATTTTTGTGGGGGGTTCAGTTTTGGGATTTAAAGGCTTGGGGCTGTTCTCTGGTTCCCTTGTGCAACTCTGCTAACTGGCCTTCCTACTTGCAACAAGTCACTAGGGCTGGAGGCAACCCAGTGACTCTCCGACAATCAAGTTAGATCTCGGGAGGAAGAAGTAGGTCTAGGGTTTTGGAGAAGAATGGCGTACCTTCTTAGGTTAGTATACCTTTCCCTTTATAGACCTCATTTGACTTGGTCCCCAAGTAAGCGCATGGAGGGCACGTTCGGGTAACCGCCTCGGGTGACGTCACAAGTGACGCACCGGATAAAGCAGTTACGGAGCACATGGCCAGGTCAGGCTGTAATGACGATTCTCGTGTTGTAACTGTCTTGGCTCACGTCACGATGATATGCAAGGTTAGGAGCTCGGGCACACGAGGATAAGTCCCAATTTTCATCTCACTAGGGCGTCAAGGCTCCTGGTTCTGCCTGGTATTACCGAGCGACTTGATCGACGGGATACCGAGTTACCCAGGGTGCCGAACAGAGCTGCACTCCGCGTAAAACCAACAATTTGATTACGCTCGGTGGCGCTTGGTTCGGGAATGGTTCGAGCCCCATTCTCGAGGCCACTACAATTTTCAATTTGTAACGTTTGAAGAATTGCATTGTTTCAAACTGCATTGATCGAATTCAAGACCTGACGATAAACTTTGACTTTATATATACTACAAACAAATCAAGATTAAAAAAATTAAATAGATTCTTAATTTTTGTTTCCACTAGAGTTTGCAGCAATTTTTTGCATCTGCTTATTTTTATCATCTATTGACTTTGCCAATGTACTTTCATCTATTGATTATGCCCATCGCGCTAATCCTAATCAGCTGCCTCCTATCCTTTTCAGTTTTCACAGCAAGGAGAGGGTAAAACATGCAGTGGTGTCACCGGTAAGAAGCTTCTAACGTCTTCATTAGGACGACAATGATTTCTGTCCCAATTTTAACATGCCAAACACATAATAAAAGTGGTCTGATTACCGAGTGTTATTAAATGCCCTTCTTTTTATGAGGCAGGTGTGGAGTACAATGAGACCATATGAAGGCCTCGCCCTCAGAGATTTTTCTCGACCAGAATCTCACATTTATCTACTTCTATTATGGCTTTGTTGACTTAAACATCTCTATAATAAGAAAGCTCAGCTTTGAAAGCTGAGCTATATTTTGCTCCGTTGGATATGTTGCCATATATCCTCACCGTTGGATCTTAGAGGTATATAGAGAGAGGCTTCCTTTGCACCCCCAAGACGTAGGGCTAAGGTTAACAAAGGATCCACACGTTATACCTCTCTCTCTCTTCCCCTTTTCTGTTTTCAAAATTTGGCTCTTCCTCCATAGTCTAGCTTACAGGTAGGGCTGTCCACGTACCGACCCGACCGAAAAACGGAGGTAACGGACGGTTCCGATCGGGTGTATCGGTCGGATTCGGGTCCAGATCTGAGAAAAATTGTGTGTGTCGGTCGGGTGTCGGATGCATGGAATTTTTTTCCCATCTGACCCGATCCGACCGACTTATGTACTAGAAAAATCAAAAAAACCCTATGACCCGTCTCTTTCATTTCCAGTTCTGCACTTCCGCCACATCTCTCTCTCCATACGGAAACACCCACCCCCAACCTCCCTCTCTCTCTCTCTCCATACGGAAACACCCACTCCTAACCCCAATCGACTCAATCTCCACCTTGACTGAAACATAGGGTTTCAAATTCCCACACGAAGATTCCTCCATTCGCTTCAAAATTCCCTCGATCTGTGCATGGATTCTTGGGATACATCCGCCGTTCTGGTTTTCTTTGATTGACTACGACGATGACGGTGCTCTATCGACGATGATGGTGTTCTCGGAGTGCTCTTGTTCAACTTTTCTTTGATCGACTACGACGATGTCGGTGCTCTATCGACGACGATGGTGTTCTCAGAGTGCTCTTGTTCAACCTGCGATTTTTGAAGTTTGGTCGGTGTTCTACTGTTCTTGATCATTAAGATCTGTAGTATTTATGTTTTGAAATAGAAAGTGATGTTACTGATACGTTCCTCGATCTTGTGAAATATTGGGGAAATAAGGAGAACCCAAATTGGGTTTCTCTCTCTCACACTTTGTATTTATATGTGGACAAATGTACAAGTACAAATATACCCCTATGTAAAAGATACATAACAAAATAACCCCTAACAATTTAACACTCCCCCTCAAGTTGGTGCAAAGATATCTATGACTATCAAGCCCAACTTGAACACAATGGGATGAAATATCTTACTACTAAGCCCTTTCGTAAATATATCAGCTAACTGGTCCTCAGACCTTACAAACGGCATACATATAAAACCCTTGCTTAACTTCTCCTTTATGAAATGCCTATCAATCTCGATATGCTTCGTTCTGTCATGCTGCACAGGATTATGAGCAATATTTATAGCCGCTTTGTTGTCACAATAAAGTTTCATAGGACCATCATCAAAGAGTCCCAAATCCTTCAACAAGGTTTGGATCCACAAAAGCTCACACACACCGTGAGCCATAGCCCTATATTCAGCTTCTGCACTGGATCTAGCTACCACTGACTGTTTCTTACTAGCCAAGTAACCAAATTCCCACCAAAAAAGGTGCAGTAGCCAGAAGTGGAGCGCCTATCATCCACTGAACCAGCCCAATCTGCATCAGTAAATGCTTCCAACCTCAAGTGACCATGATTGGAGAACAAAATTCCTTTACCTGGAGCTGATTTGAGATATCTCAAAATACGATAAACTGCATCCAGATGCACTGTACGTGGCTCATGCATAAATTGGCTGACAACGCCAACGGCATATGTAATATCTGGTCTAGTGTGAGATAAGTATATCAGGCGGCCGACAAGCCTCTGATATCTTTCCTTATCTGTATGCTCCCCAACATCTCCACTGAGATGATGATTAGCCTCAATAGGTGAGTCTGCAGGTTTGCACCCCAACATCCCCATTTCTTCCAAGAGATCAAGAATATACGAGTACTTCCTTTGAGAGATAAAGATACCTTTATCAGACCTTGCCACCTCCATCCCAAGAAAGTATCTCAATGACCCCAAATCCTTAATCTCGAACTCTTGAGCAAGACGAGCCTTAAGATGGAGTATTTCTTCTGCGTCATTGCCAGTCATAATTATGTCATCCACATAGACAATGAGGATAGCAATCTTGCCATTACCTCCCTTGATGAACATAGTATGATCTGCCTGACTCTGCCGGTAACCAAATCTCAACATAGCTTTAAGAAATCTGTCAAACCAAGCTCTCGGTGACTGCTTTAATCCATAGAGGGCCTTCCTCAATCTACACACCTTCCCTTCGGTTGCAAAGGAAGAGAAACCTGGTGGTATATCCATGTACACTTCTTCTTCTAAATCACCGTGAAGAAATGCATTTTTAACATCAAATTGTTGAAGAGGCCAATTCAAAATAGCAGCACAAGAGAGTAAGGTTCGAATAGAGTTCATCTTTGCTACCGGAGCAAAGGTTTCCTCATAGTCAATTCCGTATGTCTGAGTATAGCCTTTGGCGACAAGTCTCGCCTTGTATCTCTCAACTGTCCCATCTGCCTTATGTTTTACTGTGTACACCCATTTACAACCCACTGATTTCTTTCCCTCCGGAGGAGACACTAGTTCCCAGGTGCCATTCTTTTTCAAAGCTGTCATCTCCTCAACCATAGCTTCTTTCCACTTAGGTATTATGAATGCTTCCTTCCAACTCTGTGGGATAGATACAGAAGAAAGAGAGGAAACAAATGCACGATACGAAGGAGATAAACAATCATATGAAACAAACTGTGAGATTGGATGTTGAGTACACTGTCTAACTCCTTTCCTATGAGCAATAGGAGCGTCAAGATTATTAGAAACAAGAAGGGATGGATCATTACCAGATGAGTCGGCCGAAGAATCAGAAACTGGACTTGAAGCTGGAGTAGGTGATAGTGATTGGCAAGGTGGTATCGCACAGGCCGACTGTCCTTTTTTCCGTCGAGAGAACTTCTGCAAGTTAGGCAACCTATGCGGGTAAAGCCTATCGTTATCAATATCTCGGCCACTCATGTCATGTTCTGCTCTTGCTTCAGATACAGGTTCTTCCCTAGAGTTTTCCTTCTCCTCCCCACCATAACAAGGTATTGGAAAGTAAGACCATGACTCCTGATTATGGGATGTCAACATCTCTTCCTCCATAGTATTCTCCCCCTGAAGAGATGTAGAGGAGAGAGGGTAAAAAGAAGTTGTTTCCCAAAAAGTGACATCCATAGAAACAAAATGTTTACGGGAGTGAGGGTCATAGCATTTATATCCCTTCTGGGTAGGGGAATAGCCAAGGAAAACGCATTTATGAGCCTTGGGATCTAACTTGCCACCATGATGTTTAGGAGCATGGACAAAACACACGCAACCAAAAACTTTGGGTGAAAGAGAAGAAACCGAAGAGCTACGAGGGAGAAACTCAAGAGGAATTTTAAACTGAAGAACACTGGATGACATGCAATTGATAAGATAAGCGGCAGTAAGAACAGCTTCGCCCCAATAAAATTTAGGGACATTCATGGTGAACAAGAGAGAACGGGCTACCTCAGCAAGGTGACGATTTTTACGTTCAGCAACCCCATTCTGCTGTGGAGTGCCAACACAAGTGGTTTGAAAAAGAATGCCAGACTCACTAAGATATGACCGAAACTGCCCATCAAGGTACTCAGTCCCATTATCACTACGAAGGATTTTAATGTTGGTGTCAAATTGAGTACGTTCCATCTGATGAAAGGATTTAAAGCATGAAAAAACTTCATTTTTGGACCGAAGTAAATACACCCAAGTTACACGAGAATAACAGTCAATAAAGGTGACAAACCATCGATAACCAGAAATAGAAGTAACTGGGGAAGGACCCCAAACATCAGAATGGATAACCATAAAAGGGGAATCACTTCTTTGATTAACAGGAGCATAAAATGAGCGTTTGTGTTTAGCCAGCTCACAAGCTTCACAAAAAAACTGGCTTCTAGTACATTGCTTAGTTAAAGTAGGGAAAAGTTTTTCTTAAATTCCAAAAGATGGGTGACCTAATCTACGATGCCACTGATGCAATAAAGGAAGAGCTGAACTCGTATCTGCTTCAAGAGCTTGACCCAATGACAGGGGTGCAAAAGATGGACGAGGCGCAGGCTCCAAAAAGTATAGACCACCATGAGCTTTACCACTGCCAATCATTCTCCCCGTATCCAGCTCCTGAAAGACACAATGAGTAGGGAAAAAGGTCACAGAACAATTCAAAGAATGGGTAAGGCTACTAACAGAGAGAAGGTTAGTAGAAAAATTTGGAACATGAAGAACAGACGAAAGAGAAATGGTTGGAGAGTAGCGAATGGAACCTTTTCCTGAAACAGCAGATAGGGAACCATTAGCTACTCTAACCTTATCCTTACCAGAACACGTAGAGTAGGAGTCAAAAAAGGATGAACAACCTGTCATGATCTGTGGCACCAGAATCTATTATCCAAGGAAGAGAGGAGGAAGCAATAGATGCACTAGCTGGGATACCTGTGTGAGCAAAATACGAGGATGTAGTGGAAGTAGAAGCTGTGGAAGATGGAGTATCAAGCTTAGCCATTAGGCGCTTGAGAGTTTGTAACTCCCCCTGAGAAAGAGTACCACCACTTTGGGAAGTATTAGGCACGGGAGCTTGCAAACGAGCAACACTAGGGTCAGGCAACATGTCACCAGTAGACTCCGAAACATGTGCATGAGAACGCATAGGACCACCACCTCGACTACTTCCTCATCCACGAGAAGGACGACCATGTAACTTCCAACAAAATTCCCTCGTATGCCTAGTTTTGTTGCAATAGTCACACCGGAGCAGTTCTTTATCAACAGAGCTACTTTTATCACCAAGCTGACCCTGGGTAGACTTACCATCCCGTGGAGTGGGAGTGGGAACGGCAATCAAGGCTGACCGATCCGGAATTGGAGGATGGACCATCGCACTCCGTCTACTCTCCTCCTGTTGAACGCATGCATAGGCCTCTCTTAGATTGGGAAAAGGAATACGGCCCAACACTTGCACACGAATCGGGTCATATTCCACATCAAGGCCAGCAAGAAAGTCATAGATGCGCTCCTTGTCTACCATCTGTTGGAAAGTAGTTGCATCGGCAGTACAAACAGCTTGAAACCCTTGATAATAATCAAGTTCTTGCCACACTCTATTCAATTCAGCATAATACTCAGCGAGAGATCGGTTGTGTTGATCCAATTTGCGGAGTTTCTTCCTCAACTCAAAAGCCTGAGCATCATTACCTTTCTGGGAATAGGTTTGGGCTACAGCAAGCCAAATCGCATAAGGTGTGTCCAGAAGCAAAAAGGTATTTCGAATGGTAGGAATCATGGAGTTAAATAGCCAAGTCATGGCTAAAGCATTCTGCCAAGTCCATGTCTCAAGTTCTGGTCCAGGAGTTGTTGGTTTTTGAACAGGGCCTGTGATGAAGTTCAACAAGCCACGGGCAGTAATGGCCAAAGTAAAGGTGCGAGACCAAAGCAAATAGTTGGAACCATCCAACTTAACGTGGCAAATATCCAGAGAAGAATTATCGAGAGTCCCAACACGACTCAGCTCATTCTTTGTACTAGCGGAAGTTTTTTGTGGATCCTCAGACATATTAATAGAAACGCGATGCAATAGAGAACTACGAAATTGTCGCAAAGAAAACTGATCAAGCCAAATCTGTCCCAAAATCAACAATCGAATTCGAGAAAAAACTCAGTCGTGACTTACGAGTCTGTATGAGCCCTAAATCAACATACCCAGCCTCTGACCAAACAAGAAATACTCCAGACAGTTCAAAACACTGAGGAACTCACCTGTATGTGGTTACCCAGTCTTCGTGAGAGGTCGGAAAGTGGTGGATAAGCAAGGGCTTTGCTCGTATAAGAAATGCAGCCAGCTAGGGTTCAGGAAGAGCTTTGGAATCTCAGACCCAGTCTGTTCCGAGACCTGTCGGAGGCTTCCGGTCACCGGAAAAGGTGTAGCGGCGATCGGCGAGGGCAGGAGAGAGTCGCCGGAGGTTAGCGACGTCAGGGGTGGCTTGGTTGAAAGCCGACGACGTCAGGAAAAGGCTGAAGAGGAGCCGATGTCGTCAGGAAAGGCGTGAGAAAGACTAACGATCAAAGAGCAACATCAGAAAAGGCTGATCGATGCTGGTGGAAGCCATACGATGAACAACGACGATCAGCGTGAGTCCCTAGATGTATCGTGCTCCGATACCATGTGAAATATTGGGGAAATAAGGAGAACCCAAATTGGGTTTCTCTCTCTCACACTTTGTATTTATATGTGGACAAATGTACAAGTACAAATATACCCCTATGTAAAAGATACATAACAAAATAACCCCTAACAATTTAACATGTATGTATATGGGTTCCTTGATCTCTCTCTCTTGATTTTTGTATGAAGTTTGTATATGGGTTCCTTGATCTCTCTCTCTCTTGATTTCTGTATGACGATTTTTTTTTCCCAGTCCGACGACCCGACCGAACGCGACAACATTTCGGTCGGAGCCCGACCAGTGGTTCGGTCGGTCTCGGGTGCATATTTCCAAATCCGACAAAAGGTCGGGTCGGGTCCAACCCGAACCTGAACACGACCAAACCCGACCCGTGGACAGCCCTACTTATAGGTAAAGTGCTCTCTGTCTCCCGTTTTAATCTTCGAAATGGGTTTCTGAATGTCGGCTATGGTTTTTTGAATGGCCTCTGATATGTGTTTTCCAAATGGATTTGAGGCACCAAAGCTGGTATGGGTTTTCTTTTGTGCGAAGGTTTGATGTCTTTTTGGAATTCATTTTGTAGCTGTGATATGATTATGTGATCTTGAAGGTATCACTTCCTCTCTCAGATTAGGGTTTCCAAATGGGATTTCTCACTCATTCTCTCTCAGATTTAGATAACATATTTATTTTAGCATAGTTCATCGAATCATCAGAAATCCAACACTGTGCTCAACTAATTTTTTTTTTTTTTTTTAGCGTCCAGGTTGGTTTGGTGATTCAATGGAGGTATGATTCCATTTTGCGCATTTCTTTTTGAGGACCTAGAAGTAGTGACTTTACTGTGCTGATGCTCATTAGTTTTTGTTTTTGGCTTTTTTCCCGATGCTATGGTATATTGTCTTTTCCCCATTTTTGTCCCTTCAACATGTAACCTTTTTTTTTTCCGGCAAAAGGAACTTTTATTAAACTTGAAGGGGTATATCGAGGGGGAAGCAAACATTACATAAGACTAATACCATAGAAAATATCCAACCAAAGTTGGATAGAACACCAAACTACACCTTCACTTTTCGAATCCCATCCAAATAACCTTTGAAATCCTCCACCGTGTAGATCTTGATGTCAAACTTAACCTTCATCCACATAGCTACTCTCGTTTTAATTAAATCCGCCACTTCCGAAGCTTGAGTTGTTACCCCATTGAATATATACCCATTCCTCGTTAACCAGATGGACCAAAGCGTTGCAAAAAAACATACTTCTCAGATAGCTTTCTCCAAGTTTCGGAACCTGCTCCCAAACCACCAAGGTGCTAACTCTGCTAAAGAAGATGGACATACCCATTGAATATTCCACCACGCCAGAATTTGTGACCACACTCCCCACGAAAATCGACAATGTAAGAGCAAGTGTTGGGGTGTTTCCACATGCAGATCACATAAGGGGCACATTGCCAATTGAAACTCAGAGATTAAATTTCTATCAAAAAGTACTGACCTCGTGGCAACTCTATCTTGGATGGCCATCCATGAAAAAATTTCCACTCTAGGGAGACTCAGATTCTTCCATAAGGTAATAAGGAACCAAGTAGAGCATTCTGTGACTGTGTTTGGGCTTCCCACTGTCTGTAAACCGATTTTACAGAGAAGATTTTATCGGTTGTCCAAATCCACTGTAACAGATCAGGCTTTGAAGGATCTAGTGTCACACCATCCAGTCTACGCTTCAAAGCCTCATATTGCTGATTTTCCCGAGACCTTAGTGTGCCCTTAAACAGCAGATTCCAATCACTATTGCCCCCTAATCCACAAAAACTGCTCAGAACCTCATTTTGTTGAGTTGATCGCCTATATAGCCTGGGAAATTCATCTTTAATCGCTATAGGACCCAACCACACATGTTCCCAGAATAGCGTATCTCGACCAGAGTTTACCTGCACCTTGAACCCCTCCCGGATAGAGAAACCAAGTGTTGAATCAATATTGCCAAGTGAACAAATGTCCCTCCAAACATTAGATATCGACCCAGATTCAGGCAAATACGGGAGCCAGCTCCTCTGGTCCATATTGTACTTTCCTTTAATAACCTTAACCCACAAAGAATTTTTTTCGCTGCTAAATCTCCACCACCATTTAGCGAGCAAGGCCAGATTTTGTTGTAACAATCGCTTGATCCCTAGACCCCCATTTTCCTTCTTCATCATGATCCTCTCCCAATTGACCATGTGCATTTTCTTCTTATCCGGTGTGTCACCCCAAAAAAATTGCCTCTGTAATTTCTCAAATGATTTGGTGACTTCCACGGGCATTTTGAAAAGAGACATAAAATAAATCGGCAGAGTGCTAGAGTTGTGATTGATCAGTGTAAGCCTGCCCCCAGTAGATATAGTTCTCGTTCTCCATACACATAACCTCTTTTGAGCTCTTTCTAAAACTGGTTCCCATGTTTTCACCCTCCTCGGATTAGCACCAAGCGGAAGGCCGAGGTATTTAATGGGTAGAGACTCCACTTTGCATCCCATCACTTTAGCAAGTGCTTCAATATCCTGCCGTTGGACTCTTACACCACAAAGGGAACTTTTAGAGTAGTTGATCTTCAGGCTGGACATCAATTGAAAGCACCTAAGGATTCGCTTGATATTCTCCATTTCCTCCAAATCATTATTACAAAAAAGAATTGTATCATCGGCGAACTGGAGATGAGAGGTAGTCACTCCGTTACTCCCCAATTGAACACCTTTAATGATATTTTTCGCTCGAGCTCGTTCCAGCATAATGTTAAGTGCTTCAGCCACTATGTTGAACAAAAAGGGGGATAAGGGGTCCCCTTGCCTCAGCCCTTTATGTGTTTGGAACTCTTGCGAAGCTGCCCCATTAATCAAAACAGACATAGACACTGTGGAGCAACATTCTTTAATTCATCCACACCACCTATCCCCAAATCCTACCTTCTTAAGCATATCCAATAAAAAATCCCAATCCCAATTAACACAGTCATATGCTTTCTCAAAATCCAATTTCAGAATTAAACCACCTTGAGCAGTGTTTTTCTAGCTATGAATAGCTTCATTGGCAATTAAAACACCATCCAATATCTGTTTTCCCCCAACAAAAGCAGCTTGGGCTTCACCAATAATAGCAGGGAGATGATCTTTAAGCCTATTAGCTAACACTTTGGATAGGATTTTGTAAATACTCCCCACCATGCTAATAGGCCTAAAATCTTTTAATGAAGTAGGACAATCAACCTTAGGAATTAAAGCAACAAAAGTAGAATTAATACCTTTCGTGAGCTTTCCATTCTGATGAAATTCCGAGAAAAATTGGATCATTAGGTCCTTCATGAACTCCCACCCCTTCTTGATAAACGAGAAGTTGAATCCATCTGGACCCGGAGCCTTTAAGCTGTGGCACCCTTTGATAGCAGCCACAATTGCAATGATGCTTCTCTGGGCAGTTGTCTTTGAAAAAAACTCCCCAACTTCGGTCGGACCAATCTTTCCTCTGTGAAGTTATTCCGAAAGTGGGCAACAGCTGCTTCCTTGATTTCATTGGGCTCCTCCAATATTCTACCATTAACTTTGACTGACCCTATCATATTCCTCTTGAACCTATTATTGGCCATAATCTGAAAAAATCTTGTATTCTTGTCCCCCAATTTTAGCCATTTAACCCGTGATTTCTGTCTCCATAGTGATTCCGAAAGCTTGTAAAGCCTCCAATATTCTGCCTTTGTTCTACATCTTAAAGCCTTTTCTTCTGGATCAAGTGGTCTACCTTCCGCTACAATATCAAGATGATGTAGTTTAGCTTCATGATCTTGTAAAGCACAATTAACGTCCCTGAACTCCTCCTTATTCCATACTTTCAGCCTATCTTTGACGGCCCTCAGTTTTTGCACTAGAATAAATCCAGCCCACCCCACCACTTGAACCTCATTCCATGTTTCCTTGGCCAAACTCATGCATTTAGGGTTAGAAAGCCAAATATCCATAAACTTAAATGGTTTTGGACCCCGATCCCTGCTATCATCCTTAATCGTAACTGGGCAATGATCAGATATCGGTCTCGGTAGACCCCATTGTAGGATATTGTACCTATCAAACCATTGTTGAGACAACAAGAACCTGTCCAGCCGGCTATGAACAGCATGATCCTGATAGTTAGTCCAAGTATATTTCCTACCCAGCATAGGAATATCTATCAACTCCATATTGTTGCAAAACTCTGTGAATTCCCTCATGCCCCTTTCCATACGTGAGCAGCCCACCCTCTCATTGATTACCCTGATTTCATTGAAATCCCCCCCTAAGCACCATGGGACAAGGGAACCATTCTTAAGTTCCAATAATTCCTCCCAGAGCACTCGCCTAGACGCTACTTCATTTGGAGCGTATACATTGACAACCGTACAAGGGAATTCATTGTAAAGCATACCACTCATTAAAATGAAGAATCTTCGGACCACAATACTAGAAGCCATAAAAAAATCCTTATTCCAAATGATGAGCAAACCCCCCGAAGCACCCACCGAATTGGAGCACACAAACTCCATATTGGCATTCCCCCACATTTTCTGGATAACAAGCCTCTCCACTACCTCTAATTTCGTCTCTTGAACAAGTACCATGTCCGGTTTTTCTTTCTTAATAAGTTTGGATAAAAAAGGTTTTTTGACAATACTCCCCAAACCTCTGATATTCCATGTTGTAATCTGCATTAAAACAAATCCCAGTTGCACTACTCCACTGAATTAGCTAAAAACACTAATTCCTTTCGCCCCTCTCTTTCACTAGAGAGTACTCCTTAACCTCAAGTTCTATCATTCTCTTTAGAGTCTCATTATCATTGGGTAAAAAATTAATATCCAACTCACCTCCGATTGCCATGGTAGCTCTGACCTCGTTGATAATTGACGGACTGACTTGGCTTATATCCTCTGAAAGAGATTGAGACGCTTCCTCCGAACTGGAATCACGGTCCAAATCCTCACGAATCCTCAACAGATTATTCAGCTGTCGTCTTCGTCGTTTCCTGCAATCTGTATTATTTAGGTCCACCAAAAGATTTATGCAAGGCAATTGAGAGGATCGCACCACCAACTAGTTGGGCAAGTTTTCCTCTGGCGCCTCCATAACTGGAGATTTCAACTCCAGATTGGGATTAAAAGACCAGACCCAACAAAAGGGGTTCTCTCTTGAGCCCGACCCACCTCCTGAGATGCCCCTAATTGATCCACCGGCCCATCCATTGAGTTAAAATGATCCTGTGGTAATTCATGGGCTTTGATAGGAGCTTGAGTTTCCAATTGGGTCGAGAGGCCCACTGCAGAGTCTTGAACGGCTAACTCCTCAATCAAGGATTCAAAATCCTCTGATAATATCTGTACACCTCTTTTGTCAAGCATTAAATGCCGACCTGCAGTTGAAAGCTTTGGGCCACCAACCCTCTCACCCTTTTTCTCCTTCCCATGTGCAGTAGCCGAGTTTGACTCCCCTGCACCCTCAACTACCCCACTCTTCTCATTGGTTGGACCCTTTTGGAGTACTTCCACGTCATCATCTGCTTCCAAAACCCTTTTTGCAGCGTAGCCATGGCCAACCTGCTCTCGAAGTTCCGCAACCGGCCTTTGGTCACCTTGAATCCCTGGACTTGAAACTCCAATCTCATCTGGATTAACAAATGATGAAATCTCCTTCACCAACACATCATACTTCACACCTTTTACCACCAATTGAATCCACCTTTCAATCTTGGACATTTCCTCAGTAGCTATCAACAATTTTCCTTGAGCAAAGGATATACTTTTCAGAGTATCTTCATGCACTGAGATGAAGTGGCCCCATACTTCACCAATTCGTTTGAAGGTGGTATTATCCCATGCATTTAACGGAAGCCCATGACAACCCAGCCACACAAACCGTTCATGGCTAGCTGGTTCTCCACTCCATGGTTTCACCGCCTTGAACCACCTTTTCATCCACGGCCCCGTAATGAGTTCATCCCTTACCTCTTGGCTCTAGAATGTAATCAAAACAGATCTTCCCCCCAAAGCCCTAAACTGGGCGACCTTATCTGTTTCCAACCCAAAGCTTACCTTTAGGGTCATCAACGGGACCACTCGGTGCATAACTGCCACCGCACTACGGAATAGCCATCCATTTCCAATCGGATTGACCTGGATCGTAACATTCGGGCTGGGTTTTTTGGATGACTCACCATTAACCACCTGGACAAAAGATCTACCAGGAATCTTGCTACACCACACCTGCCCAGAGACGCCATCCGTCAAGACTGCATTTTGGCCAGCCTGTTGGCTAGGCCAGTCGTCCTTGTTTCTGAACTTCGACTCCCTCCTTTCATTGGCCCTGCTCTCCTTCATCTTCTCAATCCGCCCAAAGCAAGCCTCTTTGACAAATAGCTTTTTGTCCTCCACCCAAACTCCATTCAATCGAGATACTGCCATGGAAGCAGAGACATGGCAGCCGTATCTGACAAATCCAAATCTGTTACCCGTACGCTTGCTTCTCTTCGTTGTAGCCAGTGTAGACCATGGCTTTCAGGGATATTGTCCACAAACAAAGTGTAGGTCTCCTGTGTCCCTCCTCCATTGTTAACTTGAGCCCTGTGGTTGTTGATCACAGGGATCCATCAACCATCAGCTCTGTTCTTATCTTTTGCTCCATCTCAAACTCTCTCTCTTGCTCTCTCTCTCTCTCCATCCAGTCGGTTACAAAATCGGTTCAACATGTAACCTTTGGCAAGTGCCAATTATATGTTCTTAGATTTTTAATGAGGTAAACTACGTTTCTCTCCTTTTTGTTTTTTGTGTGGTATGTGCTTCAACTTGCAAGATTTTAGTGAAATATGTTTTTAAACTTCTCATGAATCCCTTCGAGTGGTTTCAATCTGATTTTGAGTTTTATTTATTTATTTATGATTTTGTTCCTATGCTGTAATTGGTAGGCCAAAACCACTACAAAAAAGAGTTTCCGTTATTATTTTCAATATGCAAATTCTTGACTTGCCTTTGGATGATTTGTCTGCTTATTATGTTTGTCAAGGCACTCTTAGTTTCTTTTGGTAAGTTATGCAACTTGAATTTTTCCCAGTAACGTAGAATTAACCTTCATTTATTTGAGTCCTATGACTTCTCATGACAATATCTGTTCTTTGTAGGAAGTTAATGAATTGAATTAGGAAAAAATCAGTTGTCAGGTTGAAGGACGAGGAATGGGCTTGAGTGTTGTTGGCTCCTGAGATACTATTTTTGTACATGTGGTAATTGGCGCTTTATTTTCTTAACTTCGGCTCTAATTTTTTGTGTTCTTCCCAATTTCCTGATTTAACTATGCTCGATATTCCAAGTAGATTACTTAGGACCTTCTATAAAAAAAAAAAAAAAAAAAAAAAAAAAAAAACAAAGACCTTCAACTACTTGATTGTTTTTGTTGGAAATTGACTAGAATTCCTAAATTGACTAGGATTCCTTTTCCTATTCGGTTTAGGTTTATTTAGTGTTTTCCTATAAATAGGGACCTTGGGGGTTGCTAGGGTTATGGTCTTTTGTTCAAGGGCTTAGATATTAGGATTTTGTTCATCTCTTTATTTCTCTCACCGTTTATAGTGAATCCTCTTGCTCTTTTCCCCGTGGAGTACGTTCTTGCTTTGTGCTTGAGCGGAACCACGTATATCCTTGTGTTCTTGTTTATCCCTTGTTGATTTGTTATATTCTCAATTTCGTGTTCCAAACGGTTTCAATCCGAGGCTTTTGTTTTCTGTATTGTGCTGTGGCGACTCAATTGAAGTTCGATGGGCGAGCACTAGCTTCGATTTATGGCGTATTAAGATCTTTGTGTTCAACAAGGTTAATGGGAAATCGAAGAAACCGATATTGATCTCGATTCGAATTGTGTTTAGATGAAAAATATCGGTTGTGACGAAGTCTCTTACCAACCGGTTGTATTTGAAGCAGCGTACGCCAGTAAAAGACCATCTAGATGAGTTAAATCGAATTATTATGGATTTAAAAATATTGATGTTGTGATTGATGATGAAGATCAAGCCCTTATTGTGTTATGTTCTTTGCCTGCGTCTTATGAGCATTTTGTTACTACCCTACTTTACGGGAGAGATACGATTTCCATGGAGGATGTTAAATCTAGTTTATATTCAAAAGAATTAAGGAAAAGGTATCTAGTGAAAGTGAGGTTTATGCTGATGGTTTGGTGGTGCAAGGAAGAACTTATGAGAGGGATAATAGCAGTAGAGTACGGGCATATGGTGAGAAATTGTACTAGGTTGAAAAATAAGGACAATTTTGAAGAGAAGGTTGTTGTTGGTATTGTTGAAGAGGATTCCGACGATTCACTTATGGTTCTTTCTGTGAGTGTCGGTGATGTCTGTTCGAACAGTTCTTATGGGGAATAATATGCGCTGTAGAATTGTTGGGATTGGAACAGTTAAAGTCATGACTCTTTGGGTTGGAAGTATACCACTGAAGGTGGAGTCTTGAGGGTTTTGAAGGGTGCTCGTGTTTTGATGAAGGGTCGGAAATCAAATAACCTCTATGTGCTTGATGGTAGTACGATTGTGGGTGCTACATCTTTGGGTTCTTCATCGGTGAATTCGAGGTTGACTCAGTTTTGGGTTTTTAACTCCGTGGTGGAGTCGGTAATTAACTCTGGGGGGAGTTTGAGATAGAGGCTCAATTTGGAGGCATGTGCGGTTGGGTTTCCTGAGTCAAGTTTACAAGGTCAAGCAGGTGTGTTTGAGCCTTGTTCGTTTGTGCCGTTGGTGATTGCCCGTGGGGGGCTTTTGGAGGAGATGAGAGATTGAAGGAGAGGATTGCCTATAGTGTTGAGTTCGATGGAATTCAAGTCAAGGTGGAGATTTGTTGGAAATTGACTAGAATTCCTTGTGTTCTTGTTTATCGCTTGTTGATTTGTTCTTGTTTATCGGTCTTTTGTTCAAGGGCTTAGATATTAGGGTTTTATTAATAAAAAAAAAAAAAAAAAAAACAAAGACCTTCAACTACTTGATTGTTTTGATAAACATTTAGTCTACATTTCATGGTTTTAGAGAGGTGAACCATTTTGATTTGATGTGTAGCGTAGTGTATGACATGTTTGGTACATTTTTTTTTTATATTCAACGGTAGTTATAATCTCTTAAGTAATTCTCGGTTTTGGTTCCAATTTGTTAGTTCTTTTGCCACATCTTTTCATCTCATGCCATCTATGGTTTGGAGGGCACCTCAGGTAGATGGTAACGACCAACCACTCGCATTAAAATAGCATAACAATGGAGCTCAATGTTTTTTAAAATCTATATTTTGAACCGTTAGATCTATTATGCTATTTCCTGACCATCTCCTGACCGTTGGATCTTAGAAGAATAGGAGAAAGAAGCTTCCTTTGCACACCCCATACCCAATGTCAGGTCCCTCCCCCTCTCTCCTGCGATCTGCTCTTCCTCCTCCTCTCTCTGTTCAAAAATTGAAATGCTGAGTAAGCACTGCTCTCTCTCCCTTTTGTATCCTTCACCATCTTCTCTATTAGAAACCCATCGCTCATCGACAGAACAGACCCATACACACATGTATGTACACCTATCCGTATGGAGGGTTCGATTGCGGTTTTATGCTTAATACGCAGGTTGGGGTTGACTTGATTCTTCCCATGTTGTTTGTGTGTGACGATCATGGTGGAGCTCACAGGCATTGCTTCCTCGCTCCTACCCTTCCTAGATCAGGTAAGCTACCCTAAACTTTCTTTATATCTTCTCCATCTTACAACCCTAGATTTCGTTTCTTTTATCGTTTTTTCCAATTTGTATCTACGAATATCGCAGGCTTCTCATTTTTCAAGCTGCCCAAAGTTCTAATCTCTAAGGATATAAATCCAGGCAACAAACAAATCTACAGGTTTAAATGTCTTTTCTCACTGTAAGTACCCTTTGTCTTTTTCTTTTTAAATTTCAATCTGTTGAGTTATTATTCTTCTATTTTTTCTATGACTCATATGGATCATATGCATTATCCTTCTCATTTTTTGAATAACTCATATGAATCCTAATTATTTGCTTCAAGTTTTGGTGATAATTGATTTCTTTTCTTTGAATCATGCCTTTTTTGGTAGTTAAGTTTGATAAAATCAATTTCGGGTTAGGTTTGGAGGGAGGGAGGGAGAGAGAATGTGGCAGAAAAGGGTTAGGGTTCAAAAAGCAATGATAGCCTTTGCACCCTCATGTATTTATATACTAATTAAGGGAACAATATCCAAACTACCCTTACTAACACAGAATCATAAAGAAACAGAAATAAAACAATCTAACATTGGTGATGGGTACAAGTTGAGGAGATATGGATAGAATGCTAGGGAAAGCCCAAATCCAAGGTAATAAAAACTATTTTATTGCCTTTTAGTGATTTCTCTTTAATTTACACATGTTTATGTCCTTGAGGTCTCTCTGTCTCCCTTACTTTGAAAAGTCCTCCACTTATTTGTTCATGTACTGGTTACTTGAACATCATATACGAAAACATATTATGAATCCAAATTTCAAAGTCGTTTGATTATGATGTTTATTTTCTTGGCTTATATACTATAATAACTATACGAATATTGGCTCCTTGAGAATGGTTTACTAAAGGTGTTGACTGCCCGTTGATAAGTTTTTGTGTTTATCTGTTCAATGTTATTCTAAAACATCATTATCTCTATAATAAAGGAGCTCATTTTTTTTTTTGAAAAATGTGTATGTGTCACTTGCTGATTGATTGAGGCGAAAACACCAATCCAACTAAGGGTCATCATCGAGCCGGGCCGGGCCGGCCCAGCCCCCCCACGGGTCGGGCCGCTCGGGCTTTTTCTTTTTGGCGGGCCGGGCTGCCTCCCATAAATTGAAGCCCAGGCCCAGCCCACGAGCTAGCCCAATTGGTTGGCGGGCTGACGGGCCAAAAGCCGGGCGGGCTGACTGGCCAAAAGCCGGGCGGGCTGGAATACAACTTTTCTTGGGCTGGAATATAACTTTTCCCGGGCGGGCCAATGGGCTGGAATAAATTTTGTTGGGCTGGAATGGAATACAACTTTGCTGTTTTATTAATCAAAAATAAAAAGTCCAACATTAATACAACAGACATAAAATCCAGAATTGAATAAAATCTGCTACGACAGAGATACAATTCAAAAGTCATGAAATACAGAAGTAGGCATAACAACAAAAATACTCCATCTCCAAAAGTCCAGAAATACAGAAATAGGCATAACAACAAAAATACTCAATCTCCAAAAGTCCAGAAATACATATTGTTTTCAAATGTGACTGTCGAAGTCCAATGACCTTCTGAAAGCCACTTAATTCACTTGGTGGCTTCAATATGCAGTTGACAGGCCACTTAATTCACTTTTGCTAGTTCATGTTGGTCTATTGGTCTGATCCTCAAGGAATCTTCAAATTGTAACCAAATCCATCTCCATCACCAAGCTCATCAACAGATCCATAGTGGACATCAATGTCAATAACCACAACTTTTTTACAACCAGAATCCAAAGCCAACTGAACAACAACAATCAACGAATTTCATTATCAAATTACTAAATGGCCAGACAATTCAAGACCTCTGATTGGTGAAATAGAGCATGTGCAGATAATAAAAGGAAGGATTTCCAGAAAAGCATACCGGTCAATCCAGTGATTCGGCCACTGATTCGGTATCGCTTTCTTCAACAAATTCTGGTCTTGATATCTTGAGATCTCTCATTAAATCTGCAAGTTCTCTTTCTTGTTCAGCTTGTTGCAATCTCCACTCAGCCAATTGCCAATCTTTTAAGCAAATCAATGCTTCCACGGTGGCTGGGCTTAAACTGGCCCTCTTTTTAGAAATTACTCGACCACCTGCACTTAAAGCAGCTTCGGATGCAACAGTAGAAACCGGAACTGTTAGTATATCACGAGCCATAGCAGTTAATATGGGGTTCCTAGACTCTTGTGATCTCCACCAAGATAATAAATCAAATGGTTCATCATCATCAGTTTCTAAAGCTGGTTGGTTAAGATAACGTGTTAATTTGGACTCAACACCACTAACAGTAGAAGTATGAGACATTCTTCTAATTTTAAGCAATGACATTACCCCCCCTCCAATTGCCGATTTGGTTGGGCTCATGCTCTGCACTGTTGGTGTCCTATCTACAACTCCCACTTGTGTTCTGTAGTGCTCAAATAAATTAGCTAATTTAGTTCTTGCCAAAATCATTGTATCTACTACCTTTGATTCATTGTCATTAAGTACTCTCAACCATTGTTCCAATGCATCCATTTTCAAACGAGGATCTAGGATAATAGCAAAACAAAAAATAAGTGGTAAAGTTTTAAAATACTTATCAAATTTTGATCTCATTACAGTTAATACATCTTTAAATTGATCAAGTGCAGAAAATTTTGAAAAGTTAGACAAATGTTAACTAATTGAATAATAACACGAGGTACCGTAGGAGTATAAACACAACCAAAAAATCTAGTTGAACTATCAAAAACTTCAAAGAAATCTCTTACAATTTCAGCAACAAGCCAATCTTGTTCAGTAGGTGTTTCAATTCTTGCAGCACCTTGAATTTGCAAAGTATAATAATGTAAAGCTTTTTTTGTATATAACAGCAAGTCTTAAAAGTTCATAAGTTGAATTCCACCTAATAGGCATATCCAAATTAATATTCTTTTTTCTATAACCATAATGTTTTAAGCACAACAACGCACGATAAATACAACAGAAAAATTAATATTGCGCACGATGTTTTTTATTTTTTCAACAGAAAAAGCTAGCAAACTTAAACCATCTTGTACAACCAAATTTAAAACATGAGCACAACAACGCACATGAAATACATCATGTAGAACTGAACCAACAGGAACATCAAGGAATCCTTTTAAAGATTTTTCAGCTACATCATTATTTGTGGCGTTATCTAAAGTTATTGAAAATATCTTTTTAGAAATACCCCATGCAATCAATTCTTCATGAATAACATTTGCACTAGTAAGACCAGTGTGTGGTGTCTCAATCATTTTGAAAGATATTATTTTTTTGTTCAATCTCCATTGCTCATCAATAAAGTGTGCAGTTAAACATAAAAATCCCATATGAGATCTTGAAGTCCACAAATCAGAAGTTAAACAGATTTTTCCATTATAATTTTTAAAATAAGATAACAAATTATCACGATTTTGCTTAAAATGTTTCATAACATCTCTTTTAGCAGTTGATGCAGAAAACCACAATATTGGGGATTTAAACCTCTTTGTACCATTCCAGTAAAATCATGGTTTTCAACAAAAGTAAAAGGAAATTCTGCTCTAACCATGTAATCTACGACTTCCCGACGAGCAACTGACTGGTCAAAATTAAAACATGCCAATTTTCCTTCAGTGTCTTTACTTAATTGCATTTGTGTTCTAATGTCTACTTGATTTCCATATTTTTTAAGACAAGCCATATGGTGCCTTTTCAAATGAGTAGTTCTATCGTTTGTACTACCAGCCAACAATTTACCACATAAATAATGTTTGGCTTTCTCCAATGTAACACCATCAACAACAATTGTTTCTTTTTTAAAAAACTTCCACATTTCAGATTTTTCTTTAGGCTTTGCAGTAGATGAACCGGGTAGAGTAGAAAAAGTGGGAGATGTCGGTGATCCTATAGATTCAATTTCAAGTATCTCATTTTGTTCCTCTAGGTTCGCGGGAATTCGATGACTAGCCATACTAAATAAAAAAGACTAAATAACAAGTAAATAACAACTAATAAGTACGAAAATGCAAATAAAATTGAAAGGAAAAAAAAGCTGTTACAGTGGTTGAGATCGGACAGGGGGCGGAGAGGCGGAGGTCGTCGGACAGGGCGATGGAGAGGCGGAGATCGGAGAGATGGTCGCTCTCGTGACCTCGTCTTGTCGAGCTCGTCGGACTGTGGTTGTCTAACTGAGATCGGAGAGAAGAGAGATGATCGTTGTTCGTTGTTTGCGTGTGAGAGAATGAGAGGAAGAGGAGAGTCGGAGAGGACTGTGGAGGCCAGAGATTGCAGATGAGTGGAGAGATTGAGAGGCGAGAGAGCAGATGAGCGGAGAGATTGAGAGGCGAGAGATTGTAGTCTGCAGATGTGTTTTGGATCTGCTGAGAAAAAGAGTATTTATAGCTAGGGTTGGATTTAGGTTTTTATCTTGTGTGTTGCAACCCAAGTACATCAAGTGTGTTGGTCCTGTTGGACCAAAAATAGCCGTTAGAAATTCCAACGGGATTGTCGGCTACTGGGCCTCGGCAGAACTAGAAAGGCAGAAACGTATTCACGGGCTTACAGGTGGGCTATTTGGCGGGCTTGTGGGCCGGGCTGCCTAAAAATACATAGGCCCGAGCCCGCCCATTACAAAATACGGGCTGGGCTAGCCCGCCCGTTTTCCTGGCTCAGGCCGGGCAAAAGCCCGATGGACCGGGCGGGCCGTGGGCCTTCGGGCTAAATGATGAGGCTTAAATCCAACCATTCATCTAATAGATCCAACGGCTAGCACTACTTGAGAAAATAGAGTTGAGTACAGGGTTCTCTCTGAGGTGTATCCCATCCCACTGGGCCCACCACACCCCACACCAAATTTCAAGCGTCTCTCTCTCTTTTGAAATTCAAACCACACCCATTCTCTCTCCCCTGCCACCTCACTCTCCTCTCCTCCCCTTTCTCTGATATCGAAGGAAGATAATTGATTCCTAGGGCTCTCAAATACTAATTTGAGCTTATCTATTGTTTGGCGGGGTATCTTAACAGGTGATTTTTTGTGAAGGTGCTTATGTTGCATGTAGGTGGGTTTTCTACCTAGAAATCAAGCCTCCCGTTTTTTAGTTCTCATGACCTTTGCAACGCTAGCATATAACCAAAATATCGACAAAGGCCGGTATATATTGAGTTTTAGCAAAGGTTGACGCTCATAAAGCAGGTTTTTCTTTTTACCCATAAATCCTTTTGTCCCTTTACTTTGTCTTCGTGCTTTCCAAAATGCTACACCTTTTGCAACTATTTGCTGCTTCTTATTTTTGTTTTGTCTGCAATCTATTGGATGTTAGCATGTGCCAGTGTATCTAATTTCGCTATTCTGCTGTTTGGTTTTTGCCAAAAAATGTGGAAAGGAATTTTCAATTGCTTTCCCCTATAGCTAGGGTGTTTTTTTGTTACTAAATTGTTGTTTTTGCCCATGTAGTTGTGTACGAATTGAAGATTTTATTGCAGTTAGTATTTGACTTTGATGGGGATCATTATGGTGGTGAGGGTGGTAGCCTTAGTGGTGTTGGGGAGTGGAAAGCTTTTAGGGATAATAAGAGAGGGAAGGGGAAGCTAGGGGTATCATCTGTTAAGTTCATAATTATGCACACAGAGAGATTATAAAAAAAAAAAAAAAGATCGAGTATTTTCATGCTAATATATTTAACTGTTGATTCATTGATGTTGTAGTTGAATTTTGGTTACTCCATTAAGCCTCTTGGGATGGGGTGTCCAACTTTAGCTCCTACTTTGTTTTCCTTCGGAAGGAACTGATTTTTGCTCCTATTTCGGGCATGACATCATAATGGTAGTTGAATCTTAAGATTCAGTGTCCGTCCAAAACACCTTCTTAAAAAACAAGTACTTATTTCATATTTTTTAACTCAAAAATAATGTAAACGAAAAATAATTTTTTGATTTTTTTGTACCGTTCAAAAAATCTCAATGAGATCTATCAAACAAGATCCATATTGCTAGAAAAATTATTTGCGTAAACATATTATTTTTGAGCTTGAAATTGCCTTCTTAAAAAATAAGTACTTAAAATAAGTTCTGGAACGGGGTGTATATTTTCATCTCCTTTCTGTGCAATTAGAACCCAAGTTGTACATCTTACGCATTTTAAAACCGTATTCAGTTCCTTATATGCAATCATAACAAGTAGTACTTCCCTAGTAGCTGCTCAACTGTTGTTTTTCTTCTGAAATTCGGAACATGTACTATATGAGTCTATGACCATCAAAAAACATGAATTTTTCTCTCATCCTTTTGGTTGTTTTAATGTTATGTTTGCATTGACTAAATGCTCCTTAAATGCTGAGATGGGAGAGGGAAATGTTTTGCTTGGTAAATCTGATTCTCCAAATAAAAACGAAGCTGACTTATTCTCTAAGCAATTCTTTGTTTTCTCTCAATACTAATAACATTGGTGTTAGTAATAAGCATCTCAGTCCAAGTTCCTGGTTGCTCATGTTGGTGTTGCCCACAATGAACGTGTTTGAAGTATGGGTCCATTTTTATCAAAAATCTCTACTAGATGAGAAATTCCATAGTTAACTAATTTCTTTGGGTTGATGCAAATTTTATTTGTTATGTTATTTTGACGTTGTCGAAAATAGTTTGCTAACGCATTGGGGAACAAAGACCATCTCTATAACAGGGGAGCTCAGGGTTTTTGAAATCCTATATTTTGGACCGTCCAATTTTGGTCCAGTGGACTTTACTCAAGAAGCTCAACCAACACTCCAATCTTTCATTGTTGATCAAGTCTGAATTTCAATCCTATGGTTCACTTTCATTTAACATCTACCACTACCATTAAGAAGAGGAGGATAGCTATTGACAGCTTTTGCATTCATTTTTCTGATTGAGTAAAACTCTCACTCTCCACACGTCTCTTTACATTTCAATTTTCAAAAAAATTGCTCTCTCTCTCTCTCCTACTTTCCCCTTTTCCCGTTGAAGGCTGAAACCCCTCATCTTCTTCTCAAAGATAAATCAAAACCCATACCTCCCGCCCACTGTTGCTGCACCCTTCTCGCCCGTCGCAGAGCCACCTCCTCCCTCGAAGTCACCATCTCCATTGGCCCGTGGCACCACTGTTGAGATCGTTTGCAGGCTTTCTGCTTGAATTCTTTTTATTTCTATCCCTATTTTATTCTGTGTCACTGTCACCGCTGCCTCCCCCGCCTCCTCCCTTTTGGCAATCGGTAGAATGTCGCTGAACTTTAAAGATGTCCTTTATTGTTTTTCATCATATTTTGTTGTAGGTGCTTCTTTTGATTGAGGCTTGCTAATCTTCTAAGCTAAGTAATGAAGACCACAAGAATGGACTTGGGAAGATGCTCTGCTTGGAGAATAATGGCATGGTGGAACAACACCGGCAAAAGAAACTGATTTTTTTAACAAAACCACTCAGTGTAAAATCCTTTTCATGTTTCAGGTTTTGGCATAGAACCCCACCATGTAGCTTAGGCCAAGTATTCCTATATCAAGTAAAATTCTACTGCTATTTAAGATAGTAATTTGGTGTGTTTCATAGTATTTTAAATATAAATGACGCCTTTTATGCAATTTGTTTGATGTTTGATATTGAAACCCAAATAGATATGAACTGAATATTTAGTTAGTGGGGATACCATCACACTATATGGTTTATTCCATAGTCTATGTAGCACGGACACTTTGTCGGAGCTCACGTACCGGTGTTGGACACTTTTAGGTCACTGACACTCTCCGGACACGTGTCCGACACTTCTCCCTGAGTGTCCTATTTTTTTTTCCAATATTTGGGGTCCGACACTTTAGGGACACTTTGGGGGTGAAAATGCAATTATAAGGACTTTTAAAATGGATCAAAGTGTACACTTTAGGGAAACTTCGGGGGGACACTTTCAGGACAATTTAGGGACACTCTTTGTTTGAATGTGTTCTCTCTCTCTTTCTTTCTCTCTCTGATCAGATTTAGAGCTATCTGGTTATAGTATTATTAAACTTTTATCTTATATATATAACGTGTCGTGTCCCCCATTTTCTGAAAATTTGTGTGTCGAGGTGTCGGTGTCGGGCCTGTGTCCCGTGTCCGTGCTACATAGTCCATAGTTTTCTTTTTATTTTTTTTTCATTGTGACAGTAAAAGAAGTACGGAAATCTTGCTTTGAGAACTAGCATGCTGCATTTAAAGGTACAAAGAACCTACTTGAATGTTTATTCTTTTCAATTCATTTTGTCTCAGTTCAAATAAATGTAGTTAAGGTCTCCTTTTCTATTTATTGAGTAAGTATAACAATTGGTACTTAAGGTGCCGAAAAGAGAACCCGGGTTATACTCTTCATATTCTATGACCTATGTTGGTGCAAATTCCTTTGTAAGAAGATGCTAACAAATCAAGCAGCCCTCCAAGCCGGTTTCTTGGTTGTTTTTCTTGGTTATTTCGTTTGTGTTTTCAATTCTCTATTGCTAGAGTTAGTTCTTCCATTTGCATATTATTTTGGTACCACTTTCCATTTGTGCAAAAGGTTTGATTTTTTTGGGTTTGTTTCCTTTGCAGGGGTGACTTGATCATGTGGTCTTGAAGGTTTGATTCTCAGCTTCTTTATCCTCAAGACCAAGCATAATTTGTTTTAAAGTTGATTGGATGGGTTCAGTTAATTCATGGCTTGAGTTGGCTTTTACTGGCAAGAACAGAAAATTAGTGGAGGAGAAACAGAAGAAAGTCCAAACGACGAATTGCAGGACTAAATGGCAATGCTGATGTGGCGATTCCTCTATCTTTTTTTTTTGCACGTCTTGAACAAGTACAGTTCATAGTTCCTAAGTTCATCCCTGAGTATCACTGCTGGTAATAAACTTCACTACTATATGCTTTAACAGTGCAATTGTTCTTATTGACTCCTTAGTAAGTGCAATTGGGTTGCCTTCGCTGAGGGAGACAAAGCAGGAGAGCCCACTCAGTTCATTGTTGTTTACCAATTTGTTACTGTTTTAGTGAGAACCATGTTGTTTCTCAAGCCGTTTAATAGGAGCTTCATGTTCCTAGATTGAGCTTGATGGCACAGTTTCTTTAAACCATTGAATGTGATGATTAACTGGTAATTGCTCATGCCGTCGGTGTTACTGTTAATCTATATAACAATGGAGCTCAGTATTTTTGAAAATCTATATTTTGAACCGTTAGATCTAATATGCTATTTCTTGACCGTTGGATCTTAGAAGAATAGGAGGATGAAGCTTCCTTTGCACACCCCAGACCCAACGTCAGATCCCTCCCTCTCTCTCCTGCGATCTGCTCCTCCTCCTCTCTCTGGTCAAAAATTGAAATGCTGAGTAAGCACTGCTCTCTCTCTCGCTCCCCCCCCTCCTCTTTCGAATCCTTCGCCATCTTCTCTCTATCGTCCATCGACTAAACAAACCCATTCACACACGTATGTAAGCCTGTTCGTATGGAGGGTCCAATTGGGGTTTTAATGCTTAATACGCAGGTTGGTGTTAACTTGACTCTTCCCATGTTGTTTGTGGGTGAGAATCATGGTGGAGCTCGCAGCCATTGCTTCCTAGCTCCTATCTCTCCGAGATCAAGTAAGCTACCCTAAATTTTGTTTATTTTCCTATTTTTTTCAATTTGTATCTATGAATATCGCATGCTTCTCTTTTTCCAAGCTGCCCAAGGTTCTAATCTCTAAGAATACAAATCCAGGCAATGAACAAATCTACAGATATGGTCATAATTAATTTTTATCTCTAAGGCTCTCATAATCAAGTATCTGCTTTAGAGGGTCCCAAATAGGGTCTTACGTGACATTTTTCATCCAAATTTCTAATTTCCGTTATTTATTGGATTAGGTAGATAACAGTATGATAGTTGAGGGGACGAAATCATCAAATTGATAGTTTGGGGGCTAAGTAGAGAAAAAGTGTATAGTTTAGGGGATAAAAAGGAAAAAAAAACTCTATTAAAATATGAAAATTTAGAAATTAAATTACGGGTCTCTATAGTTTTTTTGATGATTGTGCTATGGTTGGTACTTGCATTTTCAAAATTTGTGTCTTCTTATTTGATGTTTTTTGAATGGTATTTTAATTGATTGGAGGGAGGAAAAATTAGATATATTTCATATGACTTCATTGCTCGATTTACCAACTGGGACAGTTGGACATATGTTTCCTAATCAAGAATTTTGCACACTCTGTAAGTGACTTTATTTGTTGCTTTTCTGATGGCTCCATTAGCATTTTTATTCTTGCAGGCTAGTTGGTCTGGTGGCGTCCCCCCCCCCCCCCTCCCTCCCTCCCTCTCTCTCCCTCCCTCTGTTGTGTTTTGGGCAGGGGAGAAGCTGAAGTCCATTTTGATTTTAGTTATTATTTTCAACTCAACTGATGCGGTTGGGATGTGACAAAATGATGTGCATTATTGTACCTACTCTCAAATCCTCACATATTTACAAAGATGACCTGAACAATCGAAAATTGGTTAGTTCAAAGCCTTGTATCGACCCCATGATTGTCACAATAAATATACAAATATAGTTAGTTCAAAGCCATGTATAGACCCAATGATTGAATGTCACATTTATCATACATATATTTTTTCAGTCATAAGCCCACAATACTCCAAGCTTTCACCGAAGATGCTTCATTTTGCACACTTTTCTGGGTCCTCAAATTTCTGGATTTGATTATGTGCAAGAATTATGAGATTAGTCCCGAATTCCACCTCGCGGTAGCATAGATTAGCATCTAAAACGAGGCAACATGTACCGTATTTAATCGGGCCAAGAAACAATACTACCAAGTGCATTCAGAAGCATAATACTGAAGACTGACTAATGGTGATTTTTCATATGATACACAAGGATGGATGGTACAACAATGCGGACAGAGGAAATAAATAACATCAAGTTAATTGCCAGTAAGTTGTAGGCATTATAAAATGGTTGTCTTATCTGAATCTAACGACGCCATCGCTAAAATGTGATACTACTGTACAGACAAGCATGATCAGAAAAAACCAAATCGTCCAAGAGTTATTTCGAGTCAATCCGTTGTGAACAGAAATGAACTCCCAAATGAGAACTTCTCTCAGCTTATTCTCGATTTACGCTAGATCTAACCGATCTAATGCAAACAATAAGAGATTCCGCAGCACTACACAGACTCTCTCTCCCTACCAATTTCACCCGAAACTCACCATTCAAAAGTTTCACCCGGTTAACATCTCCATCGACCTGACTGAGTTCGATGACCTGCTTCCTTTGAATCAATCCATAAAGATACAAACAACCTGAATCCAGTTTCTCACCTTTGAATGCAACTTGTAACAAGGAACTCGATTCGAGATCATTAGACCTAGGATCGAACAAGACAGAGAAGCTACCAAATTTAAGGTCCGGGGCCTCAAACAATTTAACATCATCACCACTTTCCCTAATAACATTGCTTGGTTTTTCTTCCAGACCTAATGACCTCCGCTTGGCAACTCTCAATATATTAGCCGCCTCTCTCATCCCACTGAGAAAAGCTCCGTGCATCGTTGCTGGATACTGCTTGTTAGTCGCTTCTCCAGCAAAAAACACTCTCCCATTTCCAATACTTTCAGCGAGTATATCATAATCATCACCTGCAGCACCAATCGCAACATACGAATAGGACCCATAAGCATATTGGTCTTGTCCCCAACGGGTACAAACCGCCTGAAGTGGATTGGGAACAGAAATCCCTTTCGGGTTAAATATACCCCTCAATATTTCCAAAACCCTATCAACAGATTCCACTGGTGACATCTTTTCGAATTTAATGGCAGCCTCTCCGGCAACAAGAGCAACAAGAAGCGGACCACCCGATACTGAAGAATAACTGTAAAATAAAAAGAATTCGCCCCTCATAGACGAGTCTTCCGTCAAATGTCCAAACGTATCAATCTCCCCACCCCAAAAGTCATGAGGAAACAACATAGCCACCTTATTTAGCAACCCAAACCCTAACCTCTCAATAGCATCTTTCTTTCGTTGTGGGAGTTCCGGTACAAACTCAATCGATCCTTTTTTAAGCACACCTAACGGAACTGTACAAAGAACCATGTCTCCTCTATACCCTTGCCCATTAGCATAGACCAAAACACCATCAGCTCCATACCTAACGCTCTCCACTCTCCGGTTGTAAAAAATCGGTAGGTCCTCCGCCAATGCCCTAATAAACCTCTCGTTCCCTCCAGGAATGAAACAATGATCACCCCCCATCTCATATGGATCGTCTTGATCCCAAAACGCCATCGACAAATTCGACATCAACGTAGCATTGGCATATTCTAAATTCGCGAGGTGCCAATTCAAGAGCATTCGCTCTTGGGGATCCTCCGCGACATTATAAACACGACGAAAGGCTTCTAACGCGGTCCCTAAGCTAACATCTGCCGACTTAACCTCCTCCATCATCGCTTGCCTAAGCTTACAAACCCTATCTAACAACTTATTAAACGAAACCTCAACTTTCGAATCGGTCTCCGAATTCACAGTTTTCCCACTAGGCAAATACAACGGGCATATATCCCTCACCTTGTGAAGCGGAAACCCTAGTTGCCTCGCGAGGACACCGAGCGGGTTGCCGTTGATTCCAGTAAGAACGCTGCCGCCTAAGTCGGCGGCAGCCGCGGCTCCACCACCACCTGTCATCTTCTTCGTCTTAACCCTGCCACCTGGCCTGTTTCTGCCTTCCAAAACCACAACCTTAAACCCTAGAAATATCAGTTGCCTAGCGGCGACTAATCCGGCTATACCGGCTCCGACAATGACGATATTACCCTTGCATGGGCCCTCCGGCGGGCTCGCTTTCTCTTTCACGATCGGTGGGGCGAGGCCGAAGTTGATGTAGCCGTGGTGAAGGAGGAACCGGTAGGCCGAGTCGACTAGCCCTCGGTGCTCAGCTCGGATCGACTCCAGCGCGTGGCTTTCCGTCATCCACATGGACACGTTCGACCGCCAGCGGGCGAGGATGTGGTTCCGCACGACGATGTAGTTGCGCTGCTCGGCACCGCCGATCTGGGAGACGACGTTGGCCTCGATCTCCTCCTCGGTGAGGGAGTCGACAGGGAACCCGACGGAGATCGCGATGAGGGCCTCTGTGTCGACTCCGCTGTCGGGATCGGAGGCGCGACGGCGGCGGCGGCGGTTTTTTGACGGGGCATCGTCGTCGACCTCAACAGCGTCGTCCGTGGATCTCTCGCGGGCGCGGATGATCCGGTTAATGGCGGCGGCGGAGGATGAGATCATCTCCGGGAACTGTTTCTTCCTGCGGCGTCTTTTCTTGGGTTGGTCGGTGGGTGGTGGTTCGGAAAAGACGGGCGTTTCGGGCGGCGGCTGCGGCTGCGGCGGGGAGAGGTGGTTGTCGGGGGAGGAGGAGTCTGAGGTGGCATTCTGGAGGTGTTGGTCGGAAGTTTCCGGGGGAGAATCCGTCGTCGTTTCCATGGGGTTGAAGAGAGTGGGATGGGTTTAATGTGAATCCGTCGTCGTCGTTTCTAGGGTTTTGAAGATTGGAGTTTGGGAGTGAAAAATGCCCTATTTTCACCATTTCTGTTGTTGTGTTTCTGGTTTTGGGAAATTACAGTTTAGTTGGCCTAGTTTTTGATAAATACACATAGCTATTTTTTTATATGGAAGGAAACAGTTGTATGCATATATTGAATCCCGACAATTAAATTGGAACATATGGTATAACAGATTACATCCAAGATTCTCAAAGGAATACGGAAATTCCGTAAGGAAAACGAGAGATTTTTACTAAATAAAGACCTATTTCACACCAAGCGACTACCGTCCACAATATTGGTATCTATGATGGTGGGTGGGGCGATAATTTTTCTCTCATTCATTCTCAACGTGGATAATATGCATATAATGTTAAAGAACTCGAATTGCAATGCATTTCTCATTGATGTCAATACATTGTCACGAATACTATTACATTTTTTCAAGGGAAAAATTCAAAAAAATCCCTGAACTTTGAACTCAATGTTAAATAGGCACATGAACTTAAATAAACTTCAATCCGTCTGACTTGCCGTTAACGCCACAGTTAAATAAAAAATACCTACCACCAGTTTGCAATCCTATGAAGCAGAAACGTGATTATGAGAGCCTTAGAGACAAAATTTGATTATGTCTCTTTAGAATAATATGATCAGAATAATAAGATCTTCACACCCGTTCAAACGGATTAAAAATTGAAGCACTTAATTTTTTAATCATATTTTTTAATATATAAACGGTCATAAAAAAAATTAAGTGCTCAAATTTTCACTCCGTTTTGAATCAGTACAAAGATATTTAAGTGCTCATAAAAAATTAAGTGCTCATAATCACATTTCTGCTTCATAGGGTCCTAAATAAAGAACACATACTTAATATGAGAGCTTTAGAGATAAAAATGAATTACAACCCTTTAGAATAATATGATAAGAATAAAAAGATCTTTGCACCGATTCGAACGGAGTGAAAATTTGAGCACTTAATTTTTTGAGACCGTTTATATATTAAAAAATATGGTTAAAAAATTAAGTGCTCCAATTTTTAATCCGTTTGAACGGGTGTGAAGATTTTATTATTCTGATCATATTATTCTAAAGAGACATAATCAAATTTTGTCTCTAAGGCTCTCATAATCACGTTTCTGCTTCATAGGATTGCAAACTGGTGGTAGGTATTTTTTATTTAACAGTCCATTTAAGTTCAGGTGCCTATTTGACATTGAGTTCAAAGTTCAGGAGTTTTTTTGAATTTTTCCCTTTTGTTCAAATATTGATATATTTTTTGCACAGTATCCATCGTCCTAAGGGCTATGCTTAGCATATTTCTTATTTACAGTTGCATAACATGTACTTTCCAATGTTGAGCGACCGTTGTAGCATTTCACATATTTTCTACTGATGAGTCGATGACAACATGATAAGAGAGATTGATTGATCTAAGTTAGAGTACCTTTCTAACATCACATGCCAATAAGACATTATATCATTGTTTTAAATACTTGCAAAATATGATTAGGGACTACATGGTTTCTGTTGTTGCTGTTGACTTGCAAAATATGACAAGCAAGTAGTACTATTGGAACCATAGTAAAAATGTAAGAGTTCAGATTCACGAAATTGAAAATATTGGGACAGAAAATAAATTTCGGTAAAACTAAGGGACCAACTATAAGTTTTGCCCAATGCATACACTGTTCTACTGTCGTTCTAGAAAAATCTCTCTCTCTCTCTCTCTCTCTCTCCGTCGTTTTGGAGCCTCATCTTCCACTCAAGAAAGGCCACACCAAATACGCTCACAACTCCCCCCCACCCCCCTCTCTCTCTCTCCGCCACCAACCACCGCAGTTGCATCTCTGCTGTAAATCCAACCTTATATCCAAACAGATAAACGTCTCTCTCATCTAATTGTACACAATCCCAAGGTCCGTCATCTATTTGAATCGTTCTGTACATCTCTCTATGATACTTTCTTTCTTCGTATGCATGTTTATTTATATCTAATAACTAGATAAGTATATGTCTTTCCCGAAACCCTAGTCTTACACTCGAGGGGTGCTTTTTGACTGGACTGGTATGTTAGTGAGGTCTCTTAGGCACTGTTTTTTCACGGTAGGATTGGGGTTCGGAGAGGTTTCCCTGGAAAAATGTGTTCTTGAACCGCAGCTTTTACTGGTTTTGAAACAACCGGAACTACAAAAGGGAAAATAATTTTTTTTGATAACTCAGTTGTCCGGCCGAGCTGCGCACCACGACTAATCTTGAGGGCAAATCTCACCGTCCTTGCGGGGATCCCAATTAAAGCCGGAGCAAAGAGCAAAGCGACTGGCTCCAAAGGAGTTTGATAGCACTTGAGAGAGGTTTCGAACCTAAGACCTTAAGAGTGAGCAAACCCTAAGTCCCAAGCCTTGACCACTAGGTCAACCCCTTAGGGTTAACAAAGAAAAAAGGAAAATGTTTGTGTGTGCAAGTTATGTATTTCTTAGGAAACGGCAGCACCTGATACCCAAATGCTGTTTTTTCCCCCTCAATTTGACATTTTACGCTTGGGAATTGATTATTCAGTCTTGGCACTGTTAGCTATTTATTTTTATGATAACTTAGCAAATTGAGAATTTTCCATTAGAATTTTTTGTTTTGCATTCACAGCCATGTTTGTTTTTCAATTGGTTTAGTATCATCTAGCTTATCTGAGTAGCATCGTGTTTGGCATTGTTCCATCCATATAACTGCATTAATGTTGGTAGTGGTGGCACAACATTTGAAGAATCACCTAGCTACCATTTTTCAATCTTGCAAAACACTGCTGACCTGTTTTTTCTTTTAGATTTATCGAATGGCGATCATACCTTGTGGAAGTACATGGGTAGCTCGGTGGGGACAACCGCAATTATTACTAAGATCTCCTGTGACGAGCAAGTTATCTACATCTTCGCATCGGTGAGTACTTGGTTACTTTTTGTATGATAATTTTGCCCTCTCAATACCCTTTTTCCCAACCTGAAGTTGCTCTTTGAACTTTGGAATATTGGGCAAGTGTGAAGATGACTGAGAGAAGTATGATTTAGCAATTCCTTCCAACGGAATGTACTTAAAACTGTACCCTAAGCAAACGATGGTCTTTTGAGTGTCTATCTCAAACTCCTATTTTAGGTTCCTTTATACTTATATACAGGGCATTGACAATAATAGATGTGATTGTATGCAAAATAACATTTTTCATGAATTGTTAGTGTAGCTATTGTGAGCACACCATTTTTTCTTGGGCGTATATATTTGTTACTGTCTTTAATGCATTGTGCTGAAACTCTAAACTAGTATGTGCTACATTTTTTTGAAAACATGAGGTATGTGTGATTCTTGCCACCCAGGATTGTAATGTTAGTTGTCTAATGAAGTTCTTATTGCTTGACTTGCTTCTGTTTGGATTTTACGGAAATGTTTGGGGCAAATCCAATGAGTTTATTCCAATTATAAACACACTTAGCGATTTATTCAGCTACTGTATGTTTCACTTTCTTTGAGAACATTTTGAAGTTATGTATGGTGCAGTAATGATTCTTGTTGAACCAGCATGGGCCGAGAAGCTGAGCTTTCTTAGAAGGACTGAAACTTTGGCATAGCAATATTTTAGTGGTGATTTAGTAGTGTTATTGATGTTAAGTAACTATGGTTTTTAGAAATACTTTAGAATTTAGATAAATAGTTTATTGATGAGCCTTTTAGTTGAGGCTAAAACTTTTGATTTGAACCTCCCCCTGAAGATTAGAGCTACAAACAAGCCGAGCTTAGAATGTCATATTAAGATTTAAGCTGGCTCATCAAATTTTCCTTGAACTCGAGCTGGCTTAGGCTTGGGTCGAACTCGAGCTTCTTGACAAGCCTTAACAAGCTTAAAATGTCATACATTTAAGCTCACATACGGGTCTAGGACAACAAATTGAATTCTTATTATATACATAGATAGAAAACTTTATACATATACAACATTACAGAATATATATATATATATGTATATGTATATGTGTATATTATAGAGCATACAAATGTTTATGAAAAAACTAAGGTTCCCTAACAATCCGTAAAAACCTAACAGTATGAAAATGAATCACTAATTAATACTATCAAACAAAACTTTGCTAGCAATCAATCACACAACGCAGAGATATATCCACGGGAAGGAATCAAAATATTATAATCATTGTGCAGTTACAGATATACCTATCCAAATGAAGTAAATCCTCACAAAGTTCTAAGTACTACCTGTCGAGTCACATGTACACCGCACCCAGTGATCTAGACCGCCAACGGCCTTGAGTCCGCAAGCCCTTCAATAGACCTAACAAAAATCCCTGCTCTAAAAAATACAGCCGCATCGGGTTTTTTTTTATCTTCTGCCACTTCTTTCTTTTTCTTTTTCTTATCACACAATGCTATAGTATGTGTCTTGCACTTTTCTTTGCCGTCAATTTCTTGTTATAGGCTGTTGACCAAAAAGGAAGAAAAGAACAAGTCCATAGGTAGACCTCTTGCTTGGACCTTTTTTTTTCACGTTACCAAAATTCGTCTTGCTGTAGTTGACCTCTTTTTTTATCCAAATCTTTCACTCTCGAATAATGACTCCTTCCACTCTAATCTTATACAGACTCGCTAGCCTATAAAAATAATAAAGTTACAACTTGGTTTAAATATGTGTTTTGTTATACGGAATTGCCAATACAAGAAGACTCCGGAATTTGGTCCTTACAGTTTATATGCATACAACTACAAGTTACAAAATTTTCATTATGTACATACATATGTTTATAGGTATCTCTGTTGATACATATGCAAGTTCATACACGAATTTTCATTATGTACATATACCCCAGGTTCGCCAGCCTAATTGAGCCGAAATTTGTCATGTTCGAGCTCAGCTCATTTAGTAAATGAACCTAAAATTGAAGCTGAGGTTTTGGTTTGTTTCATGGGCAAATCAAACTTGAACGAGCCCCCCTATGGCGTCGAGCCTCGAACAGCTCACGAACAGCTTGGTTCATTTGTTGTACTGATGAGTGTGGCATTTAGCGAGGGCTAGATATTAAACATAGGCCTTTTGTAATTATGCATTGTTAATATGCCTAAGGCTCCGTTCCGGAAACAAAAATAAGTACTTATTTTTTAAGAAGGCAATTTCAAGCTCAAAAATCATGTGCTTACGCAAATAATTTTCCAACCACTATGGATCTTGTTTGATAGATCTCATTAAGACGGTGCAAAAAAAATTGAAAAATTATTTTTCATTTACATTATTTTTGAGTTTGAAAATGTGAAAAAGCTGCTTATTTTTTAAGAAGGTTTCTGGAACGGGGCCTAAAACTAGTGATGGCACATGAGAAGTTTAATAGAAAGCTCTGCTTGTAAGAACACCATTCATTCGGGCTGCTTCCCATTAACATCATTGGCTGTCACATGTAAGTAACAGAGGGAGCGTAGATCTGAGTAAAACATACAAAGTTGTTGCTTTGTTATGGTTGTGATGCTGGACAAGTGGGAAGAACACCTGCTAGCATTGTTACCACAATGAAGGGCAGCTGTGTATGCTACAAAAATGGCTAACGAAGTTCAGCCTTAGAACGGCTTGGTTCATTTGCTGTACTGATGAGTGTGGCATTTAGTGAAGGCTAGATATTAAACATAGACCTTTTGTAATTATGCATTGTTGATATGCCTAGAACTAGTGACGGTAAGTTTTCAGCACATGAGAAAGTTTAATAGAAAGCTCTGCTTGTAAGAACACCATTCATTCGGGCTGCTTCCCATTAACGTCATTGGCTGTAGCATGTAAGTAACAGAGGGAGCGTAGATCTATGTAAACATACATACAAAGTTGTTGCTTTGTTATGGTTGTGATGCTGGACAAGTGGGAAGAACACCTGTTAGCATTGTTACCACAATGAAGGGCTGTTGTGTATGACAAAAATGGCTAACGAAGTTCAGCCTTAGAAATAGGTCATCAGAGGCTTTCATGGCTGATGGTGGGGAAAATTTATATAGGGTTTTGAAAACTCTCCTGGTGTGTGAAAGTAATAAGTTTTGCGGTTGTTCAAAAAAAATACTCCCAAACAAGGAAATCTAAGGAGGTGGAATGTGTTCAGCTGTGACCAGAGTCCATGGGGTTGCGTCATACTTTTATACTCTAAATCAAGTGCTTATATAATTTGCTTCTTCGAGCTTACGCTTTCTTGATTGTCATATGGGGTCGCGTGAACTTGGCAGCCTAAGGCCTTGGGTAATCTCATAACAAGCAATGGCGCACTGTCTAATGGTCTTAGGAAGATTGTGGAATTTGGAGGGAGGCTCAAGCGGTTATTGCTGCTTCAAATGTATTTGGATTTGTTATACACTAAGAAGCACAAACACGTCTACTGGCTGCACGTATCCATGTTTGACACATGTCGGTCACAGACATGACACGACACTCTCCGGACACGTATTGAACATGCCTAAATACCTGTCCAATGTTTTTATTATATTTCTTGTACTTAGACACATTGTGGATGCTCTAGGACATGTTGGCAACACTCTTGGAACACGCTAAGGGCTCATTAAAATGTCTCCGACGTTTATATGAAATCATAACATGCCTCTATAAAACAAATATACTTCACATTTGACGTGTCCCCGATGTGTCCGTGTCCGAATTTTCGGAGAAATGACGTGTCCTATGTCGGTGTCATGTCATGTCTGCATCCCGTATCCATGCCCATGCTTCTTAGGTTATACAAGGAGCTATGAATTGCAAACGAAAACTTGTTTACAAAGCCAGTCCCCCTAAAAATCAGCACAACAGGTGGTGTAGTAATGATTGAAAAGCGGTCCATGATGCTAGTGATCGATTATGTTTGTCCATCTGAAAGTGATTTTACAGCCCACAATATTCTTCTTTCAAAGCCGCACAGATGGGGAAACATGGGTTTTTCAGCAATGTGATTGATTTCCTGTGAGATAGATGAAAAGAAGGAAAATTATAGGAAGATATCAATTTGATTCTCGGTGCACTTCATCTCCCAATAAGTCAAAACTCAGTTTTTGTCGTTTGGCTTGTTTAAGTTACTGTTTCTTGGTAAAGTTTTATGGGTAGTAGGTGTAATTTTCGTTACAGAATTAAAGAGAACTTCATCTGAATTCTACCTGCAAATGAACCTGAGCTGTCTTTTAAAATGTTCCAAGATTTCTGTTGCTACCCAATTTGCAGAGGTAAACAATTAGGCATGTTGTGGATAGTGACATTTTCTAGCATGCATATTGCTTATCCATGAGAGTCACATGTTTGACATTGGATTCACGTTTTGTGCATTACCATTTTTTGTGCAGTGTCTCAACCCAGATAAGAGCATTGGCTTCACCTAGTTCAACCAAGTTTTCTCAAGATTCCTTTCATGGACTGTTCAGTACGTTGCCATCTCGAAGACCAAGTCATACCAGGGGAGCCCGCCTGATTGTTAGAGCTGAGAGTGTGAGTTTCCTATTTGAATTTTACCTTGGGGGTTACTTCTAGTCTTTCCTTCATTATTGTATATGCTTGTAGTACTAACTTCATGTCACACAGGATTTCTATGCTGTCCTTGGGGTCACAAAAAATGCTAGCAAATCAGAAATCAAAAGTGGTGAGTACACTTCATCCTTGTTCTCTAGATTCTTCATTACTGATTCGATTTTAATTTTTGTAGTGGAAATTTTATGTGCATCCTTATCTGAATATTTTCTGTGCTAATTTGCCTTTTGCCCTTCTAGTCATTAGTTGAAGTCTTTGATTTTTGATCACGTGATGAACGTTAGTGCATGATGATGTGATTGACTATCTGCTTGCAAATTTTATTGCTGCTCCATGTTTATTCTCTGGTTGTTTTGGGAGTTTGAGCTTGAGCCAAATTATATCATACTTTCAGACCCCCTTGCTTCCGGTTTAGGTGGACAGCCTGGCAAATAAACATCCACAGGAATTAGCTTATCGACTCCCCGAACAGTACTATAAGAATCGGTACTGAACATTCCCCCTGTAATTGTACATGCTCCCATAGCAATAACCCATATTTTGGTTCACTGTTGACCGATTCCTGACCCAATCTTGTAGTCTAAGTTCTTTCTGTTTATGTTTTGTTCCTTTCCTTTCGCTATGTGTCTCTACAGTATCTGAATAAAAGCCAATACTAGCCTACGGTACATTCAAAAGCTTATGATTGTTTTGAATGACTGGTAAATTTGGACAATTTATTATTAACCATTTTTGGCTTCCCATTTATCAGCTGTCAGTTTCCATTTTGGATATGGGCTTTTCTCGCTAAAAATGATTTAAAGCTTTACTCGCCTATGCTTAAGTGGCACTCCTTTCAGAATTTGCTGGTGGCAAATTGTAGGTCCATTTATTGGGTTAGATGTGATGCTAGAGGGCCTGCTCTTGAATTCTTGACTTTTAGCAGTTTGAGTCATCTTTCATGAATCTATGGCTCTAGGCAGTTTTGCTCGGAAATTTATCTCTGATAGCGTATCCTGTCATCTGCACAGAAGATAGGTGGTTTAATTCCCTATGTTATGGTAGAGGACGAGGAGTATTATGCTGTTGTTGTAATTTGGGATGCAAACTGTCCCAAGATTCTTGTAAACAGGCCTCTTTTATTATCATTTGGTTGAGACATCACTTGCTTGCACATATTATTGTCAGTTGTTACAGGTGTAAATTTTACTTCCCCTGTGTTTTAGTGTTATTTTTCTTTTGGTTTCTTTTCTCTATGTTGACATCACTCACCTCGTCTCCAATTGCAAGTTGTTACTTTTTCTGGACTTAAATATTGAACCTCCATATTCAATTCCTAGGGAACGGGAAACATAACCCTGATTCTTACTCCAAACAAGACAAAGAGAAAGGGCATTCTTTCCATGTCTCCATGCATTCTCCCCTCTTGGTTGCCGTTTGCATGCGACACTAGCTGACGAACAAGGAGAATAGAGAAAGAGAGGGAGGATGTCTCTATTCACTTTCCGTCTTTCTTTCCTCTCTTCTCCAGATGTCTTAGCTGTCCCCTCCTCTCTGTTTTTCCTTCTTCCAATTCTCTGGTTAGTGGTTTCCTTTTTCCTTTTTGTCAATTCCCTTATTCCACCATGTTCTCCCGCCTAACATGAAAAGTATATTACATTCTGCTTTTGTTGAGTCAAATTCTTCATCTTGATGGTCTTGTGAAGTAGGAGTTACTGATTGCTAGGAGAAAAGAACTTATCTATGAGCTTTTATTCTCAAACTAATTAGATATTTAGTGTCTCTTGGGAATGAAATACCCTGGGAAGTAATCCTGGAATCGCCCATGCCTGATTCTTGCCTGTTTTTGCTGATTCTTTACTTTTGTGACTGTTGTAAGCCTTTCTAATTTATGGATATGCTCAGAAAAACCCTTAGAAAAATAGAGCCACTGAACATCACCTGGGAGTGGCCATGTGATTGACGATGTTTTGAGTTATTTTTTAGAGCTGAAGTCCTATGAGTTGATGCATAGATGTACCATCAGTTGGCTTTGTTCTGCTTAAATTTTGTGTGCTGTTTTTTGAATAAGTAGCCTTGCTGCCTTGGTCTCTTTTTTGCCTCCTGATTTATTGGATTGGGCCTTTCTAGCACTTGTTGCATGTTACTCCCTCTCCCTCCGTCCCGATTTGTTTGTCCCCTTTTTGACTTTTTGAGAGCATTTGACCTCTAAAAAAATTGTCTATAATTTTCAATTTGTAATGTTTTTAATATGCAATATGGATCTTGTTTGGTAGATCTCAGTTAGTTTTATTATACACAATCTTCAAAATCTTAAAAAACAGTATAAAATATAAGATATAAGTATTTTTTTGAAAGACAAGAATTTCGACAATTGGACAAACAAATTGGGACAGAGGGAGTATGTTGTTGTAATCAGACTTACCTGTATAATAATATCCCGTGTGCTTCCTTTGTGTTAGATCCTTATACCCTGTTTTGTGTTTGTACCTACTTTGTGTTCGCACTTGAGCTTCCCTACATGTTTTGTCCGACATTAGTCCAATGTTATATTGATCAGTCATGTGATGCTTCAGATTTGATGTTGTTCATCTGCAAATTTGGCTTTTCTAAGTACGAGCATTCCTGATAGCAATATTCTTTTCTCATATTGCACAGCTAACATGTTTTATTTCTTGTTTAGCTTATCGGAAGCTTGCCAGGAGTTATCATCCTGATGTAAACAAGTAAGTTGAGTTGAAACCTTTTAATCATATAAGTTGCATTAGCTGCTGGTGTTATCATCTGCTTCCTTATTTTCACGATCTGAGATTTCGTTGTGTTGTTTACGTACTGATTGATTGCTGTGGTCTCTATCTCTCACAAAAGATAATTCCTCTTTGGAAGCCCAAATGATGTAGCTCAACTCTTACGAGGGTTTTGAATAAATGGGCCCACCAGTATAATGGGTTTTTAGCATATACTTTGGGGAGTGAATAGTGATAGAGAAACAGAAGATATGAAAGGGCATTGATGGAAATGATGGAGAGGGGAGACAAAAATGGTTGGGGTGGAAACAGAGAATATAAATGTACAAATCACATCCATTTTGAGCAATATCCTACTTATAGCTTTAAGAAAACTCTTAATACTTGGAAAACCTTATAGAAATCTGCCAGGGCAACATGATACCTAATTAAGCCTGAATTCTGCCACTAAAGCCACTCCAAAGTATATACACAACCACACACACAGGTAAATAGAGAGGAGCACAACCTACATATCAATCCCAATTTTATCCCCTTATGTGAGAGCAAATTCGTTTTGTGGAATATCCTACTTGTAGCTTTAAGAAAGCTCTTAATTGTCACATAAACTTTTGAAAATCTGCCTGGCCAACATGATTCCTGAATAAAGCCTGGATTCTATCTCTAAAGCCACTCTAAAGTAGTAGAATCAAAGAAGATACAACAGTATTGACATACCTCGTGTCTGATGCAAACCAATTCAAGGGATAGATTCGTAAGAGAGATAAATCCCAAAATGGGATACAAGGAGCAAAAGCTCTCTATATTCTTTTATCAATACATAAAAAAAAAGACACCTATTTATAGACTCAAAACCCTACACACACTAAAGACACTAAAATGACAACAATACCCCTAAATCCTACTGCATCATACACCCCCTCAAAAGAAAACAACTTGTCCTCAAGTTGGACACAAGACACAAGACAACTAAATAAAGAAAACATAGAACTTTAGAACTATTTATTATGCAGCTCCGACGTACCATATAACGAAAGAACATGCCGTACTGTATGGATGGCGGCAATGCTCCCTCCTTGTAGGTTGGATACTGCGTTCTCTTTTGGAAAAAGGTTTTTATCCTCATATACAACAATGTTCTTTTTGCATATTTTTTCAAGAAAGCATGGAAAACCATGTAAGTTTTTATATAGTCTATTCTTTTCGGTATGTTTTATGAAAGAGTCAACGTGGACTTCGGAGGCCAGTGGGTCTTTGCATCATTCTCTCCCGCATAGCATGCTTACTAGGTGGCAGTTGCCTAGTGCATGCCAGTGGTACGCACCCTACCCAACCCTGGGTGCTCCTACTCTGGTACTATGTTAAATGATTATGATTCTTGGGTGTATTTCTCTTTGGCGTTTCATCTTATGACCATAGATGTGACTATTCTCCTAAAAGATCAGAAGTATCTGATGCTTCTTAAGTTGTATACCTCCTCTTTTAGCTGATACACCTTTGTTTCAAAGTGAGAGAGTGAGGGGTAGCTGAAGAGAGATAAGAGAACGTGATAGAGGTAAGATTGGATTGAAAGGCCTAAGTGGGAGAGAAGGATTGGGGTCAAGCTGTTGATAGTGGAGAAATTTGGTGAATAATGCCTTGAAAGGTGTCATTCTGAGTCCCTAAATTTTGGCTCTTCCAATCTGATGGCTGGCTAGTCAGCTTTTCACGTTCACATGGCAAATTTTACTCCCCGTTTGTATTGCATTTTCAGTTCTTCAAGTAAGCTGCTCTATTCTTAACTCTTGTTCTTTTCCTGCAGAGAACCTGGAGCAGAACAAAAATTTAAGGAGATCAGCAACGCCTATGAGGTAAACTTCTGTGTCATTAAACATGTTCTCTCACTTTGCAATGCCCAATTAAATCAGTGGTAGGATTAGGGTAGGTGGACTATTTGAGCGTATCATTTATTAGCAAGCGTCGTTTACTACAGGTTTTGTCAGATGATGAGAAACGTTCCATATACGACAGGTACGGAGAGGCCGGGCTTAAAGGTGCTGGCATAGGCACAGGGGTGAGTTCCTATTCTACTAAGAAAATAAATAATGACGTTCACAATGATTTTTATTGCAGTCTTCTGGAGTTTTATCTTTGTGCTCCTCCTTTCACCTCATGCATCCTTGTTTTTTCTTTCTTTATTCCTGTGAATTTTAGTGTTGCCGTAATTATGGGTGAAAAATTGAACATAATAAAGCGCAATACTGTAAATTCACCAGAATAAAGGCAAAATTGATTGCACATGTAAAAATGGGGAGTGTGAAGGAAAATTACTGCCCTAATCTTATTGCGTGCTGTTTTCACGTTTGGCGCAATCCTTAATAACAGGATTTTAGCAACCCCTTTGATCTGTTTGAATCGTTATTCGATGGCTTGGGCGGTATGGGCGGTATGGGCATGGGTGGAAGAGGCTCCCGGAGTAGAGCCACAGAGGGTGAGGACCAAATGTACACTTTGGTTTTGGATTTCAAAGAAGCAGTATTTGGGGTAGAAAAGGAAATTGAAGTGACCCGCCTCGAGGCATGTAGTACCTGTGAGGGCTCTGGTGCCAAACCTGGGACCCGCGCATCCAAATGTAGCACATGTGGTGGACAAGGCCAAGTTGTGCAATCGGCGAGAACCCCACTGGGAGTCTTCCAGCAGGTAATGACATGCTCTTCTTGTGGTGGGGCTGGCGAAACTTCCACTCCTTGCAACACATGTAGCGGCGATGGGCGGGTGAGGAAGTCGAAGCGGATTAGCTTGAAAGTCCCGGCCGGGGTCGATTCAGGGAGCCGATTAAGGGTCCGGGGCGAAGGTAATGCAGGGAGGCGAGGTGGGGCCCCCGGAGACCTCTTTGTCCTCATTGACGTTCTTCCAGACCCCGTTTTAAAACGGGATGACACAAATATTCTATACTCGTGCAAGGTCTCTTATATCGATGCTATTCTAGGAACAACGACAAAGGTTCCAACGGTCGATGGCGTTGTGGATTTGAAGATTCCGGCAGGGACGCAACCGGGAACAACATTGGTGATGGCGAAAAAGGGAGTGCCAATTCTTAACAGGAGCAACATGAGGGGGGATCAATTGGTGAAGGTACAAGTTGAGATACCGAAACGGTTGAGTGGTGATGAGAGGAAGCTTATTGAAGAACTTGCTGACTTAAGCAAGGCAAAGCCTCTCAACAGTAGAAGATAATGGAAGCTAGGAATTGTGATCTTTTGTTGTTTTAATACATATTTGATTTTCCCTACACTTTTGGGTACCAATTAATCCTCGTTCGGTCAAACTGAGGCTGTTTTTTGCATGAAGGAAACTTCTGGGATCAATTTTGTAATCTGTACTATACATTAGTAATATACTTGGAGAGAAGGAAGTGAAAACATTAGGGTCATTTTTCCAACTATTTGACAATTACTAGTATTTATTGTTGGATTTGTCCTATTTCTGTTCTCACTTTCTTGATTACTACTGTACTATGTTTACTGGACATTAGTGTGCAATTTTTGGGTTCTAAAAACCCACAAAATTGTTGGTTGATTCTCTTATTTGTTCTGCAGTTTAGGTCCTAGCTTTGTAGGGCACGTAGAATTTGAAAGTTTGGTGGCAATTTGCTTACCTTCCAAAGCAATAGATATGCACCAAAGTTCCAATTTATGTTTGGACAGCTAGTCCAGTCTGTATCTTTATGATCTTAGTGGACCTCACTTCTGTAATTTTATTTATTTATTTATTTTGCACTGTTGAAAACCCTAGGGGGAGAAAGCCTAGTTGAGGTTAGGATGTCGGCAAGAGAGTAATAGGTAAGGAGGGGGGAGGTATTTTCAGAAATCATTCAAAGTGAAGCAGTTAGTCACTGAATGTGAGAGATGTGAAGTGTGAACCCCACAGCCTCCGTGATAAGCTGTTGGGAGGGGACCTTCATCATACACATTCATCGGTCCTATCGGAATGATAGAAAAGAGGGGTTCACACTTCACACTCACACGTGATAGAATCAAGGTTCTTCTCTTGTGAGTTTAATGCAATGTAAAGTAGAACTCATTACGGTTTTATGTCACGATTTAAGCCGGTCTTTTAGATTTCATTCCGCTAAGGTTTTTATTTTTTGTTTTACGAGACAAGTTATTCTCTTACAATACATTATTTTTTATTTAAAAAATAAATACTTATTTTCTTAGCAGAACGGTGTCTTAGTAATTTAAATAGGTTTACAAATGTAAAATATTAAACTTGATTGGACATCAGTTGATTGAATCGAGTTGGTCACCGAAAAAATGGATGGTTTATGTATGATTGTTTATTTGTCTTGTAACAAGTACTCCTTCTGTCCCTTATTTAGAGTCTAGTATTTCATTTTGAGCTGTCTCTTAATAAGTGTTCATTTTGTAAAGTTCGAGGGGTAAAAATTAGTGCATTGTCTATTTTGTCCCTAAAAGTATATTTTATTTTGAAAAGTTAGTAAGTAAAAGTGTAATGATGATGGGTAAGTAGGAAAAATGGAGGAAAAAGTTGATGTGAAAGGTGTAATGATGATGTCTTTTTAATAAGTTGGAGTTACGAAGCAGGACACTTAAAAAAGGGACGGAGGGAGTATCATATTTTGGTAAGAAGAAAATGGTGAAGTATTATGCATTGGGTCCGATGAAATGAACGGTTTGAATTGTCGAGTGAAAGACCAAGGTGTTGGCCTAGTGGTTGTGACACCCCCTTACCAGGTAATATGCCTGGGTTTGAGTCTTATCGCCGCAAATTGTAGCACCCTTCCCCTATCCCCTAATTACCAATTGACCAAAAAAATAAAAAATCGTGGAGTGAAATTGTGGTGGATGTCATTTTGTGTCACACGAAAATTGCGCAAGAGAATCCGCACTCTGCGTGATGAAAGAAAGTACTATGTCCCAAACGCATACTATTCTTATGCGTACTATTCTTCCCTTCGTGGAATTTGAAAAGGAAAATGTGACTACTACCTTCTAGCTGCACTGGGCATACGCGTACTCAGGGCCGACTTATAGAATAGGCGAGGGAAGCAACCGCTTCCGGCCCCCCGAATTTTGGTTCAAAATTGAGGCCCCATTGCAATGTAACTTACATATTAATATTAGAATATTTTCAAATAAAAACGCAAACTAGATACTTGGTTTAGTGGTCACATAATACTGTCATGCTATTGTGAATGTCTGGTTCGACTCCCATGCATCTCCATAATTGCAAGCATATCTTTTTTACATTTATATTGTCATAATTATATTCTTGTAGTTTGATTTTTTTGTAATTTTATAATTTTTTTAAAGAAATCATGAATATGTAAAGAGTGAGATATACAAAATTTGCTTCGGACCTCCAAAATATATGAGCCGGCACTGCGCGTACTTGACTGACTGGGGAACCAGTAGCTCTTTAGGAAGCCAACCCGGGTGTTTCAGCCTTTTGCTGTATGAGCCTGCATTGTTGCTTAGGTTACAAATAATTGGATCCTTAACAGAATCAAATTCACTCCACAAGTCAAAAATACTGCTCTTGTCTGGTCTTACCCCGAACCCAGACAAACCCGAGATAAGGAATTTTCCATAATAAAAGAAAGAGAGTGCCTTTCTGTCTTTCGCAAGACGGAAGTTCCCTCTCCGCAGTTTCTGAAGAGCCTCACCGGCCCGGCCCTTACATGGTTTTTCCAGTTGGACCATAATAAAATCAAGACCTGGGCGCGACCTCGCCAATGCTTTTCTGGCCCAGTATCGATCGTTTTAAAACCGAGATGGCAAACCAGACCGGTATGAGCTTGAGAGATTCTGCAATCACGTGGCGAAAAATGATTACTTAAACGAAAGAAAGTACTATATGACTATATCCCAAACGAGTTCGATTCTGCAATCCCGTGAAGTTGCTTTGCTAATTAGTTTACTACCCATGTACGTACGGTACATGATTTCCACTTGCAAATGAAATGGACAAGAGATTTAAAATTCTTTTCATCGGCGGTGGAAAATTCCACTTTTTCCACCATCGCCTTTTTCGGTCCTACCATACGTTTATTGTTGATCGGAACCGTTCATCTCGTAGACCCCATATAGCAGTGTATCTACGCAAAAAAAAAATAAACTTGATCGGACATCAACACGAGTATCAAAAATTCGAATTTTGTTTTGTAAAATGGGCAATCTATCTTTACTATTATTGACAGAATCAGATCGTCCGTTTAATAAACCAAAATTTAAATTTTGATATATCTATTGACTTCCAATCAAGCTGATTTTTTGCATGGCAATACTGTATTGCGGGTCTTAAAATATGAACGGTTCAGATTACAACAATAGAAGTTCGGTGGAGCCCACAATAGGCGATGGTGGAAAAGTAGGGTTTTCATTTCTTGTTCCTTCCCCCCATTAAATTTTCATTTCTTGTTCCTTCACTCATTACATCATGAATCATATCCAAACGTTTACAACATGAGTTTATCCTAACCATTTAGTTCGAGTAAAAACACATGAGTTAAGCATCGTACAAAATGATTTTTGCTTGTAAAAAGGTTTGGACAAACTTAAGTGGGTCACATGATCAATTCAAAGTTTGATTAAAATACTTCCATGTCGGCAAGTTCGGCAAAACCACAGTGCTTTGTTTCGTGAGCTCCATTCTTCGGCACTTTACTTTTTTACGTTTATACTATTTTTGTCGTAATTTATGGGATTAATCATTCGTCTCGACGAGATAAATCAGAAAAGTACATAGTACGGATCAAAGTTGAAAAATAAAACATATAAAAAGACAAAAACATGCACCAGACATTTGACATTTTTTTCGTCTTTAGTGAATTTTTTTTTTTTTTTTCAACTTCTAGTTATAAGTTTTACTTCTTACCACTTAAGACTTCTTTTTATATATATATATATATAGACACTTCTTAGACTCTTTTTGTCGAGAGACGGGTGAGTAATTCAAAAAATTATTAAAAAAAGAAAAAACCAAAATCAATAAAGAATACCAAAAATTTATGGAGAAAGAGGCCGACATTCTATACGGAAGCATGAGATTCGGCCTTAATCACAAGATTCGCAACACTTTTAAAACTACTGTATCAAAAAACAAACTGTTCCATTTGTTTCTTTTTCTGAATTAGTTTGTCCTCATTTATGAGGGGGAGACCCCACATGAAAAAGATCTTTCAATCCGTAAAAATATTGTGCATCCATCCTTCCACACGGTTACGAGTTCGGGTTTCTTTTCAGATTTTTGTTTTTACGAAACTAGACGTAGAATCAAGTTTGTGTTTGTTTTTATAAAAGGGAATTGATATTCACATTTCCTTTTTTGTTATTCACATGGTTCTCAGATCATGTGCCACGTTGGGTTTTTATTGAGTGACTGGCGTTTCTGGGCAGACTTTCCACTAAAAATAGACTTTATAGCTGGGGAGTGGTTAGTGATCAAAGATGTGTGCTCTGTCAGGTTGAAAACGAATCACATGAACACTTGTTTTTTGCTTGTGCATATTCTAGTGCAGTGTGGGATACACTCTTACAAAGGAACAATATATTTAGACAGAGTGCTACTCTCGCTGATGAGATGGCTTGGGCTGTCAATCATAGATCTGGCAATTCGTGCTTATGCATGGTATACAAACTTTCTTTGGCTGCCTCCCTTTACTGGATTTGGAGAGAGAGGAACAAGAAGATTTTTCAGGGGCAAGGGGCCTTTGCTTTGAGTCTGAGTACTCTCATCATTGAAGAGATTAGAGCTTGCTTGTGTTCGTGGCGAGGTGTGAAGCCTTGTGATTCTACTCGTTTGGTAGCTAGGACATGGTGTCTTAGCTCTAGATTTTTTTATCAAATGTAAAGTCTTGTTGCTTTACTTTGTATTTTTCTTTTTTCTGGGCACATAGGTGGTTGTTAGATTGTGCCTAGTCCTCTTTTTTGAAATGCTGGGTCTTTTCCGTGGTTTTTAGTTGGTTTGCTTTATAAAATGGGTTAATTATATATATATATATATATATATATATATATATATAGTCAGTCTCCTATGAGAGAGTCCTCATTTCTCCCATTTTCCGATCGAATTTCGATGATCCGAGCCATTCAATGTATTCAGAACGTGATTTTAAGGCTACCGGCTAAACAAAACAAAAAAGAGAGTGTAGATAACAAAAAAGGGAATCTGAATATCAATTCCCTTTATAAAAACAAAAACGAAAAACATGTTTGGTAATTATTTTTAAAAAAACAGTAAAACAATAAAAACACAAAACATGTTTGGTAGTATCATTTTGATTTTTTTTATTCTTCAATTTTTATTTTTTTTTGGTTCTTTTACACATATAAAAACTAACTTATCGGCCTTCTCATAATTTTGAAAAGTAGAGCTGGAAATTTGGACAATTAATAGATATTTTAATGAACATTGTTCAACTTGAGAAGCCAATATTGATCACCCTATATTAGAAATCATGACTCCGTCCTAATGTGTCTCCTTTGTGGTAGATAGTACTAGTAATAATATCACTCCAAATGCCTACAACTACAACACTTGTGGGTTAGTGTAACAAAGCACAACGGAAAGTTTGTTTAAAATCTAAACCGTCCAAAACATTTTTGGACGATCTAGATTCACCCCGCTATAAACAAACAACTTATTCACGGCTCTCGATCTCTATACAGATGTGTATCTAGGTGCCAATGATTGTGAGTTCCCATCCCACATGAATATGGTGGGTGAGTGAATATGATTTAATCAACCCTACCAGGATTTCGATGAGTACCCCAAAACCATGAGACTGGTCAACAACAGGACAAAACTAGGGAACCCCAAATTATGGAGGGTCACCAAGTAGAGGGTAGGGTGGGGTATACCTTTTCTTTCCACGGTTGTTTGATGTGTACATCCTTTCAATCTCTTCAAATGCACATTAATTTGACTCATGTTAAATGCATGCTCCTTTTGGGACCATCTCAAATATATAGGCCATATATAGCCACCAAATCATCACCTACATATAATCTACATCCCAAATAGTAGACTACAACATGATACACATCGATCCGTGAAGCCCTACAAAATTACGGAGTAAGTACCTATTTATTTATCAACGGCCATGCAGGGCTCATTCTAGGTCCCGCATTCGAGCGGTTCAAATTTTAAAAAAAAAAAAAAACAGAGTGGGGTTGTGAAAAATAGCCCAATTCATTATGTGCAAGTGTTTGATCTAGTCTTCCCATTTTTGAAAAATCGAAAAGAAAAAAAGGGGAAGATTGGATAAATAATGGAAAGATTGAATCGAGCATCTACACATATCGGATTGAACTGATTTTTCACAAGCTCACTCGGGCTTTTTTTTATTTTTTATTTTTGAATGGCTCAGATGATCCATCTGGGGCCCAGAGTGGGCCCTGCGTCACCATTAGTACCTGCACTTATTTACCTATTTTATCTCAATGACAAACTTTAAGTTCCGAAAGTATGAGTTAATGTTAATGGATCCTTTCTGAGCCTACTTTAATGATTGAGACCGTTCGTTTGTTAGACCTTTTTCTTAACACAAGCTACCCCGAAATCGTTTCGAATGTTTTCGGTATACATCTATATTTATTGAAACAAAAGGGTTCGGATTCAGTGCCATAATATTTCTTTCAAGGTAAATGTATTTTAGAATCATATCAAATTGCATCTGATTACTAGGAGTTTCGACGTGCCTGATGTTCTTGATGAACGTCTTGGATCTCATCAAAATGGGTCCAAAAAAATGCCCAAAAATGGAGAACTGGAAAGGATCCAATTTTTGAATAATTAGGTGTCAGACATAAATTATTATGGCTTTATTTTTGAAACTCGGGGTTTCCAAACCAACTTACACACATCCTTAACTAATTTTTGAGAGACCAATCTCTCCGTCTACTGGGGCTCAATTAAATTCGGGGCAAAACTTCATATGAACTGGCCTCGTAAGAGTTTATGCCTGATAGCACCTGAAAAGTTTGAAAACTTAAAATCTCTAAAGAGAGCTTAGAGCCTCTCGAACCCTTACTCAAAGCTAGAGCAAAATTGAAAATTCAAGCAATTAAAAAATACCCCAAAATTCACCTCCAACCCTAGAATCAGACTCATACCAAATTGAATTTTACTCAAATTCTTACCCAAATCAAGAGCGACTCAAAAACCCTTGCCTAAATTTCCAACGGCTAGGCAAAATCAGACAATCCGCATTCCACTCCTCAATTTGGAGGGGTTTTTTTTTTTTTTTGTTGCGCGCTTTAACATATCTTTATCTAAAGAGATACTCCAGTATCTAGACCAGGTCATGTCATGGCCCACCTACATAAAGAATTCTAGTTGAGGATTGGATGAGGAAGCTAGGCATGCATGCATGTACCCGTGCACAGCACTACTACATTGAAAATAGACTATCTACCTAATACGTAAAACACAAGGATGTAAGATCATACAAATACAAGTTGAAAGAATGGCTGAAATTCATTTGATCCAAAGGTTGATGTGTGCTCTCCAACTCTCTTAAGAAAACATCCACACTCTTACAAATATATTATATAAATGTCATCAAAGGGTAGGTAATATCGTAGGCACGAGCAAGCACTAATACATAATAACACAAAATAGACACACAAAATACCATTCAATATTTTTATTCCCTGAGGTGGTTGTGCATTCATAAGGTGGGGAAGGAAGATGCTGACAACACAGCTGCAAATGTACTTAATTGTCATATAAAATGAAGGGTCAAGCCAGTTACAAGGATATGATGGTAGTTCAAAAAAAGCTGTATTTATAGAAGGATATATGAAAGCTAGGGTTTAGGGCTGGCTACAATTACTTTACACGAATTACCAAAAAAGTAATCCTCCTATTTTTGTGGGTTTGGCCAGATGGAGGAGGCTACATTAATTAATAGTAGTGTGAGATTATGATAATTAATTTCTACAAATGATTTTGAAAATCATAGACCAATTGAATTAAATCTATTAGATCAAATAGTTCGTTTTTAGTTTCAAATCAATTTGATCGAATAATTTCTACTAATAAGTTATATACCACCGGCGTTGTAATAGAGATTTATTTATTTATTTCTATACGATATTTTTGATTGCTTTTTAGACGTCTTGCTTTTACTCCTATCTTGACGACGTGGCGCAATATAATTAATATGAAGGAAACAAATGTTTATACCCCGTGTATATAATTTATTCTTCTCATAAATATTGATAAAAGAATGAAGCATCAAAGCATATCTATGTTTCAAGATAGGTGAAAATAGTTCTTCACACGACATGTTAGGTATATAGAGTACTGAAGTCATATTGAGAGTGTGGTAAACTATGTTTTCCTTAAATATGTAAACAGGTAAAAATATAAATTGTTTTCACAATCATATGTAAACCGATTGGCATTGATTCGGGCTAAAAAATGGCTAGCATAAATTTGTAAATTAAACCAAATCAAAACCTGCCTTTGTATTCGCGGATTAAAGTTTCTTCTCTCACTCTTAATGTGCATAACAATAATGCTACGGCGATCATATCCTTTCTTCTTCTTCTTTTGGTGCAACGGAATAGACAGTGATCATATCTAATTCATTCATCAGTGTATCATGTAATTTGTTATCAATACATCTGTAGAATTTTCAACATGCAATTGATATATCTATCTCTTGAATGCATTAGCTAGTGACTGATGTATCATGTAATCTGTTATCAGTACATCTGTAAAATTTTCAACAAGTGATATATCTATCCCTTGAATGCATTAGTGATTGATGTATCATGTAATCTGTTATCAATACATCCGTAGAATTTTCAACCAGTGATATATCTATCCCTTAAATACATTAATTACTGAAGTATTTATCAATGGGCAAAGTACCAATCATTACAAGTCACTAAAAGTTGTGGTGACAGGAACTAAACATGGGACAATTCTATTCACAATTACTAAAACAACCTTCGGAAAGTCTGTTGACACAGACTTTTTAGACACATATTGTACACAGATCTGTTGTGTGGTCTACTAAGGGTTTCATGTAAACGATCCAAACCGTTCATTAAATGTAAAATATCTTTTCAAGAGTCCTAGCGAAAAATCAGCTAAATCCGATACCTTTAGATGCTCGATTCAATCATCTAAAGACATCAGATACCTTTAGATGATTGAATCGAGCATCTAAAGACATCGGATTGAGTTGATTTTTTGCGACAAACCCTTGAAAAAATATTTTACATTTAATGAACGATTAGGATTATTTGTGTGGAACTCGTAGTGGGCCCCACATCAGATCCGTGCACGATATTTGTATATTATTGCTGTGTAGGTAGCACTGCTGCTTTAAAAAAATAGTCAGACCATATATAGAGACCAATATATATATATATATATATGTGCAATCTACTCACAGCCACACAACGCGCACGACAATTTTCATAAATGCAACTTTGGCGGAAAGTAGAAATAGTGGTACTCCACTAGTTAGGGAATTATCAATCATAGAAAGCAACAACGTAACGGGTCTGTTTTGAGTACCGAGAAAAAGATAATGGAAAGTGAAAGTCAAAGAAAAAGTAAAAAAAATGTAGTTCTTCCCGCATTACTACATTTGATTAGGATGCATGAAACTTGAAAGTTTTACAAGAAAATAGGAGAAAAATATATATCCATGTGTTGAGAAGGAGTTTTATCAGCAAACAAAATTTCGTTCATCACAAAGATATATATGAAAGAAAAAGTACAAGCAAGCAAAGAACAACATTGGGAGAGTCTCGGAGAGTGCACAATACCCTCCTACTACTGCTGCTCGCAAATTCTTAACATAGCTCTCCGCCTCTCTAAGTTTTTCTTTTTTAAAGCAAAAAAATCAACAACTTTAACCTGAAAACCAACATGCTACTGATTGAAACTCACCCAAAAATACTCCCAACAAATGACCCCTAGAAATCACAAAACAGCCATCTAAAGCCTCCCCTTATTGCCATCCGCGATATCGATCGACGTTGCCCTGGCCTTTTCCAGTTTACCTTTGAACTCCGGCCTATTTCCGGCCACGTACCCAACCCGGCCACCAAGCTCGTGCCACCACATCCGCTGCCTACGCGTTGCATCAAGATAAGAAGAGATTCAAGAGAGAGGTGGAGGAAAGAGGAAAAATAAGTCAGTCTTATGTTAATTATTGTTGATTCGCAAAGGAAAGTAACATTTCCCTACTTATTTTGTGAAAAAGAAAGTAGGGCAAGTTCATAGACTTTAGAGAAATCAAATTTGTCAAGTTGGTTGTCTCATTTTTTTTTTCAGTGGTGACCTGAGTTCGAGTCCCACGGGGAGCAAGTTTGGAGTTCAAAGCTATGGATAGCCTCTCATGAACTCCATGTTGACTAACATATTAACACCCTGCTAACCCCCGTTGATGTATACCGTATGACAAAAAAAAATTCATAGACTTAACAGAGTTGTACTTGAAACATAACTGTCTATCATTTTCTAAATCATTCGTGCTAAGTGAATACATATATTTTTTCTTTCTTTCATGCATCTCTATCATTATCTCGCTATTTAATCGGACCTGTCCTGTTTTGAATTTATGGAAAGTGAGAGAAGAGAAAGAAAAAATGTGGTAGGAAATGAAAGAGAAAATTTTACTCCCTCAGTCCCTAAATAAATGTCCAGCCTGCAAACCTAAGTTTTTAAATAGATGCATTTTTTTCGTTCAAAAAAATTTGATCCAACTCTTTTCAAATTTTTTGAACCAAAAAAATACATGTTTTTAAAGGCCTAAGTTTTCGATCCGGACATTTATTTAGGGACGGAGGGAGTACTACTTTTCTTAATTCTCTATTTTATCCTTTTCTTTCTTTTTTCTCTGTCGAACCAAACAAGAGTACTAGTGAAAGTTTTCCAAAACTTTTCTTTTCTTTTCTTTTTTTCGTCATGTTCCAAACGAAGCCTAATTAACTTAATTAAATAACTATGTCAAAGTAATGGACTTTGGTCCTTTTTTCTGGTACACTAGCAAATAGTAGAGGAAAATTCTAGTTCGGTCGCTTTGACAACATTATAGTAATGGTAGGTTTCACCTAAGTTTGTGGCTCCTAAAGCTGTTGCAGTATTAATGGCCAAAGTAAGCACAACCGTAAAACATTTAATGAAATTTATGTAATCAAAATATATTCGTAACTCACTTCTGTAGTATGGACCACGATCGTAAAACATTTAATATAATTCATGTACCCTATCAATTCTGCACTCGTATAGGAGAAAAAATACCAGAATCTTATTGCATCTAATATGGGAAGTATTGATAGAACAACCCAATGCGATGACATAATTTCTATGTACCGGCTCACATCGGCGAGAAATTTTTGGGTGCCGGGTGGGTACCACGTCACCCGGCCGACGTGGTGCTCGAGCAATACATTCGGGCTGTCCAAGAGTGTATTGGACGGTCCAGATTTGAAACACTCTCTCTCCTCTTTCTCTCTCCAAATTCGAACCGACCAAAACCAAAATAAACGGCTGGGATGCGCTGAGTGGGCTCCACATGGTACTTGCTCGGCACTGAAAATCTTCTCCACATCGGCACATATAATAATCGGTCTTGCTATTGTCAGCCCACTGGGCTGACGATAAATACACTAGAAAACAAGAAAAATACGTAATTATGTGTACTTTTTGCACCCTTTAATACAAATTCACACACTTAATATTATTAGGCCATTGGGCTGTTTTTAGTATTTTCCTATAATTAAGGGTCATCATTTAGCCCGAAGGCCCGCGGCCCGCCCTTAGCCTGCCCGGCCCATCGGGCTTTTACCCGGCCCGAGCCCGTCAAACGGGCGGGCCGGGCCGGCCCATAGTTTGTAATGGACGGGCTTGGGCCCAGGATTTTTTACTCGGCCCGGCCCGTGAGCCCGCTCGAGGTACCCGCCCATTAGCCCGAAATCCCACAAAATCCTTTCTTTTTTCCCTTGCCCAAGGAAATTTAAGCCCGCCCGCTAGCCCGCCTGGGCCGGTCCGGCCCGATGATGACCCTTACCTATAATAATACTGTAGTTTATTAATCGTATAAAGCAAATTTTAAGTGCTTGTTATAATATTAACTTCTCAAGAAGTCATCAGCAAGGGGTGGTGGCGCAGTTGGCTAGCGCGTAGGTCTCATAGCTTTCTGAGGAATCCTGAGGTCGAGAGTTCGAGCCTCTCTCACCCCAAAGCTAAACCCTTTTTTGGTTATTATCGTTTTGGTTCCATTGGCAACGTTTTCTACTCCAGAAACCTCAACGGTCTCTCTTACAAGAATTCTTCTGGCAATTTCAGAAACAAATTAGGATACGAACTCGGGGGGCAACTTACAACAAAACGGCATCCATACCCGTGTAACACACCTACTGGTCAATCCCGAAGGATTGGCCAATTGGTCTTGACCTGGAATTCAGGAATTTGCTCCATCTTAAAGTCTTAGGTTTGATTTCTGTTGCCAACAATTCTTCGTGCCAACTACCACCTCACCCCACGGGTAAATGGGTAAAGCGGTTGTAGAGATTAGTTTAAGATGCGCGTAAATTGACCCGGGGACCCTTCGGCCTTCGTTACCCGAAAACATACTATATATATCTAAGGGTCTGCTTGGTGATCTTTAGTAATTAGGATTCTAGGAAAAAGACACACTACATCGTTAATTTTTCACAGGGTTTGGCTAGTGATTTCGACAGAGCTCCTGTCCAGTTTTGTGTTCAGTCCGGTCATATTTTGGGCGTTTGTGGTTGTGGATCTATAAGAAGAATGATGAAAATTGTTTATTTTGTAAAGCTTGTTGAGTACGTCATCCACGTGAAAAAATTAACTTGATCGAACATCGATGCTCGATCAATCTAATTTCTTACGTCAATGAAATACTCGACGAACTCAACAAAATGAACGATTATGACCATTGTTATAGGCCTGGCAGACCCATAAAAGCCCAAAACTGAACCGGATTGGGGAAAAAAAAAACTGGACATGATTAATTGTGGCCTTTGATTGATCTTTCAAAGTCTTCACTCACCCATTAGAAAGGACAATTAGGTAGCAGTAGATGTGATTGTACTCAAACATGAAACATCCCCCATCCCCTTGAAAACGAAAAATGAAAAAGAGAGGTCTCCTTTATAGAATCATAGCTAGATTCTATACGTTTCCAAATAGTAGTGGTTAATTTGGCTTCTTGTAGTGGAGTATATAACTTTTTTAGATGGAATATTATCATCCCAATTAGTATCAATCAGGGTGGTTATAATTAATTAACACCATATTAATATATACAGTACTCCCTCTATCTTTTTTTAAATGTTCTGTTTCGTAACTCCAATTTATTAAGAAAACATCATCATTACACATTTCACTTCAACTTTTACCTCCACTTTCCTTATTTATCCTCTATGGAGACATCATTATTACACTTTTACTCACTAACTTTTCAAAATGAAATATATACTGTTAGGGGCAAAATGGAAAATGTACCAACTTTTATCCACTAACTTTACGAAATGGACACTTATTAAGAAACAGTCCAAAATGAAATACTGGATTTTAAAAAGGGGACGAAGGGAGTATTAAACAGTGGATGATCCCTTTGAAGTTTTTAAATCATATTTGATGACTTTAATTACTAATTGGTGAACCACCGCAGTGGTCCGCACTCGAGCCTACCGTATAGGCCCTAATTTTTGTTAAAGTGGCTACTACGAAATTTGAAAAATAAACCATGATGAAGCGTTACCTGGATTTTAATATATTTAACTCCCTTATTCGACTTCTAACATTAAAAAAAAAAAAAACAGAGAAAGCGTATTTTGATCAAGGACCACTTAACTTTTTATAAAAGTTAAATATTTTGTCCTTATTTAAATTTTTTTCGTGCTTGTTCATTTTGTGCCAATTTTTTTTTGACTTTCTGATTCGTCTCAACGAGACAAATCAGAAAAGTTAAAAATTTTTACTTTTACCCAAATATTTTCATCAAGGACTACTTTTAAGCTCAAAAAGTCGGATATTTGGGTAAAAGTAATTTTTTTTTTTACTTTTCTAATTTGTCTCAACACGACGAATCAAAAAGTCAAAAAAAATTGATGCAAAACTAAAAATTTAGAAAAAAAATCAAACACGGACAAAACAAGAAAAAGCTCAAAAAGCCTAGAGAAACTCAGCTACATGAGTTCATTGCTGGGATCACGTTAGAAGAAAAAGTTTTTATCTTTTTGCAATTTATTTCTTCCTAAATCTTATATGCACCCCTCAAATCTTTTGTAGCCCCTTTTCTTGTTTTAGTTTTTCATAAAACAATTACAATTTTGTTCCTTCAATAATTATCTTTATAATTAATTATCTAGTGAAGGTGGTAAGTAGAATTACTCTCTTACTCTTCTGTGTTTAAAAAAAGAGTACTGCTATGTACACCGACGGAATCCCCACCGAAATCGTACCGACGGCCGCGGCCGGCCGTCTCCGGCCGTGTGTATATATACACGAAAAATAGGGTGCTTTTTTTTAGAATTTTTGGACGGCTCGGATCGGCCGTCCGGTGGCCGGAGACGGCCGGCCGCGGCCGTCGGTACGATTTCGGTGGGCGCCGGTCGGTCCTCATATCTTTACTGTTAAAAAAAATATTTTATAAGGGCTCTTTCTTTTGTTACATTCTCTTTGTTCATACTACTGCGTAATGTCTTCCTCTCTCTTTTTATCCTTGTGATATTGCGAAATAATTTTAGCATTCTCCTTGCATCTAAATACAATATTTTTTATCCAATTAAAATTTATTGCCTTTCAAGCAATTCACATGATACCAAATTTAAAATTTGCATGATTGAGGAACAAAAAAAAATTCAAACGTGGGGAGAAATTACACTGTTCTATATCTGAAGGGAAAGAAAAGGGAATATGGAGTGCAACCAATCACAGAGTTGGGTAAAAACAAACCACCAAATACTACCTCACAAAATACGAGGATCGACACCGAAACTACCAAGTTGGGAGTAGAGGTGTCAAACGTGTCGTGCCGTGCCGGCTCAGCCCGTTTAACTTCATGGTAACCGTGCCGGCCCGTTTACTTAATCATGTCGGGCCGTGACATTTTAAATCGTGTCGTGCCCGTGCCGGCACACACCTACCAATTTTCATCCGAAATATTATTGCATGGGTTGTATTTGTATTGAAATATTATTTGTAATAAAGTTGTATCCGAAATGAAAGTTGTAATTAAAATTGTATTTGGCTTATTTAATAAATTATTCTTTTTTTGTTTTTCCGTGCCTCGTGCCGTACCCGTCCACTTTTCGTACCTTGCCCGTGTCATGCTTGGCTAAGACCAGGCCGTACCGGGCCAACTTTCATGTTGTGCGCATATCGTGCCACCCACTTCTGTGCTCGTCCGGCCCATTTGACACCTCTAGTAGAAAGAGTCAAGAAAATTCCATTTGAGCTAGAGCCCAGTTTGCAATGATTTTAGAATTATTGCAGCTTTTTTTTTCCTGATCTTCCAACTTATCCGTAGCTTATCCTCTGCTTTTTGTGCTTTTTGGGCCCGATACTGCCGTAGACCCGTGGTAAAAGTCCCCTCCAGTTCAGACAAAAGAGAGAGGAGAGAGAGAGAGAGAGAGAGTTCCCCTTGTCCAGTCCCCTCCCCTCTAGTTTTTAAAAAAATTTGTGTTCAATGTAGACGCAAAACAAATGATCGGATTTGTTCATTTGTCCAAATCGTCAAGCAGAATATTCATGCCAAAAAACAATTTGATCAGGCTCTGTTTGATGTAAAATAGAATCGCGTTCGTGCGTGAACAAAAATTCAATTTTGATTTTTTTCCGTGAACAAAAATTCGTATTTTTGTATTTTTGTATTTTTGAAAAGGAAGCAAAATATTAATTGAAATTTCAATTTTGTATTTTTTTTCCGTGAACAAAAATTCGTTCATATATCAAGCAAACGAGGTACGATAAATTGATTTTTTGCATGAATTTATGGACTGGACAATAGTTATATTACGGTAGCGGGTCGGTTGCCGACCGGATTAGTTTTTGTTGGATATAATAAGAGGGAGATATGATAAAAAGACAGATATATATATATACTAGCATGAACCCGTGCTATGCACGGCAATTGAAAGAGAAAAAAGAAGTTAAATAAAACATATTTCAAGAACGTTTTTTCACTGTAATATATGGAAATAGATAGACAGGGTAAATAGATTTAATTGTTTCCTAACTAATAAGGTTTTTGGAATTCTAAGTTACCTAATTGTTTGGACCAATTGGATTATACAATAGCTAAAACATTATAATAGATTTAGAAATTTTAGGTTAGGCCACTTGCTGCACTGATCTGAAATACTATAGAGTATGAATATGGATTCTAGTGAAATTTTATGAATGAAATACTTCAATATATCGAGAACGTTATCAATTCTTTTGGAAAAAATTTATCCATTGAGTTAATTTAGTGTATTAACTAATTTAGTTAATCCATTGTCAATTGCATCTGTCCTTTAAAAAAAAAAAAAAGCAATTGCATCTGTCCTTTAGCCGGAAACTAATTTTTGATGCCCTTAGCCTCTGATTATAGAAGAATCACAACATCAGACGATAAAGCTACATTTGAAGTTGAGAAAGCTATAAACTGACATATTATAGTGGATAGAAAAGAAACAATGATGAATGAAATAAAATAGAAGTAAAATGTTACCTGATTGGCAATCCAAAAAAAAATTAATCGGCAAAAGTAATATTTTATTAAGAAAGAGGGAAAATAGAATCAACCAAAATGACTAAGTCCATAACACCTAAAGGCTTAAAATGCCCAAATATACAATAAACAGCAAACAAACACCTAAAGGCCTAAAAAGCCCAGATCTTACAATACAAAGCTTGCAAAACAGAAAACCTAGCCCACCAACAACAGAAAGTCTACACACACAGACAATCTGTGTACAGATTTTGTTGTGGGGCCCACCACGGGTCCCACACAAATCATCCGAGCCGTTCATTAAATGTAAAATATTTTTTCAAGGGTTCCCGTAAAAAAAGATAAGCTCAATCCGATACCTATAGGTTTTCGATCCAACTATATAACTTTTCATTATTCGGAAATCTGAATGAAAAGATAGATGGTTGGATGAAGCACCTATAGGTATCGGATTGAGCTTATTTTTCATGGGGACCCTTGAAAAAATGTTTTACATTTAATGAACGGTTTGGATGATTTGTGTGGGACCCGTGGTGGGCCCCACAACAAAATCTGTGCACAGATTGCTATGTGTAGCAGGACTCCGCCAACAACTAATGATAACCAGAATGAAAATATCAGCAAAATATTACAATACAGGTATATAATAACCAACCAGTCTATCCACACAGACAAAAATGCACAGATTGTGCACAGATTTTTTTGTGGGGTCCACCACGGATTCCACACAAATCATCCGAGCCGTTCATTAAATGTAAAACACTTTTTCAAGGGTCCTTATAAAAAATCAGCTCAATTCGATACCTATAAGTTCTCTACCCAATCATCTAACTTTTCATTGAGATTTCAAGAAAATGAAAAGTTAAATAATTGGATCGAGCATTTATAAGTATCGTATTAAGATGATTTTTCACGGAGACCCTTGAAAAAATGTTTTACATTCAATGAACGGCTTAGATTGTTTGTGTGGAACACGTGGTGAACCCTACAAAAAAATCTGTGCACAATCTATGTATGTAATGTCTGTGTAGACAGACTTTCTCTCTAATAACATGGGCAATCCTAGAAATTCTCTCTTAATGTCTGCACCTAAAGTACGCATGGAACATATATATTACACACCTGGTCAAAATACCCAAACTTTAAAAAAAAAAAAACCTACCTCATTAATAAAGAAATACTACACATATATAATTAGACATTTACCAATGAGTTAAGTGAACAACTTAATACCAAAAACATATCTTAGTTTCCTTCGCCTATTATTGATATTAAAAGGGTACTTACAAAATTGAAGGGAAAATTCTATGGAACTGCCATAAAATTAGCAATACTTTACAGGACAGAATATTGGTCTATTAAGAAACAATAGGTGAGCAAGATAAGTGTAGCAAAAATGAGAATGTTGAGGTGGATGTGTGGTAAGACTAGACGAGACAAGATTAGAAATGAAACGGTTCGTGAGATGGTAAGTGTAGCACCTATAGAGGAGAAGTTGAGGGAAAATAGGCTAAGGTAGTTTGGGCATGTCTACCGTAGACCAAGAGATGCAGTAGTTAAGAAAACGGATATGATAGCTTTGGATAACAATGCTACGGGAAGGGGTAGACCTAAATTGACATTAGATGCTGTTGTGCGCAAAAATATGAGTATAATGGATTTGTGTGAACAAGTGGTCCTTGACATAACTCAATGGAGAAAAAAGATTCATGTAGCCGATCCTAAATGATTGGGAGATAAGGTTCAGTTTGGTTTATGTAGAGACCCGTAATTTCTGAGAAATATTTAAGAGTTTATTTGATATTGGAAATTGAGGAAAATATGATTTTTGTTAAGTTTATGTGAAATTTGTGGAGTTGATTGATTTGGGATTTATATGACGGAATTGAAATTAGAAGGAGTGCTAGTGTAATTTGGTGAGTGCCCAAGTATATATAGGGTGAGTGTGTGTGTAGAGGATAGAAAATCCTCCCTCTTTCTCTCCCTCCCGTCCGTTTCTCTCTCTCCCTCTTCGGCTCTCACTCTCTCTCTTGCTCTCTCACCGAAAAACACCACCAAAGCTCAAAACCCAAAGAACTCAACCCTCTCTCTACCTTCCTCACGTGCCATTAAGTTCGTAGCTCGTCTGGTTTGGCTCGGAGAAGAGTATTTGGGGCGTATTTCAAAGTTCGAGTTGGGATTCTTGCTCTTGTTATGTGTTTATGAGTTGAATTCATGTGGTAATCGTGCCTTAAATTGTTTATTGTTTGTTGTTGTGTTGTGTTGCTTTTGAGTTTTCTGCACAAAATCGTCGTTCGTAATGTCCCCATATCGATACAATTGTTTGCATATCGATACGCTGAGAGGATCTGCATTCCAGTAGCATCAGAATCTGCCATAACGTAACCGTATCGATACTCCAGACTCTGCCGTATCAATACTCCAATTTCTGTATCAATACTCCTTGGCTTTCTGACAGTTTTGCCCAAGTTGCTCTTATTTCAACTGTTTGACCTTTTTATCACTTCTAACACCCTTTGAACACCTCTAAACCACTTCTAAACTTAATTGTTCGTACCTTAAGTGATTCATTGATCGATCTATCTCCTTGACTCTCGTTGTGCATGAAGAACGTGTCAAATCCTATGAGTGTGGTACCTATCCATCCTTTATGTCTTAGAATGAATACGTGAACATTGTGACAAGATTTGATGAACGATGTAGACGTGTTAGGTGTTATGACTTGTCGTGGTGGATGATGGGATGGAAAAACACATATCGTAGATAGGTTAATGAACATCGTAGGCTATAAGGTATATCGTGGGAGGCATAGTTGGTTGATGGGGATTTATCTAGTGGTCCGGATAAGAATAGGGTAACTCGTTTGCTCGTGCTCGTTTGATTGATCATCCTAAGTTCCTTTGGTACTCGTAATAGATCCTTGTTTAGAACCTAACGGGTAGGGTGTCATAGAGTCATTTGTGGGTTTGGTATGTGGCGAAGGACCTCATGATAGACTTAGGGAGATAACGCGAACTTAAAAATATTTATCAATGTGCAATGGGACGTGTTTACGAGTTTGTATTACATTGTGTAGTGATGAATGGAAGGAATGTGACTTTGGGACGTGTTGTCTTATTGTGTATGGATTGATAATGCATGTGTGCTTGTGTGAGTTGTGACTTTTGAATTGAGGGTCCTGCAACGCAAGGTGTGGAAATGCGCAGACTCTAGAGGGCCCGTTACGCAAGGTGTGGTAATGCGGAAACCCACGTGGAGAGAATTCTCTGTAACGCAAGGCGTGGTAATACAGCTGAATGTCCCTCCTGATGAAGGAAGTTATGAATGATTATGGAAGTTCAGGTTGTAGTTTGGGCTGTGAAATGACTGAGATTGACTCTATCAAAGTTTTTGAAAAGAAAGGAACTTGGTTTTTGGAAAAAGGATTTTTATGAAAATCCTCCGGCTATTCTTGAACGAATCAACGGTTTCGGTATTTGGGCACAAATCAACGGACTCCGGCTATTCAAGCTCGAATCAACGGAGCTTGACCCGTAAAGGTCAAGAGTTTTCTAGAAATTATTTTGGCAAACAAAAAGGGATGTTTTTATGAAAAGAATCTTGATGGTGAATGGTAAGAAATGAGGAAATCAATAGTGGCATGCATTTGAGAAATCTTGAAATGGTTTGAGAAACTGTCGTAGGTTATGTTTATTGATGTGTGTTTAATGCTACTCCGAGTTTGGTGTACGAATGGTTAGGGATAACTATAAGACGTATAGAATCCCGTAGTCGTAGTTTGTCGATTCGTTGTGGTGTCCTTTTGTATCTCTTGATCGTTTATTGGATATCATTCACTCTTATTGCATATTTCATAGCATTTACTTATAGCTTGAGCATAGAATTTTCTACTGGGCTAGTGTAGCTCAACCTATCATTTTCAGGTACATCTCACGGATTTGACTTGGAGTGCATGGTGTGCGTGCTTGATTTCACATCTTTTGAAAGCCGTCATTGGGAAGTGGTTCAATCATCTTTTGCTCGACCTTTTGTAATGATGTAAATTGTAAATTTATTTGAACTCTTTTCATTTTAGATATCATGTAACCTCTAAGTTTACTGTTTTTGTCTAACTATGGAATTTGGGCTGTAGTGCCAATGTTGTAAATCTCTAAACTTGGGGACTTGATTGTAAAATTAAACAAGTGGAAGACTCTTTTGGGTATTATCTATGATATGTGAGGGACTTTTATTGAAAATAGATTATTTATTTATGTTGAAAATCGAGGGCGTGACAGTTTATTATTGATATTAAAAATATACTAATTTCCGATAGGCTTCTGATAATGCCACGACATCTTTTTTTAAAGCCACGACAACTCATGTTGTTCGACAACATTACCCTTGAGTTTTGACATTTGTTCTACTATTCATTATCATCCCCTCTCTCTCTATTTTCACCGAGTCATCGACTATTGACCGAACCTCTCTCTCGCTCTCTCTCTCTCCGGAGGCCATTGGAAAGGTGAGGATGAGACTTGCGAGCCATTCTCTTTCATCTATTTTCAAGATCACTCATTTTCAAGAATCTGGACCCAATATTTTTGTGGAAGGTCCAAGTCATTGGAAACAACGATCTTTGAATCAAAACAAATATTGTACTGTAATAACTATCACACAATCTCTTGTATTTGATCTATATAGAGACACAGGCTTGATTTGTAAAGCAAATACAATTTGGAGACAGAGACAAGGCCGGCTCCGGGGTAAGCCCAACAAGTCTTCGGACTTGGGCAACTCTTGGGTTTGGGCAACCAAAAAAAAATTCTATGTAAATATATATATATATATATATATATATATTAATACTTTGACGGAAACATGGCATAGATGATAGCAATCATTTGTTGGTAAGTAGTGTGTATTAAGATCAGCGCGCCCACAGTTTGAATCTCGTGCCCAGTAACAAGAATTTAATTTTTTTCCTCACGCCCAAAATAGTGTTGTTGATGTGACGTGGTCCAATTAGAAAATACTAGCTTGCAATTAATTGTTAATTCTAACTCTTTTTGTAGACACCCCAATTTGGCTCAACGATTATTTCAAGTCCCACCTTGGGGACCATCCCGATGATGAATATGATATGTGGTTGTTGTGGTTGACTTCATGAAAGCCTTAGGAACTTTGTGGAACTCTTAAGGGATTAAGGAACACTTTGAAATAGGTGATAGGAGTGCCAAGCGATACTTAGAGTGGATAGAAATGTGTTTTAGCCTTGGTAGTATCGTCGATCTTCAAAAAAGTCTGCTTTCAGCCCATTTTTCATAAATTAAACTTCCTTATTTTTGTGGTTGGATTCCACCATCTTGTAGTACTTTCAAAACCCTCTTTATTGATATATAATAAGTCTTAAACCAATTTGAAATGAGGGAGATACGAGAATTTTACCAAAACAATCTATTTTCTGACCCACTAAGGGTAAAATTGTCATATCTTTTGATGTACTAAATATATTTGATCCAAACCAATTGGGTTAGAAAGTAGACTCAACAAGCTTTCCAACGGTCCAAAGAAAGCGCAAAACCGAGTTCGGGAGTGTCCGGAGCGAGCCCGCAAAGTTTGGCCTTTTGCTGGAAAATCCTTTCCGCGGCCGCGAAATCCTTTCTTCGGCCGTGAAATCATTTGGGCGGCCGGCAGACCGATGTTTTCCAGATTCTGGAATGTTTAGCAGCTTTTCAATCCGTTCGCCCAAACCCTAGCAGCCACGAACCATTACTTTGGGGCTACGAATACACTTACCATAGAGGTCTTATTGCCCTAGAACTCCACTTTGATTCACGCCATTTGATTGGCCAGAGTGAGTCACCAATTACCTATATAAAGGGCCTTAGGTTTCCGAAATAACAACCACGAAATACACATCTCTCCACTCCATGATCCGTCCCCAAACTCTACAGAAATCATCTCCTATCAATCCTTTACAAAAGCCCTAACCTCCAGTGAGTAGCCGCATCCGAGAGTAAAAACCCCAAAGAACTCACTTTGTTCTAGGGTTTTGTGAAGTTGACTACCACAATCAACTACTATTATCTACAATCAATCGCAATCCAATCAATCAATTACTGAGGGATCAAGGTGGTGAGGCCCAACGGCCTACGGTTTGATTTAATTTCCGTCTCTCGCTTTTAATTAGTTCTTTCTATTAACTGTTCGTATTCTGGTGTGAGGAAGAACATCAGCTGGGGAATCAATCCTTCGGCCAATATATAGATCCAGTGGGATTCCTCGGCCGTGACATCAATTCACCGGCCGAGGGATCTATTTGCTGGGACATATTTGTTTTCTGTTTATTCTGATGCATGCTTTCATTTATCGTACTGGCTCACCTTATCAACTGTTAAAGGCTAAAAACCAGATTATGTGTTAGAATTAAATAAAGCAAATATACATTGTATGTTGAACGATTATGGGCCAGTCTCACGACTGGGCAAAAAGGGGTGCCTAACACCTTCCCCTTATTGTACTCTTGGTTCCCGTACCCGGAATATCTGTCCATTTTTCCTAGTTTTAATAAACTAGGTGGCGACTCTATTTTGATGATAACCGTTATCGTGTGGCGATGTTCCTAGCAATGGGAATGTCCACGATCTTGGTTTATGAAGTGGAACCAAACAAGCGTGATCAATCTGTATGGCGATGCCCCGTTTGGGAGGTGTCTACACTTTTCATCTCAGTAGACACCCCAATTCGGACCTCGAAGAGTCTTTGTTCACCCCAATGATGAAATAAAGGAAACGAAACCTTTGCGAGCTTGAACGAAGGACTCCCTTAAACCCCAAAGAGATCCTCAACCCAAATGAACCGTCAGCCCAAAACAAACCCAAAAGCCTAGAGAAAGCCCAAAAGCCCTGGAGCAAGCCTGTAATGCCGCGCGTGACATCTCTAAACCGCACGGCGTATCAAAATTTAATACGCCGCACGCGGTCATGAGGTTAGCCGCACGGCATTTTAGGTAAAGTTCTGACTGGCTCAGAAAGCTGTCGGTCACGCCTATTTGAGCCATAGCTGCAATACGGCTCAGCCGAAAGCACACTTCTGGCCCGCCCAGAAAATACCTCCAACATTTGAAATTCAAAATCCAAGGCTCTTGCCTATAAATACACCCCTCCACTCAAGGGAAAAGGGCCCTTGATCACTATTATACCCTTTCTCTCTCTTCTTGCATTCACACCCACTTTCTCATTTCCAAGCCTTAAGAATGTTGCTCTCAAAAGACATTCTCTAGGCCTTTTGCTCCATTTTTCTCCTCACCATTGAAGTTAGTTCCTTACTAACTTTGAGACCCCAACCACCCAATACACTCATCCACTACACACACCCATACTTCTATTCTTATTTCCAAACCTTCCGACGTCCATCCGCCTTCATCAATACTCATTCAAGCTCAAGATCAAAGGTAAAAACCAAGTTTCCTTGGGTTAGGCTCTGTCCTGGCCCTGAGAGGACCTTTTCTGTCTTCAGGCCTAGCCCTTTTGGTTAGGATCTGACCCAAAACCTCTTTTACAAAACAAAACTAGTGTTCTGTGCAGGGTGTGCTACGCCGCGCGGCGCTTTGAAGCGTCGCACGGCGTAGAAGACTCACACGCACGACATTTCAGAACACTGTTGTTTTCTTGTTCAAACTGTCTGGATCACGATCGCCCGATGCTGGATCTGTTTCTGTATACCAAAAGCAGTCCCGAAATGAGACCATATCTGCAAGCCACGTTTTAAACTCTATAGATCTTTTCAAAACAAACGAACGCATCAAAAATGGTTTCTCTACTCGTGGCTTGAAAAAATGGTGCAGATCTGAGATGATTTGACGACTGTGAGCTTTCTGAAGTTTTAAAAACAGTACCGTGCGTCGTAATGGGTATACCGTGCGAGGCTCTGGAAAATGATAAAAGTTTGGTAACGAGATCAGAACCACACACGGCATATCACTAAGCCGTGCGTTGTAAACCGATATGCCGTCTGACGGGGGATTGTGATCCAGACAGTCCGTTTGTATATCTTTCTTGTTTATATTACCGTCATGACATCTTTATCATTTCTGTACAGCAAGCACCACTAGCACGGCAACGTGATATGTTTTATCTTGTTCCCCTTTCCCCTCTATGTGTTTTCAAGGTTTTCCGAATGGTATTAAATCCCCCCATTTAAGATGCTTAGTAGAGACCGGTTTTCACCGGGCGAGCGGGGTGCTTTTTCAACAAAACCTTCCCCGCTCGTAACCTGGCTCCCGGATCCAAAATCTCAACGGTTTCGCTAGATCAAAAAGCCTTTCTTTTCAAAACAAACTCTCGATTTCTCGGATCATCCATCTCAAAAAATCCGGGTGGCGACTCTGTCGAGCGCGGGAGCCCACAGTGGTGACTCTGCTGGGGACTTTATTCAAAACTTCTTTTTAAAAAAAAAATAATATACATAAAGGAGTGTTGAATAATCAAGAGGGCCAAACTTGGAAGGAATTTTGTTTGGGGGGGGCTTAATGCAATTTGGAAAACTTAAACTTTCTTTTACACTATGCACCGCACAAGCCGCGCTAGCGTGTTCTGGCTATCTTGCCCGGTTTACCGTGACAAGCTCTTCCGGAATGCCTAGCAACCCTCGACTATGATGGGTCATTGTGCTGTTCGACCATTGTCTTGCAATACACTTGACATGGGGTAGTACATTGATAAGCCCGTAATAATGTAAATAATCGGGCTTATCTCGCTCATTTTTGCCACGCTCACGCGCATAACTCCTTGTTTTTGAATGATATTGCGCGAAAGGTGGGTTTTTGGTGATTACAGGTTTTCATTGTGAATAAGGCTTGAGTAAAGCCACGTTTCGCTCCAACGATATTCGGGGATCCGAGGGCTCCAGTCGGAGTGATTCCGGAGCTTAGGGATTGTCATGGAAGCCCCGGAACAAAGCCTGACATGAGCTACTGAGAAGGACTGACCAAAGGAGAATGTCTACCGGTAGAGATTAATGTCTACCGGTTCAATTCCAGATCAGTGAGGCCACCATTCTGCACCAATTTGAATCGGTAAATGTCTACCAGTAGAGATCAATGTCTACCGGTAGAAATCCAGTTAAAGCAGCCTCAGCTTTTGCTACGTAGCTGTTCTACCGGTAGGTGACCAATGCCTACCGGTAGACATTTCCCAGTTTCTGCAGATTTCTATTTTCTTTTTCTTTTTCTTTTGTAACTAAAAAGGGGTACTATATAAGTCCCCTTTGCACGTTTTTAGGGTTATCTTAGATCATTTTGAGCTAGCTCTTTCTCTCTCTACCTCCCTCTCCTCTCCAACTCTCATTAATGGAGCATTGATTGGTGGGTTTAGGGGTGGTTGCCCTTCATTAAAGTTGTAAGTAACCTTGGAATCTTCATTAATCAAGTGTTTATTTCTAATTTGAGCATGATTTCGTTTTCTCCTTTCCTTACCCTTATTCATTTCACTTCCCCTTTGATTATGTGTGAGTAGTGTAGCAAGATTAGGTTATGGGATGATTAACATCCCGTAACCAAGGGTATTCCTTGTTCTTCTCTCTCTAAACTTCATTTTCAAAGAGTAAACATGTTTTAGGGTATTTTTACGTAGCAAAGCTTGGAGATGTTAACCCCTTTGATCATTTGTAGGCAAGGGTTTCGATTTCTTGCCACACGTGATGCTTAGGGCTATGTCTTTCCGAGCGTTTGTCAAAATGTTCCCAAAACCCTAATCTGTTTACCAGTCATTTTGAAAGAGAGGAACAATGGTGCTTTTGAGTTATGGGTGTTAGTTATCTTTTAACCTAATCTTTAGTTAATCTCCAGTTAAAAAGCCGTAGTTAGGTTAAGTAGCCATCTTTCCAAATCACTCAGTTGGCCGTCTCAATGCCGAATTTGGTTGGCGGCCCTAACGCTAAAACTCTCGACACTCACTAATCTCCGAAGCAAAGTTATGGACGCGCTCCCTGTGGAATCGATCCCGGACTTCCGGGTTTTATTATGCTTTCAACCGACCTAGCCCTACGCTTGGGGTAATCTTATTCTGACGCACATTAAGGTCGCAAGCATTTTTGGCGCCGTTGCCGAGGAGCGCTTTCTTTTATAGCTTATATTGGAGGTTCGCCAAACCACTGTAAATATCTCGCTTAATTTTTGCTTTGCGTAGTTTATACTTAATCTAGTGGAAACCTTTAACCTGAGCTTTTCTCTAACTTGAGGTGTAACGAAGCTAGCGTAAGTATAAACTGCCTTTTTACTTTCTGCACTTACTTTTCGAGGCGGCGGCATAGCCCCTCATTGTTGCTGTTAGGAGGTGGCGGCCTAGCCCCTCTTGTCTGTGTATTTTTGCTTTGTTGACTGTTGTTTCTCGAGGAAGGATTCTAAGTGTATGCATGGTGGTCATCGGGGAGCCTTTCGGAGTCCTAATTCTAAAATGCTTCATCGATCTTTTTCTCCTCCTCGACCCAAAACCCCTCGTCGGGTTAGGGCAAGGACACCACCACCTCAAAGAACTCATTTTGTCATAAGATCCCCGCCTCGAGAAACAATGGTTGGCAACGGTGGTGGAGGTAACCCGGCTGCAGCCGAAAGGACTATGAGCGATTATTTGAATCCGGCGCGTACTACTCCGGCCCCTACCATAGTCCTTCCAGCCGCAACCGAGGCAAACAATTTCACGGTGAAAATGCATCACCTAAACTCAATGCCTTCATTTTACGGAAGAGATAAGGAATGCCCGTACACTCATATGCGGGCATTCGAGGAAATGGTTTCGACAATAGTTTCCACGCCTGCACAGTTGGAGTCCGCAAAGCTTAAACTCTTCCCATTTTCTGTGAAAGATAAAGCCAAACTTTGGTTAAATAATATGAGGCCCCAATCGTTGGTGAATTGGGCGGATTTATCAAAGGCTTTTTACAAGAAATTCTTTCCCCCTCATCTCACAAAGAAACTTATAAATCAAATTCAAACTTTCAAGCAAAAAGAGGGGGAATCGTTTTACCAATATTGGGAAAGATTTAAGGATTTGCTTAACTCCATCCCACACCATGACTTTGAACCCTTTCAAAAAGTTGAGATTTTGTTAAAGGGATGCTTTCCGAGCACTCGACTTCTTATGGATAGCATGGTTAAGGGTGGAGTTATGGCTAAAACTCCTAATGCAGTGTGGGACTATTTTGAAGAGTTGGCGGAAAAAACACAATCCTAGGATTGCTCGGAACCCTCCGAAAGGAACATGCTTAATTCGGGACCGAGCAATTACGGGAAATTTCAACTGAATGAACAAAATGAGCTTGCCCACAAGGTCGCCCAGCTTTCCCGCCAAATTGAAACTTTACAACTCAATAAAGTTGCGGGGGTGGCCTCGGTGGGCAAGGTGGAAGAATTTTGTGTTATTTGTGAAGTTTCAGGTCATGCTACGGGGGATTGCCAAATGCTCCCCACCGTCAAGGATATTCTTCAAGGAACCGGTCCATCGGAGGTCAATGCCGTTAATCAATGGTTTGACCCTTATTCTCCAACGTATAATGCGGCATGGAAGCTTCATCCTAATTTCCGGTGGAGCGACCCACAACCTCCCGGACCTCAACAAGTTCCACAAGTCCCACCACCTCAACAACACCAAGCATTCCGGCCTCCCCAATCTCAAGGAGCGCCGAGGTTTTCTCATAATCAACAACCTCCGGGGTTTGCACCACCATTGCCTCCTCATGGGCCAAATCAATTCCAACCTCCAAAGCGGTCATGGGATGATATCATGTCTTCCTTTATGCAAAGCCAAACGACTCTCAATGACCAAACCACTCAAACGTTGGGGGAAATCAAGAATCAAATGGCAAAGTTGAACAACGCGGTGGGGATGCTTCAACAAGAGAAAGGGAAACTTCCGACTCAAACCCAAGTGAATCCGCAAGGACAACATTTTGTGGGGAGCTCTTCAGTGCCTAGTCCTGAGCAAGCCAAGTCCATTACAACATTGCGGAGTGGCAAGGAGGTTGATAAGACCATTGCTCCCAAGCCTATCAAGCCACGGGTTACACCCATTGAAGTGCAAACTTCGGATGCTTCTATTGACTCACCAACCTTGGAGCCCTCTCCCATTGGTGAGCATCCGAAAAAGTCACAAGAGGAAGAGCCGAAGGTCGACGTCTCCCCAATTCCGGTTCCTTTCCCCCAAAGATTAAAGCGGCCGGCCCATGCCAACACCAATGCCGAAATATATGAGTTGTTCAAGCAAGTGAGAATCAATATACCGTTGGTGGATGCGGTCAAGCAAATTCCTACGTATGCCAAATTTCTCAAAGACTTATGCACTCAAAAGCGTAAGTTGAATGTTCAAAAGAAGGTTTTCTTGACGGAGCAAGTGAGCTCTATTATTCAAACCAATGTGGTTCCTAAGTACAAAGACCCGGGTTGTCCAACCATCTCACTCACCATTGGCGACAAGAAGATTGAGAAAGCTCTTCTAGATTTGGGGGCTAGTGTGAACTTGCTTCTGTACTCGGTTTATGAACAACTTGGCTTGGGAGAGATGCGGCCAACACCGGTGACGTTGCAATTGGCCGATAGAAGCATTAGAGTTCCACGTGGAATGGTGGAGGATGTACTTGTTCAAGTTGACAATTTTATCTATCCCGTGGACTTCGTTGTTTGGGATATTTGCCCAGTTCCCTCCTCTCAAGCGGCAACATCAACTCCGGTCATTCTCGGGCGGCCATTCCTAGCCACGGCCGATGCCGTTATCCATTGTCGGAGTGGTTTGCTCAACCTTACCTTTGGCAATATGAAGATGGAGGTGAACGTATTCAATATCGAAAGTCAAATGGGGGACGATGAGTGCATCCATGAAGTCAATCTTATCGATTCGTTGGTCCAAGAGCATGTGGACAATGTGTTGTGCAAGGATCCGTTGGAGGTGTGTCTTACTACGGAAGAAGCAACATTTCTAGAGTCACCGGAGGTGGAGTATTTGTGTTCTTTGCTTGATATGGCCGACGTTTGCGGGACGGACTTATGGTCTCCGAAATTTGAAGAGTTGCCTCATCTTGAGTGCAAGACCCTTCCCTCGAGTATCCAACCACCAAAACTCGAGTTGAAGGTCCTCCCGGACACATTGAAATATGCTTTCTTGGGTGAAAATGAAACCTACCCAGTGGTGATCTCTTCCTCTCTCGACGGCTTGCACGAATCCCAACTCCTTGAACTTTTGAAGCGGCATACTAAAGCCATTGGTTGGACTATCGCGGATATCAAAGGGATCGACGCTTCAATTTGTTCCCACCACATTGCCCTCGAAGATGACGTCAAACCCTCTCGCCAACCACAACGCCGTTTGAATCCCATAATGAAAGATGTGGTGAAAGCGGAGGTATTGAAACTCTTAGACGTGGGAATTATCTATCCGATCGCCGACAGCAAGTGGGTTAGTCCTATCCAAGTGGTTCCCAAGAAATCCGGCATCACCGTGGTGCCCAACGCCAACAACGAGTTAGTCCCTACCCGAGTCACAACCGGATGGCGCGTGTGTATTGATTACCGGAAGCTTAATGCTAGCACTCGGAAGGACCACTTGTGGGCAGCACGCCCTGGAAATTCCGGTTTCCAAAAATGCAAGGGCCCGGATCGAGGGAGCGCGAGCGCAAGTGGCAAGCGCGCAAAAATACAGAGTCGCCACTTGAGTTTTGAAGGTCCGACACTCAAGGAACCGTATTTCGAAGCACCTGCCGCGCTGTTTGATTTGAAAAAGTTAAGGAACCAGTCCGTCATAACCATATCTGGGTTCGGGAGCCAGGTTACGAGAGGGGAAGGGTTTTATGGCACCCCTCTCGCCCAATCCGGAGATCGGTCTCTATTTACGCATTTTGAAAACGTTGCAATTCTTCTTTTATTAATCAATTTTAGCCAGTTAGGGCGGGGGAACAGTTAATCGGGGATTAAAACTGTAACATGTTTGCAGGATGTGATAGATGGCATGGATGAGTAGCATGATGAATAATAAACGGAATGATATTGAAACAGCGATCAGATGCCAAAACTAGGCTCGGGGCAGATTCGCCCTGCACGATGACCAACTTGCATGCCTGAACAGATCTGCATGCAAGTCAATCATCGCGCGAGACGCACTGACTCTCGCGCGAGTGTTGTCATCTCACCACAGTCCCAAAATCATCCCCTTCTGGGCTCTGGAAGGACCAGTGCACACCCAGGAAGCAAACCAAGCAGTGTATTGGAAGACTGTAAAATGCTAATTATTACACAATACTCCAAGCAGGAGCCAAATAAGATGAAACACAACCCCTAAACAGTGGGGGTATCAAAACAGAGGCCAAGGGCCAAGTTGCCCATGCAAGGGCCATTCATGGAAATCAGAGAACTGTCGCGCGACAGAGCGTAAACCTCACGCGACATTCCTGACTGGACTTCCAGGAATTGCTTTACATGCTTGGGGTCCTGAGACAGATTCAGGGGATCCCAAGGGCATTCCAAACTGAACAGAAATGAATATTGAAGTGCAAAGCTGGCATTTCTAACAAAAGAAAGCTGTAAACTGGTTATTAGCATGCTTCACAGTGACTTAATACCAAAATAAACTACACAACAGCTATGGCAATAACCAAAAATAAGAAATGACCAGCACCCCTTCCCCACGTGGTCCAATCTCGTGCAAACAGGACTGTCGCGCGAGTGAGTGGGACCATCGCGCGAGAGTTTGCTTGGCCTCGGTTTTTGAAACCTTGCTAGCTTTAGGGCCAGGACTGGTATTGATTACCAGCCTTGACCCTGCCAGCCCCCCTCAGGGATCAGAACAGAGAGCAGAACAAAGGTAAGATATACCTTTGAATTTTGAGGTTTGAAAAGTGTTTGAGCTTTGAGCTTGAGGTTGGGTTTGAGGTTTGATTGAAATGTGAAAATGGGGAGGAAGAACAAGCTTTGTTCTTAGGGTGTCTTTGTATCTCCTTTATTAGCCTAAAAGAGTACAAAGCAAAGACCCTTTGATTGCCAAAATTTTGTTAACCTTTTGAAAGATGAACAAAGGAGGGTTTTTATAAGCTTAGCACCTTCCACTAATGGAAAGGCAGGTCTGGTCCAAAGAATGGAGGCCAGCCAGCCACGAGGCTGGCTGAGGGTTACTTGGTAATTAAGCTGCCCAGCTGAATAAAGGTGATGGGGACAGGTTCTGACCGTCGCGCGATGGTTCCAAACTGTCGCGCGACAATAAGCCCTGGCGCGCTGGTCAATGCTCCGGTTGACCGTCGCGCGATGGTTCCAAACTGTCGCGCGATGGCACACATCAATAGGGTTTTTGGCCTTTGGAAGTGGCTTAAGATTAGGTTAGGTTCAAGGGTTATTCAAACACTCAAAGCTCAAACACTCGACATTCCCGGGGTGTTCTTGATCCGTTTCATCATCGGGGAATCAAAAACCGTAAGTAAACTAATCTGGAAGCCCAGATTGGGGTGTCTACAGTAGCCCCCCTTTGATGGCACTTGGAGCACCATTGAATTGGTACAAGTAACGTCAAAGGTTTCTAGACACCCCTCAAGGCAATCCAGAGCAGAACATACTAGCAAAGTAGACAAGCATACTTACAGAACCTGATTGGTTGAATGGACGGACGGACCGTCGCTTGTTGATTGAATTTGGACAGGACAGGCTGTCGCTGCAGATGTTGACGGGACCGGCCGTCGTTGCTGGGGATCAAGCTATCCTCGGCACAAAGTATTCCAACAAACACGGGTAGGTCGTGTCAGGCAGGTTGAATTCCATCTGTAGGGAATCAAAGCCAATCTCCTTATCAAAGACCATCCGAGACAGAGCAATAAGCCTGCTGGAAGATGCACTTTCGGCTAGATTGAGGGTGATTGTCGTTCGGGAAGGGCCAAGGCGGACTCTCCTGGGGAACAATCAGTTGTGGATGAACGAACCATCGAACGATGTTCTGGTCGTTGTTTGTGGATTTGACAGGACCGGCTGTCGTGAGGGCGGACGGGGAGATCATTGTGCTGAGTGATCAAGCCGTTGGGGAATTGACAGGATCAGCTGTCATTGAAAGCGGACGGGGAGATCATTGTGCTGAGTGATCAAGCCGTTGGGGGAATTGACAGGATCAGCTGTCGTTGAAAGCGGACGGGGAGATCATTGTGCTGAGTGATCAAGCCGGTGGAGAAATTGGATGGGAGGATCATCAGTATAAATGATCAAACCGTTGAAGCCTGGATGGGAGGATCAGCAGTATAAATGATCAAACCGTTGAAGCCTGGATGGGAGGATCAACAGTATAAATGATCAAACCGTTAAAGCCTGGATGGGAGGATCAGCAGTATAAATGATCAAACCGTTGAAGCCTGGATGGGAGGATCAGCAGTATAAATGATCAAACCGTTGAAGCCTGGATGGGAGGATCAGCAGTATAAATGACCAAACCGTTGAAGCCTGGATGGGAGGATCAACAGTATAAATGATCAAACCGTTGAATGACCGATATGGCTGACCGTCATGGATGATATGGCTGACCATCGTTGAATTGGGAGGGCGGATCGCTATAAAAAGTGATTGAGCCATTTGAAGTTGGACAGGACCGGCAGTCGTTGATTGAGACGGCGGATCGCTATAAAAAGTGATCGAGCCATTGAGGTTGGACAGGACCGGCTGTCGTTGATAGAGACGGCGGATCACTATAAAAGTGACCGGGCCATTGAGGTTGGACAGGACCGGCTGTCGTTGATAGAGACGGCGGATCACTATAAAAAGTGACCGAGCCATTGAGGTTGGACAGGACCGGCTGTCGTTGATTTGAACTGGCTGATCGCTATAAAAAGTGATCGAGTCATTGGGGTTGGACAGGACCGGCTGTCGTTGATTTGAACTAGCGGATCGCTATAAAAAGTGATCGAGCCATTGGGGTTGGACAGGACCGGCTGTCGTTGATTTGAACTAGCGGATCGCTATAAAAAGTGATCGAGCCATTGGGGTTGGACAGGACCGGCTGTCGTTGATTTGAACTGGGCAGATCAGTGTGCAGAACGATCAGGCCACTGAAGATTGGACAGGACCGGCTGTCGTTGACGGAGACGGCGGATCGCTATAAAAAGTGACCGAGCCATTGAGGTTGGATAGGACCGGCTGTCGTTGATAGAGACGGCGGATCACTATAAAAAGTGACCGAGCCATTGGAAATTGGACGGAACCGGCTGTCGTTGACGGAGACGGCGGATCGCTATAAAAAGTGACTGAGCCATTGAGGTTGGACAGGACCGGCTGTCGTTGATAGAGACGGCGGATCACTATAAAAAGTGACCGAGCCATTGGAAATTGGACAGAACCGGTTGTCGTTGACGGAGACGGCGGATCGCTATAAAAAGTGACCGAGCCATTGAGGTTGGACAGGACCGACTGTTGTTGATAGAGACGGCGGATCACTATAAAAAGTGACCGAGCCATTGGAAATTGGACAGAACCGGCTGTCGTTGTGTTGATCCAAGTAGCACAAACAGTGGATAACATGGATAGAAGCAAGGCGGACTGCCGTTGGGGAGAAATTGGTGACAACTGCTGGGCTGTTTACTTGCTGCCTTCGATACCGGGCAGGCTTGCTTTGTCGTTTTGATGGATTTTTCCTGCGTTCAACATTTGATATACACACAATATGCAATGATATGTATAAAATATTGAAAATGCAGATGCAAGCTTAGGGCGGCTCCTAGGAGAACAACGACGCCTAAGGACTACCACTGAGCCTCATCACCGTACTGTCTGTGCCTCTGAGACGCGCACCCAGATAGAGAGACGCTGAACGGGCTGGCGTGCCCCAATTGACGTTTGAGCAATGGAATTGGGCCTGCGTGCCCTCTATTCGATGCTTGGGTGGATATGCCCCAGAGATGCCTTGCTTGGCCTTGGGCTGACGTGCCCCTGCTTCTTTCAAGAGATTCCACTGCTTGCGGATTACAGATACTAGGGTAGCAATGTAACAATTGCGTTTTCCAGTTTATTGACTCTCTTTTTGCAAGTGTTGAAGAGAATGCAAAAACTAACCACTAATATCTACTTTGCATTGACAAGTGCTTTGAATCGACACACATACGCGCGCACATATGTACAGACTCGCCTAGCTCGAACGAAAAAAAGAGACAGAGCCCCAGGGTACAATGCGAACCCTCAGACACACAGAACACAATGAAATTTTGGGCATTAATGTGCCAAAACTCACAATATTCCTGAATAGGTGAAACTGACACTTATGAAAAGTGGAAAAGGTACAAAGACCTGTACAAACAAAATCGAGAAAAACACCTCGAAATGACAATTGATTGAAAAGCTGGAAAAATGTCGCAAAAACGGACATAAGACGTAGATTATGACTCGTATAGGCCCGGACTGACACCGACACTCCCGTGCAGTCACATTAAGTCCATATGACTTGCATGGTTTGACAAGACTTGGCAAAAGCCCCTGGAACGACATTCGAGGGTAGTAGCTAACTGCTACTGCCTGCTGTAAGAAGCATGCGTAGGTTTGAGACCAACGCGCATCACTCGAACAAACGCGATGTGGTTGCTTACACCAGACTTCGCTGAACTTAGAATAAACTATGAGCCTGTTAAGGCCTCGCCAGCATTTCGTTCTGTTTTTTATGCTTCAATTAATTTTTTAAGACTTATGCTCAGCCTGTAAATTGAATAAGCAGTTTGGTAATAAAATTGAAATACGAAGATTTTCCCCCTTCTGGTTCCTCCAATGAAGCTTGTCTTGATCTTCGATCCTCTTCGACCTTTGATGTGTACCAAAATGTCAACCATGGATCCAATTGATAGATTGTGACCGAGTCTCAAAGAAAGACTGCCTACGTATCCCAAGCTAGGGAATCAGGTCAGAACGTAGTTCAGGCTACGGTTCGACAGAGTATGACCGAGTCTCAACGAGAGACTGCCTACGTATCCCAAGCTAGGGAATCAGGTCAAAACGTAGTTCAGGCCAAGGGTTAACTCTCGAGTATTTACCTCTCCTTTTACGCTCTAACTTTTGCCTAGTACCGCCCATTCAGGTCTTCGGTCTAGCGAGCTTTTGAATATTGCCTATTCATTTTTGCCTAAACCACCTTCATAGGTTTTGGTCTAGCAGGCTGCTCTAACTTTTGCTTGGAACTGCCCACCCTTGGGGTTTTCAGCCCAACGAGCTTCTCACAGGGAAAAGCAACATTTGAATTGATCCAGGTTGACCCAGGGTATTGAATTTGTTGCCGCCGAGGTCGACGATCCTTTGGCTGCAGCCCTAGATAAAATGGCTTTGATGACAAAGAGTCAAGAGTGCTTCGGTTGGAAATGTCTTGCTCCGGGCCGTTTTGTACACTTTCTCATTTGTGCTTGGCAGAACGCCATTATCATTGCTTTGAACATGGTACAAGGCCCGAAGCCTTCTGTGCTTCTGCTTTCTGGATTGGCACCCGATAACAGGGGATTTGATGCTCCTTTGTCTCAGGATCAACGCGAGGCGTGACTTGATGAGACCATGCCAAGACGTCGACGAATTCTTCAAGCCTGTCTGACTGGGCACAATGCTCCTCTGGGGGCGGCTTTGAACCAAATGAACCTTTCGGGAGGTTATACTTGTCTTTCAAGTTTATTTGAAATTACTTCTTCTTTTAATAGGCCGAGCATGCCTTTCGTCTTCCCTTTCGGCGAGGGAACACATTTCCTTGGGAATGATCCCATCGAAATCTATCCCTTCGTTATTAGGGTCGACACAGTTTATATAAAAGCCAGCGAAGCATGTAGAAGCAAGATGATGCATATCATAAAAACCCTCGGGGTTGCCAAGTACAGCAGACTTGAAACTTCAAACAAAAGCTACGACATGGAGGGCCAAGAGGCACAACCTCCGACTCAGAGCTAGACTTAGACGAATGCAAAAGACTCTGTGTCAGACTTAGACAAGATGCCAATGCAAACTAGACGTGGTTTTGAAAATGCAATTGTTAAAAAGCTACCCATAGCTTCCACAAAAAGAGGTAGGATCCAGCAGGTGTTAGGCCCAAGCAACAGCACTTTGGCTTCCTCAGCTTCTTCGACCAAACCTACTCGGTGCTCTTTTGATCACTAGACCTCAGCCAATCGGTCCTTTCCTTTGCAAGCCCCTCATCACTGTCAAACCAAACGTTGGCAGTGAAAACCTCGGTTGCCCCACCTACAGCCATCATGTTAACCTCCGATTCGGACGGGATGGATACGATGGGTTTGGGTTGATTCGCTGGGATGATATAGTGGCTAGGGTTGAATATGGTGGAGCTCGGGTTGATCTGAGTAGAGTCGATTGATATTTGACCAACCAGAGGGTCAGACTCGTGCTGAGGCAAGGAATCGGAAATGACATCGGGCTTTGGTGGAACTTGAACCGTGCCATCATCAATTAGATCTTGTATCTCGTGTCGGAGACGCAAGCAGTTATCAGTGAGATGGCCAGGCATTTGGTGGAAGGCATAGAAAAGGTTGGCATTGTAGTTGGCCGGAAGGACTTTGGGTGGAGAAGCTGGGGTCAAAAGTTTGAGGTGCCCAGACTTGACGAGTTTCTCCATTACTGCAGATAGAGATACCTCTAAGACAGAGAAACTCCGGGGTTGTGTTCGAGATCGGAGGCTTTGAGCACTTCGAATTTGGTTGATATCGGCTGTTGATGGAGGTGGAGTTGCGATGACACCACAATCGACAAGATCTTGAACGGCATGTCGAAGCCGAAAACAGGCATTGGTAGAATGGCCAGGCATTTGATGGTAGGTGCAATAGAGGTTATGCTTGAAATTGGGTGATGGATTTTTGGGTAGAGGAGTAGGATCGAGGGGCTTGATGGAACCAGCATCGAGCAGTTTCTCATAAATTGAGACCAAAGGCGCAGAGAAGCATGAGAAAGTTCTCGGTGGGTTCCGGCGAGTGGATTGAGAGTTCAAAGCAGGACTCTTGTTTGCTTGGCTGTTGCAACACATTGCCCCATCAACTGGATGCATACTTTTGTCTTCGGGGCTGAATTCATCACTAAGCATGTCCTCCCCTTTGGCAAAGGCTTTGAACAAGGAATCAGCATCCTCCTTCGAGTGAGTCCTGGCCTCATGAAACTCAGCCAGGTCTTTGAACATGTCTCCTGAGCACAGCTTGATTCCAACTGTTGGAGGGTGGTAGGCTTGAGAAGGTTCTTTGACCAGCCCCATATCTGGTTGCGAGGCTGTGGAGGAAACAAGGTCAACGAGTCCCTGGACCATAATCATCTGTTTGTCCATCTTGTGACCCAATTCTTCTACAGCTTTCCTGAGCTCAGCCATCTCCATTTGTACTGCCATTCCGAATTGATGAACAGGGTAGGTGATATAACCTTGAAAGCGAAGGTGTAACAGCCCTGGCAGACTCTTCTAAGCAGGTTTGGCTCTTCTTTTCGGTACTCTTTCCGAGGATGCAATGGCCCGAAGCTTTAACAGTAAAGTAATGAAAGCTCAGTGACGCCCTTTCAGCAGTTTATTGAAAGAATTGAAAGAACGAAAATGCCGAGATCATCGTTGTCAGTGTCCTCCTAGACTCTAGAACTAGAGACAAGTCTGTCTCATGATGCTCGGATGCTGCCAGAATCCTCGGATATTTTTTTCGAGGGTATATCCTTTGGAAAGATCAAACTGATCCTAAGAGATGTCAAAACAGACTAAATCTTTGGCTAGTCCATTTTGAAGATTCGACTTTGAATTGGAAACAACTCGGTATTGATGGCGTGACACCTTTACCGGGGTGGCGTGAGCGACAATGCGCTTTAGCCGGGGCGGTGTACGTGCGAAGCACGATAACCAAAATGACATCAACATCACGACATCAACACTTTGTGGTTCCTTATGTTCGGTTGAATCCTCAACCGGGCATGAGCCAAGGATTTAGTAAGGTTTGATTTCTCTAAGTCTCGTTGATTTAAGGACTTTTGAAAAACTAAAAACGTGCACCATCAAGATGCACGACTCTTCATCGGGTCATAGCAGCATCCTAATAAGCATAAGACAGACTCAAAAGCGAGAGACAACTTAGAAGCCGCCCTAAACATGCTCCTACGCAGAACATAATGTATGCATGCACAGTTCCAGAGACAAGTTTACCTCACAAGTTTCAGACGTTGCCGGAATCCTCAGAATTCTTTTCGACGATGTGTCCCTGAGTAGATCGACAGATCCTAAAAGATGTCAAAATAAACTAAATCTTTGGCTAGTCCCTTTTGAAGATTCAACTTTGAATTTGGAACAACTCGGTGTTGATGTCATGGCACCTTAACCTTGAACACGGAGGTGTATAGTGACAATGCACTTCAACCTGGGTGGCGCCAGCGACACGACATCACTACCTTGTTGTTCCTTATTGTCAGTTGAATCCTTAAACGGGCGTGAGCCAAGGACTTAGTAAATTTTGATTTCTCAAAGTCTCATTGAACTAAGGACTTTGCGATTGATAACGAACATTCAACAGAATGAACGACTCCTCATCGGGTCCAACAACGTCTTAGACAGCACAAGACAAACTCGAAAGACAAAACAGCCTTAAGCATGCTCCTATGCAAAACAGTGCATGCGATAGGGAAAGCAGTAACACATTGACAGTATATGTGGTCAGATGCAAATAGATCTTAACCTGTGGGTACCTGTCCTAGTTTGGAGAGTTCTAATGCTTTGTATATGCAAAAGGCCGGTTTTGGTTTGTAACAGGTTCCTCGGACTAGGGCCACAGATATACCTCCCGTTACCCGCGTTTTTCGCAGAGTAACAGTCGAACGGTAGCATGACCCATCATCGTCGAAGGTTGTCGGTCATTCGGGGTCCCCGGGCTCCGGTAAACCGTGCCGGATTGCCAAAACGATCCAACGAGGCTTATCCCACATCTATGCAAATGAGAATGCTAAAATTGATTAAGAGAAGAAGAATCGCAAAATCGCAAAATGCCTTTTCAAATTTGGCTCACTTTATTTAGTCCATCTTTAGAGGAAACTACGCAAGCGAACAATCGAAAAAGCCCCAGATTAGAATGGCCGGACACGAGGTCCTGTTAAATCACCATTCCAACCTTCGGCAGCGCGAAGCTAACCGTTTTGACAGACTTTTAATGGATTGTTCCCAAGCGTAATAAACTCTAAGTATGGATTAATATCGGTTCGATCATCCCCAGCAGAGTCGCCACTGTGGGCAGCACGCCCTGGAAATTCCGGTTTCCAAAAATGCAAGGGCCCGGATCGAGGGAGCGCGAGCGCAGGTGGCAAGCGCTCAAAAATACAGAGTCGCCACTTGAGTTTTGAAGGTCCGACACTCAAGGAACCGTATTTCGAAGCACCTGCCGCGCTGTTTGATTTGAAAAAGTTAAGGAACCAGTCCGTCATAACCATATCTGGGTTCGGGAGCCAGGTTACGAGAGGGGAAGGGTTTTATGGCACCCCTCTCGCCCAATCCGGAGATCGGTCTCTATTTAGGCATTTTAAAAACGTTGCGATTCTTCTTTTATTAATCAATTTTAGCCAGTTAGGGCGAGGGAACAGTTAATCGGGGATTAAAACTGTAACATGTTTGCAGGATGTGATAGATGGCATGGATGAGTAGCATGATGAATAATAAACGGAATGATATTGAAACAGCGATCAGATGCCAAAACTAGGCTCGGGGCAGATTCGCCCTGCACGATGACCAACTTGCATGACTGAACAGATCTGCATGCAAGTCAATCATCGCGCGAGACGCACTGACTCTCGCGCGAGTGTTGTCATCTCACCACAGTCCCAAAATCATCCCCTTCTGGGCTCTGGAAGGACCAGTGCACACCCAGGAAGCAAACCAAGCAGTGTATTGGAAGACTGTAAAATGCTAATTATTACACAATACTCCAAGCAGGAGCCAAATAAGATGAAACACAACCCCTAAACAGTGGGGGTATCAAAACAGAGGCCAAGGGCCAAGTTGCCCATGCAAGGGCCATTCATGGAAATCAGAGAACTGTCGCGCGACAGAGCGTAAACCTCGCGCGACACTCCTGACTGGACTTCCAGGAATTGCTTTACATGCTTGGGGTCCTGAGACAGATTCAGGGGATCCCAAGGGCATTCCAAACTGAACAGAAATGAATATTGAAGTGCAAAGCTGGCATTTTTAAGCTAAAGAAAGCTGTAAACTGGTTATTAGCATGCTTCACAGTGACTTAATACCAAAATAAACTACACAACAGCTATGGCAATAACCAAAAATAAGAAATGACCAGCACCCCTTCCCCACGTGGTCCAATCTCGTGCAAACAGGACTGTCGCGCGAGTGAGTGGGACCATCGCGCGAGGGTTTGCTTGGCCTCGGTTTTTGAAACCTTGCTAGCTTTAGGGCCAGGACTGGTATTGATTACCAGCCTTGACCCTGCCAGCCCCCCTCAGGGATCAGAACAGAGAGCAGAACAAAGGTAAGATATACCTTTGAATTTTGAGGTTTGAAAAGTGTTTGAGCTTTGAGCTTGAGGTTGGGTTTGAGGTTTGATTGAAATGTGAAAATGGGGAGGAAGAACAAGCTTTGTTCTTAGGGTGTCTTTGTATCTCCTTTATTAGCCTAAAAGAGTACAAAGCAAAGACCCTTTGATTGCCAAAATTTTGTTAACCTTTTGAAAGATGAACAAAGGAGGGTTTTTATAAGCTTAGCACCTTCCACTAATGGAAAGGCAGGTCTGGTCCAAAGAATGGAGGCCAGTTACTTGGTAATTAAGCTGCCCAGCTGAATAAAGGTGATGGGGACAGGTTCTGACCGTCGCGCGATGGTTCCAAACTGTCGCGCGACAATAAGCCCTGGCGCGCTGGTCAATGCTCCGGTTGACCGTCGCGCGATGGTTCCAAACTGTCGCGCGATGGCACACATCAATAGGGTTTTTGGCCTTTGGAAGTGGCTTAAGATTAGGTTAGGTTCAAGGGTTATTCAAACACTCAAAGCTCAAACACTCGACATTCCCGGGGTGTTCTTGATCCGTTTCATCATCGGGGAATCAAAAACCGTAAGTAAACTAATCTGGAAGCCCAGATTGGGGTGTCTACACCACTTTCCTCTGCCCTTCATTGATCAAATCTTGGAACGGGTTGCGGGGCACGCCTATTATTGCTTCTTGGATGGATATTCGGGGTATAACCAGATTGAGGTCGCCTTAGCCGATCAAGAGAAAACGACGTTCACTTGTCCGTTTGGGACGTTCGCTTATCGTCGCATGCCATTCGGCTTGTGCAATGCGCCCGGAACCTTTTCACGGTGTATGATGGGCATCTTTAGTGATATGATCGAGAAGATTGTTGAGATTTTTATGGATGATTTCTCGGTGTTTGGCGACTCATTTGAAGCTTGCTTGGAAAATTTGGAGAAGGTATTGGCGAGGTGTGAGGAGAAAAATTTGGTGCTCAATTGGGAGAAATGTCACTTCATGGTGACTAACGGTATCGTTTTGGGCCACATTGTATCGGAAAAGGGAATTGAAGTTGACAAGGCCAAGATCGATCTTATCGCCACCCTCCCGACCCCTAAATGTGTCAAGGATATCCGCTCCTTCCTCGGGCATGCTGGTTTTTATCAGCGTTTTATCAAAGACTTCAGTGCAATCTCCAGGCCGTTGTGCCACCTTCTCTCTAAGGATGCCCCATTTGAGTGGACCCCGGCTTGCGAAGAAGCGTTCAAGAAGTTGAATTCCAGCCTCATCTCTCCTCCCATTGTGCAAACACCGGATTGGAGTTTGCCATTTGAGCTAATGTGCGATGCTAGTGACTACGCGGTTGGGGCGGTTCTCGGGCAAAGGAAAGACAAGAACCCGTATGTCATCTATTATGCAAGCAAGACCTTGAATGAAGCTCAAATGAACTATTCCACCACGGAAAAAGAGTTGCTTGCCGTCGTCTTTGCCTTAGACAAATTCCGGTCGTATTTGGTGGGATCCCCCATTGTTGTCTACACTGATCATGCTGCATTGAAATACCTCTTCACGAAGCAAGATGCGAAAGCACAGTTAATCCGATGGATTTTGTTGCTCCAAGAGTTCAATATCACAATCAAGGATAAAAAAGGGGTGGAGAACGTCGTAGCGGATCACTTGTCCCGTCTTGAGTTCGGGGATTCTTCTTCGAAGCTTCCGATTGTTGATACATTTCCGAATGAACAACTTTTCGCCGTATCGAGTTGCCCATGGTATGCCGACATCCTCAATTATCTTGTCACTGGGCGAATTCCGGACCACTGGACCCCACAAGACCGACGGCTCTTTCTTAGTGAGGTGAAAGGATTTTTCTTTAATGATCCTTATCTATTTAAGTATTGCTCGGATCAAATCATTAGACGATGTGTGCCCGACGAAGATCACCAAGGGATCCTCTCATTTTGTCATACCGAGGCTTGCGGCGGTCATTTCTCCCATAAGAAGACCACTGCCAAAATTCTCCAATGCGGATTCTATTGGCCGAACCTTCACAAGGATGCTTATGCCTTTTGCCGTGCATGTGAGTAATGTCAAAAACTAGGTGCGGTGACTCGGAGGAATATGATGTCCCTCACCAATATCCTAGTAGTAGAAGTGTTCGATTGTTGGGGAATTGACTTCATGGGCCCATTTCCAAATTCTGGCGGTTTCCTCTATATTCTCTTGGCGGTGGACTATGTATCCAAGTGGGTTGAAGCCGTTGCCACTCGCACCAATGATTCCAAAGTGGTGGTAGACTTTCTCAAGGAGCACATCTTGTCGCGGTTTGGGATGCCCCGAGCAATTATAAGCGACCAAGGCACTCACTTTTGCAACCGCTCTTTCGAAGCCCTCATGAGAAAGTACGGGATTAAGGTCTCCACCGCCTATCACCCGCAGACCAACGGCCAAGCCGAGCTCGCCAACCGTGAGGTAAAACATATCTTAGAAAAAATCGTTAATCCAAACCGGAAAGATTGGTTACAACGTTTGACCGATGCTTTGTGGGCATACCGGACCGCGTATAAGACCGTGTTAGGCGCTTCGCCCTATCGGCTTGTCTACAGTAAGGCGTGTCACCTCCCGGTTGGGTTGGAACACAAGGCATATTGGGCTGTTAAATCTTTGAACTACCGGTTGCCTGATGCCGGTGCTCACCGTAAACTCCAACTTAGTGAGCTTGAGGAAATCAGGAGGGATGCGTATGATAACACTAACATTTATAAATCCAAAGTCAAAGCTTTTCATGATAAGACCATCCAACAAAAAAATTTTGAGGAAGGTCAAAAGGTGTTGTTGTATAACTCTAGACTCCATGTTTTTCCGGGAAAGTTGAGGTCGCGTTGGGAGGGCCCCCATGTTATACATAAAGTTTTTCCACACGGGGCGGTTGAAATTTTGGACCCCGCAAGTGGTTATATTTCCAAAGTCAATGGTCAGTGCTTAAAGCCATTTTTAGAAAACTTTGTGGTGGAGGATACGGTTGAAGAGTTAGTGGATCCAATTTACATGGATGGTCCGTTGATTTGAAAAAAAAAAAAGAAGAGGTTTTAAACATGTTTTCACGGGGAGCTTTTGCGTACTTCTGGACTTAATTGTTTGGAAGGCCCGGCCTCTTCAGAGGTACCCTTCATTGACTTGGGTTTATAGCTTCACACGCCGCTATTCAAATAAGTCATGTACCCAGCTCCGGTTCGTAAGGGCAAATCTTTTGTGGTCCGGTATAGCCACCTGTGTTTCGCCTAGGGTGTTGTCTCTTTTGTTTTGCGACACCTTAAGCGAAACATGGGGAGAAAAGTAGTACCCGTTTAATCACGTGACGATTCGGTGGTTTAAATTCTTGTACATAATAATTTTTGTGCTGGGCTATCACGAGCCGGCGGTACTAATGTCTTTTGTCTCCCGGTACGTGGTTGGTTTTTAAGCCTGTTGCAGGAACGAGCTTTGGAAGCTTTGCTAAGGACGGACAGTGACAATGACGCAAAATCCTCCAACTTGGTCGAGGTATCGGGTGGTTGACATTCCACCCCGTCGGTACATTTTTTGTCTCCCTCTCCTTATTTTACGTCTTTGTGCATCGAGGGCGCTGCTCATTTCAAGTTGGGGGGGGGGGAGATTATGTTTATACTTTATGTTTTCGTTTTTGCGTAGAAATTTAAAATTTTTTGCGATATCTTCCCATGTATGGAGTTACTTAGCATATGCTCATTCTGTGTTCGTAAGTAGCAAGGGTTCGGTGTGTATACACCATTGAAAATTTATACAACTCATCCCGAATGCATATACATGAACCGTGTGTATCATATCTCCAAAGTGCATTTGAGTCGGTTGAGCATATAGAGTGGAGATTCATTTTGTTGTATCCCATGTTTCCTTGCTTTTCGTACCTGTAGTTTAGGCCTTATCTTCTCTTGTACATACTTAGGTAATTTTGATTCCGGTCATGCATTGCAAATGAGGCTAAGGTTTGTTTGAAAAAATGATACAAGGCATTGTTTTTGTGATTAAACCACATATTATCACCCTTGATCCTTGTTTGAGCTGTGTCCAAACCCAATTCCTTGTTAAACTTAGGATACCGGTTGGTTGGAGGATGGTCGGGGCTGTGATTTTAGGTTTTGAGCTTGACTGGTGTGGGATTTGGAAGTTGGGAAGTGCTGTGGGCCAATCTGCAGATGACAGGATTTTGGAATGTCTACCGGTAGGAATTGAATACCTACCGGTACAAATTGAGATCAGTGAAGCCATCAGTTGGCCAAATCAGAATGTCTACCGGTAGAAGATCAATGTCTACCGGTAGGTCGCGCCAGTCCGAGATCTGTATAAAAGGGGCAGTCGGTTCATTTTCTTGTTCTATTCCCAGAAAAAACTGCTCTTTCTCTCTCTAACCCCTCCAAAACTCACGAAACCCTAGCCTCACCCTCTCCACTGCCGAATCCTACCCAAAAACTCCACTAAATCTTCGGAATCCTCCTCAATCCTTCATAGATTCCCAACCCCACCTTCAATTTCAAGGTCTTTGTTCCCCATCTCTGCACCACCCTACCCCAGGTAACTCTCTCTCTCTCCACTCGAAATTACCCACGAATTTCTCACTCCAGACCCCATCTTTTCATCTCTCTTCATCTCTAAACCTCCATAACCACCCCCAAACTCAAATTCCCAAACCCTAGGTCCGAAAATCTCTGCTGCCTTTTCGCCATGTCTGAGGTAATGCGTTCATACGATCGTTCCAAGGCTGAGGGGAACAGAAAAAGGGTTGATATGTCCACAAGGAAGAGGGGCGAGGGCTCCTCCAATGAACAGAACGAGGAGCGGAGGAATAAGAGGAAGGAGGAGGGTGAGAGGAAGAAACACATGGAGTGGGTGGCCACACTCAAAGGGCGGAAAGCAACTTGCGAGCGACAGGTCTGCGAGCACAGTTTGGCCGAGAATGGGTACATCAGAATCATCCGGGAGAAAGGTATGAAGCACTTTTTCGAAGAAATTAGGGGGTATGTTAAAATCTGGGTCGTAGATTTCTTTTCTCGTATGAAATATGACATAGCTAATGCTAAGATTGAGACCACTGTGGGTGGTGTTGACATAGTAGTGACCCCCAGTGTTTTTGCTGCATACCTGGGCTATACAAGGCCGGAGGAGGAAACCATCACCTATCCTCGGCCTGGTGGGGAGTTGGCGGATATGAACGTGGTTTACGCTGAGGTTTTTGAGGGGGGGATGCGTTCCGAGATAGGGGATGACTTAAGGGATGAATACCGGACCATGAATAAGGTCCTGCACTACAACCTGTTTCCCCATGGTATGGAGAAAACCCCTTATGAGCAGGAGTTGGAGTTACTCTACGTGTTCATGAATGAAAATGAGACTATGGACTTTGCCCAATGGATCTTCGATCAGCTCGTACAATTCAAACATGAATTCAGAAAAGGATTGAACTTTCCCTTTCCCGCCATGATTACCGAGCTTTGCCTAGACAACGGCCTCACCCTCAACAACCAAAGATTTGACCCAGGCTCGCCGGGCATCATCAATGCTACTTCGGAGAATAAGAGCAGGACGAACGTAACGAAGATGAGGGAAGCCCAAGCCCAAGCTCAAGTCCAAGGGGACCCTCAGGCTGGCACGTCCAGTGTGCCTTCTAGCTCTGCTCCGAAGAAGAAAGGGTCGACTCTGAAAAGGCTTTTGTGTCAGCTTTTGTGCCGCACGGCGGAAGTTCAGGAGGACCAAAGAAGGGCGGACCACAAGGCAAGCTTCTATTATGAGCAGATGGCTGAGCAGACGGGGAGGAGGTATGAGCCCCCAGCGGAGTTTACAACGGACAAGGCTATTGATGAGCACTGTAGCCCTGATTACTCGGAGGATGAGCTCGATGAGGATGAGATACGGGAGGTGGAGCAGCTGTATGATCCGGGGATGTTTGAGCAGACTTTTGGCCCTGGAGCTCAGTGATTGAGGTGGTGGTAGTATGTGGTAGTGGTGGAGTTTGTGGCAACTCTAGTTTGTGTTTATCGAGTCGGTGGTTGAGTCATGTCTTTGATTTTCAAGTCTGTTTTAATTTTCTGTCATTAGTCTTGTTTTGTCATACTGAATGCGTTTCAATTGGGGCAGTCGTATTTTGTGGTTCCGGTCGTGGGGTAGTCCGCCGAGCTAGCATAGACCGGTAACCATTTTGCTTACCCTATTTTCTGTTGCTAACCGAACTCATTACAAGCCTCGAAGACCTTAGTTGATTTCAAGTGCATTGGTGTCTCTATGCAATGCGTTTTCGGAATCTTTTATTACTTCTAGCTTGTCTGTTCTTGATTTTTCTAGTTCTTGCATTTCGTAGTTTCAATTCCCTGTTGAGCTTTCCTTTGATTGCTAGCGTAACTGTTTGGACCCCTGTTATCGCTTTAACCTTTTGTATCTAAGCATGGGATACGTTTTGCTTGTTTGAGGGTTGTTGTTGTTTTGGAGTGTTGACCTCTGTGAGGGTTGGAATCGAGGCTTGTTTTGCCAAGCTTACTCACGTGTTTCACTTGCATAAGATCTGATAAATATGGTTCATGGCATGTTTTTGGGGATGAGTTGTTGCACTGTCAGACGGAATTAGTTTTGACCCTTGCTCTTCTGAAATATCAAGCATATGTTTCGTACCTTTTGATCAAATGGGAAGATTTGGTAGTCGTTCTTGAGCTTTACATCGTTTGCTAAGGACTAGCAAAGTCTAAGTAGGGGGTGTGATAAGCCCGTAATAGTGTAAATAATCGGGCTTATCTCGCTCATTTTTGCCACGCTCACGCGCATAACTCCTTGTTTTTGAATGATATTGCGCGAAAGGTGGGTTTTTGGTGATTACAGGTTTTCATTGTGAATAAGGCTTGAGTAAAGCCACGTTTCGCTCCAACGATATTCGGGGATCCGAGGGCTCCAGTCGGAGCGATTCCGGAGCTTGGGGATTGTCGTGGTAGCCCCGGAACAAAGCCTGACATGAGCTGCTGAGAAGGACTGGCCAAAGGAGAATGTCTACCGGTAGAGATTAATGTCTACCGGTTCAATTCCAGATCAGTGAGGCCACCATTCTGCACCAATTTGAATCGGCAAATGTCTACCGGTAGAGATCAATGTCTACCGGTAGAAATCCAGTTAAAGCAGCCTCAGCTTTTGCTACGTAGCCGTTCTACCGGTAGGTGACCAATGCCTACCGATAGACATTCCCCAGTTTCTGCAGATTTCTATTTTCTTTTTCTTTTTCTTTTGTAACTAAAAAGGGGTACTATATAAGTCCCCTTTGCACGTTTTTAGGGTTATCTTAGATCATTTTGAGCTAGCTCTTTCTCTCTCTACCTCCCTCTCCTCTCCAACTCTCAAACTGTCATTAATGGAGCATTGATTGGTGGGTTTAGGGGTGGTTGCCCTTCATTAAAGTTGTAAGTAACCTTGGAATCTTCATTAATCAAGTGTTTATTTCTAATTTGAGCATGATTTCGTTTTCTCCTTTCCTTACCCTTGTTCATTTCACTTCCCCTTTGATTATGCGTGAGTAATGTAGCAAGATTAGGTTATGGGATGATTAACATCTCGTAACCAAGGGTATTCCTTGTTCTTCTCTCTCTAAACTTCATTTTCAAAGAGTAAACATGTTTTAGGGTATTTTTACGTAGCAAAGCTTGGAGATGTTAACCCCTTTGATCATTTGTAGGCAAGGGTTTCGATTTCTTGCCACAGGTGATGCTTAGGGCTATGTCTTTCCGAGCGTTTGTCAAAATGTTCCCAAAACCCTAATCTGTTTACCAATCATTTTGAAAGAGAGGAACAAGGGTGCTTTTGAGTTATGGGTGTTAGTTATCTTTTAACCTAATTTTTAGTTAATCTCCAGTTAAAAAGCCGTAGTTAGGTTAAGTAGCCATCTTTCCAAATCACTCAATTGGCCGTCTCAACGCCGAATTTGGTTGGCGGCCCTAACGCTAAAACTCTCGACACTCACTAATCTCCGAAGCAAAGTTATGGACACGCTCCCTGTGGAATCGATCCCGGACTTCCGAGTTTTATTATGCTTTCAACCGACCTAGCCCTACGCTTGGGGTAATCTTATTCTGACGCACATTAAGGTCGCAAGCATACATCTTGGCTCTAGTCCGGGGAACCCTTCTGAAACCAAAATCGGCCTTTGCATTTGTACATAACCATAGAACCTTCCCGACTAGGACAGGAACCCATGGCTAGGACTTATGTGATATATCCTGTTTATGTGTATTCTGTACATACATGTCATTCACACATCATTGCATCTTGCGGGCTAGAGGATTGGACTCCCTTAGAATTCTTTAGGACTTTTCGGTCAGTCTAGGAGACTATAAATCCATGGAGGTTGTGATATCTCTGGTGTTTGCCGTGCCCGAACGGCTCCCTTGACATGGGATTAACCTTGAAGGTGTGCGTATTTGGATTCTGACGGTCACATTGCCCTGTCTCGAATGGTCAAGATAAGGAGATTGGCTCCGGTTCCGAAACGATCGGAATTTAACCTGCCTGACAGTACCTACCCGGACCGCCAGAAATCTTTTGTACAAATGCCCCAAGTGAAACTCAAGTCACAATAGGTTTTAGGACCTATGAGGCACGTAGAGGGTAGGACGGACATACGAGATGGATTCTGAGTTGCTCCCTTTTGCCTTATTGCCAGTTCAGAAACATTGGACACCTACAAAAAGAAGAGGCTTTACCCAATTGGTTTCGTCCGTCTCGAAGACTGGTTCGCGTAGATACCCTGGAAGTAACCCAACTGGTTGAGGTCCACATAGAACAGGAAGGGCAGTCGTCATTAGCAGTTTCGCCAAGCCCAACAATACAGGAGTCTCTGTCACCTGAAAATCCCTTACCAATGGCTGACCAAGGAAGTGGGGTAGAAGAGCTTAGGCAGAACATGGCCACCATGGATGCTCAGTTTAGGCAATCCCTTGCTGGTATGGATACGCAACTCAAAGCCTCGGTTGCATCCATGAAATGCGACATGAATATGATAATGGAGTCTATGCAGGAGGTTTGTGACAAGCTTTTAGTTAAGACTGACATACCCAAGGATGAGACGCCAGCCAAGGACACGCCAGCAATCGACCCCAATTTAGCCGCCCTTATGGCTAAAATTGGTAAGTTGGAAGAATCCGTGCAAGAGAATAAGCGATTAGGAAGGGGAGAAATTGACATGAACAAATTGTGCTTGCTCCCTAACGCTAAGTTGCCGGAAAAATTTAAAAGCGTGGATTTTGCAAAGTTTGACGGTACTGGAGATCCAAAGGCTCACCTTCAAGGGTATGTTGGTTCACTCACCATGAGGGGAATCGAAAAGGAAGCCATGGCTCAGCTATTCCACGAATCTCTGTCAGGGCCAGCTCTGCAATGGTTTCTTACCCTGGAACCCTCTAAGAAAAGGACTTAGGAAGACATTGGGACGGCATTTGTGGCTCAATACGATTTCAATGTCGATCTAAAGATGACCACGAGGGAACTAGAGAGCACCAAGATGGGTGAGAAAAAAGGTTTCGCTGACTTTGTAAAACGTTGGAGGGCTAAAGCCGCTCAAATGCAAAGCAAACCAGACTTAAAAGAACATATAAGGATCATCACCAAGAACCTGCCAAACTCTTTTGCCCCATACATGGTTCTCTCCCAGGCAGCCCCGAATTTCGAAACTTTCTACGACTCAGGCCTGGCTGTAGAGGAGGCACTGCGAGACGGTACATTGGAAAAGAAGGAATCAGGAGCAAAGCCCAAAATGGTGTATTCAGGGAACAGTAATGTCCTCTTCGAGAATTCCAATCAGGCTGGAACTTCATCCACCAAACCGGCAGAAGTCCCAACAAAGAGTCTTCACCCAATTTAGCACTCCTAGATCCGCCTTACTCAAAAAGCTTACCGAAGTAGGAGTGCTGAATCCTCTTCAGCCACCACAGAACATTCCACCCAACCTAAACCAAAATGTCTACTGCGATTTCCACCAAATGCATGGCCATACCACTGACAACTGTATCCGTCTCCGTCATGAGATTTAAAACCTCATTGACAATAAAGTCATTGATACCCCTCCTTCCGACAAACCAAACACCATGACAAATCCCTTGCCACAACACAATACTCCCTTCCATATCAACTAAATCACCCAAGCCAAAAGTCAAGACTTTGATCCTATCTCTTTCATCGTCCCTGATACCGAACCAAAGCCTGTTGTGGAAATTCCCGAAGAAACTGCCCTCTGTTACCTTTGGGATTGGGGAGATTTGATTGCCGATTGGAAAGAGTTTGAAGTCGCCAATTTCCAAGAAGACGTAAATCCGTTCTTTGAGCCGGAATGGGAGGTTGATTGGCAAAACATTCATGCTGACCCTCTTGATGGGTTTTCTCTGTACATGATGTTCGAAAGTCAAAATGGTAACTTGCCGGAGATGCCTGAATGGGAATGGAATCCAATTCCGGATGAATACCAACTCTTGGCCTGGAATGATCCTTTGGATACCTTCTCTATACCCATGTTGTTTGCAGAAGAATACCAACCACAGACAGTGACCTACAACTGGCCTGAACCAGTTTCATTTCAACCGAATCTCTCCTACCTCCACGATCTCATAGCTAACGACCCATACAACAATGTAGGTCTTGCTCCATACCCAGAACCGCCGGGTCCCGGAGAAGATGTGGCTAGTAATGAGTTCGACCCAATGGACTATCTGGCCGACGAAGTTAAGTTAGAATCGTCTGTTACTTTCCCAAAGGATGCTGATGTTGCCATGATGAATTTGTGGGAAGATGAACCGGGAGCTAAGACAAACATGTGGGGTAATACAGAAATTATCAACATAAAGGTGGGAAATGAAGAATGGACCGTAAATAGGGCAGTAGCAGAAGCTGAAAAATGGAAGCCCGAGGATCTGTGGGAGGACCTGGTTATCGCTGACTTGGCTGCCAACCTCCAAGATACCGCTATTGGAAACAAGCGTAAGGCCCTAGCTGATTTATGGAATGAGGAGTCTAAGTACCAACAGATTGGTCAGCTGACCAGGAGTGGTCGAATTTATCAACCCCCTAATCTTCAAATTGGAGAATCCTCTAACCCTCCAGCTCCACCGACCAAAGAACCTTCTAACCCGTTCGTTACCCCAATCAAAGATACTTTCCAACCCTTTGCCCCACCAGTTAAAGAGCCTTCACGCCCTGAGAAAAACCCAGAAGGAATCATCAAGCGCCAGCTTGAACAGACTCCGACCAAAATGTCTATTTGGGACGTGCTTGTTCACTCCACCTGCCGTCGCGAAGGATTTATCCAAGCTCTCTCTCACCTAAAAGTTCTTTCTGCCATAACCCCTGACGAACTTGTGGCACTCATCAAAACCATATCCGTCAAACATGCTATCACCTTCACTGATCGAGATTTGCCCGCTGAAGGAACTGATCACAATCGACCACTCCATGTCACTCTGAAATGCCACAGAAAATGGGCACCGGTAATTTTGATTGATAACGGGTCAGCAATCAATGTTTGTCCACTCCGTGTTGCTTATTGCCTGGGATACAAAAATAGTGATTTCTCTCCATCAGAAGTCAAAGTTCGGGCGTATGACAACACCCGTCGAGATGTGATTGGGACCCTCATGTTTCCTATGACTTTCGGACCTTATCAAACAGATGTGGAGTTCCATGTGGTAAACATTCCCGCATCCTTCAACCTACTGCTGGGTAGACCTTGGATGCATCGACCTAACATCATGGCAGTTCCTTCAACGCTCCATCAAAAAGTTAGACTGGGACTTGAGACTGGGATGCTCACCATTCATGGCGACTCCGGAATTCGCGCTCCCGTGGAAGACAATGCCCCACTTTTTGAGATACAGCATGGAGAGGAAGACATTGCTCTAGGCGGCTTCTCTCTTGACACCTCTAATTCTGTTTTCACCATCAAGATTGATGATGACTTTGTCATTAGTAATGTCGCCATAAAGATAATGAAGAAAATGTCCTACATGCCAGGTTTGGGGTTGGGAAAAAAATCTCCAAGGGCCAGCACAGTTTGAAGAACCAGGAACTTTAACCCGCGTAACAGGCTTGGGATACCACCCTTCTGAGAATAAGAAAGAAAAGAAGGGAGACAGATTGGAGGACTATTTTGTCAAAGAAGAAGCAAAACAGATTTACCAAGGGCAGCCAGAGCTGTTCTGGGACAAAGAAACCAACACCTTCCTACCAGGGTTTGAAATATTCGCTAATGATGTCTGGCCAGAAAGTGATGAAGAATTCGAAGCAGTAATCAAACCAGCAAAGATGGCCGATTGGGTTGAAACTCTTGCCATGGGTAGCCTAGCAACCTTATTCGAGGAAGACGAGCCATTGGGTATAGCCGTGGAAGCAGAAGTGCAGATGCTAGGGCAGGAGGCCCTCGAAGACCCGACTTCACTCATCATGGATGCCGCTGGAGATTATAAGAACTGGACTTTCATACCAAGTGCAACTAGTCATGAGCTTGAGTCTGAAACTGAGTCCCCGAAGTCCCCTAGGATTTTTGAGTCTTCTGAGTCTTCTGAATCTGTTGAGTTGGAATCGGTGCCTCTTGGCCCAACTCCTCAGAGTCTGTATTTTGAGTTTGAGTCTACCCGCGTGTATGGTGCCCCCGAGGCCTTTGCTTATGATGAAATAAATGAATATGATTCCGCTTACTTCCCTGATTTTGAAATAAATTGTGTCGACCCCAATAATGAAGAGATCGATTTCGAGGGGGAAATCCCTGAAGAAATTCGGTCCCTAATCGAAAGGGAAGACGAAAGGCATGCTCAGCCTGTAAAGGAAGGAATTGTTTCAATAAATTTGAGGGATGAAGGGAATCCTCGAGTGATTCAGATCGGTTCCGCGCTGTCAGAAGAAGAGCGCCAGGCTCTTGTAGAATTGTTAAAAGAATTCGAAGATGTTTTTGCATGGTCACACGTTGACATGCCCGGAATCAATCCTGAAATTGTGGAACATCAGATTCCCCTTCACCCTGATGCAAAACCAGTAAAACAGAAACTGAGACGCATGAGGCCTGACTGTGTGCTTAAAATAAAAGATGAGGTAACTAAACAGATCAATGCTGGGTTCTTAATGGTAACTAAATACCCTCAGTGGGTCGCGAACATCGTTCCCGTTCCAAAGAAGGATGGCAAAATCAGGGTCTGTGTGGACTTCAGGGACTTAAACAAAGCTAGCCCCAAGGATGACTTCCCTCTGCCGCACATTGACGTGCTAGTTGATAACACCGCGGGACATGCCTTACTTTCTTTCATGGATGGTTTCTCGGGGTATAACCAGATTCTCATGGCCCCGGAAGACCGAGAGAAGACCACATTCATTACTGAATGGGGAACTTATTGCTATCGGGTCATGCCTTTTGGGCTAAAGAACGCTGGCTCCACCTATCAGCGAGCCGCTATAACCTTGTTGCATGATATGATTCATAGAAAAGTGGAGGTTTACGTTGACGACATGATCGTAAAGGCAAAAGAGCGAGAAGGCCACTTACCCGCGCTAGAAAGTTCTTTGAAAGGATAAGGAAGTACAGGATGCGCCTCAACCCGGCTAAATGCACGTTTGGAGTCACTACGGGGAAAATGCTTGGGTTCATGATCACCACTCGCGGCATCGAAATCGATCCATCAAATATTAAGGCCATTCTGGAAATGGAACCGCCACGGACAGAGAAAGACGTAAGGAGCTTCCTTGGCAAAATACAGTTCATCAGCCGGTTTATTGTGAAACTGACTTCAACATGTGAACCCATATTTCGCTTGCTCAAGAAAGGAACACCATTTGCGTGGAATGACAAATGTCAGCAAGCCTTCGAGGCCATCAAAGCCTATCTGAGGAATCCGCCAGTCTTAATGCCACCTGAACCAGGAAAACCTTTGATCTTATACTTGTCAGTCACTCCGTCTTCCATGGGGTGTATGCTGGCACAGGAAGGAGACGATGGGGTTGAAAGGGCTGTCTACTACCTCAGCAAAAAGATGGTCGGATCCGAGGAACGCTATACTCCCTTAGAGAAGACGTGTTGGGGACTCGTTTGGGCTTCCAGAAAGTTAAGACATTACATGCTGGCCTACTCGGTGAGATTAATATCCCGAATGTATCCTTTGAAGTATTTCTTCGAGAAGCCGGCACTTACAGGAAGAATGGCACGATGGTTATTAATGCTAGCAGAATTCGAATTAAAGTATGTCAGTAGAAAGTCAGTGAAAGGAAGAGCCGTCGCTGAATTCTTGATTGACTGTCCAGTCGAAGGAAAGGAGGATGCTGAATTCGAATTCCCGGATGAAGGCATAATGACCATAGCCGAAGACATATGGCAATTGTATTTTGATGGAGCAGCCAATCAAAAAGGATTTGGGATTGGTGTGCTGTTGATTTCGCCGGATGGGTCGCATATCCCACTTGCATTCAAGCTTAACTTCGAGGTCACCAACAATCAAGCGGAAAACGAAGCTTGTATTGTAGGCATGGAGGCAGCCATCGAAATCGGCATAGAGAAATTGGAGGTTGTGGGAGATTCGAACTTGGTCGTTTCTCAAGCAAACGGTGACTGGAAGGTCAAAGAAGAGAAGCTAAAGCCATACCATCGAGACCTCGAAGATCTCATTCCCCATTTTAACAAAGTAACTTTCACTCATGTCCCGAGACTCAGGAATCAATTCGCTGATGCTTTGGCAACATTGGCCTCTATGATCGAAATCCCTGTCGGTGTAAAGCTAAGGCCAATTGTGATCGAGCAAAGGGACGCCCCGGTATATCAGCATGTCATGGTCATTAATGAACCTGAAGATGGTCACCCTTGGTTCTACGATATTTGGAGATTCGTAGAAATGGGAGAATACCCCTCTGAAGCAAGCAAGAAAGACAGGATCGCCCTTCGGAGAATGGCAGCCCAATACATCATTTGTGGAGGAAATTTATACCGAAGATCTCACTATGGAACCCACAAGCTGTGTATTCGTGGTGAGGAGGCGAAAAGGGTAATGAGGAAGTCCACGAAGGAGTATGCGGTCCTCACATGAATGGTATGATGTTGGCCAAAAAGATTTTGAGACAGGGCTACTTCTGGTCCACCATGGAGACAGAGTGCGTGGAATACGTACGACGCTGTCATAAATGCCAGATTCACGCTAACCTCACGCATGTCCCGCCGCATGAATTGCAGCAAACGACCTCGCCATGGCCTTTCTCGACCTGGGGAATTGATGTCATCGGAAGGATTGTGCCAGCAGCCTCTAATGGCCATAAGTTCATCCTGGTGGCTATCGATTATTTCACGAAATGGGTGGAAGCAGCCTCATATGCAACTCTGACCGCAGTTCAAGTCACGCACTTTATCAAGCAAAACGTCATCTAACGGTATGGGGTCCCACAGGCATTCGTATCCGATAATGGGGTTCATTTCAAAGGCCAAGCTAGGGAAGTCTTGGAGGAGTTTCAGATCCAAGTACACAAGTCAACAACCTACCGACTGCAGACCAATGGGGCCGTAGAAGCAGCCAACAAAACAATCAAAACCGTTCTGGAAAAAACCATTCAATCTGCAAGGGATTGGCACGAACGACTACCTTTGGCATTATGGGGATATCGTACGTTTGTACGTACACCAACGGGGGCAACTTCGTACTCTTTGGTTTATGGCATGGAGGCCGTGCTCCCCATAGAATTAGAGGTTCCATCCCTTCGAACTATGATCGAATGCAATGTCCAAGAGGCAGATTGGTTGAGCAACCGATTTAAAGAACTTATGTTGTTCGATGAACGCCGTCTAAGGGCGCTTTACCATATTCAAGGATATCAAAGGAGAATTGCGTGTGCATTCAATAAAAAGGTGAAGCCCAGGGACTTGGCAGAAGGCGACATGGTTTTGAAGGAAATACGAGCACCGGTCTATGATCCACGAGGAAAGTTTCGACCAAAATGGTCCGGGCCTTATATCATCAAGACTATTCTATCGGGAGGAGCTACGCAACTCATCGACCTGGACGGAAACGAATTCTCAACTCTAGTCAACCTGGATCAACTCAAACGCTACTACCCCTGAGAGAGGCTCGCTGGGCTGAAAGCTGCAAGGGCAGTCAGTTCCAGGCAAAAATTAGAGCAAAAGCCTGCTAAGATGAAAACCCGCAAGGGCATCTTAGGCAAAAGTTAAGGCATACAATGAACGAGCTCGCTAGGCCGAAAACCCAAAAGGGCGGTACTAGGCAAAAATTAGAGCGCAAAAGGAGAGTGTCAAAACCAGAGCGAACCCTATCCTTGAACTACGTCATGACCTGATTCCTTCATCAAAAAGGATACGTAGGCATTCTCGCTGTGGGACTCGGTCACAATCAATCAAAGCAACAATCTAGGTTGACAGAATTCAGAAAGGTAGAATCAGAAAAGGGGAGACCCTTTGTAACTCATTTTATTGAAATAACTGCTTCTAATACATGGGGCTGAGCATGATTTTCAAAAATAAAAAGTGCAATACAATAAAAAAGGAGGTCCATGATTTATTCAATGGTCAGGGTAGTAAGATCGAGTCAGTTTCCTCGGGCTCTTGCCCTTGCAGCAATGTCCCTCTTGAGCCATTTTCTATAGCTCCCACACACTGCCACAGATGGGTAGGATGAGCGTCGGTCACCTCGCGAGACCTCCAGAATCGCTGGTAGTGGCAAAGGGCCGAATGACGAAAGAAAGGCAAAACCACATCCACCAGGACCTCTGCAGGAACCTCCTGTCTCAAACCAAGCTGACGCTGAATCCGATAGGGGATGTACAAGGTGAAAGCCTCCAGCCCGGGAAGAACCACCCACTGGGAGCCCATGTAGTGTACAGTCATGGGCGGAAGATCAAGCCATGAGCATTTCCAGGAAATAGTCTCAGCCCGCCGACGTTTGAAGAAGTTGACCCACTCGGAAACTCGCCTATCCGCAAATTCAAAGCACTGAGAGGACAATAACCTAGCCCCATACGCCAAATTGCCAGGAGGGAGAGTCAGTACGTTCACCTTGTCACAAAGCCAAATCTGCCAAAGAGGGAAAACAAGTGAGAAATCGTAGAAAGCCAAGCCCAACGTTAAAGAAAATAGGAAAAGCTTGAAAGAGGAAAGATGCGGCAAAAACCAACCTGTAAGAGAAGGGGGCTGCCTCCAAAGGTCTCAGTCTCTCCAGAACGAACCCTATCCAAACCCATCAGTGTCTCAGCCAATACCATTGGAATCATGTCCTTCCGAGCTCCAATCTGCACTGCAATGCTGACCAATGCCGAGCTAGCATGACCAGTGGAAGGAACCAAGAAGTAAGCAGCAAGTAAGCACATGCAAAGAGCAGTAATGCGCGGAGTGTGGTAGGTTGTGTCCGCTAGGTTGCCAAGAGGAAAGAACATCTCAATGAGGCGCATCACATTGAGGTAACGAGCAACACCGTCATTCAAACCGAGGGAAGCAGCTAGAACCTTGGACATGTTTTCACGCACGGGAGGGACAATGACATCTCCAGAGCCGAAGCCGCTAAGATAGGCGCGAAACTCTTCAATTGTAGGGCAAAGCTCTTGTTCACCAAAGCGGAATACGTGCACCTCCGGATCCCAAAGACTTGTGGCAGCCTTCAAGAGTTCGGGACGAAGGCGGATGTTGCGAAGGTATCTCATAGAGTAGAGACCATGCGCCCGAAAGTTGAGCCAATCGACCCCCTCCATGGAAATCAACCATGGTCGTAGTGAACCGGTGAGAGAAAGAGCCATTGAGAGGAGGTGAAGGTTTGAGGAAGAAAGGTATGGTTAGTATGAGGCCTAAGGTTTGAATTTATAGGAAGGATAGAGGAGACAATTTCAACTTTCAAAAGAGCCTTGGGTTCCAAAAGTGTAGATTTTCCATAAAGTCTTACATAGGGAAAAGCTTGGTCATGCCCTAAAAGAACAAAGTAGACATGCACTGGTTCGGAAATGATATAGAATAAGTCAAACCTCAACCCTTGTGCAATCTGTCTTGGGAAGCAACAAATGGCAGAGTGTCAGGAAAATAGTGCCGCACGGCATAATGGAAGAACGCGCGGCATAATAGATCCAAGAGAAAACCACGGCACAACATGGATACGCCGCTGGATCATATGGAAACCCGCACGGCACTTTGGAGCCCCGTGCGGCATATCAAGTCTGCATTTCTGCAGACTTTGACAGCAGAGGTTTGAAACCAATTCGAAGGCACTCGCAAGCATCACCAACTCTCATAACACACTTCAATGGGTATTTGGGACTTCGGGGAACTTCCACCTCGTGTCAACTCTCAAAATTCGACGTAAAAACACCAAAAGGTCAATAAAACCCATTTCTTAAGTCATGTCAAGGTATCGGAGTCCGTTTCAAGTTGATCTTTCGAGTCCTACAGGCCATAATGGTCAAAAGTGACCTGGTCCAAGTTCCGTTTTGCGGTCAATGTCAAAATTTGAGAATGTCACCCTCCAAAGTCAAAGTTTTCTTGCTTTTCAGGCATGTTTTCAAGCAGTTTTCAGTTTTCAAATGAGAGCTTGAGTTTTATAGTCATGCGTCAAATATCAAGGGTTGATTCTTGAGCAAAGTGTTAGTTTTTCAGAATTACTCATTATCTTCTTTGATTTCTATTCCAACGTCGATAGATCTTTGCCCCAACATACTGCTCATCATAAAGCTCGAGTTCGCTTCAGATTATGGCCAAAAGGACTAGTTGCATGCATTGGTTAGTGTTTATGTTATTCAATCTTTCTTAGACGAATGACAATAAGAGAAATTGAATGGCATAAACAATGAAAGAATAAGCTTTTCTATATATATAATCTCCAAAATATCCATGAGCCGAAGTACAAAAGGCGCGCATAGCTCAAAATCCTATCTACCGAGGGTAAACAGGCACCCTTCCAAAAGAAGCACGCAGGCTCCACAAAAAGGCAAAAACAAAAGAAGGAGCTCAACCCTCATCCCCGTCCTCGTCGTCATCCTCTGCCTGAGAAAGCCTCCTGAGTACCTGACGCCCTAGGCACCGTACTCCCCGAGGTATCAGCTAGGTCGACGTCTGTCGCCTCCTCAGTCTCGTCAGAGACGTCTATAGGCTCGTCCTCTGTCTCTCCGGAAAGCCGTGGCCTCTTCGACGGAGGCTCCTCCCGCGAGCCAGCATAGGAAGCCTGTGGCCCCCTGCATGCGCACAGACTTCCTGCGCAAACCCACGCGAAGCCCCTCCTCCAGCCTGCAATAACATGGCATTCATCATTTGCATCGTAATCATAGCATAAGCAAAAATAAGTAAAAGCATAGGGTTTGAAAGCCTTACCATAGTCCCGCCAGCACGAAGAAGCACCTCTGGAGCGTGGCCCATGGCGTACTGCCTCACCAGCTGCTCTAGGCCCATCATGGCCCCGGCCATCTCTCTCACGTACTCCGTAGTCGCTTGCACAATAGGTCAATTGATTAGAACGTACGGTGATAATAACAAGTACATGCAAAGGGGTGAAAGAATGCGAGTTATACCTGAGCAAGGAACTCCGGAACTGCAACTGTGGGACGTGGCACCACCACTACGCCAGAAACCCCCTGGGCAGTCGTCACGTCCACAGTCCAGGAGAGTCGAGGTAAGCTGGCCCCGCTCGAACCTGCTCCATCGCCCTGGCCGTCACCGCCACCTTCACTCCCTCTTCCTCTTCCTCTCCCTCCTCTCCCTCCTCATCCGCCTCTACCACCTGCACCACCTGGCGCTCGAAGCGTCGCCTCCCAAGCAACAGCTCGTACCCCAAAACTCGGCATCAAGTACCGAGCCCGGTACTCAGCATAGTCAACGCCTGCCTGGAAGAGCGGCTCCAGCTCGGGGTCCAGTCGTACGAACCGCTCAACCTCCCCCCTGGTGTACAAGCTCGTCCTCTACACCAGAGCAGGAAGGGGACCACAGACACAAAAAAGGTCCAGCCTCAACGACTGACGTGACACCCGATCACCCAGGTACCACTGCCAGCCGTAAGGGGACTCAAGAAGCACTCTCCCCCTCGTCACCTCCCTACTCCGGACCAAGTAAGGAAGCTCGCAGCGATCCCACACACGCCAGCGAATCTGCAATCAAAGATAAACAACATCAGCATGAGATTTGAATAAAAGCTATCAAGAAATGAAAGCATGCGAGATGTAGTCATACCCTGTCAGGACGAAGCTCGTCTAGGAAAAGGCGGTAGGCGTTCAAGGCGCCCTTCCCCTTCTTCACTCCCCGGAATTCCTTGGACCAACGTAGGGCCCGGGGAAGTACTGTGTCGCTAGGGCAGGAGGTCTCGGGAGGGTACATGTCCAGTACCTCGTACGTCCACAGCTGCAGAATCAAACATCAAGGATTAGCACATGATATGCAATAAGTGAATAGAAAGACAAATAAAATGCAAGAGAAGTTCGAAATGTACCTCCCAGACTCTCCAGTAGCCGCCGAGGCTCTTCCCCGCACCTCGGGAAAGAGACCCCATGAAGGCGTAGCACGCCCCCAAAGCTGCGCCGCCCCAGTCAAAACGGGCTATCTCCCCGACGTCCCTCAAGGCCGGTAGGAGCGAAAGGTGTACCCGGTTGCGCCTGTTGGGAAACAGGGACGCACCGAGCAAGTACAACAGAAAGCACCGCACCATCTGCTCCTCCTGCACCCTGTCAGTCGGGAGCTCCTCTGTCCAAAACCCCAACAGCTGGGCGTACTGGGCGTCCTCCTTCTCCGCCCTCAGCACGTACCCCAGCATCTCCTACTGGAACACCGCGCTCCTCCTCGTAGCGGCGTCGTAAGGGATAGGGTCACCTCCGACCCTCAGACCAGTGATCGCCGCAAAGTCCAGCGGCGTCACCGTCAGCTCGCCAAAAAGGAAGTGGAACGTGTTCGTCGTGTCCCACCACCTCTCAGCTAGTGCCCTCACCACCTGGCGATCGTTGCTCGCCTTCGTCAGCACGCTCACAAACTCCCCGAAGCCCGCCTGCCTTACTATCTCCCTCACAGCCTCGGGGAGTCTCTCCCAGAACGTCGGCACGTCAGCCGCACCACCGTAGCACGAGATGGTGATCGCCTGTTGCAATAAGTTGATAACATTCAGTAAATAGGTATACTATTCAAAGCGAATACAACATTCAAATAAGGAAATAAAAGTACGATGCGTTGAAATTTGAAATGCAAGTGTGCAAGGTATACCTCGTCTCGGCGCAAGGAAAGGTGCTGCTGTGGGTCCCTCAGAACCAGAGCCTCGTCATACGTAGGCCGCTCCGGCCTGTAGGCGTCTAAAAGAGTAGGGACCACCACGTGCCGAAAGGGCACGTAGGACTCCGCTACGTAAGCTCCTCGCCTCCTCAGGGCCACCGTCGCCTCCTCCACAACACTCCTCCGAGGGGCTGTCTCACCTCCAGCGGCCTCCTCCTCTACTCCCTACGGCCCTCCAGCGGCCCCCGTCTCGAGCTCGGCCTGGAGCGCTCTCTCCCGAGCCTCAAGCAAAGCCGCCGCCAGTCCAGGCACCCCCCGTAAGGTCTCAACCAGGTCCTCGAGAGACGCCTCCTCTAGGTAGTCACCTAAACCTATGGGCCGCGATGACCCTGCACCCTCACCGCTACCGACAAACATAGCCGGCGTCTCCCTCTCCTCCACCAACTCCTCCTCAACAACAGGGCCCTTCCCCAAGTCCATCCGGGGCTCTCTCACAGGAGAAGACTCTGTCTCCACCTTCACTCCGTCAAGCCCGTCACCACCGTGAGCCTCCGTGACCCTCTCCTCCAAACCAACTACACCCTCCGCTCGGCCTGTAGTCTCCTCCTCACCCCTGGACTCCACTGCACCCGGAGTCTCCGTCTCCTGGCCAAAGCCGGCCAGCACCCTGCTACCACTGTCGCCACCATCAACACCAGTCACCACGGCTGCCTCCTCGGCCAATGCCACCCGGGCCGAGACCCCCGCGGTCTCTGGCCCCTCTCCAACTGTCGCACCGTCCTCCGGGACCACCGTGGCCGGTGCAACCTCAACCTGCGGGGGGTGATCACCCCCGGGTATATCCGTGCTATCCATGGTGTAAGAGAGAGCGAAAGAGACCGAGAGAGAGAAAGAGCCGAAAGAGAGAGAGCAGCGAGAGAGAGAGAGAGATGTGCGAGAGAGAGAGACGAGCGAGAGAGATGAGCGAGAGAGAGAGAGACAGGAGAGAGACCAGAGAGAGACGAGAGAGAGATGAGGGAATTTCGAACGGGGCGTACTGTGTACGCTCCATGTATATATATATATCCCCTGAACCGACTCGTCTGGAATTTAAATGGACCGGGTTCGAAGAACGGTGTGCCGCACGGCATACTGGATAAAAGCGCACGGCATAACAGTTTGATTGAGTGAGATTTCTCGCACGGCATTACGCATACTACGCGCGGCATACTGGGCTATTCCGATAGTTTGGATTCTGAGGGCAGTTTCTGACACTGGTATTCGCGTTTGATTTCGTTCGCGTACAGAAAGCAGAAAAGAGCAGACAAATAGTAGCAAGAAAGAAGGTTTTCCATTTCATAAAACCCGAGGTAATCCCCGGGATTTCCATTACATTGTTCAAAAAAGAACAAAAAAAAGAAAATCCTACTACTCCTCTTCTTCTTCTTCTTCTTCTTCCGGCCCCTCCGCCTCAATCGTCGGAAGCATCGTTCGCCCCATCCGAGTGGTTGTCGGAACCATTCGGATTCCCTTCGGAATCCTCCGCGGTATCGCTCGACAAGTACTCCGGTGCGAACCACGCGTCGCTCTTGTCATCTTGCTGGTCGAACGCGAAGTCCTGTAGGTTGGACACCGCGTGGCGGAGAGTGCGAATGGTAGAAATTAACCTAGAGATTTGAGTGGTAAGCCGCTCAATCTCCTCTCGGTAGAAGCCCATCTCGAGCTCTAGGGCTGTCACCCGTGTTGCCAAATTGATGTTTGCCATGTTCGAGTCTCGAAAGTAACTTTTTAGAATGAGGAAGAAGATAGAAAGACTTGGGAGAATAATGCATAGAATGAGGCACCACCATCCCTTTAAAAGAGGTCCTGACCGATGAAAGGGCACGCCTGTATTAATGGGCACCCTTAAACCAGCCAACTGATCTCAGAAATCGAAGAGGTGCATGAAAATTTGAAATGCCGCACGCTACATCGAAGGCCCGCACGGCATTATGGTTTCAGAGGAATAAATGTGTTTTCTCGAAAATTGAGCACTCTAGCCACCAAAATCGTCTCGGAAACCAAATACTCCAGCCGTTTTGCAGCAGAAATCCTCTGGAATAACGTGCATTAATGATGGGATTATTTGATCCTAGTCCCCCGGGACTCGCAAAACTTCGCCGTCCCCCGAGGACTGGTCGTATTCACGTTTGCTCGCAGTATTTGCCGGATTCGCGCTGTTCGTCTCAAATCAAATTTCGCCTCCCGAAGGCTCGTCTCAAATCGAATTTCAAATCAAATTTCGCCTCCCGAAGGCTCGTCTCAAATCAAATTTCAAATCAAGTTTCAAATCAAATTTCGCCTCCCGAAGGCTCGTCTCAAATCAAATTTCAAATCGAATCAAATTTCGCCTCCCGAAGGCTCGTCTCAAATCAAGTTTCAAATCAAATTTCAAGTCAAATTTTGCCTCCCGAAGGCTCGTCTCAAATCAAGTTTCAAATCAAAACTCGCCTTCTGAAGGCTCGTCTCAAATCAAATTTCGCCTCCCGAGGGCTTGTTTCAAAAATGTTCAAAAAGGCTCACTAGCACTCAAGTTTCTCAAAGTCTACTGCATGATTTCGCACCGTCCCAATTGAACTACGTTGGTTTGATCCCTACAAACAGGGTACGTAGGCAGCTCCACGAGCGCGACCACCATTGCTATTTACTTGCATTTTTGAGTATTTTGTCTCTGTTCAAAGGCTTTAGAGCAACGGATCGGGATGCCTATTCTTTAAGCGTCACTCGTATCAAAACAATGATATCCGAGTTACGTTAAAGAGGGACTACTGTAGACACCCCAATCCGGACCTCGAAGGGTCTTTGTTCACCCCAATGATGAAATAAAGGAAACGGAACCTTTGCGAGCTTGAATGAAGGACTCCCTTAAACCCCAAACAGATCCTCACCCCAAATGAACCGTCAGCCCAAAACAAACCCAAAAGCCCAGAGAAAGCCCGAAAGCCCTGAAGCAAGCCTATAATACCGCGCGTGACATCTCTAAACCGCACGGTGTATCGAAATTTAATACGCCGCACGCGGTCATGAGGTTAGCCGCACGGCATTTTAGGTAAAGTTCTGACTGGCTCAGAAAGCTGTCGGCCACACGGCTCAGCCGAAAGCACACTTCTGGCCCGCCCAGAAAATACCTCCAACATTTGAAATTCAAAATCCAAGGCTCTTGCCTATAAATACACCCCTCCACTCAAGGGAAAAGGGCCATTGATCACTATTATACCATTTCTCTCTCTTTTTGCATTCACACCCACTTTCCCATTTCCAAGCCTTGAGAATGTTGCTCTCAAAAGACATTCTCTAGGCCTTTTGCTCCATTTTTCTCCTCACCATTGAAGTTAGTTCCTTACTAACTTTGAGACCCCAACCACCCAATACACTCATCCACTACACACACCCATACTTCTATTCTTATTTCCAAACCTTCCGATGACCATCCACCTTCATCAATACTCATTCAAGCTCAAGATCAAAGGTAAAAACCAAGTTTCCTTGGGTTAGGCTCTGTCCTGGCCCTGAGGGGACCTTTTCTGTCTTCAGGCCTAGCCCTTTTGGTTAGGATCTGACCCAAAACCTCTTTTACAAAACAAAACTAGTGTTCTGTGCAGGGTGTGCTACGCCGCGCGGCGCTTTAAAGCGTCGCACGGCGTAGAAGACTCACACACACGACATTTCAGAACACTGTTGTTTTCTTGTTCAAACTGTCTGGATCACGATCGCCTGATGCTAGATCTGTTTCTGTATACCAAAAGCAGTCCCGAAATGAGACCATATCTGCAAGCCACGTTTTAAACTCTATAGATCTTTTCAAAACAAACGAACGCATCAAAAATGGTTTCTCTACTCGTGGCTTGAAAGAATGGTGCAGATCTGAGATGATCTGACGACTGTGAGCTTTCTGAAGTTTTAAAAACAGTACCGTGCATCGTAATGGGTATACCGTGCGAGGCTCTGGAAAATGATAAAAGTTTGGTAACGAGATCAGAACCACGCACGGCATATCACTAAGCCGTGCGTTGTAAAGCGATTTGCCGTCTGACGGGGGATTGTGATCCAGACAGCCCGTTTGTATATCTTTCTTGTTTATATTACCGTCATGACATCTTTATCATTTCTGTACAGCAAGCACCACTAGCACGGCAACGTGACATGTTTTATCTTGTTCCCCTTTCCCCTCTATGTGTTTTCAAGGTTTTCCGAATGATATTAAATCCCCCCATTTAAAATGCTTAGTAGAGACCGATTTTCACCGGGCGAGCGGGGTGCTTTTTCAACAAAACCTTCCCCGCTTGTAACCTGGCTCCCGGATCCAAAATCTCAACGGTTTTGCTAGATCAAAAAGCCTTTCTTTTCAAAACAAACTCTCGGTTTCTCGGATCATCCATCTCAAAAAATCCGGGTGGCGACTCTGTCGAGCGCGCCTTCGGGCGCGGGAGCCCACAATCTCTGTCTAGGTATTCTGTTGTTTTTAAATCTCTCTCTCTCTCTCTCTCTCTCTCTCTCAAGGGTTCAATCAAGGTCGGCCCCGAGGTAAGCCCAACAAGTCTTCGAACTAGGGCAACCAAAAACAAAATCTATGTAAATATATATATTAATACTTTGACGGAAACATGGCATAGAGGATAGCAATGATTTGTTGGTAAATAGTGTGTATTAAGATCAGCGCGCCCACAATTCGAATCTCATGCCCAACAACAAGAATTTTTGTTTTTGCTCACGCCCAAAATAGTGTTGTTGATGTGACGTGGCCCAATTAGAAAATACTAGCTTGCAATTAATTGTTAATTCTAACTCTTTCCATCTCTGTCTAGAGATTTTGTTGTTTTTCAATCTCTCTCTCTATCTCTGTCTAGGGATTTTGTTGTTTTTCACTCAAACTCTCTCTCTCTCTCTCTCAAGGGTTCAATACTCATTGCTAGCAAGTAGCAACCCACTTTACCTTATTTTTTTAAACTCCTGTCATGGTCTAAGATTTTTACTCTTTTAATATTTAGCCTTAGATTTTATTTGGGTGATTGAATTTTATTGGCATACTTTCTTTCTTTTTATCTTTCGTTCAAATATTTGTACTTTTTGCATTGATTTTAATTGGAATAATTCAAATAGATACAACAAATTAAGATCGTATTTCAAAACATAAAACTTAATATTTTTACTTTTTGCATTTATCTTTTTATTGAATATTTAAAATGTACAAGGTAAATATCAATACATAAAACATAAGTTATATATGTTACAATATGCAGCACTTCCACATTATATTCTTTCTATAAAATATTTCTGTCTTTTCTAATTGTTTTTTTATTCCCCTTATTTGTTGGATTAATCATTTATTTCGACGAGATGAGTGTAAAAAGTAAAAAAAAATATACGGTCAAAAGGGGAAAAAAAAAAAAGGTCGCTAAAGAAAATAACTTTTATTTTGTCCTTAATGTTGTTCTATCTAAATCTTTTAAAAACTTTGGTTCACATTTTTATATTTTTCTTGTTCCTTTCATTCAAAAATGATGATGAAAAGTTAATTTTTTTTTATAAAATACCATAATCGGGATTGCATTTTGATTTTGAATTTTTAATGTAATTCAAGCTAAAAACACAATATATATATATATAAAAACCTCTTTTTTTTCTTTTTGTACTTGTTTTTTTTATGAATTAATATTAAGTGGGCGACCAAGCGTGAGGTCGGACTTGGACATCCCAAATATTGGGGCCGGCACTAGACAGAGAACCGGGGGGAAATTTCGTATTACTCGCGCCGTCATCCTTTCGGCAACGGAGAACAAGGTTCAGTTTTAGAGGAAACTAAAACATACGGAGTATGTTATTTGCGAGCTCTACTATATATTTGACTATTTGTACCTACACAATGGGGTAAGCGGAGAATGGAGATCGATATCTAGAGGGAGAGAGAGAGATATGATGATGGACATGGATTGTTGGACGGAGGAGGTGCATCTCGAGGAGGGTCGACATTTTGGGAATCGACAGTGGATGAAATCAAAAAAAGAAAGAAAGAGAAGAGCGGCAGGAGATGGAGGTGGGTTTGCACCGTCAACGGCAGTTTCAGGCGTGAAGCAGTGTTTGGTCTCCGGCACGGGATCAGATTTCTTCTTTCGCTTGTGTTCTGTTTGTTGTTACGATTACATCTGTGGAGTATTATTGTTTACTGGTTTGTACTGGGATTTCGTTTGATTTCTCTCTGCCTAGTTCCGGATGGGATTCTCATATCAGCACCTAGTGTTGATTTGCTTTTGCAGGGTGTTCTGTAATCCCGGAATAGGTAGTTTGGTGCACTCCTGTATTTTGCGATGTAATCTTTGCCTTCGGGCTTGAAATGAATTGACTGATTCAAAAAAAAAGAAAAGAGAGAGAGATAGGGGTAGAATTGTAAAGGTCAGCTATTTTGTCGTGGCATTAAAACAAGGACGCGGGGGAGCTGCTGCCCCGGTCGAGCCGGGCTCGCTCTGGTCTCGCTTCGATGATCGGAAATGTTCACTTCGCATAGCTCATCGAGTAGAACAAATATACCAAAAATTAGCTCGATCAAATATCATTAAGTGCCTTATCGGAACATTTTTATCTTGAAAAGAATGGATCCGAAACACTGGATCAAATCCACTGGAACTCATTATTGTCAAGTTATATGTGTTCCGATCAGGCACTTAATGATATCCAAACGAGCTAATTTTTCATACACTTGTCCTACTTGAAAAGCTCTACGAAATGAACGTTGCTGATTATCGGAGCAAGACTGGAACGAGCCCCGATTAGCCGGGACAGCAGCTCCCCCGCCTCCTTAAAACAATGGGTCGTGGCATTAACCACACCCTATGTTTAATTAGTGAGTTTACAGTAGAGATTTTCTTTCTCTTTTGATAATGGGAGGGAAATTAAGAGGGGTGGAGGATGCTTTTTACGGTACCCAAGTGTGCACCATGGAAACAAACAACCAATTAAAAGGGGAAAAATACTTTTCCAAAACGTGTGTTATATATTCACAATACAGTACTAACCCATGTAAAGCCTGAATATTGTTAACTCCTTTCGACATGCTAACTTGTGCGTGAGTTTATATATATGAATTCATTATATAATAAGAAAATGTATCCTGAGATATCAAAACAAAAAATTTATAGCGAAAATGAAATTAAAAACACTAATCAATTTCGGTCTTCATCAACGTGAGAGAAATTGGAGGTGCGAACACTAGAAAAAAAAAACGTAAGAATGACCAAAACTTTTTTATAGCATAGAAAAATCTATAAATGAAGCGAGATATGCATATACCTAAAGGATGGAGCCGTTCATTTCAAAGTTCTAGGATTTTCCTGGGGAAGAGAGTGGAATGAGAAAATAGAAAATTTTCTGATACTAAATAAATTATGGGCCTGTTTGGATGGGGTATTGTAAATGGGTGTTGTGTAATACCCCCATTTAACACCTGGGACCCACCCTTATACCCCGTTTGGCTGTCACAAGTGGAGGGGGTATTCCCTTCAACCGGTGTTCGACTACTCCACCTAATACTGCCTGAGGGGGTGTTGGAGATGGGCTCCCTCCAACCTGTCGCTGCGTAATCCCCCCAAATCTCCCTCTTTTTCGAACGAATCTACCCCTCTTAATCCCCCTTTCCCACCCCGAGATACCATTTTCCTGTCTCAACTCTCGCCGCACTGGTGCTTCGAAGAGACGAGAGGGTTGTGGCGATTTTGGGTGGTTTTCGATTTGAGTTCGATTCGTGAGGTATGAGTTTGATTTTTTTGTGCCTTTTCAGTTGCTATTCTTCCCGCACTCTCTCTGTTTCTATTTCTATTCCAGATCGATTTTGTTTGGTAGGGATTTGTGGGTTTCGACTGGTAATGGCTAGGGTTTTTTTGTTTTCGATTTTTTGTGTATTCCTATTGCTTTGGCACTCTCTCTGTTGCTATTTTCAATTCCATGGCAGTGTTGGGTTTGATTTTGTATGCTAGGGTTTGATTCTGTTGCTAGGGTTTTGTGGGATTAGATTGGTATGCAAGGTTGTTTGATTCCAGTTTTGCCGATATATCAAATGGATGATAACCAAAGCAAAAGATATCAACAAAATGTCAGTGCTAGGATGGTAATCTTGCCGAATACTTTTTTGTGGTAATTAATTATGGTAGGTATTAGAGTAGTTTGTCGAATGTACTAATCAATGAGCCAACTTTGGTTCTATTATCACTTCAGGTATGTCTGAATATCACATTAAGCCATTGGTAGATAGGAGACCATAATTAGCCTTTATTGGCACTTGCTGAAAGTAAAAAATCGACGTTGCTAAACCTTCATCTGTTGGTTTGCATTCCTTATGGGATGGTATATTCTTTTGATTTTTGCTTGACTAGCTTCCATGTGCAGTAAGTGAGCCAAAAATGAAGTCTTTATTTATATTTATAAGTTGTTCACTTATTTGGGAGGGAACCCTGTCATATTAGATTGCTGTTCTAAGGACATTTGATTATTTTTCTAAATAATGATGTTAAGATATTTAAGATCAGCATGAGGGCTGAATCTACGTAAGGTCTGTAAATGCTTGTGCCTCTGAAAGAGTAAGGAGGTTCACAGGGTAGGTAGTGTTAGTGGTTGCTTAGATTTATGTGGTGATTGTGGAGAATTTCATTGGTTAGATGTTTTAGTTTTGATGTTTTCAGTTGTCAAAAAGATGCTATTTAGTTAAACATGGATCTACCAACTCCCTTGCTTGCCCATTTGATCATTGAATATACTTACATGTACATGTAATCTGTAGTAGCAATTATATTTTTTCTTTCTAAGTTATCACCATGAACACATTTTTTACTTTCATGTGTACATGTGTTTACTTTTATTGATTTTGGACAATAAAAAGGTTATGTTAATGACTGTAGCAGGTGCAGGGGTGTGTGTGTGTGCAGGTGCAGTTGCAGGCCTGTTTTGTGACTTGTGTTGGTAGTTGAATGGGCAGGTTGTGGGCTGGTTTTGTGGGTGTGTGTGGCATTAGGTGTGTGTGTCTTTGTGTTAGTGTTAGTGCAGGTGGTTTTGGACCACATCAGTTAGGACACAGCAGCTTGGACAGTGCAGTACCACTAACAGCTTGGCTAGGGCAATGATGAAGCAATGAATTTGTTAATTAAGGTCGATACCTTGGCGGGGTAACATTTGTTGCAGCCAAGGTATTGACCTTATTATCTGAGCCCAATCCATTTATTACCTATGGCTATGATGAAATTTTTTCTGAGCCCAAATGTCATTGTAGATACCCCAATCCGGATCTCGAAGGGTCTTTGACTACCCCGATGATGAAATAAAGGAAACAGAGCCTTTGCGAGCTTGAATGAAATATTCCTCCAGCATCCGCAGCCCAAACCAACCATCAGCCCAGAAAAACCCCAAAAAGCCCAAAAAGCCCTGGACCGAACCTAAAGTACCGTGCGCAACACTTCTACACCGCGCGGCGTATAGAAATTTAATCCGCCGCACACAGTCATGAGGTTAACCGCACGGCATTTTGGATAAAGTTCTGACTGGCTCAGAAAGCTGTCGGCCACGCCCATTTGAGCCACAGCTGCAATACGGCTCAGCCGAAAGCACACTTCTGGCCCGCCCAGAAAATACCTCCAACTTTTGAAATTCAAAATCAAAGGCTCTTGCCTATAAATACACCCCTCCACTGAAGGGAAAAGGGCCCTTGATCACCATTATACCCTTTCTCTCTCTTCTTGCTTTCACACCCACTTTCCCATTTCCAAACCTTGAGAATGTTGTTATCAAAAGACATTCTCTAGGCCTTTTACTCCATTTTTCTCTTCACCATTGAAGTTAGTTCCTTACTAACTTTGAGGTCTCAACTACCCAATATACCCATCTATTACACACATCCATACTTCCACTCTCTTTTTCAACCTTCCGACGTCCATCCGCCTTCATCAAAGCTCATTCAAGCTCCAAATCCAAGGTAAAAACCAAGTTTCCTTGGGCTAGGCTCTGTCCTGGCCCTGAGGGGACCTTTCTGTTTTCAGGCTTAACCCTTTTGGTTAAGATCTGACCCAAAACCTCTTTTACAAAACAAAACCAGTGTTCTGTGCAAAGATGTGCTACGCCGCGCGGTGCTTTGAAGCGTCGCACGGCGTAGTAATCTTGCACGCACGGCATTTCAAAAGGATATTGTTTTCTTGATCAAAGCTGTCTGGATCACGATCGTCTGTTGTTGGATCTTTTCCGTATACCAAAAAGCAGTCCCAAAATGAGACCATATCTACATGCCATGTTTTAAACCCCATAGATCTTTTCAAAACAGGCAAACGTATCAAAAATGGTTTTCTTTCCATGGCTTGAAGGAATGGTGCAGATCTGAGATGATCTGACGGCTGTGAGTTCTCTGAAGTTTTAAAATAACACCGTGCGATGTAATGGGTACACCGTTCGAAGCTTTACAAAACTATAAAAGTCTGGTATCGAGATCAGAACCACGCACGGCATACCAGTAAGCCGCGCGTTGTAAGCCGATATACCGCCTGACGGGGGATAGTGATCCAGACAGTCCGTTTGTATATCTTTCTTGTTTATATTATCGCCATGCCATCTTTATCATCTCTGTACAGCAAGCACCACTAGCACGGCAACGTGTTATGATTTATCTTGTTCCCCTCTCCCCTTTATGTGTTTTTAAGGTTTTCCGAATCGTATTAATCCCCCCATTTAAAATGCTTAGTAGAGACCGATTTTCACCGGGCGAGCGGGGTGCTTTTCAACAAAACCTTCCCCGTTCGTAACCTGGCTCCCGGATCCAAAATCTCAAACAGTTTCGCTAGACCAAAAAGCCTTTTTTTCTTTCAAACAAACTCTCGGTTTCTCGGATCATCCATCTCAAAAATCCGGGTGGCGACTCTGTCTTAAATCGCACTTCGAGCGCGAAAGCCCACAGTCATCAACTCTTCTGTCCAAACTGGTGTCTGAGCACTTTGTGGGCTATTTTTGCAGTTTGTGGGCAGTTTGTGTTCCTGTTTTGGCATGGATTTTACTGGAAATTGGAGGGTGTGGACAGTTTGTTGATGTTCTGTCCAATACATGTTCTGCTACTGTTGTGTCCCAAGTGGGCTATGATAAATTTTTTCTGAGCTTCTGTCCACTTTTTCTGTTCTGTTCCGGTTTTGTTCTGTTCTGCAGTTTGCTGTTTCTGTTATGTGTGTGTGTGTGAGGTTCTGTCCAAGTATTGCACTATGTTCTCTGCTCTGTCCAGTTTTCACCATGTTGTTTCTCATCTGTCCAGTACCCCAACTGTGTGTGTAGGGCTATGATGAAAACAATTAGAATGTAAATGAAGGTAGTGCCTTGGCGGGGCAACTTTTGGTTGCAGCCATGCATACTCTCGTGCGTTTCATAGTACTTTTCTGAGCCCTAAAATTGTTGGACAGGGATGGTTTGTGTACTTTTGTAGGTTAGGGGTGGCTGTGGAGGATGTGCAAGTGTGTGGGTTGTGCAGTTTTGTGGACAGTGTGTGTGTGTGTTTTAGTTTTGTGGACAGTGGGTGTGTGTATATAAACCGGGAATATATACAAGTTGGGCGGCCGCGGAATTACAAGTTAATGGATACGCGGAGAACTTAAAGAAAAAGTACAACACATTAGACGAAGTGAAAGAAGCATTGTTAGCATTTCATGAAGAAAGATACCGGCTCATTCAAGACATGCAGTTGGCTCAAACCAATTATCAATCAAGTGATGGTGTTTCGACATCCACAAGTGCTTCGGAATTTCAACATCAAACTAGTCTAACAACATACTTTGTTGTATTTTTTTTGTTAGGTTTCCTATGTTGTATTTTATTGGCACATCTTTTCCATTCGGAATGAAGTTGTAAGTTTTATTTTAAGAATTTGGACAAAGTAGGTTGAGAAGACTGTATAAGCTGTTTTGGAAATGAAGATTGCATTATTTTCACAAACGGTACTAATCTCAAATAAAATTAAGCTGTTTTGGATCTACCGACTAACACCCACATGTTTCCAACCACCATCTACTCCCCATTCATTTCATAAATTTTGGTTTCTTAAAAAATTCCAAAAAATTCCGTTTTATTAAATATTTGTAAAAAATCATAAAATTTCCTACTTTAAACATTATTAAGTATTTTTATTAAACATTTTCAACAAATAACCGGCTTAAACATTTTAAAGATAAACTTAATTTATTTTATCCAAATAATAGATACGTAATTTAACATTTTAACATGTCATAATTTTGACAAACATATCTCATACATATAATAAAGCACTTCAAAAACAAAATTTTAATATTTCATTTATTTTATATAATTATTATATTAGTTAGGCACATTTTCACCAACAAAAATATGTTGGCCACATGGGAATTCCTCTAACAAAATTGTTGGACACATTTTCAAATACCAAACAATGTATTTTTCCAAAAAAAAAAAGAATTTTATCAATTTATAACTGACTTTTTTTTGTAATATTATTAAATTAGTTTATTTGTTAGTCAAATTAAATATTACGGCTTAAAAGTGTGAAATATTAATTATATTTTTAATTATATATAGTAATACATAATTAACTTTGGGACTGCACAAGGGCAAAATGGTCATTTGATAGCTTTTTACATCATCCACTCTTCCTTATACCCCATATTATTCCTTCATCCAAACAAAGTATTATTTAATCCCCCTTATCTAATACCTCATCCAAACAACCTACTATTTAATACCTCCTCCATAAACATCGCATCAATGTGGGCCATCCCTTATTAACCAATACCCCCTATTATCCAATCCCCCCTTATTACATAACACCTCCAAACCTAATCCCATATCCAAACGAGCCCTATAGATTTATCGATCCATCCTTAATCGTTGGATAGGAATGCTAAATTATTTTCAAATCTGTTTAGACCGTCATTAGGAGTAGCTATAAAATGGTTCCTAGGAGAGTTTAATTTAAGTTAAGAGGACAACTATGTGATCTACATTTCATTTTATCTCAGTTATGGGCTTATTATTTCAGTTGTGGGCGTTTTGAGGCCTTTAGGTGTTCAGGCTTTTGCCCCTAAGGTGTTTGGATCTCGATCCTTTGTCTTCCAACCTTGATTGGATTCCCCTCCCCTCCCCTAGCTTGATGTACCATTTGTCAAGTCTTTTTAATAAAACTTTTTTGCCTATAAAAAAAATATAATTTTATCTCCTGAGCAAATAGAATTGGCTTGCTTCTACCTAATGGATTTTCTCTTTTGGAAAGAGAAAGCTACCAGTAGAATATTTTCAAAATCTACGAAATTATTAGACTAAACTAAAAACAATGAAGTGGGACATACACTTGTCGCATCCACATTTTTTATTTTTTTTTTTGATCAGCAATTTTTTTTTTTTATAAATCTTTGAAAAGGATTACAAAGATTAACGGATCAATGGCACATCGACGAAATGCAACCCAAGAACCAGACCCAAAGAAAGGCAATAAGCCAACCAAAACACCACAAACAACAAATCCGAAACAACCTCCTCACAAAAAACTATTCTGCAATACTATATAGTATAGATAAGGGGAATATGATATGGTTTATTTGAGTAATTTATAGAAGAGCGGATACACATATACTTGGTTTGTTTAGGGGTGCATAAGAGTAGGCGGATATAGAATTAAAAGAAGACGGTGACATTTTTGTAATTAGAAGAGCGGATATAGAAACGCCACCTCCCCCATCCTTCTTATATCTGCATGTGGACAAACATAATATCTCTCGATATTATATCAGTAATCTATATCCGGGTGGCAAATATCGAATATAAGTACTTTTGATTTACTATCTGGTGTGATAACATATCCACCTCTTATATCCTGTCAAAACTTTAATAGCTTCGTTGATAGAACCTACAATTCCTAAGTACAAAAATTGTTATATTATTTTCTCACACAAATTTTTTTTAGGGAATTGATTTTGAAACTCCACTTTTACTGTATACACTCTCTTTTTTTCCTGTTGTTTTATCACATTATCCTTTGATGTGTGAAAAAGTAAGTCGTTAGAAGGTTACTATGGTAAATTTACACGAATAAAAAAAAAGAGCGCAGGTAATAAAAAGAGGAGTATTAGAATCACTGTTTTTATTTTAGCATTTTTCAATACATTTTTTTAATTCTTAAAATTTTAACCATTCGTCCTTAAAAAAAATGCAGTTACCATTTTCTTTTTGAGAAGAGGGTATTGATTTACTCACTTTCTTTTTTATAAATGCACTCCAATTTTTTTTTCCCTTTGGTAAAATTCTAAAGTGTATTTTTTTCGCTAAAAAACTACTCCGTAGTATTAATCCGCATTTATAAATTAATAATTTTTTTTTAAAAAAGAAGTGAAAATCGTTTCCCAAATACGTACTCACAATGGAGTATGTATTTTTTATGACAGAAACAGTTGTGCGTAGCGGATAAAAAAGAAAAGAAAAGAAACAGTTGTGCGTACGTAACATCCATCCAGGTAATGGTAAAGCTATGTGGGGGGCCCAGAGGATAGGTTTGCGAAACCCAAGAATAGAGGGAGAGGGGCCCACTCTAGAGTAGAGAGCCAGCGGGGCTTGTACCAATGCAGAATGCTCGGAATGAATTATTTCCTCATTAATTAATAATTACTAATTAAACAATGCACAGAAAGCTACTCTACTTCCGTCCAAGTCTATACTTATAGCTGATGTCATCATTTTAGTGGGGCCCCCTTTCTTGTCTTCCCAATAATTTACTCCATGCAACAACAATAATTTATTCCAATCTACTCTTGCCTAATTACTCCCGTTGATGGAGTGTTTTCGTTAGTGAAAAATTTGTAAATTTTTATTTGTGTCTGTTAGGTGTTTTCGGTAGTGGATAAGTTGCTGAGAAATGCCAAGTTATTTTCGGTAGTGAATAACTTGTTGATGGATTTGTAAGTAGAGTACTATAGCAAAATAATTTTTAATTGACAACTTTTTTGTTAGTGGAAACGAAATGATAAAATGCTAAAACTTTTTTGTTCGTGAAAACAAGATGGTAAAATGCATTAAATTTTTTGTAATTTTTGTTTTTTGTTAGTAGAAACACCCCCTGAATTGCAACAAACCATGTTATTCTCCTCTTAAAAATATCTTCTCCAAAAAAAAAATTATTGTTTCGTCATCCGTGCTTTTCTCAACTTAGCGATTTTTTTTTTATTTTATTTTTTGGACGTATACAACGTACCTCTATCCAAAAACTATTTTTTTTGTTAAAATGTTAAATAAATTTACTAAAGACGAAAAAATACGCAAACATACAAAACTTTTTTTATCTTAAAATTGACAACCTAACAAAGTGAATATTATCTATGTTTAATAGTAATTTTCTATATACAAAATAAATTTTATTTGATAGAAGTTTCTAAAATCACATAAAATGTTATGAATTAAGTATATTAATTAATAAAACATACTTTTGAAAAAGACTAACAAATTGAGAGAGAGAATAATTGACAACTTAACTTATGCGTTTCTCAATTAATCTTGGTATGTTGATAATTTCTAAACGACCCAACAGTTAAATGTGGTCTTATTACAATTTGCAAAAACAAAAATTCAATGGAAAAGAGCTTAACACGAACTTTGAAGCTGAGCTCTTAAGTTTATTGCGCTTTGAATAATAGCAAAAATGTGTATTGATATTTGCAAAAAAAATTATTGATCGATATCTATGAAAACCGTATTGGAGTTTTAACTGTTTTTTCTTTTTTTAGTGTATTATCACGTGTCTAATGGGTTCGTGTTAGCCGAACCCTCCTTTTTTAATTTGAGTTCATAGGTTGCCTAATAAAAGTAAGGGGAGAAATTTTCGCACTCTCCAAATTGTTAACTTTGGGGAGTGCAAAAATCAATATAAAGTTAATTTTTGCACTTTCTTTGAAAATGTGGTTAACAATTTGGGGAGGGGAAAAATTCCTCCCCTAAAAGTAATCATGAATCCTAGATTTTACACTTCTTTTGAGATCTAAGGATTTCAGACGACTGCATATTGGACCTTAGCCTCGGTGTTGTCTTTCTTACCCCGTTTCAAAACACTTTCTTAAAAAATAAGTACTTATTTCACATTTTCAAACTCAAAAATAATATAAATGAAAAACAATTTTTAAAATTTTTTTTGCACTGCATAAAAGATCTCATCGAGATCTTTCAAACAAGATCTATATTGCATATTTTTAGATTTCATTAACACCAATTATTTTTGAACTAGAAATTGACTTCTTAAAAAATAAGTACTTAAAACCCGTTCTGGAACGGGGACTATCTCTCCATTGCATGTAATTGATTTGCAATACTCCCTTTGTCCCAAATTACTGGATCTCAACAAAAAGATGTGCAATTTAAAATTAAGAAGTAAAATACTTCACATCATAATTTTTTTGAGGTTTTTTTTTCACCTTATTAAAGAGCTCACGAAATACTTTAATTTGGTGTAAAGAAAAAAAAATGATACTCGAAAGTATTTTATTTTTCGATCCAAAAATTACATGATTTTTTCATAGGGGCGACAATTTCGGACTAAGGGAGTAATTAAATGTTTGGAACTACAGTAATATTTTTTCCCGGTTAAGGACAAAAAAAAAAAAACTATAAAATATTCTTTTGGAAAGTCGCACAGTGATGGTCCCTACACCCCCCCCCCCCCCCCCGGTCTCACTCACCCTTATCCAAATTTAACACATTTCAACACACACTCAAGATAAGCACAAATATTGAGAACCCGTTCCAGAATACTTTTTAAAAAAATAAGTACTTATTTTCATATTTTTAAACTCAAAAATAATATAAATGAAAAATAACTTTTCAATTTTATTTTGCACCGTATTTCAAACAAGATCCATATTGCATATTTTTAGATTTCAATAAACTCGTCGTTTTTTAGCTTAAAATTACCTTCTTAAAAAATAAGTACTTATTTCGCATTCCGGAACGGCGCCTGAAGCCACATAAAACACACAATTATTTATTGATTCTTAAGTACAAGCCGCTAATACATTCGATAACACGCTCATTAAAAATGCTGAATGTAGTGATGACAAAGGATATGCCAATATAAAGGGAGTGTTTGGCTACCCCGGTGTCTTGATGTCTGTATTTGAGATTGAATTCTGTCTAAATGCTTAATATTAGTAGAAATGAATCAAACAATACGTTGTAATACAAAAATCATCCCTGGAAAAGCTTTTTCATTCCAATTATAGGCTTACTAACAAGTTCTTAAAAATACAAAAACAACCAACACACACTTGTGTAGATTTTCATTATTTTAACATAAACATCCTTGATACAAAATGGCTCCCAAACACTCCTTTGTTTTAAAGAAAGTGGATCCTTTTTCCGGTCCAAGTTTTGGATCGGGGAAGATAGCTGAAATCCGAGCCATGCATCCGATGTAGTTATCAGCGGTTCAGATCTGTTTACAGACTCTTTCGGCGAAGAGTCTCTGAGCATACCCGAATCATTGATTTCTCAGTGTACAGTTTAGATTTGAAATGTTAACTTCGGACGAGAGAGGATTGGATCCCTTTATGGAAAGGTAATCGTATGGGAAAATAATTGAGTGCTCTTGTAGCTGGTTGTAATTATTACTGATATGTTTTGTTAATTACCATCACATGTTAAACATTTGCAAAAAAGTGTATACAACTATATATATATACCTTGTGAGAAAGGGCACAGTTGATTTGATGGTAAAAAGTAGAAGAGCTTCTTCAGATGTGAGAATGTCCCGATAACACCAAATAGTTTGTCAAGGCGTGTAAAACAGGAGGAGCTTTTTATTGTGGAGTATCCAGTTGGGTCTAATCAATCAATCAATCAGAAATATCACATCACAGGCTCACGCACGCACAATTATAACATACTGCTAACAATAATGGAGTACTGCTAGCCGTACCGACGGCTCCCCACCGAAATCGTACCGACGGCAACCGGAGGGCCGTCTCCGGCCACCGGACGGCCGATCCGAGCCGTCCATGTAAGGTGGTTGGATCAAGAACCCTTTTTTTCGTGTATATACCTATATCCGGTGGCCGTCGGTACGATTTCGGTGGGGGGCCGTCGGTATACATATCATTTTCGAACAATAATATACACACATTACACACTCCAGTAGATTAGAGTAGCAGTCCCATTCCATTCCATTCCATTCCATTCCATCAAAATCAGGTGCATGCAAATGCAATGACTCCACATGTCACCATCATCCTTACACCCTCTCATCTTAACTTTTACTTTACCCCTTCCTTCCTTCCTTCCAACCTCTCCCCCAACTCATCACCCATATTAACCCGAAAATGTTAAAGCAATTGAGAAATGATATAGGTGCCGACAGCCTCGTAGGAAAATCGTACTGACGGCCGGTGTCGGGCCGTCTCCGGCCACCGAATGACCGATCCGAGTCGTACAATATGAACGATAGGTTTTTGTATGCTTTTTGACCATATTGCCCTTGCCTAAGATTGGTTGATACAATTATTTCACTTTATAACCTCTTCAGAAAATTTTAATTTGCGAATTCTTCATTCATTTTACTCCATATATATGTGTGCCCCATTTTTTGAAAGCCCTAAAAAATATTAGGAAAAGAAATGGACACATTTTTTCGAGCTCATACCAACCAAAATGCAATAACATTTAGATATTCTAATAAAAAAATAGGTAAAAAATGTGAATTTACCCAACAAAATTATATTTAAAAGTAATCAAATCATGATCCTAAAACCTCCCGTACTTATGTTACCATATATCTATGACATCATCATCCATTATGTTTAGATCCTATAAGCGTCGGATTCACCTATTTTACCCTTGATAAAGTTGAATCTTTAATTTAAAGATTCTCCATAACTAATGCTAAAAATTTCCATTTCCATTCCCACTCCACATTTAATTTCTACCATTAATCATTTAATTTCTACCATTAATGCCGAAATGTAAAGCTACTGGCATATTTGATTAGGCAATAAAATCGAATATTTGATTTTGTTATTGCATCAGTGTACCCATTGTGATAATTTTTGAAAATGATTAATTTCGAAAGTGATAAAGTTAGAAAACATGATAATTTCCTGGTTCAATTCAATTCTACTACTATTATATAAGCTAACAAAGGTCCCTTACTTTAAATTTATGATATTTGACAATTTTATCATATTAGAAAATTGGTAGGCAATGTAATAAAATGAGGCCATAATAAATGGGAGGTAGTTTAGAAAATATTTGAAAAGGGATGATAACCTAATGTTTTAAACCAACTAGGAGTAGGACTTAATCAAGTCTACAGTTTAGACCAATATATAAGTTCCTCTTATTCTTACAGACAAAAAACAAAGACATTATTTTACGCCTGAAAATATTTTTCATGTCAAATAATTTTTTCAAAAATAAAGACAAAAAGGAGTAGGCTCCGTTTGTTTCAACGTAAAATGTTTTATGCCTGAAAATATTTTTCATGTCAAATAATTTTTCCAAAAATAAAGTTTTCGTTTTTGTTTTCCGATGTTTGGTTGATAGTTGTAAAATACTTTTCCAATGCAATTATATTTACCCCAATCGGGAGGATTTGGAGTATATATCCCTAGTAAAGGATATATGTGGGTGTATATAAGAATATGTACATTGTAAGAGAGAGAGAGAGAGAGAGAGAGAGAGAGAGAGAGAGAGAGAGATGGGCCACACAAAGAAGACAAATGCAGTAATTTATCTAAAATTGGCTTTCGGTAAAGAAAGTGCATGTGGATGGGAGAGAGGTAATTCATGTGAGGGAGGGGAACGAATTTGGTTGGTTTAATAACTGCTCTGCTGGGTTCCGAGGGCCGATCATCGAAACAGTAAATTAACTTACGGAGTTTTTGCCGGCAAGTTATTTTACCTCAATTGAGGGAAAATATTTTACTCGTAAAACATTTTACTCATATTTTGTGCAACCAAACGGTAGAAAATAGGTAAAACATTTTGCACAAAAATATTTCACGGTCAAACAAACGGAGCCTTACGCAACACTGCAACATAGAGGTGTCAAATGGGCCGTGCCGTGCCGGCACGGCCCGTTTAACTCCGTGCTAACCGTGCTTCGTGCCGTGCCGTGCCGGCCCGTTTACAATATTTACTCAAATCGTGTCGTGCCGTGCCGTGCCGGCCCGTTTACTTAAATCGTGTCGTGTCGTGCCGGCCCGTTTGCCAATCGTGTCGTGTCGTGCCGGCCCGTTTTCTTAAATCGTGTCGGGCCGTGCCGTTTTCATTCGTGTCGTGTCGTGCCGGCCCATTTTCTTAAATCGGGTTGTGTCGTGCCCGCCCGTTTTCTTAAATCGTGTCATGTCGTGCCGTTTTCAATCGTGTCCGTTTACTTAATCGTGTTGGGTCGGACCGTGCCGTTTTAAATAAACTCCTTCAATGATATCCGATGATAATGTCTTGTATAGGTTGAACAATGAGAAATAGTCCCAGGATACGGATTTTGTTTAGTCCTTTGTCTTGGAATTTATTTGGAAAGCCGGTGTTGGTACACATTCTAGGGTATTGACTAATTTTCCAGCCAAGATATCTGATCCATCTTTTTTATAAATTTGTTCTTTTTATCTTATGGTTATTATTTTCCATATTCTTGGATTTTATAGTAACTTTTGTCATTACTGTCATGTTAAGCCAGCACAAGACGTCGTGTTCTGTTTTCAAAGTAGATTATACATTAACTTATTTATGGACAGGACTAAAAGAAAATATTTATCACCCAGTTCTTCAGAGTTCGCTTGCTGATTTCCTTGCATTCACTTCCTCCTTGTAATAAGGTCATTGTCTTTAAAGCCTCATCCTCTCTCAAAAAGCGTAGCAGATCCTCCATGTAAATGCATCTGAAATAACAATTGAAGTTGATTATCAACATCCTATTCTAAGTGTACTCCAGGTCAACAATCGAATATAGAAAATAAAACGAAATGAAAGCTTACTTAGATCCTGGCTTGGCCACATTGAAGAATATCTTCTTGGCTGCAGCTCTTGCCTGGGCTTCACTTGTGATCTGTGGCGAAACATTGATTTTCGCTTTCAAAGTCGACAGCACCCCTTTCCGAACAATTTTCACCAACGTCTTCATATTCCAAGCCAATACATTCTTCTGACTCATCTCTGCAAATGGCTAATACTGATACCTTCACCCTCCTTGTGTGGCATACGGCCAGAAAATTTGGGACTCCCTCGTCTTGCTTTGCCATTGATAGGAAATGCATTTGCTTCCACCTGTTCGTGTTGAATCCCAAACAGGGGAGGTCCAGAGAGCGTCTCAATCACGTACTGATTGAACAACGTCTCCTGAATCTGATCGAAAAACTTGCTCACATGGAAAGAAGAAGCAAGACCTGAAATGAACTCAATCAGATATTGATGTCTGGACAGACGACTGGACTGAAATGAACTCTAGGGTTTCGTTTTAACTTTGAAACGAGAGAGAGAGAGAGAGTGTTCAGCACTTCAGCTGCTAGGGCCTACCGAACCTCATCTCTCTTTCTATATATACTTGGCCAAGTTGTGATCCAATGCATAAGTCACACCTCATTCTATATGCACCAAATAACGGAAAATTCTCGTAAAGTCCTATAATGCATCACTCGAGAGCCGCCCGAGCTGTTTTTGGAAAATTGGAATCGTCTATCTTTTATGTGGGAGAGATTATATCATTCCTGCAAAAAATGAAGTAAATTGGTTATCGTTATATACTTGATTGTTCATAGCGTTCATTTTCCTATTAATGAATCTACATCTCGATGAAAGAGCTTTTAAAATCCGATAGACCCAAAAATTGGTGAGAGTCATTAAAACATAGAGAATTACAAAATGAGCGGCATGGATCGTCATATTTGTTTTGTGATCGTGTGGCTAACGTACATTAGACTACAGCAGAATACCTTGGTTCATAACCAACTAAGTTCAATGTATAGATTTGAAAGGTAGCTGCAAACTCATTTTTCCGAATGTTCGATCTATACCGTTACGATTTAACGACTTATCAAATTTATTATTCTCACCTGAATAGGTGATAATCGAATGTCGAAAACCACATGATCGGAAGACATTCAGTGCTTCTAGAGGCATTAAAGTCCTATAATGCACTACTTGAGGGCCGCCTAAGTTATTTTTAAAAAATCGAAACCATCTAACTTTTATGTGGGAGGGATTAGATCATTCATGCCAATAATCAAGTAAAATGTTTATCGCTACATACTTGATCAGACGTAAAAAAATTCAATCAAACAATGAATCAGCGTGCCGATGAAAGAGCTTTCAAAATCCGACGCATGAAAAAATTGGATCCCATGATTAAAACATTAAGCACAACAAAATGATCGCATTGAATGGTATCGATCGTCGTGATTGCGTTGCGATTGTGTGGCTACCGCTTGATGGTCTCATTTTTATATAATAGAGCTATATATTCTATACTAATTTTTTAAATCTATACCACAAGTTAATTGGTGGTATAGTGGTTTGTTTGGGTATGAAAAAACCTAGGGACCTGGGTTCAAGTCCTAGTCTAGCCAACCCTTTTTTGTTTTTTATTTTCCCCTTATTTCTATTATGTATTTTTTTTCTTATTTTTTTGTTAACCCCTTTTTGTTTTTTATTTTCCTCTTATTTTTACTATGTATTTTTTTCTTATTTTTTTGTTTGAGACTTTTTTTCTTATTTCTCGTTAGATTTGGGGTAAATAATATACGAGTATAAGACTCTTGCAAATTTCCTTTCATATTAAATTACTCTTGCACCATAAATATTTTGATAAGTTTTTTTTAATTTTACTTGTTATCTTGTAATGTTAAATTTACAAACCAAATGTCTAAAGCTTATTCACTAACAAAAACAAAACAAATATTTTTTACCGAATAAAAATTGATAATTTTTTTTATTTTAATAAGAAATTGTTTTTTTTAATTAAATATCTTAGTTGTTTACCTTTAAAAAATTAAAGGTAAACAAATATTTTTTACTGAATAGAAATTGTTTACTTTTTTTTTAAATAAAAAAAAAGTCTCTGCCCGTGCTGTGCCGCCCAATCCCGTGCCCGTGTCGTGCCCCCGGCCCACTAAAACCGTGCTGTGTCGTGCCGTGCCAGGCCAAGACCGTGCCTGTGACGTGCCGTGCCACCCCGTGCCCGTGCTGTGCTCGTGCCATGCCGTGCCAGCACGGCCCATTTGACACCTCTACTGCAACAGTAACTTAATGAAATGTAAGGATTTACCCTTTCATTCGTAGCTACTTACTACTATTAGAGAATGCAAAATGAGAATAAAAAACCTCCTCTGGTGCTAAAAGCATTTTGGTTTTTCCTCCCCAAATAGCTATAACACACAAATCCAAAATCCAATGTGTGGAAAGGGTGCTCCAAAAGATCCCCGTGTTATTCCTCTCTACCATTGTCCCACATTTCTTCTCTCTAAAAATTAATTATAAACTCATACTATTTTTAAAAATTTGAAGAAACATCGAGTTCTATTTTCGTAATTTATTAAACTCTTTCTATTAAATGAGTAACTTTAAAATAGACCAGGGATGCTGCCAAGCACCCCGCTTGACAGCGGTGTCGAACGGTCAATCCGACCGTTTATCTTAGCTATCGACGGCTCAAATTTTAATTCGAGTAACAAACAAATCAGATATTTATCCACTCGGATTATATTCAAAACTATCTATGCCAAAATAAGCGGTCAGATCGGCCACTCAACACCATTTGCAAGCACGGGAGCTTGGCAGCATCGGTGCATTTCTTTAGAATTTAGTACTAGAAGTCTAGATGGTAGCGGTTTATTCAAATTTTCGTGACCACAATAATACTCCAGTATTTACTAAGAAAACGACACCTCCCCACCTCCAGCTGTCTCCCCACTATAAATACCCCCTTCTCTCTCTCATCCATCCTCACAAACACACACTCTCTCTCTCTCTCTCCAACTAGACTGGACTAGACTCGAAACCCTCCCCCATGATCATGGCCTTCACTTCCCTCCTCGCCACTCTCCTCCTCCTCTTCCTCTTCCTCTCTCTAACCAAACCCTCCTTCTCAGCTCTGGTCAAACAACAGCCCCTCGTCCTAAAATACCACAACGGCGACCTCTTGAAAGGAACCGTGACCGTCAACCTCATCTGGTACGGCCGCTTCACCCCCATCCAACGCTCCACAATCGTCGACTTCATCCAATCCTTGAACTCCCCGACAGCCCCGCAGCCCTCCGCCGCCTCCTGGTGGCGCACCACCGCCAGGTACAAGGGCGGCCCCGCCTCCCTCCTCGTCGGGGAACAAACCCTCAACGAAAACTACTCTCTCGGGAAATCGCTAAAAAACATCCACCTCGAAGCCCTGGCTTCGAGACACGGCCAGGCCAACGCCGTCAGCGTCGTTCTAACGGCGGAAGACGTCGCCGTCGACGGGTTCTGCATGAGGTGCGGGAGCCACGGGTCGACCCGGGGGAAAACCCGGTTCGCGTACGCGTGGGTGGGCAACTCGGAGACCCAGTGCCCGGGTCAGTGCGCGTGGCCGTTCCACCAACCCATATACGGCCCGCAGACCCCGCCGTTAGTCGCGCCCAACGGCGACGTCGGAATCGACGGGATGGTCATCAATCTGGCTACGGTCTTGGCGGGCGCCGTTACGAACCCGTTTAACAATGGGTACTTTCAGGGGCCCGCCACGGCACCGCTGGAGGCGGTGTCGGCGTGCACGGGGATGTTCGGGTCCGGGTCGTACCCGGGGTACCCGGGTGAGGTTTTGGTGGATAAGAGTACGGGGGCGAGCTATAATGCGCATGGGGTGAACGGGAGGAAGTACTTGCTGCCGGCTATGTGGGACCCGTTGAAGTCGGCTTGTTCGACGCTGGTTTGAACTTTGAAGGTGGATGTGGAAAGGTCTTTGAGAGAAGAGATATGATTAGGTGTGGGGCTTGTGTATAGAGTCACGCATATGGGTGTGGGCTTTGGTTGTCGTTTTGCGTGACACGTGTAAATTATGTCCTTTTTAAAAAAAAGAAAAAGAAAAAGTGGGGAAATGTAGTGTAATGGGTTAAATATGAAATACTATGTGGGTATAAAATGGATCGGGATCCTCTATGAGGATTGTTCCTGTTATGATCGTGTGAGGGTTTTGTTTTGATCATGCAAACACATGAATGAGGGCATCCAACGAAGGAAAACAAGCCACATAGCCACCTATTAAATCAATTTGAGATGGAGCAGTACTACTGGTAATCCCTTCCCTTCCCTTCCCTTCAAATTTTATACTAATTCGTCTTAAATTGATTTAGTTTGAGACGGATCGGTATAAAATTCGATCAATTTGAGATGGATTGGTATAAAATTCGAAGGGAAGGGTTTACCAGTAGTACTGCTCAATCTCAAATTGCTTATTCAACAAAATATCATGGAATTTTTGAGTAAATATTTCTTAAAAATAAATGTTTGAACTGCAAATCTAGGTATCTTAAAAGATGCATTTTTTTTTATAAATCAATAAATATCAATTCGCTAAAAAAATCATTTTTTCATAAATCAATAAATATCAATGAATTCTTTTAAGTTAGGAAAAAAAGTTTGAATTCCTTAAAAAAAAAATTGCATGTTTTTAAAGGCTTAGATTTGCGGGTTGGACATTTATTAAAGGATGGAGGGAGTAATAAATATTTTCATGCATAATGTTTTTTCAATATTTTTACATCAAATTGAGTTCTTTAATTTAGTTTAATTTTTAAAAAATATTATGCATGACGAATGTTTTTTTTTTTTTGTGTGTAAGGGAAACAATTTGGATGGAGGTATTAGTATTTTTTTTGCAATAATTTTACAACCACACACAAACACTTACACACAAAAGGGTGGTACATTGGAGGTGTCCAGTGTGTGTAAAGTGTTTGCGTGTAGTTATAGCATTGTTGATTTTTTTGGTTTATTTATTTATATGAGTTGATGATGATAAGCACTAGTAAAAGTAGGGAGTATTTCGAGGCTTTTTTGTTTTGTTGTGGGTTTGGGGATGAGAATGAGCTTTCTTAAATGTTACGGGGATTAAAAATGTGAATAAAATAAAAATCTGTGAAGAGATGTTGGGGCCTAGGGGACCATTATGGCAGACTTTTTGGTGCGTATTCTCACATTCATGTTACGGTATTGTTCTCCTTCCACTAAATAATGGGTCCACTCTCTGCTTATGATGTGCTTAAAAAAAGGAAAATGATATTGGCACTCCAAAAATTGATGCAGGCACTCTAAAAAATAAATGAAAGTAGCTTTGGAATTACATTAATTTTGGAGTGTCTGCATCAATTTTTGGAGTGCCAATATCATTTTCTTAAAAAAAACTACTCCCTCCGTACCTTTTTTAGAATCTAGTATTCTATTTTTAGCTGTCCCTTAATAAGTGTCCATTTTGTAAAGTTAGTGGGTAAAAATTGGTATATTTTCTATTTTGTCCATAAAAAGTAGATTCTATGGAGTAAAATTGTAATTATAAATGTCTTTATAAAGGGTAAGTAGGGAAAGTGAAAGTAAAAGTTGATGTGAAAAGTGCAATGATGATGTTTTCTTAATAAGTTGGAGTTACGAAGCAGGATATTTAAAAAGAGACGGAGGGAGTACTTCCTTCGTCCCATTTTAATTTTTAATTGTCAATTGTCTCTTTTGGGAGTTTGTGTTATTTTTTAATTGATTATATCTTATAATTTATAGTATTTTGGGTGATTTCAAAAATATTCGCTGTGTTTGGATGACAATTTTGGATTAAAAATTTTGAGTTAAAATGTAAAAATATGTGATTGGATGAGTTATTTGAAAAATAAATGGGGCCCACTTAACAGAAAAGGAAAAAAGAAAAAGGGACCGATAAAAAAGAGTTGGCAAGTTCAGTCACTTCTCGTTCCAGACTCTCTCTCCTCAATTCATCCCAATTCCCAACCAACCACTCATCTCTCTCTCCTCCATGTACAGCTCTCTTTTATCGGCCAATGCGAAAACAGAGGGGGAGGAGGGGCAAGGGGGGAAAGGTGGTGGGGCCGGAGGGGGTGTGTGTGTGTCAGGGGTGCGAAAAGAGGGCCTCTTTGCCGGCCTTGGAAGGCCCCACATAAGTTTGCCTTTCAAAAACTTGTTTTTGAAACAAATTTCAAAATGCCCATCCGAACACGGTGATTGTATTACAGAACTAATCAAGATCTATCTAACAAGATCCAAATTCGATATGAAATTCATTACGGATTTAAAGATATAACTCATTTTTTAGCCGATTAGAATAGAACGAGGGACAATTAAATTGAGACGGAGGGAATACTAATTAAACAGAAAAAACGGGTACTTTCATCCTCTACAAGGACTTCTATGAGAATCGTGGAGGCTTTCAATGAGAAATGCTCACAGCAAAATCTCATTAATGTGGGGTCTCGCCAAATCTTCACAAAGAATCCTTAGGAAAATTTTCGTAGAGGATTCAGATCCGAGTTTCTATGTGCTGTGTGTTTCTGTCAAGTTAATGATCTTGTTTTCGAAGGTAAATTATTAAGAAATTAGTTGAGGTGAATAAAAGTCGGCCCAAACATCCAAGTAGGGAAGATAAACAAGTAATCATGTGACCATGTTCGTTTTGAGTTTTTAAGTAATGAATGGAGAGATAGAGATAATGAGAGTAATAATTAAGAGAAAATTTATTGAAAATTATGCGCAGAAAAAAAATCCCAAATCCAAAATCCCAAAACGAATATGGTCATGATTTCCGAGCGTGGACGAGATATGTTCTCACGTTTCTTAACCACGAAGCAGGGGTATAGTATTCAAAAGTTGAAAGAAAAAGAAGAAAAGCAGGGGTATTTTTCCCAAGGCCAACTACACCAAACACTTGCATATGATTGACACGTCGTCCAAAAAAAAATTGATTTGGCACAAAAGGAGAACAGAAATATTATTGGACATAAAAAACCCTTCGGGATCAGGCCGCAAAAAAACCCATCAATTTCTTGTGAATTTCCTAGCTTTTGCGTAGATGGGTCTGCCTTTGATCGGACTGGAGAAGAAACCGAGAGAACCAAAAAGGAAAAAGAAACCCTGCACCACATTAAACAAGGACACGGTTTCAAATGCAATGTGCGTTGCACTGATTACCACGCGGTTCCTTTTGATTTCAATTTAAGTACGTACTACTTTAGTTTTGTAGAGTCGAAGCCAAATCAATTGACAGAAAGAAAAGGAGATTCACAGCAAATAAAACAAAGATTAGATAGATTGCTTTCACTTGTCTCATTTCCAACCATGTGAACAAAGCAAAGTTACAAACGCCATTTTTCAATGAAATTTCAGCATACCATTGTTCAATAGGCTCTCTAACCCCGCGGCTGGAGATTCCGATGGAACTGAACGATCGGAGTATAGCTTTATGAACTTCAGTCAGGATGGTTAGCCAAAAGTTCAAGTTATACAACTACAATAGGCAGCAGATATCTCTGAGAGGGTGGTGGATTCAAGTAACTACTACTATTTTCACAGGTACCCTCAGATTCAACGGCAAGGACCGAAATTGGTATCGCGAGAGGGTGGTGGATTCAAGCCACTCAAAGTGCAAGCCCAGAAATAGGGTACAACTACACACATCTCGTCCCTCCAATCAGTCATCGCCTTAGGCCACCCTATATAATTACAATCGTATTCCAAAGAGTGCAATTTAAAGCAAGAAGTAAACCAATTGGGAATGCTCCTAAAAGATAGGCAGGCTTTACATCGCAGTGTTACCTTTGGGTGTATGCTTTCGTTGAGGTCAACACAATGGTTGATAATGCTACAAGGGCAATAGAGCACCAGAGAAAACAACGCCCAATATCTTGTGATTAGACGGCATGTAAAATAGTAAGTAGTTGGACAAACAGATAAAAAGAAGTCTAGGTCACAAGTGAGTAATGCAGAAGAGTGCTGCTATAGGTACATATTTTTATGTACATACACCGCGTACATACGCACTTTAGACCAGTCTCGAGTCCTACAAAAAAGATCCAAGCCGTATTTTGTTCAAAATAATTTGTTTACGATCCTTGTATAAAATTAACTCAAATCCTTTTTTAACCAACATCGGTAAAGGTGTTTACGAAGCATCCATTTTCGCTACAGAATCCAAGCCTGAATTCTAAAGCAAAGATGGATGTTTCGTAAATGTCTTTACCGATATCTGGTTGACTTGAAATTTACATGACGCTTTTGCCAGTATACAACCCACAAAATATCCACACGTTAATAGTAAATAGCAAAAATTCTGCCAAAACAACGACAAAATACTGTTATGGGCCTCATGGCCAACAGTTCAACTACTTCAAATGTTTATTATATGCACATCACTTGCTCCCAACCAAGAACAAAGAGTTTTTATTTTACGTATTTCAGCTGTATAAAACCTAGAAGCAATATGGGCCTTGCTTTCAGACTCAAGCATATAATAATACTAGTTCTAAGATATTGACAGACATATTGACAGACATAAAAGCAAGACCTATTAACCAAGAGCTAAAATTTTACCAAAGGTTAAAAGACAAAAGCAAGCTTCCAAAAAGCCAGAAAGTGATGTGGTATGAAGCTCCTCCTTCGGAACCTCTCTTCAGTAATGAAGGCAAGCTCTATACACTGAGAAGCGTTGAGACTTTGAAAGAGTGTTGTGGTCCAAGCCGCCTTCTTCGGAGCCTCTCTGCGATAATGAAGGCAAGCTCTAGAGATTGAGAGGCGTTGAGCCTTGGGTCACAATGGGTGTGATAGCGGGAGCTCAGGTCGTTGTATGTAATAGTTCGTGAACCACCAACACATTCAGTCACATTCTGCCCCGTCATCTCAAGATGTACACCTCCCGGGTAGCTTCCTTCTTGATCATGCACGTCAAAGAAGGCCCTTACCTCAGCCTGTAACAAATACACAACATTATGAATATCGATATCCTTCTTTCTAGTTGGGGAATACCAGAGCAGAAAACTAAACGGAGGGAGGTTAGTGTTTTTTGGCTTTGCCTCCATGTTACAGAAAAGAAGCCCAGGTTAGACACAAGCATGCACTCGCGCATGTGCGCGCGCACACACATACACACACCCACAGCTTCAAAGATATTGAAAGCTAAAAATGCAATCAATAAGGAGCCTCAAAACAAAATGATCAAGGGAAGGAAATATCACTGAAATTTATTCTTGATATCATTAGTGCTTTCTTCTCTCATGAATAGGAATAAAACGTACAGAGAGATAGAGACAGACAGACAGACTAAAGTGGCAAAGATGGAGAGAGCAAATATGAGAAGTTAACATATTATCACCAGACAACAAATGCCCCTTATTATTACCATGAAAAAACACAATGATGAAGAGAAGCAAAGATCCAAATTTTCCCAAAAAGATAAGGGTACTATTGTTACTCTAAAGCTAAGAAGCCCGCCCAGAAACACAAATGTCAAAGCCACCGATGACACAAAAAATAAAAAATAAATAAAAAGAGGAAGGAGATATCTCACTGTTAAAAATGGAATTTCAGTATCACAAACAGAAATACCATGATTGCTACTTAAAAGACACCCTAATTTCACAGCTGACTTTCTTATAAGTGCTAATCCAGGAGCAGTTCCTGTCCTACCCGCTAAACATATTTAAACCCCTGGAGGATTTAGAAAATGGGAAAGGTTGCCAAAAACAGCATAATGTCAACCCTGGAAGCATCACAACATACAGCACAGGAAGCAAAGATTTCAAATTAAAACGCTACCAATTACTCCCCCTCTTGAAACACTGCCTCGGGCCAGGCTGCGAAGTGCAAACTGACTCAGAGATTCATCCATTCAATGAACTTTAAACAGTTCAATGGATGAGATAAATGAAAAGCCCGTGAAAAACTACACATAAAATATCATAATAAACTGTACAATTAAAAAAAAAAACTCCAATTAAGATGAGATTGTAACAATACCCTGATTGCATCAAAGGAACGGGTTTTAAGGCCAACAGGAGCTTTTATAGTGTTCCCATGCATGGGGTCACTGACCCATGTGACAATTTGGCCTGCTCTGCGAACAGCCCTAATCAAATTGGGAAGCTTTACTCTCATGTTCTCAGCTCCCATTCTTGTGATTATTGTTATCCTTCCTGGCTTGTTCTGAGGATTCAGAATTTCTATGAGCCTAACTAGCTCAGTGGGATCCATCTTATCGCTCACCTGCATTGCGGATGCTTAGTATTAGCCATCAAATTTTACTATTGCAAGTAAAAATCTACAAAGCTGGTTTTGCTACTTCAAAAGACAGAAAAATGCAGGTAAACTTAATTTGTAAAACTTGAAAGCTGAACTGCCTACACTAAGAGGATCTACATTGGAGTATGCCGCTTTAGGAACGTCATTGCCTAAAAATTGGCTTGCTAGAGTCATTCCCAAGGGCGGAGCCAATAAGCGGGGGGGAGTGGCACAGGGCACCCCCAGGTTTGATAAAAAAAAGTATTATTCTACATAACACATGTATTTTCTGGGTTAATAAGTATGTTGATGGGTGATTAACCTATAGAAAATGATTACTTTTTGGGGTATCATTAATAGTTTGATGCAGTAGGATTTAGGGTCATTTGTGTCTTTTTAGTGTCCTTAGTGTTAATAGAGTCTTGAGTCTACAAATAGGTGAGTGAGTGAGTTGTTTAGTAGTTTTTGATATCTGAAGAATTATATTTTGAGAGCTTTTGCTCCTTGTATTCCATTTTGGGATGATCTCTCTCTTATGAATTTATCCCCTTGATTTGGTTTGCAACATTTGGCATCAGAACCTCTAACTCGATCCTAACCCTTCATCTCACCGGAGCTCTCACCTGAAACCTAATCTCGCCAGAACCCTAGAATGGCGCCGGAAACTCGCCAGAGCCCTAAATCACATCAATCCACTTTGAAATTCATTAACCTGCCCATTTTCAACCCATTTCAGCCCTAAATCGAACAATAAACCTTCGAATCAGACCTGTGCGAACCTAAAACGCGACCACCCGCATCTCTGAAACCCTAGATCTAGCCTCTACAACCTCGGACAGACCTCTTAACCTTCAAACCGCACCAAAACAACCTTCGATTCTACTGAATAGACCATTTTTTGAGCCTAATCTGTTGATTCAAAGGCTGTTGGAGCCCATTTGAACCTCGTGCAGCTCTCTAGAGTGCCATAGTTCGATCACTGTTCGGCTTGATTCGACGTGATTGGGCCATGTTCGAAGTGATTGGAGCCATTTTTGAACCAGTTCTTGCCCAGATCTGGTCGACTGTGACCTCCAGCTCGAATACCCACTTCGATCTTGTCAAATGTGATTGTTCTAGATGGGTTTCGTTGTTGTTTTGATCTGTTATGAGCCTTTTTTTCATTGCTGTCTTCTGTTGGAGACTGAGTTGACTGGGTGGATGTGACTGTTCTAGATGGGTTTTGTTGTTTTGATCTGTTATGAGCCTTTTTTTCATTGCTGTCTTCTGTTGGGGACTGAGTTGACTGGGTGATACTTATTCACTGATTTTCTGAGCTGAGTTGACTGGGTCTGTATCTGTTTGTTGAGTTAACTGAGTTTGGGTTGATTTGACTAAGTTAAATAGGTGATTGACTGAGTTGGCTGGGTGTTGATAGAATTGATTGGGTTATTTCTTTGTTGCGATTGATGGTTGTAAGGAAGGTAGAGGTAGAGCATTCATGGTGAACAATGGTGATGACATTGATAACTTTAACAACCAAAATCGTGATACGAATGAGATTGAAGAGTTGAGTACACAAATTGCAATTGTTGTTGAAAAGACAAGTTGCTACCTTGATTAAGAAGGTGCATCGTTTATTACCTCGTGAAGGTGATAATTCTCATAGTCAATTTAAGTCTAGTTTTGACTACGAGGAGAACAACATTGTTGTTGGCCTTGTTGAATCTTAAGGGAAGTTTGATCCAAGCGAGTTTGAGGAGGATGTGATCCTCAATCCGGATGAGTTTGAAGGGGGACGGAACTCGGTTATTTCGAGGATTTTCCCATCTTTGATAAATATCCAAGTGAAGATGATCTTGAAGGTGATTATGTCTTTAAGATTGAAGGTGAATGTGAAAATTTACCCATCTTTGACAAGTCTTCAAATGAAGACTTTGGAGGTGATCTTGAAGGAATTCCAATGTATGATGAGTATGCAAATGATGATAACGATGATGATGATGATGTTTTTATCTTTGAATGTGAGAGACTCTTACATGAAGATGTTGAGGATAATCCCGTCTTTGGGGCTAGAGGTGATTTAGATGGCGTTCCCATATATAACAAGTTTGAAGAAGAGTTTGGTGAGGATGAAGATAAAGGATAACTTATCCTACCGATCAATGAGCCTTTCTTGACACCTTTGGAAGATAGTGGGCAAGTTTTGGAGGCAAGCCATGATGTAGAGGAAAGTTATGACTTTGAGATTGATAATTACTTCCAACACCTGTCTTCGAAGTTATCGATAGAGCAAGAGATGCAAGATGCACAAGTTTGTGTTATGCCGTGGATCCAAGAAATGCAGCCACATGCCTACTTCGGAGCTGCATAATAAATACTTCAATTATTCTATGTTTTCTTCATTTAGTTGTTTTGTGTTTTGTTGTCCAACTTGAGGACAAGTTTTTTTTAAAGGGGGTGTATGATGTAGTAGGATTTAGGGTTGTTTGTGTCTTTTTTAGTGTCCTTAGTGTTAATAGAGTCTTGAGTCCATAAATAGGTGAGTGAGTGTCTTGTTTTAGTAGTTTTTGATATCTGAAGAAATATATTTTGAGTGCTTTTGCTCCTTGTATTCCATTTCGGGATGATCTCTCTTATGAATATATCCCCGTAATTTTGGTTTGCATCAGTCATCGGTCAACCTTAGAACACGTGTATTTCTTCAAATATTAAGTATGTTAATGGATGATTAGCTTGTGAAATGTGTAATTGTTCAGTATTAGGAATAATTAACCTTCGAACACGTGTAGTTATTACTGTTATTTTGATACTAATTATGGTAATTCACTTGAGTTGATTCATTCACTATGCATGTTTCGCTTACGGTTTATGCGTTTTTTTATCCAGGTGTCCACGGGAGTGTTGGTCCACTACATTGTTAGACTAGCGGCGATGTAGTTATGCATGTTTTGTAATATAGTTGTTCTCTTTGGCATCAAAACTACTGTTATATGTAAACCTATGGGGAGGGCTATTTTTGTTTGGTATGTTTGCTTTTGTGGAAGATGACTTGTAACATGTCACACTTGGTCTGTGGTCCTATTGTATTATTTTACTAAAGCCAGGTTGGGGTGTTACAGTTAGTGTTTAGGAGAGTTTTCCTAAAGTGAGTTGTGTTAACTCGTGTGTGTGAGAGAGAGAGTCATTCTTTGTGAGTGATAGTGTGTTTTTGTGTTCACAAGTTTAGTGTGAAAGTGTTTGTAATCAATAAAGTGATAATTGCTTGTTGTGTTCAACTCTTCAAATTATGTCTTTTGAGTTTTGGGTGCCACTCCGAATTGAAATCATGGCACAGCCTTCATCAACTTTTAGCAATGTTGCTCAACTGGCTCAACGCTATTTTGGCAAAACTACAGACATCTAAAAATTTCTCAAATGGCAACGGATTTGCCAAACTAATGGAGATGATCTAGCACAAGGGATAACCCAAAAGTCAAGCATTCAAAGGCTTAGTAGAAGACGAGACTACAAATTAGGGATAAGATAATAATAAAGGAATTGCAGATGTTTTTTTTTAAATTGTGAAACAAAAAGCACATTGATAAATACCTTGATGCCAAGAGGATTGGCTAGTCCTCTTACGAACTCGACATGTGCACCATCAAGTTGTCGTGTGCGTTCACCAACCCAAACCATGTGGGCAGAGCAATCGTAATAAAGGCCAGAAGTTGAATCCTCTCTTGTAAGGGCCTGCTCATACGGTAGGAGGAGGCATTCATGAGATGTCCAAAACTCAGTTGTCTTCATGATTGGGTGGCCAGCCGTGAGGCCAGCAGCGGCCATGAACCCTAAGGCATCATCAACCCTACGAGCCAATTCGCGGTACCTGTTGGAAAAGACCAACCACAAATAATTACAAGTAAAAATCTAAAAAGTTGTCTCTAAAAATCATAACGCAAAGACTAAAAACTGGATCCTCGAAAATAATCAACTCCTGAAGTTGATTTTGGTCCATATCTAGTAGAATCTATAACAAACACCTCGGTACAGTTTGAAGTCCAAATAATATGTTTGCACGCATACACAACCTAAACAAAGTTGCATTATATTTAGGTGTTCAATTGTAAAAACAAATTACATAGAATTAGTTAAAACCATACCTATCCCCTTGCTCACTATGCTCTGTGAAATCAAGATTCCATTGGTTAACCCTTTGCATGGCAGCATACCCTCCAGTAGCAAAAGCTCTTAGGAGGTTCAATGTCGACACAGATTGTGTGTAAGCCCTGATCATTCGATTAGGGTCTGGAGTTCTTGATTTCTCATCAAATGTATCCCCGTTTACATTGTCACCTCGATAACTAGGCAGCTTTACCCCATCCTTCTCCTCAAACGAATCTGATCTTGGCTTTGCAAATTGGCCAGCCATTCTTCCGACCTAATGAGCCATTGTCGTAATTATCGTCATTTACTTTAAAAGATGTCATCTATAACTTCTGATATAAAAACCATACTAAAAAAAGTTGGAACTAACATTTTGGCAACCCAATGTGATGATTTATGTCAAGAATAATTACAAAGAATGCAATGGCCTTATCGACTCCATGAATCATCTCTTCACTAGATTAAATCATTCAGTTGAAAGCGATTTTTTTTTATCAGCAGTTGAAAGCGATTGAATCAAATAAAATAAGCTGCAACTCAAGGAATGATCAATTCACACAAACGATAGCAGTTCCAATCTTGGCTTGTCACATTGACCTGAAAATTCTTCCTGCCTAAACCATCATAGTCGATGTTTTCAAGAAAAAAACCACCACCATAATTTGCAGCGACGACTTTGAATCGTCCTTACCCAAGAGATTTTCACAAATCACAACTACTTAAAAATGATTTCTATTTCTCTCACAACAAACCCAATCTCAACCCAAAAATTTGACCAATGATTCTCTTAAGTGCATGATTGTTCAGGATATTCTAACAACCCAATACCAGACTCATCATCAAGAGAATAGACATGGAGACATACACAATGCTGAATAACCAATTCAAACAAACAAAAAATCAATAACCATCCAAAAGAAAATCAAGGAATATCGTGTGCACCCAAAGATTTAGCTACCAAAATAATCATTACGCAATCCTTGTCATTCAAGTTTATCTCTGATACTCATTTTAGAATAGAATCGTAAGCAGGTGCGACGCTACTTAGAAGGGAATGGTGTCGGTTGAACCCACTCAAACAAAAGTATGAATACTACCCTTATGTTTTCTAAGTACTATGAAGAATCAAAAGACAACTTCACCCTCTATTTCACCACTAGAAAATGGCATAAACCCACCTTTGGTTGTTTGGTAATAATATCAAAGGGAGGTGCCGCATCCTAATCGCTTTCTTCATTGTTTTTCATTGGGATCTTCTAAATTTACACTTCTAATTGTTGCTGCTAGGGCATTATAAAAGTTATACTTTTGCATAAGTTGTTGTACTTTATGATAACGTGAGGGTAACGAGAAATTTAAAGGCTGTATTTAGAAGCATCCTTGTCCAAATTGACTGCTAAAGTGTCTACGACCTAATATTTACTGCAAACTACAACATACATACATACATTAAAGCAATTTTTTTAAACAACATACATAAACCCTCGGGTATGAGTATGACTAGATACACAAATTTACATTTCTACCCATTTTGCAAATCTTTGTGTCATTAATTTGGTATTTTCATATTTATGAATTTCGGTCTTTAGGCCTGCTCTCTCTGATGCTTTTTGGCTTTGATTTAGGGGCATGGTTCTACAGCAAAACGTCCCTTTAGCTCATCGGTTCTCAGAGGTATGGGCAACCAATTTGTGCATATATTGCCAAAGGTTATACATCAAAATCGTCCTTCACTAATTAGTTGAAAATAACAAAACACGACACCGACACTCTGACACTCCAATTTTAAAGAATTGGAGGACACGACACGTTAGGGGACACGTTTTAAATGATACATATGTATACAGCTATATGTATAAAAAGCTCTAATTCTATATATGTAACACCATGTATAGCTTAAATTTTATATAATCATCACATTATTCACAAAAGTATTCCAACAAAAAGCGTTCATCATCTATGGGTCTTTATCATCAATTAACTATCATATGTTACACAAAGGACGTTTCTAAGCTTTAAAAAGATTCTTAACCATTTCGTTTAACACCCCGACATGTCTTGTGAGTGTCCTGAGAGTGTCCAAAGCATTTTTTGGAGTGTCCCCGGAGTGTCCAAACCAAAAACATTGAGAAAAAGTAGTACACTTCGGATTTGAGTGTCGGACACGTGTCCAGAGAGTGTTGGTGTCTGAAAAGTGTCTAACACTGGTACGTGGTTTCCAACAGAGTGTCCATGCTACATAGGTTGAGAAGTTTAAGCACGTGTTATCTATTGAAAAAGAGTGCAATTCAAATTTTCTACAGGAAGCATATAATATTAACTCTTTGACTGACACCACTGACAAAATTTTCTGGATTGTGAAGGCACACTAGTGTTTTAAATGGCGATAGGCACATTGAGGCGCAAAGGCGCGAGGCGAGGCGCAAATTATTATTTTTTTGCTCGGCAGCGAGGCGCAATTTATTAGAACAAGTACTCTAATATAGGCAAAACTTCCAACACAAGTAAACACTTATAAAACTTTCAAATGTCATAAAACATATCATTTCAGTGGTTAAACGGAAGCTGCTGTTGTTGGCGTTGGCTGCTGTTGTGTATCGATTTGAGCATATCGACCTCCAGGGTTGCCGATTAGTTCTCTTTGCATGGAAGGAAATTATCAAGTGCATTAGCCCACTTTCATGCATCATAGATCAACGGTGGAGATCGATTTTGGCCTAATCTAAATAAAGGTGTCTGAAAAATTCACGAGGGGCTCACCTCAACACCTAGGCGTGCGCCTCAGTGCCTAATAAGCGCCTAAGCTCAACTCCGCAAAGCCCAAACCTTGCGCCTAGGCGTGCGCCTTTTAAAGCACCGAGGCATGCAATATAAGAAAAAACATAACTACGTATGTGCATCCTGTATTCACAACATACCATACAAAGATACACTCCATCCATATTGTATCTCTATTTTTGAAAATCATGACATTAATCAATAGAACAATTAACCTCTACTGAACATTATATTCAATTTATTTTCCACCAATTTAAAGATATCTATTCATTAGTCCAAAAAATCATATATGCACAAAAAACTTTATTTTTTGCTGTCCTTATTTTTTAATCGGTGGAAGATTCTCTCCAGTCCTTTGAGCGACTAGACCATCCAGTGTGACTCATTAATGTTACCACTCACTTTCAAGACCTTGTCGAGAACATCACTCCCACTACAATGTGACTAAAATCATTTTAACTAGACATAAAAAATAATGGGTTCGGATTTCAAGCTCTCTTTTTTTTTATCAGCGATTTCAAACTCTTACTCTTTCTTTTTTCCATCGTATACAACATAAATGTGATTCGAAAACATTGCCATTGATATCCATAAATATGATTCCTGGATATTTTCTTGACAAGGTCTAAAAAGTGAAGAGTCCTGATTATCAACGTGGGCCTCACAAACGGCCAGACAACAGTCCAAGTCCCGAGAGAATCCAAATCCCTTTCTAATCCGATTAGTGACGCAATTTGCGAAAATAAACAATCAATATATTGTCCAACAAGTCTATAACCACAAACACTAACAAGTCTATAACCACAAACACTCACAGTCACTCGCAAGGCATGTGACGCCCACACACTACACACCTTCAGTATGTGTAGGGCCCACATCTGTGTGTGTGAGTGTTAGTGTGTTTTAAGTTTGTGGTTCTAGTCTTCCAGACTTTTATTGTCACATAGGACTGATGGAGTTTATACATAGGTATATACACGTACAATCCATATCCGAGAGAGAGAGAAATATATTCAAACCTTGATGATAGGCATCTGACCACCGAACATAAGAACAACACCCATCTGCAAAATAACCCGAAACGTATCCCTAATGTTATTCGCACTGAACTCCTTGAAGCTCTCCGCACAATCCCCTCCCTGCAACAGAAACGCGTTCCCAAGCGCGGCCTGACCCAACCGCTCCTCCAGACTCCGAGCCTCGCCGGCGAACACAATCGGGGGGAACGATTCTAGGGTTTTCAAGACCGATTCGAGCTCAGCCTTGTTCGGGTACTCGGGGAGCTGAACCGCCGGTTTGGATTTCCAGCTGTCTGGGGTCCAGCTTTGGGGAGATTTGAAGGAGGCGGAGATTGAGGTCGATGATGATTTGCGGGTAGGCGTGATTGGGAGGAGATGAGAGAGAGGAGAAGAAGGGAAGAGGTGGGGTTTGGTGAGGAGGGCATTGGGTAGGGCTGGATTGGTGCTTGACAGAGCCATCGTCTTCCTCTTCCTCTTCCTCTTCCTCTCTATCTCTCTCCTCCTGATGATTTTTTAGGGGACAGCTCGTGTTTAAATAGCAGAAATGCTACTCGTATAGCAAGATGTATACAGACAGCGCATACAGTGCGTTTTTTGGTCCGTCTCGAATCCAACAAAAATAATGGGAGCCGCTTATTTTGTTCAAAATATTTTATTTTAGGTCTCCGTAAAAAATTAGCCTCCTCCCGTCAAGTTTAGCCTAGGCTGCACAAATATCGGATTGGGAAATCCCGTGGTGCAAGGTCTTCCAAGGCACCCTGTAGAGTGCACACGGACCATCGATCTTAACAATGAACGATTGATATATGATTTTTAATTATTGATTTTTGATCTGAGCCGTTGATTGATGAGATCGACGGCTATGTGCCGCCCTACACATACACTACACGGGGTGCACTGTAGCACCGCCGGATCCACAAATATCGGGCCGGACTTTACACTACATAATAACGAGACTTGCTCATATAAGTCCCACAATTAATATATATTAGGGCTTTAATTACTAATCACTTGCTCTGGCCAATTTAAATTTTAGCCCAATAAGACCATTTATGTTTCTAAGCATTGTATCCCAAACGTAAATTAATCAACCATGATGATCACTGATTAGAATTCACAACCGAAATAATTAAATTTAACAAAGTAATTAAAGTGCTAAAAAAGTTGAAACTCTACAATATAATTAACCCAGCCCAAACCCATAAGCATAAATACTTTTCCCAAACCATAAAAAAAGAGGGTTGGGTTGGGCGGGCTACCGGGGCGCTGTGCACCCCTAGTTTCGCTCTCAATTCAAGCATTGCACTCGTGCTCTTAATTATAGCTCTTACAAATTTTAGTAGTTTGTGATTTATTTCATAAACGTTTTTACGCTTGCGCTTGCACTCTCAATCAAGCACTTGCAAGTAAATTATGTGACTTAGGAGGGACTCGAGTCCATTACACCGTCACTGCCATCCTGTTCGGTCCAATTTCAATTTTTGTTGTCCATTTAGGGTTCAGAATAATAATTGAAACCGTTCTTTTTCCAGAATTTGTAACTTTGAGTATGGAAAAACCATGTTGACTGTACAGTGATTAACTACTTACAGAAACATGTTTATTTGAAATTTATCTTGAAAAAAAAAATGCAATGATTGGACCCATTTATTTCAAGGAAAATGAGTTCTGATAAGGCTCCGTTCCGCAACGGAGAATAAGTACTTATTTTTTAAGAAGGCAATTTCAAGCTCAAAAATCATGTGCTTACGCAAATAATTTTCCTATCACTATGGATCTTGTTTAATAGATCTCATTGAGATCTTTAATACGGTGCAAAAAAAAATTAAAAAAATATTTTTTATTTACATTATATTTGAGTTTGAAAATGTGAAATAAACTGCTTATTTTTTAAGAAGATTTCTGGAACGGGGCCTAAAAGTACAACTGCTTTCTACTAAACTTATTTTCTCGTACTCACTCAAAAGAGGTTGACAAACTCTACAAATTGAACCGTTTCGATTATCGTTATGAACCCAGTATAAGCCCGAAAAAGTACTCCAAAAGTGATCGGAATTGATGGGATTGACATTGGACTGGACGAGAGGGAAAATATGGGGATTTTAATACTGGAGTACTACTATAGAAACGGAAACAGCCAAAAAAAAAAAGGGAAATTTATAGAAATAGTCCTCCTAGTTTCACCCGAATCTCATTTTCGTCCTCCAAGTACCAATTACAACTTTTTTGACCTTCAAGTTTGGTTTTCGTACCAAGTTAGTCCAATTGATAACATCAGTCAGCCAAACTGGACAGAAAAAAATCAAATTGAGGGTAGACATCATCAATTGAACCAACTTGGTACGAACTACAACGTCCAAACTGCCACCAATTTGATTTTTCCCGTCTAGTTTGGCTGATGAAGTTATCAATTGGACCAATTTGGTACGAAAACCAAACTTGAAGGTCAAAAGAGTTATAATTGATACTTGGAGGACAAAAATGAGACTCGGATGAAACTAGGAAGACCATTTATATAAATTTCCCAAAAAAAAATTAGAGAAACGGACGGCAGCGAGGGGAAGAGAGAGAGCCGGCGGTGACGTGGAGGGGAAGGGAGATTATTTGGTGCTTTGTGTGGCACGTACACAACTCCTCCATCTCACCGCATAGTCCCCATCACAAGGTGCACATTCATACGGCGAGATGGGAGCGCCCATGCTGCACTTTGAAAGTAAAGTCAAACTTGAAAATATTTTTCAAAGGGTAGTGATAATGTCAAAACTGTTTTTGTTGGTGTCCGTTCTTTTGGGATTTTGAATTTGGATTTGTATGTAACGAGTGTAGAGAGAAATAGAGTAATGATTGAAAATATGGGTGTAATGGTTGGAGAGAGATAGAGAGAAAAATGAGAGTAATGATTGGAGGGAAATAAGATAATGATTAGAATCCAAAATTTAAAACCCTTAAACGAACGGGGTAAAGTCTTGTACACTGCACATGGACACATGATACAAGCCTTTTGTGCATTAGAGTTTTAGCACCAACAAAAATGGTTTTGGCATTATCATTTCCCTTTTTTTGAAACTAGTTCGTTTTTAAATCAAAGTTGAATGAATCCGTGTTCCGACTTAATTTGCAATTGAATTTTAGCGCAAATTAGCTATTGAAATTCATTATCTAAAAAGAGGGAGCATAAAATAGGAGTAATATTTCGAAAAATGTTTTGGATCAAATGTAAATTTAGCTCATAAACCAAGAGAACATTATAGTTTCAAAAACATTAATGTTGTATTCTCTTTACAATTCAAAAAGAATTTTTCAAAAAATTTCCCCTAGATTCCTCCTACTTCCAACATTTCTCTTTCTATCTCTCTCCATTTATTACCCCTACTATTTTTCAAAAAAAAATTCAAAAACCAAACCAAACACAGCATAAGCTCCACTATGCATACCGACCATAGTGGCAGATGGTGTGTGGGTCCTCTTAAAAGTTAAAGGGTTCCACACGGATAATTCGAGCCGTTCAAAAAATTTAAAATATTTTCTTGAGTGGTCTCGTGAAAAATCAGCTAAGTTGAATAATTGTATGTCTTTGATTCAATATTTCCATTTCTATTCAAAATTCAGGATCCTAAATTCTGAACGAAAAATTGGAAGATTTGATCAAATACTTACATATATTCAATTGAGTTTATTTTTAGTGAGGTCACTCACAAAAATATTTTAAATTTTTTGACCGGCTGGGATCATCCGTGTGGAATTAGGAATGAAAACGGTGTATCACGCAAAATTTGAGTCTACGGAAAAGACGGGAAAATGCTAAATAAGTCAATTTTATTAATTTGAAAAATTAAGGGTTACAATCTCTAATGCAATTTTCAAAGAAAATTAATCATCTGATTCTTCTCTTCGGTTGTTGAAACGAAAGCTTGACAGCTTGATCTCGATTTGAACGGTGATATCTTCTGCAGTCTTCGCGAAGATGACGGCGAATTTGACGGGTTTTGACTTGAGGGCTTTAAAGCTTCTTCTCAAGTTGAATTGCTTGATCTTCTCCGATTTAGGTAAAAAATATGACGAATTTGTGGATATTGACTTGAGGGCTTTGGAGTTTCTTCTCAAGTCGGTATTTGAGATCTTCTTCGATTTGGTTGAAGGAGATGTGGATTTGTAGATGTTGATTTGAGGGTTTCAGAGCTTGGTCTCAAATCGGTATTTAAGATCTTCTTCAATTTGGTAGAAGGAGACTGATGATTGGTGGACTTGACTTGAACGTTCTTCTTGAAATATTTTAAAGGGCCTTCGCAGCTTTGATCTTCAGAACTCTGCAAGTTTGGAGATTTGACTTGAATGTTCTTTGGATCTTTGATCTAAAGAACTGCAGACTTGAAGAATTCTGAAGGGTTTTGATCTTCAGAGAGAGGAGAGCATCTCTATCTATAGAGATGTAGGATGGAGAGTCATGACCAACTCTACTTCCTTCATATTTATCTCTCTTTAATTATTTCTTTATCTAATGTAAAAGAAATAATTATAATTCGATAATTATCCCTCTTACTTTTATTTTAAGGAAGACAATTATTTGTGAAGAGAAACACAATTATTACTTTACCAAGTGGCTTAATTTGATTGGCCGAGCTTAATAAAAATAATAACTGTGTCACTTTAACACGTGGCACCATTTGATTGGCTTATACGCATTATCTTGACTTTTGACCTAAAGACATTTGGCAACATTTGATTGGTCATTTACTGTACCCTATTTATCAGGTCCCCCAACTTGTGATTGACTGAAAATTTTACATGCCTACAAACGAGATAGAGCATTTTTTGGCATAATCCAACCCAGAACCGAAAATGTTGACCCGGCCACATAATTCGTGAGTGTTCCCATTCCCGCCCTGTTCGCTGGTCTGGTCTACTCATCCCATGAAAAATGAGATAAAATATTGAAAACTATAGGCAACCAAGAATAAAATTTGTGGGCAAAGTAACATCAATCCGAAACCTACCCGACTCCGATTGGGTTTCTTTATACAGTATGTTTTTCAGAACCCGCCCAAGCATTCCAAAAATTTGATGAAACGAGATAGGGGAAGGCGAGGCTGGGCAAATTGTCATCCCCAGAATTTAGAGGGCCCACACGCCGTCTGGTACTAGTACCCTTCACTTTCGGAGTGATTAGGTAGAGGCGTGGGAGGGTGTAGGAAGGGGGTTGGATTGTGAAATTCGTACACGTGCACCACGTGCTTTATTTTCACACTCTCTGTACGGCCGCCTAACATCTGCCACCAATCAGATAAAAAAAAAAAAAACATCTGCCACCAAGGAAAAATTATTGGGTGCTCAAAGGGCACCATCACCTCGTGGTCCAAGACTCCAACACCCTTTCCTGTGTGAAAATGCCAAAATGGATTGATTAATTAATTATATATCACATAGAGTTAGGATTCCAATAGTATTGGTAGTATTCGATCCGTATGATACAAAACAAATACAGTATATGAATCGTTTTGTCTACTATACTCTCTATTGGTATTATTAGAAAATACTATTCTAAAAATTCATAAACTTGTGTATATAAAATTGAAATAACTGGTATCTTAATTTAAAATCATGAGGTAATTATTTGCAGTTGAGAATCAAGTATATAAATTCTAGATGAATGTGCAGTGAAGAAAAACAAACACCACGCGACGGTATCCTCATATCCATAATAATTATTCGTCATTTAAGGCCCTAGTCTACAAAAAGTAAGCCCTTGGAATAGTGCTTTTTGGAGCGAACACATGGGCCGATCTATAGTGTGGAAAGTGGGGTTTGATATAGTGTGGGTAGTGGGGTTTGACCCCACTGAGTTGCAAAATCTCCAGAGGTATGTATAATATAGGGAAATGATTTTGCCTCTTTTTTTGTTTTTGTTAACGTCACTCCCCTGTAAGTGAAATCTAAATGAAAAATTAGATGATTGGATTGAACACCTATAAGTATCGGATTGAGCTAAATTTTTGCAAGAGCCCTTGGAAAAATATTTTACATTTAATGATCGGCTCGGATAATTTGTGTGGGATCCATAATGGGCCCCACGAAAAATCTATGTACAAAATCTGTACCATTTTTCTGTACCCATAGACTTACCGTATTTTCCCCGTTACCCACATTCCATTAATACTCTGATTCATGATCTCCCTAGTTCTTATAAGGCTTTTCCAAGGATGAGAGCATCTCCAACGGGAGATGCCAAATCTGATGTGGAACTTGTAACAATAATATTTGACACGAATTCACAATGCAACCCAGGTGCCTAGTTCTACCATGCCAAAACCTACGTGGCTTTGAATGGAAGCCCAAGCCTGCCAACTTTGGCAGCAACCTCCTGCCATGCTAAATTTCAAAAATTAACGGTTAGGATTTTGGAAATGTGCCCTATAAATTGATAGTGAACATCTCCAATCCTTGACTTCAAATTGGAGATGTCAAATTTTTTTAAAGGCTTATGTGGCATTTTGGCATCTCCAATTTGACATCAAAGCCTCCTTTCCAACCCTTATAGCTAATTCTTTTTATTTCACATCAAGCTATCCTTCTCCAACCCTTATGTCAAACAACATTTTTCAAATTCAAACAGCCAAAATTTTCCAACAATTATATTTTTCAAGCATGCCACTAGCTTGATGCTAAAATTGGCATGTTTGGAGCAAGCTTTAATTACACGTGGACTTGACCTAAGGAAAGGCAGCTTGATTGGAACAGAGGAAGTAGTCAAAAGTTTACGTTGAACATCCACCTCAGATTTGGCATGCTCTAAGGCTCCGTTCAGTTGCCAGGAATGCTGTACCGGAAAGTTATTCTCAGGAAAAGTTAAGTCAAGTAAAGTAAAGGAAAAAGAAATCTATTTTCTTGTGAATGTTCATTTGACAGTTTTTTTTTTGTAGGAAAACCAAAGTTTAGTGGTTCATTTGCCAGGAAAAGACACTTATGAAAAACTTATTTATTTTTATTTCCATGGCTAATTTTAAATAAAAGTAACTTTGAGAGCTAAATAATAGGCTATCATATTTAAAAAATTAACACATACAGAAAATGTATTTTATCTAATGCAAAGCCTTAACATAAAATGAAAAAATCGACTTGCAATTCCCTATTTAATTTGCTATATTCTGAATGGTCATACAAATTCCCCATTTAAATTAACATTCTCTAATAATCAAGCATACAAATAAAGTTTAAAAAATAAGTAGATGATAACTAAATAAATAAATATTAAACAACCGTGCTTGATTAGTTGCCGATGCAAAAACTCACTGAAAAATAGTTAGTACAAAACAAAATTGAAGACTAATGACAAGATAAATAAATACTTCCAAAAAAAATAAAATGCACCGACCGCCGCCGGCGGGCCTTCTCCGGCCACCGGACGGCCGATCCGAGCCGTCCAAAAATTCTAAAAAAAAAAAACCGAGGGGCCCTTCGCGGGAATCAACGTCATCCGAGGTGTGTAGGGTGCTTGATCCGAGCACCCCTTTTTGTGTATATACACCTCCCCTTTCGGTACTTATAGCAGGACTCATAAATAAATACTTCCAAAAAAAATAAACTACCAATCTTTTTCCACAATAATTATCTCAGAAAGCACCATAGTCGTCGAAATTATTATTGCTCACGTAAATCTCGAAGTGTCTTTCTAAGAACCTAATTTGTACAGTATTTTTTTGTTATTGGCGTCATTCACTTTTTTTCTTACCCACCAATTATTTTGGCCCCACAATGGATAAAACTTTTCCCGTGACGCAAAATCCTATGCTTTTGGCCGGATCACTTTTGCAAGAAAGTAAATCTTGCAGGAAAACTAAAAAACATGTTTCCCACTACTTTCCAGCCAACTGAATACTACTAAAGTTATGGGAAAGTTGATTTTCCCATCCTTTCCTATACTTTCCTGGTAACTGAACGGGGCCTAAGGGTTGAAGAGGGATAGCTTGATGTCAAATAAATAATAATTGGCATAAGGGTTGGGAGGGGAGGTTTTGATGTCAAATTAGAGATGCCAAAAGTACCACATAAGTCTTCAAAAAAAATTTGACATCTCCAATTTGAAGTCAAGAATTGAAGATGCTCAGACACTCTACCATTAGAAGGCCAATCTTTTAAATTTTATAATTGTTGAGGTATTTCTTGCGTAAGAGGGTGATCCAAAGGGGATTTCTTTCACTAATTACCCTCCAACTAAAGTTTCGAAAGGAAAGCAAGATTATTAGTTCCCGCCTTACGTAATACGGATACCCAAACCTCCATTTTTCTTACTTCCAACACTCATTAATGAGGTGGATCTTTTTTGTGTCCCTTTTATCACCCCAGAGGAAGTTACGATTAAGAGCGTCAATTTCTGGTAAGATCGATGATCTTTTTGACAAGAGTCTACGAGCGTCAATTTCTGGTAAGATCGATGATCTTTTTGACACAGTCTACATTTTGAATGGTTTGGGTCACATCGCGAGGCCCGATATTAGCCCCATTTTGAAGGGAGTGAAAAGAGGTTAAGAAGTGGGTGCATATTGAGTGTGTAGCCTAGCATTGTCGGAGGATTTTATGTTTTTTAAGCCCAACTGTTGCCCACCACTTTCTCGCAACAATAACATGAACACAGAGCATAATACTCACAACCTTCTTGGCTTTAATTTGATGCGAAAGGAAAAAATGCAATGAGAGCTCACCATCTGATACAACTAGTCACAAAAAACGATGCCTGGAAATTGCTACTAAACATACCGGACATCACGGTAGGATTGACCATCATAACACCCCCAACAGCTTCAAAAGCTAAAATTTCAAAAGAAACTCATTCATCATTTTATCGATTAACAAGATAATATTTGTCTTCAGAAAAAGTCAAGTTTCAGTAGTACGGGCTATAACGCATGGGCATTCTGAACCTAGGAACCTTCCTGCAACAAAGTAAACAAAACCAGTCAACGATCCAGTTACTGAGAAGTGGGGAGAGTTCGAGATTTGGTTGGTGCAGTGAAGTGTGATCCAAGATGAATACTGGACAATAACAAGCATACCCGTATCCATATGGAGGGTAGAAATAAGTTGGCATATATGCACTCCTGGGTCGGAAACCCATGTAAGGGTTGGGGCGCGGTGGACGGAACACCTTCATCCCAGGAACATTAGTCCGCTTGGCTGATATCTGAAATGACATTTTGAAAGAATGAACAAAAAACGCAGGTGTTAAAAGACAAAGACTGAAAAAAAGAGATTACACAACTAAAAAGCCTAACACTTCATATTGCAGAGAATCTTATAGGATATGCTATACTAGTATCAGCGAAGATCGACATTTTGGACCTTCAATTGGCGGCCGTGAAGTTCAGATTCATTCAGAAGAAGAGCTTCTTGCACAGCTTCTGGTTCAAGGAATTCCACATATGCATACCCCTTCGGTTGGCCATACTTGTTAGTCCGAATGGTGACTCTATTTACCGTCCCACATGACTGAAAATGCTGCTGCACTTCCTCAGGGGTACAAGAATAATCCACCTTTGAAAAGCAAGTTTTAACCCATCAGTTGCCTCCAAAAAGAAATCTATCAGAATAGAATAAGAAATGAACAAAAGAAAAGTAATAACAAGACCAAAGATCATTTTCAGGCGAAGAACTTCAGCAAGAAAGCCAGCACTGTGCTGGTATATCTATAAATCAAACAATAACGAAAGAAAACAATAACTGCTACAACAAGTAATGATCCGCTGTTTTGTTGCAAAAAATGAAGGCATCGGCGTATGCAAATGTGGAATCTACATATTTGATGCCTCATTAATGTGTTTCTCAAAATTTAACCTCACCTCCTAAGCTCCTCCAGATGCTGTGATTTATTTAACTTTCTGTTTTCCCTTCAACCTTTACATAAAATTGCAAGACAAATGACTCCTTAAGAGCAGAAATAAAGTCTTTAAGTTCCATATATTTGAATCAACAACTTAGCGCTGGTGAGGTCTTTGCACGTTCGATGCTCGTTACCATAAAGAAGACAACTAAAAGCAAAAAATAGAAGTTCCCTGTGTATTCCCTGCCGTGGATATGCATTATGCAAGACTACGAGAAGGGAGTGAAAAGAGGGGAAAAAAAAAAAGAAGATTACAAACCCCTCACATAAACAGCAAAGTACCTAGATGTCCTTGAAGCAATAACCACCACCAATGGATGCACTCTGGCTCAGCAGGTAAAACATCAGAGAACGATGGCCAGTCTCACTCTTTCAAACACATTACTCATCCAACCTGATTAGATCTGGGTGTATCCATTCTGATCTTCCAGCATAAACTCATTCGGTTCTCTCCACTACCCCACATTCGACAACAAAATCCATAAATACCATGCTCTGTTTTCATTTCTCTTACAGGAGCACGAATCTTTTAGATTTCACTGGTTCTTTCAGTATTTCCTTATTTCTGTTGTTTGCTTTCATTTTCTGTAAATTCTTCCTAACATTATATTCATAATATTTGCTTATTTTATTTTCTCCCACCATCCCATTTCATATTTTCTTTCTCTTTTCTTTTCGTTTATTTTTTGCAAGCAGCTATAGATTTATTTCTAGTCAATAATGTGAATGTACATCAAACAACTGACATCCCAACAATAGTTAATCAGAGAACTTGATCAATGAGGCATGACCCTGCGATAGAGTCAAACATGTAGTCAATCAAGAATTAACTAAAAATGGCCTACAAATCATTTATCATCTATTACCATGAAATAGTAGATAAATTCTCAACAAAAAGCTTAAACCCATACGTTGTTCAAAATGCAGAAACCAGAAGGCAAAAATCGTGTTATATACAATATGTTGCATGCATATAAATCTTCGGCATGGACATACATGTACATATATGAAAACCAAGCTCAGGAGAAGAACTGGAATATCAGAGAGACAATCAAATTGAATCAAGCAATTAGTGGTGATAGAGATCTGGTACTATGTTCAAAGTGTCTCCTTCTAGAACCACATACCAAGGCAAAATAGCAGTTGACATCAGGTGAAGGAAGAAAGGAGAAACCAAATGTCGATAAGAAGGTGAGAGAGGAGGGAGCACTGACCTACCCTGTTGCTTATGTGTCGTAAAAGACAGGATCATGGCATACGAAGATGTGATGGAAGACCAACTGATGGACTGGTACATAGCAATATATGTCACCATATATACTGATGACCACATCTAATGACCATGAATGGTTATTCCAGTGACTACTCCATCCTCTCAGCTCTGCACTAGACTGCAAACACTTGTTTCCTAGCTTTTTTACATAATTTCAAAACTACTATTACCAAAACACCTTTTCTTTATTAACACTCCCACTCTGTCAATCCCTTTTTTTGTTCTGTCTCTTCACTATTACACCTATCAAACCTTTGTAAAAAGTCATACTGCCTGTGTCCCATAATGTTGGTCCTCTATTCAATTTTGGGATGTCCCAAAATAGAGTTTTTTTTAAATGTTTTTATCCCTCAAACTACCACCCCTTTTTCTACTTCATCCTTAAACAACCAAAACCACCCATTTCATCCTTAAACATCCAAATCCCACCCATTGAGTCCAATTAGTCCTTTAATGAATCGTTTAATGAGTCCAAATCCCATTCTTTGGACTCAATAGGTGAGATTATGATAGTTCAAGGACGAAATGGGTGGTTTTGGTAGTTTAAGGATGAAGTAGAAAAATGAGTGATAGTTTGAGGGATAAAAACATAAAAAAAATTCCCCAAAATATTAGCCCTATTTGAAAGTCAACTAAAAAAGTGTGTGGACTTCAAAAATTTACCCTTCATAGCTAATTAAAAGTAACTTTATAAGTGGGATTCAAGGGGTGGAAATCAATGCTCATTTTGAAAGGAGACGTGTATTTAAAGCTTGTCCCCTCAAAAAGTTGGAATGCCCAAAATGAACCAATATTGTGGGAGGGAGGGAGTAACATTCAACGTGCTAAGCATGTTTGGAGACTGCTCAAGGAGTGTCCACCAAGTTCCTTGTACTATTGAGTGCACACTTAAGATATGGGTCACCCGTGTCCTGAAATGCCAAGGAAACATGAGTTTATGACTTGCTGTATATGGAGACTTCTTTTGCATATAGGTAACCCTGCGTCAAAACTTCCCAATCAAATTCCTCTTAGCAACTCTTCTTTCTTTTCTTCTTTTGACATGTAACGTCCTCCAACAACCATGTTTCTCCCAAAATACAGACTTCATTCTTAACAAAGGAATTTCAGAACAAATTGAGTCTCTAAAGGAGTCAAACGGAATAGAGTAAGTGACAACCTAAGATCAGTCCACTCCTGTAACAATGTAAAAGACAGAGGGAATGACCACACCTAAATAAGTCTACTATACAATCTATATTAACCCAAAGACATAATTCTCTCCCTGCTTTTAGTTTCAATGGTCAAAGAAAATTATGTACTCTAATTGGTCCAAATTAAACAAATATGGGTTTCAAAGATAATCAGTTTCCTCTCCAAACAATATCCTCTACTGTTGGCTTAACAGAAAGATATGCGGAATGGACTCTTTAGACTCCCATGAAGGAGGCAATAGATAATTGCAAATACGAAGCAAATTTCCCCAACAGATTTATTTGTTTCAACATCCTCTCTTGGTAGATACTAATGAACTGTTTTTGGTAGTTCAAAAGAATGGTATTTCAAAGGTGACCATAGTTTCTGGCAGTTTATAAGAATGGTAGAATATTTCAAAGTTAACCATAGTATTTTGCAGTTCCTATGAATCCTAGGAATCTGACAATGACAAGCCCCCCCCCCCCCCCCCATTCTGAAATGAGACCGAACTCCTCCGTCACCGTCAGGAATCATCGCAATCAGTGTACTGCCATTAAAAACAAATCGTTGTTATATTTCTTGACTTTTCTCATTTTCTTCCTCTTTTCCGGAGTTCACTAATATTTCCCACTACTCTCTCAAATGTACTTCTTTGCCTAACAGACAACCACTAGTGCCTTATTCAGTTATTCCTAGTAGGAGCAACCACAAAAATCCAATCCATCCACAGCCGATACAACCAAACTCTAAAAACACACTTCATTGTTGGTGCACACCACTACCAAAATCACATGCTCTCAAAAACCATCAAATATTTAACTGGATCTCCATCACAGGAAGTTGCATTTTGTCATCCAAATAAAGCAGGAGAAACGAAGAAGCCTAATTAACTGACAAATATCCATAGTTTGGTACTAATATTATAAAAACAAAATTGGAATTGTAAATGGTGGACCCAAAATAAAGCACACAAAGAAGCTCTTCTCCAGCCTCTAAAGACATAACGACATATTTCAGATATCTTACATTTATGATAAATCTTCAGCGCGAGTTTTCAGTTTTTCATTTGAAAGGATTTCTTTCTGCCTTTTGCTATTATTTTGTAACAACTATCATGAATTTCACGATTCTTGTAGACAACATTATATAACTTGTTTGTTAACGGGGAAGGTGTCTCCTAATTGTTTGATGGGTTACACATTCCATTAAGTGCACATAATGAACAATGATTTTTACTTTGACATGAGAATAATTTTTAGGATAAAGGTATTTGTGTCTCGACCCTTGGGCTCTAGGCTATATTAGAGGTGGATAATTCAGCCAGCTTTTTTGCTAAAATAGCACCAAAAAGTCTACAGGTTTGCCTTCTATAATTTAGCCAGAAAGTAGCTCAAATATCCGAAACAACTTAGATATTTCAGCCCCGCTTCTTCCTCAAAAACCCGAAAAGGAAAAAAAAGACTTGATCAATTTAGCCCAAACAACTTAGCTTTTTTACCCTACTTTTTCAGCAAAAAGCCAAAAGGGAAAAAGCTTGACCTTGGAGTTTTAAACATCCCTTACAATTTTAGGCACATAACATCCTTAAATAGTCAGAGAAAACCCATTCAATAGATCGCGTTGTGTTGACACTTGACACCCCAATCCGGGCTTTCGGATTATCTTTAAGTTTGGCTCGGTTGGCCCTCTGATGATGAAATAAGAAAAAATATACCTTCAAAAGGCTTGGATTGTTACTCCTTCCCTGACCTCAAGAAAACCCCTTTTAAACATATAGGGTGGCTCCAAGTTCAATTGCAAAAGAGAAAGATGCGTTTACTTTGTAAAAACAACTTTTTCCATGACACACTGAGGGTAAAATGGGCACACATTTCAATGTATAAGACATCTTTGAGTGAAACTAATTGGGTTAGAAAGCGGACTCGACAAGCATTCCAACGCTTCGAACCGCGCTCAAATCCGAGTTTGGGAGTGTCCGGAGCGCCCCCGCGAAGTTTGGTGTGTTGTGCTAACGCACAATACCGCGCGGCATTCAAAAAAATTTCAAAAAAATCACTCCACCACACGAGATTTCAATACACTACACGGCATTTCTCATTATGCCGCGCGGCGTTTTGGAAAAAGTTCTGACAGCTGCAGAAACTTGTCGGCCACGCTTGGTCATAAAAGCTTCTGCCAAAAACAGCGTGATTCAGAACGAGCATTGAATAGATTCGGTTTTGGCTCAACTCCCACACTCCACCATTATGATTTTTAACCAATCTCTCTTTAAATAGGGCTTTGATCAACCATTTTTGGGATCCCTCTTCTCCAATCCATCTCTACACACACCCCATTCTCTCTCTAAAGACAATACCCTGATACATCACTCCTCTCTTCCAAAAAATCCCGTTTTTCTTCAATCAAGCTCACAAAACTCACTCAAATCTCTCCTAAACTCAGAAACCCAATTGATTTTAGGGGTTTTCAGTCCAAATCAACCTCCACTCCTCTGTTTTCAAGTACATCCAAGCCTTGAACAAAAAGGTATAAATAAATTCCTTGGGCTAAACCACGTTTTGGCCTTGAGGGGAGCTTATTGAGGTCCTTCCCAGTCTTGCTATACTGGTTTTAGGCCTCAAACTAGCTTCAAAAGCAGGAAAACACTAAAAATCAGAAAACTACACTGAAAACAGTGTACCGTGCGGTGTTTTATTGTGCCGCAAGGCACACTGTGATATACCGTGCGGCCCTCCGGTCTCTGGCTTACGGATTGATCATTGTCTGTTAAACCGGAGACACCATGGGTATATTTCAGAACATGTTTTCGTGTTAAAAACCACTTTTGAACTCTGTCATATTTTTCAAACACCTCATTGGTTTTTAACCCCATTGTTGTATGTCAAAATGAACTTAAAAGGGGATTCAATCCCTTTCAGCATTCAAAACAAACATAAATACTTTTCCATGAGGTCCCTAGTTCATTTTACAATATGAGGTTGAAACGGTTTTGAAATAAGTAGACTGACGTGCCGCACGGCGTGATATTTATGCCGCACGGCATATCAAGACATTGCACGGCGTTTTAAATTACAGTAACAGCTTTTTTATGTGTACTGTTGCATTTATTCTTGCATGCATGTTCATTTGATCTATACTGTTCACCTCACACTCACATTACAGTAGCACTTTAAATTAAAAATCGTGCTCATTATTTGCTTCAATTCCCTGGCTCCCAAACCCAAGATTTTCAAGGTTTTTGCTAGACTATAAGCCTTATCACTTTTCTCTAAAACAAGCTCTCAGTTTCTCGGATGATCCATCTTTAAAAATCCGGGTGGCGACTCTCGAGTTCCGGTCGGGGAGCCTACACATTGCATTTCAAAAATGCTTCACAAACTACGCAGCATCTTGACGTAGCAGTAAGCATTTTATTTTCTGTATGTTTGTTTGCATGTGTAGTGGTAAATTGCACTCAAAGGAGGCTCTACTGCTCCACATTCACGTAGACAATCAAATACAAAGTACTCAGTTTTGCTTCCAATAGCAACAAAAACACAATATATCATCCAAATGAAATGTGACCTAAACCAAACATGCACTATAAGCTAACAATCCATCTCGAAGTTTGAAGAAGAGGTAACTTCTATCAAGATAAAAGAACTCACGATGGGCAACCATAAACTTAAAACAGAAGAGAGGCCTCACATTGCCGACAAAAACTGAACGAGAATCTACTTCCTCCCTATTTGCCTGACTTGCTGCTGCAGTGGCGGGATCTGATTTTTGTAGGAAAGAAATAAGTGAATGACATTAAGAAACATGCATGCAGGAAGATGTTAAGGTCCTGCCAGTGCTGTCACTACTTCAACACCACCATCAGTAATGTGTAATACAAATCATGATACATAACCAATATAAGATGAGCAGAATACACTGCCATCATCTTCATCTTATCCTCACTATTGTCCAACTCTATAATTTTCCTAATATAAGATAGCAGTTGGTACTAGTTTTCCCAATTCCATCTCAAATCTGGAAGCCAATTCTAATAATTGTTTTTTGTTGAACTGGAATTCTAATGATTGTTTAAAACCCATAGTCAGAACCATGACATGTCCTCAGTGAAATCAAGTTACATGTGAGAGCCCAAAGAAAGAAAAAGAAATGCATGAATGAAATGCAGACACAAACTTCAAGGTCCTGAAATTGATTGACACTATCATACAAACATAATGTCTTTTTCGACTTCTTAGAATCTAGGACTTTCAAGTTTGAGTACGACACGTCACATGTGACCTTATTTACACTCCAGCAGAACGGAATGGTGTTCGAAATGGCACTTTCTTATCCCAAATCCATTCCAGTATGTACAAAGAACTAGAGTGGGCAAGGCATGCCACAATGCTCCTACATTAGGAATGAATTAACCCATCATATGACATTAAAACCCCCATTAGAGTTTGAACATATAAAACGTAAAGAATTCCTCGTCATTCTTAGTACGCAAACCACAAAACGGTGCCTACCATATGACCTACCACTTTTTCAGCCGTTGGATCCAGAAAGAATGAATCTTAAGACCGTTGATCTGATTCCTAACCAACTCAACTTAAGGCCTAGCCAACAACCATCATTAGAAAACAAGAACTACCACTATGGGTCCTAAGTCTAACCAACTCAACTTTAAGTCTAACCAACTCAACTTTTAGTCAAAATCAGTACCATATATTATGAGTTAAAACTTAAGCCTCGTTTGATAACAGTGATAGATGGATGGGATTCGTAAGGAGATGGGATTAGGATTGGGATTCGTAAGGAGATGGGATTGGTAATGAGAAGGGATTGATAATGAGTATGTTTGTTTGGGATGGGATTAAATGATGGGATTACTAATATCATGTTTGTTTGAGATGGGATTAGATAATGGGATTGGATTGATAGAAGAAATTGGTAATGAAAAGGGATTGGTAATGTGAAGGAGTTGGGATTGGATTATTAATACCCCTCAATACCAAGTCCCACGGGGTATTAGCAATACCCCCTATTACCCGGATTTTTAACCCCATCGGACTACTAGTCCGAACCATTTTTGGTTACCAAACAAGGTATTAATAATACCAACACTCTACCAATCCAATCCCAACCCCTTGGAGGGATATCAAACGGGGCCTAGGTTATAACCAAACACTAACACGTTTTGATTCGACATTTAGGGCATGTTTGATACAGGATTCGGGAATGGAATTGGACTCCGAATCCCGTGGGGCCCCCACGGCGGAAGGATTCATTCCAATCCCACAAAACTATACCTCGTATCAAACATGCCATTAGGTGGCTCCATTCACTTCAACTCGTAACACCACTACTTTGGGAACAAGGAAACACCACTAAGGTCGTGACTAAAATAATAATTCTCCAATATATAAGCCTATTTTTACATAACAGGTACATAGATTATGGAAAACTAACAATGGGAGATAATGCAGCGAAAAAGAAACGTGTTAGAAAACCCTAGAAGAAGTGGGGAAATTGGGGAAGGGAGGACCTTGCACAGAACCCATCTCCTTCTCGACCTTGGCCTGCATCTCGCGGAGGGCGGCGGCTTCGTCTTCCATTTCCTTCAACCTCTTCTTCATGTCGTCCAGTTCCTGAAAAAGTCATAAACATTTTGACAGTTAGGTTTTCAGACGAGAACGAAGCATGTAAATAGTAATTGAGAGCAAAAAATAAAAACGATCTGGAAGAACCATGACAGCTCCGTCGTCTGCTCCGGCCATGTCGGCATCGCCGTCCATCTCTGTCTCTCTCTGTCTCTATCTCTCTCTCTCCTACTGTCCGTCTGGGTGCAAACAAAAGCGGCCAAAGTGGGGTCTACGATGATTGGTGGGTTTGGATTGGAAAGTAAGGTGATTTATTTTTTTGATCTTTATTTAAATTTTTTTTGCATATGTTTGTTTTGCGTTAAATTTTTTTGACTTATTAATTCGTTTTGACGAAAGAAATCGAAAAAGTAAAAAAAATTGATCGAAACTCTTAATTTTTTAAATAAAGACAAAAATAAGTCAATAAGATAATTTTTTATTTATTTATTCTTGTTTTTTTTTTAAATTATGAGTTTCGATCAATTTTTTTTACTTTTTCGATTTTTCTCGCTGAGACGAATCAATAAGTTATAAAATTTTGACGCAAAACTAACAAATGCGAAAAAAATTTAAATAGAAACAAAAAGAAAAGTTACTATTTGACTTTTGAAGCAAAATGAACCAGCCTCCCCTTTTGGTACTGCCTTTTTTATTTATTTATTGTTTTTAAATTTGTGTACTTTTATTTATTTATTGCTTTTGCGATTTTATTAAATTTGTGTAAAAACATTTCAAAAAATTGATCAAAGTCGAAAATAATTCACTAAAAACGATCTTAAAGACACTAAAATACTAATTTCTTCTGACAAACAATATGACGAGAAATTATACCCAACTCTACTAATAATTAAGAGAAAATAACTTACAGTGCAAAAAATAAAAAGACAAAAAGTTAGTCCAAAAATCTAAATCAATTTTCATGGAAGACTCAAGTCATTTTACAATTTAGATGTTTTGCCCTTATTATATAATCTTTTGCACCTCAATTCTTTGGTTTCTTCACGGGAAGTTGGTAGAATATCAAATGTAATAAATTTATATTGTATTAGTGATAATTGAATTAAGAATAGTTTGATATATGGTATAAATATAAATAAAAATGAGTGCAAAGGAATAAAAAGAGAATGCAAGAATCATGGAGGTTATTTATTTATTTATTTATCAAAATGTCGTGCGGTGCCCGATGCCCTAGGCACAAAGGCACGTGCCCCAATTCTTTTTTTATCACACATTTGTGTGGGTTCCACACATGGATGGATCCAGAAATTCTCTTTAGTGGAGGCACCAATTTTTACTACACTTGGAACAAAAATTTACAATCAAGCACAATATAAATTTAAACTTCATCATATGAGAAAAGGGAAATAATTTCAAAAAAATTCCTAAAAATAAACGCCAAAAGGGTTATAATCCCTTTATGGCTTCTCTAATGAGAGACAACATCAAGGGGCAAAATTGGAAAAAACAATGCTCATGTTTTTTCATTAGTGAATTATTTATAATGTGATTGTGTGTGCTTATAACAGTGTCCAAAAAATTAAGTGTTCTAATTTTTAATCAATTTGAATAGATACAAAGATCTTTTTTTTCCTGATCATATTATTTTAAAGAGTCATAATTAATTTTTGTCTTTAGAGATCTCATTTGAGAGCCGTAGAACCAAATGAATAGCAGATACTTAAGTGCTCCAATTTTCAATCCGTTTGAATCAGTACGAATATCTTATTTTTCTGATCATTTTAGGGAAATGATTTTGCCACTCTCTTTTTTGTTAACGCCACTCCCCTACAAGTGTATTTTTGCACTAAAAATACACTTGCAGGGAAGTGGCGTTAACAAATAAGGGAGTAGCAAAATCAGTAGCCTCATTTTATCATAAAGAGTTATAATTAATTTTTGGTTCTATAGCTCTCAAATGAGAATCCTAAGAGAGCCGAAGAACTAAATGAAGAGCAGATACTTAAGTGTTCCAATTTTCAATCCATTCGAACCGATGCGAAGATCATATTTGTCTGATCATTTTATTCTTAAGAATCATAATTAATTTTTGGCTCTAGAGCTCTCATAATTAATTTATGGATTGATTTTTGTAACAAAAAAATTGAATTGAGTGGGGGCACGTGCCTTATAGTGCATCCGTCCCTGGCTCCACATAGTTGTGTTGGAGACCACGCAAATGTAGGCTGAAAACATGATTTGGAGCACCACGTGTCCTTAATCTTGGGGCATTGAATAATATTTCAACTAGCGTCCTTTTTAAAAACAATTCATAAATTTATAGCAGTTGTTTTCAAACTACTTATTAGAACACCATTGTTTTGGACTTCGCATGTAACGACCCTAATTTTGACCCTAGATTTTTCAAATAAAAATTCGTAACGTTAGTTCAACAATCTAATAGAGTAATTAATTTGATTAATTAACATAAATACTTTGTTATGGGTTTAATAATTATAATTAACGTTAAATTCACATGAATCATAGATAGAGATAAAGATCATATATATACTCCATCCCTTTCCCTCCTAACAGAACCCTATACAATTTCCCTAACTAAATTGTCCTAAAGTAAACTAAACCATCACTTCGTCTATCATCTTTCTCCCCACTTTTGGCTCTTCCTTTTTCATAGCCAATGGAATGCCAACACCACCACTCAAAGACTTACCTCTAACCATGGGACTAGAGCCCTACACACACCCTTCATTAACCAAAGGGTTATTATCTAGATTACAGGTATTTCTGACTCCCCATCCCTCATTTCTTTACTTTGGCTGGAGAGAGTTACAGAGAGCACAAAACCCTTTCTATTTTTCCTTGCTTTCTTCCATTACAGCCAAGAGAGAGAAGTTATCACCATCACCTTCCATTATCTTCTTCTTCTTCTTTTCCTTCCTTATTTGGCCGAGAGACAGAGAGAGAGAGAGATTTTGGGCAGAATAAGAAAAGAAGAAGCAACCACCAACCGATATCACCACAACCGGACACCATCATCACACCTGTCACACCCTCGATTTTCAACATAAATAAATAATCCATTTCAATACAAGATCCTCGCATAATATAAATAATACCCAAAAGAGAGTTCCCAAAAGATCATACACAAATCAAGTTCCCAAGTTTTAAGATTTACAACATTGGCACAACGGCCCAAATTCCATAGTTAGTTAAAGACGGTAAATTTAAAGGTTACCTAATATCTGAAGTTAAAAAAGTTCGAATGAATTTACAATTTCATCCCTTCAAGAGACTATACAAAAGATGATAAATCCACTTCTCGGGGCGGCTTTCAAAAGATATAATGCCAAGCATGCACACGATGCACACCGCGTTGAAATCCTTGAGATGTACCTGAAAATGATAGGTTGAGCTACACTAGCCCAGTAGAAAATTCTATACACAAGTTATATGAAAATGTGACGATTCATGCAATGAGAATGAATGATTTCCACTAACAAACAAGAGATACAGAGGGGCACCATATTGAACCAACAGACCACGACTACAAGATTATATACGTCATAAGGACATCCCTAACCATTCGTACATCAAACTAAGGGCAGCATTAAACACACATCTATCTAACTAACCGACAACAATTTCTCAAACCATTTGAAGTCTCCTCAAATTATTGCCAATGTTAACCTTCCCATTCCTTACCATTTACCATCAAGCATCTTTTCGTAAAAAGAAAACATTTCTTTTTGATTTCCAAAATAATTTTTGAGTACTCTCGACCTCTACGGGTTGAACTCCGTTGATTCACTTGAATACCGGAATCCGTTAGTTTGTGCCCAAATACTAGAACCGTTGATTCACTCAGGAATACCGGAGGATTTTTCATAAAAATCATTTTTTCCAAAACCAAGTTCCTTCATTTCAAAGACTTTGACGAAATCCATTGTTTATTTTATCTTTTTCAACAGTTACATTCTCAAGCAACTCATAGCCCAGACAACAACATGAACTTCAATAAATCAATCACGACTTCATTCATCATACGAGACATTCGACTGTATTACCACACCTTGCGTTACAGTGAATTTTCTCCACCTGGATTTCCGCATTACCACACCTTGCATTGCGGGCTCTCTAGAGTCTCCGCATTACCACACCGTGCGTTGCAGGACCCTCAATTCAACATTCATAACTCACATCACACATATACATTATCAATTCGAATACAATATGACAACACTTTCCAAAGTCACAACTTTTCATTCATCATCATTCAATGTATTGCAAACCCATAACCATGTTCTATTATACATTAATAAACACCTTAAGTTCACGTTATCCCTCAATGTCTATCTCGACGCCTTACGTCACGTACCGAACCCATAACGATTCCCCGACACACCACCTGCTAGGTTATAAACAAGAATCTATTGAATGAGTGCCAAAGGAACCTAGGATGATCAATCAAGATGAAGCATGAAGATACGAGTTACCTTATTCTCTTTCGGATCACTAGGCAAACCCGTATCGACCAACAAAGCGCCCCACGTCATATCTTATATCCTACAATACACGATAACCCCTCTACAATACATTTTTTCATCTTACCATTCGCCATGTCTTGTCATAGCACCTAACATACCTATTGTGTACATCACCTCATGCCATAATGACTCTCAAGTACCATCAATCCCATAAATACATTTTGATTAAGTTTTAATCTAGTAAGACACTACTCCTTCTCTAATGACGGAAAGCCAACGAGATGAGGATAACTTAAGTAAACCAAAGGAATTCAATTAAGCATGCTTGAAATAGGTTTAGAGGTGTCCAAAAGGAATTAGAAGTGATCGGGGGTCAAAACAATCGACGGAGGAGCAGCAGGAGCAAAACTGGAGTTAAGCTCCTGGTATCGATACGCACAAAATCGTATCGATACAATATTCACTGTCCAAAAAGATAAGTTTACTGTATCGATAGATTCGATACGCCACAAAATCCGTATCGATACCACGGGGCTTCGGGTAGCGATTTCAGCATATTTTCAAGACATGTTCAACAACCAAAATCCAACAACCCAAGGCACGATTCTACACTAAATCAACACATAAACATATAACAAGTGCAAGAAATCCCTACCTCGATGTGTAAACACGAAGATCCATCCCAAACAAGCGAGCCCTAGCTCCGAAGGCTTGAACAAACCGAAATACGCCTCTCCACGCTTAACCCACCGAGATATGAACTCAAAATCGCTAGAGGAAGGTGGATTGGAGGTTGATCTTCATGGGTTTTGGGCTTTGGGGTGAGGATTTGTGAGATGGAGCAAGAGAGAGAGGGAGCCGAGAGAGAGAGATGGCGTGGGAGATGAGAGAGAGTGAGATGGGTTTTTATTATCCCCTACACACACACCCACATATATATACTAGTACATATACAAATTACACATGCTCTCCTTCAACTTACAACCCTATCACTCAAGCCCCAAATCAAATAAACTCACAATTTTTTTCTTTGTTCGATATTCTAGTATTTATAAAACCTTTAAACCATTTTCAAAAAAATACGGGTCTCTACAACACCACTGAGCTTCGCCGTCGCTCCGACCCGACACTGAAATCTTTTCGAACCCCATTTCGCTGGACGAGAAGTAGTTCGGAACTCACCTCCCTAAGTATATTGATGAGTTAATAAGTTAATTTTGCATTTGGGAGTAAAAAGAATCGGCCGTGGATCAATTTTTTTTCAAAACCAGTGAACACCATTTTTCTCGGCATTCACTGTGTTTAACCGTTTGGCTTTTAGGATTTTGATACTTAAACTGCAGATTTTCCCCTTATCTATTTAAGTTAAATATTGGGGGCGACTATTCGCAGTCCCGTATTTTCTCTCTTAGCCTATTACTTCACATAGCCCATTTCCAATATTTTTTTAAAAAAAATTCTCCATATAACCCATTAAATGTACCTGATCTTCCCATTATACCATTCCCCTCTCAAAAATTACACTTTAACTCCCACCCTACCCATAGCCACCACCGCCACTCCAGCCAGAACACCACCGCCGCCTCTCTTCAAGGTGTCGTTCTCTTTCTGTAACAACTCCGATTTTCAATGAATAAAAATCTCGTTGTTTATTCAAAAATTCTTTAATTATTCTTGAGTGACTTTATAATTTCCTTTTTAATTCCTATAATTCGTCATAATTAGATTCGAGACTTGTAAATTCAATTTCATCTCGCCTATCGATACGGTCATTTTCTAAGGACAAGCGTGCTAGTAATTATTTCCTTAATTAGTAAGACAAAAGCCTAGATTATATATTTCTTGACTAAGAAACCCTACTAGCAAGACTAGTTAGATTCTAACCGATCTTTGAGAAACCCTAACTAGCAATTCATCTAGTTACTTCTCCTAACCCTAGAAAGACCTTTTGAACTTCATTAGACCTTTTTGAACTTCGTTGAACCTTTTGAACCCTTGAACCCTAAATGAACCCTTTTGACCAAAGTCAACCTTTAATCTTTTATCTATTGGTCCATAAAAATTAAGAGAATTATTGCCCATTGGATAATAGACTAGTACTATAGTATATTAGATAATTCCTTGTCTAGATTTCCCATGGGATTCCCTAAATAAAGAAATAGAGTTATACCTAGTATTATATTACCCTAGGATTCTCTATGTACCTAATACTATATTTTAAAGAGACATGTGTCAATTTGACTTAGTTTAATAAAGAATTTTGACTTAGAAATCTAGGAGAAGATCATATAGTACCTTTGTCCTTTGTAGTTGGTCATACATATATGTATATATTAATCAAGGGAGAAAGAGAGAGAGGGAGAGAGAGAGATAGGAGAGAGAGAGAAGGAGATTGATGTACACTAGCCTTAGATTTTCTTCTACCAAAATCCTAGTGTAGACACCCCAATTTGGACCTATTATTTATCCTTAATTTGTGGCCTTAAGGCTCCTCAATGATGAAACGGAATCAAAACAGGACTTGGCTAAAGCTTGAACGATGTTTCTTGGTCTTTTACAAACCAAAATCATCATTTTTCCCGACTCCCTGAGGGTAAAATTGGCACACATTCAGCATATAAAATAGATTTGAATGAAACCAATTGGGTTAGAAAGAGGACTCAACGAGCTTTCCAACGCTTTGAAAAACACCCAAAACCAAGTTTGGGAGTGTCCGTGGCGGCCCGCTGAAGTTGGGCAGCCACTCCAAAGCGCTCGGGAGTGCCACTCTAGAGCGCTTGGGAGTGCTGACAGACCAATGCATGTTGAGCTTGACCTTTTTCAGTCCATTCAACATTCAACGTTCAAACCTGTCATGCAGAGGCCTGCCTGCGTATGCCAGCCTAGCAGGGAATATCATCATTGCTTCGTTCGTCGATATATCCAATAAGATCACCCCAAGCGTAGGGTATAAGCGTCCAATTGAAGCATAATAAATCCGGAAGTCCGGGATCGTACCCACAGGGATAATTAAAACGGCTTTGCTGGATTTGTAGATGCAAGTAAGGTTTTCGGCTTTTAGGCAGCCAACTTGGTTTTTCGTATGTGGTGAAAAGTAAAAAGGGCTAAAGTTAAACGAGAATAAACTAGATTAAAAAGCAGGTTAGGTCTCGGGGATCCTAACACCCACGACTCAAGCAAAACCACATTTTTCACCCTAATATGCGGTTTAACCCGGAAGATAAGATGGTTCGAAAATCAAGCTAGCTATAGAATTTATTTAGCAAACACCTCGAGCGACAGAGCTCCAAGCATCATGTGTGGTAAGTAGGCGAAGCTCTTGCCTACACATGATCAAGGAGGTTAACATCTCGGCAATTTGACAAACAAATCCAAGCCCCACATCAATTTTCGAACCAAAGTTGCAAATTTTTTGGTGAAAAATACAATTTTTACTCAAGCCATGGGGTGCTAATCACCCCATGACCCAACCTTAAGAAACTACTCACACATATCTATGGAGATAAGAGCAAATAAAAATCTAGGAAGCATATTTGTGAACACAACACTAAAAGAAATTAGCTAGAAAGATAGATCAGGAGATAATAAACAACTTTAATGAAGGAGATAAGAGTAAAAATTAACTTACTAAGGTAGAAAATGCAGAAATAAAGGCTGGAAATAAAGAACACATCAAGAACAAGCAAGAACAATTCAAATCTAAGTCTAGATCTAAAAAAACGTATTCAAATCTAATTCCTACTTGTTTGTACAAAATGACATCACTCCTATTTATAGGCCCTTAGTACGCGGATGGAATATGCTCCAAGATGTTCTAGAGATGCGCCCCTAAGCTCTCGGTACCGATGGAAAAGGCCTTAAGTTGCTGTTAAGCTACTCGGTACCAATTGATATTAAAAATTCCATCGATGCCGAAGCTGCTAGGAGCTGACATGGATAAAGGCTCGGTACCGATTGAGTTTTCCACTTCCCATCAATGCTGAGCCACTTTGCTGGACTTCCTCATAATCACATCGGTACTGATTGAACCATTTGCTTCCCATCGATGCCGAAGAGTTTAATGGGCTAATGCTGGAACCTTGGGATGCTCGGTACCGATTAATATTAAATTTTTTTTATCAATGCCGAAGCTGCTTGATCCCTGTTGACTGCCATTGAAATCCAATACCGATGAAACTCTTAAACAGGTACCAATACCGATTGAATTAAGTCCAGCCCTTGGTCTTTTGATCCTTGGCTTGGTTCTTTGAGCCGACGGGTCGTTGAACGCTTTGGCTTTGATTCCAATGACTCCGAACTTGGTCATTTTCGAACCTCGAATAATCTTGACAAGCTTTGGGCTTTACAATTCCTGAATTAAACGGTTTTTCTACAAAAACAAACTAAAATACCTTACGAGTAAAAGTAATTAAAAATAACTAAATTGACGACGGAATTAAACTAAAACTAGAAATTTAGCGCACCCTTCATTACATTCTCAGGTGCTTATCAATCATACCCTCCCCCCCCCACCCAAATTATTTTCCATTTTATTTTCTTTTAATTTTCAAACTTCAAACCTATTTTCTCATCCCCTATATATACCCCCATATTCTACCTTGTTAAGACCACGAAATTTCTCTCACTCACTCCCCTATTTTCAGAAAACTCTAACTCTCAAACATTTTTCAATTCAAACATTTTCCAGCTTCCATTTCCAAATAATTTTCAAAGAAAAATCCTAGAAAATCATACAAATATTTTCAACCTTAGATACATCTAAGGCTCTGTTTCTCACTATTTTCCATCCACTTTACAGTCCTTAAATCTATCAAGAAGTGAAGTTCAAGCTTGATTAAGGGTATAAAATTAATTTTTATACCTAAGCCTACTGTTTTTCCCTGTCTGAGGGAGATCAGTGGCTCATACCAGTTCATCATACTGGTGGTGAGCCACTTGATCTTGGTTTAACAACAAGGGCAAAAGAGGCTACAGGAGTTTTCAGTCTGCTGGTTTCATTCCCGAGCCCTCGGGATTGCTCCCGAGCGCTCAAGAGTGCTTTTCCCCTTCATTCTTCTTGGTTTGACAGTAATCAGTGGTAGATGAGTTGTTTTATTCAGTACTAACAAAATTTGCAGGAGGTGTTGACAACACTCCCGAGCGCTCGGGACCACTCCCAAGTGCTCAAGAGTGATTCTAGTGACAGTTCGTTTTGTTTACTTGTTTCATCATTCTATTGCACCTTGTACACTTTGCACATTGCATGCACTGCTATCTTTTGGTATTTGTACATACTTGCTAATTGGTTTAATGAAGCAAAATATTTTTAATAAAAATTCCACAAACATTTAGTAGAGACCGATCCCGTATCGGGCGAGGGGGGTGCCGTAAAACCCTTCCCCCTCGTAACGTGGCTTTCGAACCCTCAAACGAATCTCTGGTTTTCAAATTCAAACATCATTTTCAATCAAAACGGTTTCTCGGGTGGCGAACCATAAATCCGGGTGGCGACTCTTCAAATTTTTCAATTCGATTAAAAAATGGTGTTTTTCGGGCCGCCCCGATCCACCCGGGGCTGTGGTAGCCCACACCTAGTTTTTAAATTACCTAAATACTTGTACTTGTGGAAGAAGATTTATGGAAGGATATGAGGAAGATTGGAAGTACTAGATTTCTTACAAGATTTTCTTACAAACTTAAATTTTATTCTTACTCTTTCAACCTTTGTACCTATATTTATATATATACATTGTACTAAGAAAGAGAGAGAGAGAGGGAGAGAGAAAGCCGAGAGAGAAAGGGAGAGAGAGAGGCCGGGAGAGAGGGAGAGAGAGATTGTGTGATGTGTGCAAGTGTACTCACAATCCTAGTTCAATATTTTGGCCATCATCCTACCTCATCCAAGTACCATCAAATCTAGTCAATCTCTCATGACCAACTTCCTACTCAATCCAAAGGACAATCAAATCTAGGGTTTCTTACTCTTTTATATCCAATCCAAATCTCCTAAGTACAAGACAAGACCAAAACCCCATTAGAATAGCTTAAACTTGTCCTAGATTGGAAGAAAGAGCAAGAAAGATCTTTGTAGTCTTTCAAGCCTTGACATGACAACACATTGGAGCAAAAACCATTGGACAAAGAGGGAGAGAGAGAGAGCCGACCAAGGAGGGAGAGGGAGAGCCAAGGTCTTGCCTATAAATAGCACCCCATGTTCTCCATTCAACTCACACCTTTCATCCTTCTAACTTCTCTCTAGAAAGCTTAGTGTTCTTGCTTGTTCTTTGCTAGTTCTTGCTTGTTCTTGAAATTCTTCCTAACTTCTTCAAAGAACTCATCCTAAGCCGCCACTAAACCACCACTCAACCACCCTATCGATCCAAAAGTTTTAGTAGTGTTAGTCAAGATCTAGTTTCGAGGGAAACCTTTCTCTTTCGAAGCTACCGGAAGCCATCCTTAAGAAGTTACTCCGTCCAACCACCAACGTACTTTCCGTAGTCATCTCTACCGCCAAGAAGAACAGTAGATGATCCTTACCACTTTCTCTAAGTATAAAGTTTACTTTAAAGTAGAATTCTCTGTCCCCACTATTCCTAAGTATATGTAGTTTAACCCATACTTATTTACCTTAAAGTTATTGAATGATGTCGTAGAAAAATATGTTAGTTAGTGGACTTATTATCGCTTAAACTGAAGTATTTGTATTTTGATCTTTTAAAATGATAATAGACTTGCTATGTGCTTACTTGCATTACTTGTGGTTGTTCTAAAGCATATAGTAGTTTCCACTCCAAAGGCGTCCGTACATGTGACGTTATGCTTTAAGAATGACTTGAACATGCTAAATGATATAGAGTTGGATGATCTTGCTAGTTTAGTTTCAAGATTACTATGACTACATGAAAAGTCCTACCGTGGAGTCTATGCATGAAAACGAGACACGAAAATCGAGAAAGTTAGAAACATAGCACCTAGGGCATGGCTAATGAAAGGAAGTGTTTGAAATGGTAAAATATTTTTGAAACTACATAATGACTAAGAATGGGAGTCATTATGGGAGTACGGGTGTTTTGTGTGCCAATGGAAACTCGGCGCGGCGGAACCATTGTGAGGATACTCGAGAACCCGGCGCGGCGGAATCGAGGTTGGGTGTGTTAAAATGGTTTTGGAAGTGTTAATGAAGTGGAAAATGGTGACATGGTATACAAAATGTTGCGTAGGAGAAACACAGAAAGGCATGAAACCAATGTTAGAAAGATAGCGAATGTGGATATGTAATTGCTAACTATGTTGTTGAATGAGTATGTGTAATTGTCTTTGTGCCTTTTTGTTATAAGTTAAGGATTAGTGGGTAAGGTTTATTCTATTTAGCTTCTGTAGCTCACGGTGTTGCCCTTTGGTGACCCTGACATATTATATGGGTGGCGATGCCGGTATAATGTGTCAGATCTCATAGATGAACAGGGAGAGCAGTACACATTGGAGGCCTTTGGAGCCGAAGAGCTTGCTAGGATGGAGGAAGAGGTGGAGCAGTAGATAACCTTAGATTTCCCATCCTTTGTGTAATAAAAGTACTCTAGTAGGAACCATGTTGTAATAATGAGCTCGACTCTTGTATTTTTTTTATCAATAAAATGTCTATTTAACGTACCCGAAAATGGGGGCGTTACACTTTCTCTCTCTCTCTCTCTCTCTGTGAGTATATACGTACATACATGTATGTATGTATATATACAATAACAGCAATTAGATCACTTTCGGTAACAACATGTCGAAAATATGTACAAAATTCAGTAACCAACTGCCGAACTATATATACGAAAATCATACATAACATTTCAGTAAATAGTTATTGAAAACAAGATTATATTTCGGTAACTACATGTCGAAAATATATTCAACCTTTGGTAAACAACTGCCGAACTACTATATACGAAAATCATACATACATTTCGGTAAATAGCTGTTGAAAACAAGATTATATTTCGGTAACTACATGTCGGAAATGCATACAACAAAAACAAGAAACATATATTTTGGTAATTGGATGCTGAAAATGTATCTCAATTTCGGCAACTAACTGTCGAGTATGGTAATATTTTACAGTGGTTAGCTACCAAATTACTTACTTTATTCTATTCGAACCAGACACATCGAAAAATTGGGTTTTGTAAACCCAGACGCCAAAACAACAAAGTAGAGGCCATTGTAAATGGAAAAACTTAACTCCTCACGCGGCTTCCAAGATACAATGTCAATCATAATATCTTTCTTCTCCTCTACCATCATATGGTTGCCAATAGAATTTGATTCAATTTCAAAATCCAAACCTACAAGTGGGTCAAAAAATGGATCAATGGAAGGACTTGAACCTTCTATTGATACAATATTTGGCCCTTGCTCCTCCTCCATTGGAAAATTTGAGAGAGAGGAGAAAAGAGAATGATGATTTAGAGAGAGATGAGAAGAGAAGATGAAGAACAGGGGGAGATCGCCTGGTGTGTTTTAAAAAAAAAAAAAAAACGTGAATGATGATTTTTTAGGGGAAGGGGGAAGAAGATAATTTAGAGGTTTTGGTCATAAGGGCATATAGGTCATTTCATGTAAAGGTATAAGGATAAGTAGGTCATTTTGCATTAAGGGGTCATGTTGTAATTAGTTGAAAATTTTTAACGGGCTAAGGGAGAAAATACGGGACTGCGAATAATCGCCCCTTAAATATTTTAGGGGGGCGACTATTCGCAATCCTCAAATTTTCTCCCGTAGCCCGTTAAAAATTTTTAAAAATTATATTTCAGTAACTACATGTAGAAAATATGTTCAACATTCGGTAAACAACTGCCGAACATACATTTCGGTAAATAGCTGTTGAAAATAAGATTATATTTCGGTAACTACATGTCGGAAATGCACAAGAAACATATATTTCAGTAATTGGATGCTGAAAATGTATCTCAATTTCGGTAACTAACTGTCGAAAATGTATCTCAATTTCGGTAACTAACTGTCGAAACATATGGAAATTTTTAAAGGGCTACGGGAGAAAATTGAGGGGTGCGAATAGCAGCGCCCTATTTTAGCCCTAATCAGTATTACAAGATTATTGCTTTATTTATATATTTGAACCTGAGTTATTAAAGTATGCGAATTTGGCCCAAGATGTTGAAAAAATATGCTATTTCGGTTAGTACCCGGGTTCATTAAGTGTCATGACCCCATCCCAATAGTTAGGATAATAGAAATGTCGTGACCGGCCGGTGGATCTTTCAAGGCCTCATAAAAACTCAGTCCAAAAATACAAAGATTTCAACAATTTAAAAGCTGTGGAAGCACTGTGTTCGGATGGGCATTTTGAAATTTGTTTCAAAAACTTGTTTTTGAAAGGTGCAAAGATGTGGGGCCTTCCAAGGCTGGCAAAGTCGCACCCCTGACACACACACACCCCCCCCCTCCGACCCCACCACCTTTCCCCCTTTGCCCCTTGTTGTCGGTTTTTCCCTACACCCTACCCCTCTCTCTCCGGCCCCACCTTCTTTCCCCCTTGCCCTCCTTTTTCGGTTTTTTTTTGTTTTTGTTTTACTTTGACTAGTTTTTTTTGTTTTGCTTTTAAAAGTAAATAATTACAGTTTTATTTTTTTTACTTTTACTAGTTTTTTTAATACTTTTAAAAGACTTTAATTACTGTTTTAGTTTTTTTTTAACTTTTACTAATTTTTTTTGTTTGCTTATAAAAGACTTTAATTACTGTTTTTGTGTTTTTTTTAACTTTTACTAGTTTTTTTTTTGTTTTACTTGAAGTAGTTATTTGTTTTACTTTTAAAAGAGTTCTTACTATAATTTTAATTAATAAATGAATAATTAAAACATAACTTATACTAACATAACTTGTACTAATTTTAATTAATCAAACCAAACATAACTTGTACTAATTTCGTCGAAGAGTGAAAATACATGAAAATTCAATTTCTAATCAAACCAAACATAACTTGTACTAATTATGATCCCAATAGTAGAACCTGTCTCAAATTCCATAAACATACATCTCCATACATGAACCATTAATAGTTAAAGTTGCGAGAGACAACTGAAGAGTACACAACAAACCACATTTGGCCAAGTATCAAAATAGATAAAAGATAATAGTAGTAACAACCACAATGAAACAGAACGTCATAGCAAGAATAAGCTACAGCGGAAAGGAAACTCTGCCTGGAGGACTGTATTCCGATGACGACCCAGCCGCATCATCCAAGGATGGGAGAACATGAGGTGGGACCATCTGCTCTACTTGGCCGGTGTAAGCCAACCAAGCATCGCATGCCTCATCCCATGAGGCAAATTTGTTATGCACAGCATCTGGGAACCGATTAACCTGATCACTACAAGCTGCCCAAGAATCGTAGATGCCTGGATTCCTCCCCACGAACACAACATAGAATTTTTTCCCTCTCATTCCTATATCAGTACGACGATAAATATGAACATGAGTAAAATGTGTCAACCAAAGTGCATGAACATGAGTAAAGTGTGCTTCATAACAAGGACTGAAGCAGCAGCAGTTTGATTCAAACATAAACATGGTACATATTATTGAATCAAGCAATTAAGCTACTTGCTACTTAGCTCCTCAAGCAAGTAAGTAGACTGGATTTCCTATCATTGCTGAAATAGCTTAATAAGTTTCCCAAATACACACAATAAAATAAACCAACATAGCTTAATTTCTGGGAACACTTCCCAACATAAACACAAATAAAACACAGAAATTGAACCATAGTGCACTATTTAAAAGTAGCAGATTCACCATGAATCACCTCACATAAATCGGAAATAAAATAGTCTTATAGTAAAACTAGTTTAATTAAGATCAATCATCATAAGACTCCCACATCCAGTTAGCCAATTCAATCCGCCTTTGAGCCATCAATTCTCTGTTATGTGGCGACATGTTGAAGGGCTCTAGCGGACCCACAGTTGGCTCATTTCCTTGCTCGTTCTCGCCACCCTCCCATTGTCCGTCGTCCTCAAACTCATCAAAAAAATCATCCTTCCCTCTGTTCATTATTATCCAATTATGAATAACACAACATGCTGTTACAATTCTAGGTTGACGGGCTTCATTATAACTCTGCATGTGCTTAAGGATGGGGAACTTTGCTTTCAGGACGCCAAAGCATCGCTCTATCACATTCCTCAACGATGAATGCTTGTAATTGAACAACTCCATGGGCGTGCGGAACTCCGTATTATGCCCATTAAATTCGTCTCTGTGATAACGTCTTCCTTGATAATGAGCTAAATACCCCGGCATGTTTGTATATCCAGCATCCACCAAATAGTACTTATCTAAAATGATACAAGTTAGATTTAATAGGGTGCGATATTGATTGATTACAACGGAAAGCTAATTACTGTTATGTACTGAGTGGGGGGTGCAGGAAGTTATAGCCCGGGGTCGTTACTGCTGATTGGAATACACGTCCATCATGGGCGCTTCCTTCCCAACCGGGCAACACAAAAGTGAACTTCATGTCGAAAGAACAAGCAGCCATAACATTCTGTGTTATTGTGGACTTCCTCCCGCGATACGCAACTTGTCTATGACGGGGTACCCAAGCTTCTATGTGGGTTCCATCAATAGCTCCAACACAATCCTTAACAAAATATAATTACAAAATAAGGCGTAATTTGGTCACAGGACATATTGGCGAAGGAAATAATTGAAGCATATTTATTTAACTAACCTGGAACCACGGGTAATATCTACCGTCGTTTAATATTTCGGGCGGTATTACATTAAGGTTAGGTGGTTGAATGATGTGTGGTGCCAAGTTGCAAAGAGCACGACGCATCCACTTGAAGTGGTCGCTTATGGTCGACGTGGATCGTTGGAACCGATCAGTAGCCACTCGATGGCGTTGGGAATGGCCACATATGTATAAGAACATAGCCAACGACTCCTCTGAGCAAACCTTTTTATGATCCCATTGTAGTTGGCCTCTAGCAACAAGTTCAGCCACCAATCCTCTAAACGTATATGCATCAACACGGACAACATCTTTTATGGTTTGAGGGTGTCTTTCCAACAAAAAATTTGTGTACGCTTGACCGGTTAATTCACTGGTCCGTTGTGGCATTTTATTTTTTCTTCTTCCATTAAGTCCAAAAATTCGAGATTAAGCAAGTCGTCGTCATCGCTAGTAACAGCTTCATCCTCATTATGCCATGGATGAGTGCTGGATGACATGGGTGTAGGCTGGATATGTACGATGGTTAGATAAATGCAATTCTAAAGCTTAGAGCATGGCGTAAGATAATGGAGACTTCCCTAACGAAGAAATGAATTAGCTCTGATACCGTTCCCTAACGAAGAAAAGGACCACCATTCTCCTATAACACTAGTATGCATAACTGACAAACAAAAGGAGAAAAACAGAATACACAAATCACAACTAGTAGTAAAACTTCCCTATTCAAAGCCCTTCTAGGCACCTACCAAAATTCATCTTCATTTATAGTTCATCTTATGAATGTATGATGCAGGTCCAGAGATCTCCACTTTGTCAGCATTCAAAAGGTAATTACTTTTCCAAGATCGAGATTAAAGGATTAAGCTGAAGCTGCTGAACAGTTTAACTAAAACATTTGGCACCTGGTAATGCTAACAAACAATTCATGCATGGTAGATATAGGATAAGTAACCATGAAACCATGGGTGCAGCTGCCAAAGGAACCAAGGCACGACAAAAAAAGTGAAAACTTGTCCACTATGAAAACTTAATGAAAACTTGTTCAGTAAGAAAAAAAGTGAAGCTCAACCATTTTTTGGCACAACAAAATAAGGTCAGTTTGAGCAGCTTAACTGGCTTGGTGTGGTTTGTGAGCTTACATGCTAGTAAATTAGAACAAGCCTAAGGATAAGGAACTTGAGCAACATAAAACCTAAATTTCAGTTTTTTGTTCATCAATCCCATTTCTATGGGCTGTAAGGATTCAACATGAAAATTAGAATTCAACATCTCTAAAGAGTACCATAACATGAAAATTTGAAGTTCAAAAAAACAAACAAACAATGGCCACTAATGGCCTTCTTACACAATCACCTAATTGTCTATTCTTCCTAATTGGTCAATCCAGCTGTGAGACCCAAGCAATCCTGTTATGCGACTGGTGATTCATGAACCCTTCCCTCCAAGAAGGTCCTTCAGGACCCATCATAAGGCGATATGCCTTCCAGTATTGTGTATCCCCAACAATCCCCTGAATTTCATCAAGGGCAGCAATGGTGTCTTTTATGGTGACTGGTGGGGTTACAAATTGTTGACGGTTGATAGTTAAAGCCTCTTAGTACCCTGCCTTTCTTTCATTAGCAAGTGCCACGCTCTCATAAGCACGCATTTGCTCACCCCTAACTTGTTTTGCAACGCTCCCACCACTCCCGTCAGATTTTCGCTTTCGTGAGTCACTATACATGCTATCGTCCCCCTAATGGACTTTGGCGGGCCAAACATGGCTCGCTCTTCATCGGAAGTGGCTGCACCAAGGGTACCGGGTTGTACGAAGGCACCGGTTGCCATAGAGTTGTGGAGAAGCTCATCCAACAACTCAAAATGGTCAATACCTTTACTCCGAAGTTTCTCATTCTTACTGTTGGCCTACATGTAATATAGGTAATGAGAAATGTTTGTTAGTACATCGGGGCAAAATGGAAGCTACTAATATTACTAACCATGAAATAAAACACTTAGGTTTAAATACCTTAATTATTTCATCCCATACTCCATCAGGAGCTGTGACAGTTTTTAGCTCTGCATCCCAACCCAACCTTGTATGTGCTTTTACTAAATTCCTGAATAAATTGTAAGGTCCTTTGAGGCGTTCAAACTTTTGTTGCATTTTGGTGATGCTATACCCGGTTCTAGGAACTTGGCGTGTGAATTCTTTATGGATAGAAGTCCATTGGTGTTGATTGAATGTTTTTGTCTTACGTGTGTTCACACTTTGTTCTTTGTTTGCTTCTTCAAGGAGTATTTTGAGAAATATCTCCTCATTGGCATAACTCCACATGTCTACATCAACTTTTGTGCGGTCCATGGTAGCCTAACATTTGGGACAAATGATTTGCAATATAAACAATTGGAGAACATATATTACGGACAAAAAATATGCTACCTAGGGCCATACACAGAGGGGAGAGAGATTTGTAAATCCTTTACAAATTGAACGCTGTTTTCGCCGGTACAAGAGTTGGCTGAAGAAGTAGGAGAGGGGGAATTTCGCTTCCTCTTCAACGGTTGGCTCCCAGGTGGTTTACCTTCAAAGGTCTTGTCCCCTAAAATGAACAAATGAACCACCAACATTCAATCAATCAAAATAGGATACCTCATCCAACCAATTTACAACAAAGTTAATAAGAACTCAAAGTGTTCATGCCTCTTATCATTAGTTGGGGTAGGCGTCATTTCTGGTGCTTTAGGCGATTGACTAGTAACGTTAAGGAGAAGGGAATCTCATACTTCATTACAAGACAGTCATTCGGGTGACTTAGGTTGGGAACTACTATTGATCGTTGAGCTGGGGCTTACAGAGAGCAAGTGTTGTCTTCCTTGGAATTCCAGAAACTAATTAATACCCTATTGATTGCTCGAGTCACCTAGGTGAAATTTTCTGGTCTTTGGTTTGAAATCGATAAGGTGGTTCTAGATATAAGTGTTCTACGCAACCTCCATTGGAGTCGCCCCTTTGTCCTGAACGTTTCAACCTTCATAACTTCACAAACTTGCAGAGGTTCTGAACGTTTCATGCTTGTGCCTCTTTGATTTCATGTTTCTATCACATTGCACAAGCCATCTATAGGGCTTGTAATAATGTGCTTCTTACACTCACCTGATATAGTCTGATTAGGAATAAAAGTATAGCCTTACCACTACAAGTCTACGAACAAGATAATTATGATGACGACCCTTATGTTTTTTTCCCCAAAAAGAATAGAGGTAACACACATATACTCAAGTTTAATAGTTTACTTGTTTAATTTCTAAAATCTACAGTTATGAAACACACCTACGACACAACAAGGATATTCCATATACAAGAAAAGTGAGATACTAATTCATCTCACTAGGTAAAGAGTAAGTACACCTGTTACAACCCTGTACTGTTTTGTTAAACTTTACTCTAATACTGATATACTCCACTATGCAAGAAGTTTCATAATCCTAATTTCATAATAGTTAGGGTACATGATCTAGAACATTGAAAAGTATCTTACTCTGACAAAAGAAAGTTACAATCGTGGATACTTTTGGGATACGTCCCGTATCCTCAACAAGCCATGACAAATTAACGTCTACAAATTCAATTGCACACGCACACAGTACATCGAAAAATCACAGATAATCCGTAAGTACATCGAAAAATCAGGCTACTACTTAAGTACATCGAAAATTCCAGCCTACGGTGACCTGATTCTCTTCTTTTCTAGTTCCAAAATTTTTCACTTGTGAAAAATCACAGAAAATCTGTTATTTTCTAACCCCTATTTTTTCGAATCCCATGACTTGGCCAAAGGGGGTTTTGTCGAACCCCAAGATTCTGCATTTGGGCAATGGAGTAGGAGACCTACGGTGACATGATTTTGGGACTTTAAAAAAAAAAATTCTGGTGTAAACCAATTGGAAAACAGCCGATTGGAAATTTTTTGGTGTAAACCACAGATTGAAAAATTTCTGCCACATTATTTTGGGACTTTAAAAAAAAAAAATATGGTGTAAACCGATTGGAAAACAGCCTATTGAAGAAAACCAGAGGTGTAAACCGATTGAAAAATTTCTGATTTTGGGACGAAAACATCTGATTGGAAACATAAAAGATTTGGGACGAAAACCCTAACCCAATCGAAACAACAAAAATTGAACAAACCGTTCGATTTCTGGTGTATTCACCTCTAGATCTTTGAATCTTTGTTGACCGGAGAAGCCATTTGCCACATCTCAAGGACGAATTTGTCAGGTCTTCCGTGGTGGCTGGATTTGGTGTTGGTTTGGGCTCCCCTGGAATGCAGTCCACCTCCTCATTTATACACCCAAACCCTACAAATTAGGTCTTCAAGCTGGTTGAGAAGATGTTTGAGAAGATGGGTCTTCAATTTTACAGCTACCAGCTACAGAGTTGTGAAGCAGCTTCAAGACCTGGGGAAGAGGAATAGGCATGAGATTCGTTCTCTGCGCCAGATTCGTTCTCTGTAGGCTTTAGAAAATAGAGGCTTGTGGAGGTTGGGGTCAATAACTTTGGAGACAGAGATGGGTTGGGACAGATGAGTTTGAAGAGAGAGATGGTTGGGACAGACAATTTCGCAGAGATTCGTTCTCTGTATCCCCAGCCATAAAAGAGAGCTGTACATGGAGGAGAAAGAGATGAGTGGTTTTTTTTTTTTCATCCGCAGAGAGATGAGTGGTTGGTTGGGATGAATTGAGGAGAGAGAGTCTGGAACGAGATGTGACTGAACTTGCCAACTCTCTTTTATCGGTCCCTTTTTCTTTTTTCCTTTTCTGTTAAGTGGGTCCCACTTATTTTTCAAATAACTCATCCAATCACATATTTTTACATTTTAACTCAAAATTTTCAATCCAAAATTGTCATCCAAACACAGCGATTATCACATTTATCAAAACACCATCAGAACCTTAGCAAATTTACAACTTTTACAAAATGTAGGTGATCTTACACAAAATGGGGAACAGTCAATTCCCGACTTACTCAGCTCACTTTTATAGACTTTTGACTCGTTTTTGTATGGGTTCATTTAGTAAATCAAATTGGCTTGACTTGTTAAAAAAGGCTTACAATTGAGCCGAGGTCAAACATTAAAAAGCTTGTCTCGTTTGCACTAGGGCTACGCACGGTTCGAAATTCTATAAATCCAATCCTAATTCGCGAATCATGATTTTTTAAAAATGAAATTCGTGTTTAGACCAAAAGTCTCATGGTTAGATTCCGATTTTGTCCATGGATTGTATCAATGATTCTATACTCCAAAAATGTAGAAAGATGATTACAATAAGCAGTTAGCAAGTATTTCAGGTTCTAAAACACATTATATCAAGTCATCACATCAACTATCCAAGCAAGAATTCCACTTCCAGTTCCACGTTCCGACTATAAGTTATTGTATGGTAGTACGTATTAGTTAAGGAACTTGAACTTGAATCTAACAAGAGATCGTCGAAATTTCACGTTTTTTGAGAGAGACAACAATAACTGAGTCTTCAAAATGGAGAGTTAACTAGTCGATCAGTGTAGATTAGTATAGATACGTAATTTGTGTGAGTTTAACGATAATGTAGAGAGAGAGAGAGAAGTGGCGTCGCTGCCTAATATAATTTAAGGTTAGAAAGGAAAGAAACGACTCAAACAATATATACGGTTTTTCCCCTACAATTAAAATTGCACTTTACCCATTTAGATTTAACAGTTTATATTGATATAGCATATGGTCAAATAGTCACAAATAATTTATAAAACAAGGTGTAAAATCATAATTATTTACTATATGTTACGTATATATATTATATAGATTTTAATTTTTTAAATATCTTACGGTCTGGTTCCGATAACCCATGGTTTTTAAATGAAAAGTCAATCCTAATCCGTATCTTACGGTTTTTTAATTTTTGAATCTGTGCCTGGACCATTAATTCATGAAGAAAGTCCAAAAGATACGGATCAATTTAGTCCGAACCGGTTTCACTGTCCACCAAATTTTTTGTACTGCCCTAGTTTGCACCCTAGGCTGCCTCCAAACCATCAACCGCTTGGGCCAAAAAAAAAAAAAAAACTGAAATAGGCAGGCCCATGAACGAGGAAGTTCGTAAAGCATCAATCGGAGCTCCGATTGACCGGGTCTTATAACTTCAACATTGATTCAAGTAAAGTTTTTCCTCCCAAACCCACCTGAAAAATTCTCCTCTTCCCGGAGAAACTAGAGAGTCAAGATACATACATACATACATACATATACGTAGAGAGAGAGAGAGAGAGAGAGAGAGAGAGGCGTTTTCCAGAGCGGGGGGAGAGAGAGAGAGATGTGGGTGTTCTATCTGATCTCGCTGCCTCTAACGATGGGCATGGTGGTGTTGACTCTGAGGTATTTCGCGGGACCAGATGTGCCTCGATACGTCCTCTTCACCGTCGGATACACCTGGTTCTGCTCTCTCTCCATCATCATCCTAGTCCCCGCCGACATTTGGACGGTAATAATCTCTCTCCCTCCCTCTCTCTCTCTCTCTCTCTCTCTCTCTCTTTATAACAAACACACACACACACACACATATCGTATATATGTATGCGTGCATAATTCATAGCAATTTCTATGAATTAGATCATGTTGCAATTTACAGCAAGATCACGGAAACCTGCATTTTTCAGGGAAAAAAATGGAAATTAAACCCTAATTTCGATTGGGAACACCAAATTTGGGATTCCTTCTGATCCGTTGGGTAATTCGATATGTTCGTTCTTCAAGTTTTTGGTGGAACAAGGTTGCCAGATGCAGTTCCTTATTGAAAGTTGTGGGACATAAAGATGTTAGGCTCCATTTGCGTAGAAGTAAATTGCAATTGGAGGGACTTGATGCCTAATTTCAACAAAAGTATTAGAAGTTTCATCGTAGGTGGCTTGTTTACTTGTTGTAGAAAATGGCTTAGAAGTAGGAAAAATGTGTTTAATGTATAATATGATCCATAACAGGAAGGATATCATATCACTCCTCTTAAATAGTTATTGAAATCCTTCATGATGGACAATGGTGCTGTCAAAATCAATATCAAAATTCCTATGTACCTGATCTAAGTGGAGTATCAACTATTCTTATTGTATATGAAAATAGTGTGAAATACCTTCATTTGAAATCCACCTGTTCCAAACAGAGCCTTAGTTTCCTAATACTTTGCTATGAAAGACCCCAAGATGTACTTTGCTGGCAGCAGATATCCTATTTGAATGACCTTTCCCAAAAGCTATTGTTAAACCACGGTCTCGGCAATCTTACAATGTCAAAGAAGGGCTAAGAATTCTATTTCGATGTTGTGATAGTAAACCAAAATGTTATTTCTTGTATCAGATTGTGACTACGGCAAATGTTGATTGATGCTTTAATCTTCCACACAAGCAGTAGCATGTAACGAAAAAGTCATTTTGACAAATTTGACTCTAGAAAGATGGATATTAAGGAACCACGAATATTGAAGAACATTTCTTAAACCCAATGTACAACTGTGATAAGCAATTGCAGGTGGTGGGAGTTGGTATTTCCAAATCTCTGCCCCTAATTCCACCTTCCCATGTCAATATTACATGTGAAAATGGAGTGCTGTTTTGGGTGTTATATTTATTAAAATTAATTTGAGCAGATGAACCATGAACCAACTAGCTTCGGTTGGGTGTCCAAACTTTGGAAGACAGTGTGCAATGAGTGGCCCAAATCGTTAGCCGGCTTAGAAAAATCAAAGTACAAGTATTCTACTTTTGCCATACTATCCCATACTGATGGCTATGATCTGTGCAAAGGAAGACTATTGAATCAGTGCCTTTCGAATTGTAGTTGAATGCAATGTGTGTCTCCTTAAGTTGGAATTCCCCAAAGGGACTGAGATTGCAGGGCAAGCCTCTCTTAGCTTAGTATTGATAACTTGTGGGAAGGATTATTTTCCATTTAAGCACTTGTTGAACATATCGTCTAATATTCTTCTGGTACTTGTTGGGAGCTCTGATGTAGTTATTAGTTAAGGTGGTGATTATTAAAAAACGAGAGAGGTTATCAAGAGTTCAAGTTGAGACCATTTTATATAGCCCAAATTGAAGAATGGGCTAGTGATGGAACTTGAAGTGGAGCGTGATACAAAACAAGAGGTACATATTAGAAATTGTAGATGGAAGAGGCTTTGCGACTTCGTAACTATTTGAAGCTTCATTTGGGCCTCATTTGTTAGCGTGCTTTTGGATACTTTTATCAGTCTTTAAAAACGTTTTGTCATCAAAGTAGTTTAGTAGTTCCTAGAGCTTTTTACAATGGACTTCAGAGTTTATTTCACGGTTGTGGAGTTTGTTAGTAAGACTTGCATACCTTAGTTGGTCAAAATTTAGTTGATGAGTGAGATCTTCGAAGTTATTTTGAGCAGCAAGTAAGTTCAAAGTTTTTGAAGGGATTTTAGGTGAGTTTTGTAAATTATTTGTGCTCTTCTTTTTTACTTTCAGTAAACGACTAGGGTACTTCTATCAGCAACTATATTAATGCTCCCTGACATTACTCTTTTCAGCTTCGGAACTGTGGCCCTGTTGATCCCTGGTCAACCCCAATCTCTTTGCATATCACTTTAGTTACCTTTCAAAAAATTGCTTGGAAGAAACTTCTAACGCATAGTTTACGATTCTGATTATTCTTCAACCAACCCTTTGTAATTTACAACCCTTTCAGTTTAGTTCTATCTGATAGGAGCCTAACTTTTTAGGCTTTCCTCGCCCTAAAGCCACTGCAAAACCAGTTGTAGGCAGCTCTTAATCTCAGCTTCCTTAGACAGCCCTGCATCACAACTTCAATTAGTTCGTAGAATCCAAACCGTTGCTTTTTTTTTTCCTCATCCGGAATTTATGATATGATGGAAATGACTTTACCTAACATGAGTGGAAATAAACATACTAGAAGATTTTTGAGTTATCTGAACTTGAGCTACAGGCATTTGAATGTGGTGGTGCTTAAAATTTGGTTTGTGTTATGGAGTAACTGACCCATCTTTCATTTTGTTGCAGACAATAATTGGTCGTGAGAATGTAGGAATCTCTTTCTTTTGGAGCTGGTCATACTGGAGTACTTTTTTACTTACTTGGTATGCTTTCGGTTTTTATATTTGCTACTTGTCTGACCTAGTTAAAGATGGTGAGCTATGTAACATGGTCTCAGGTGCGGATTTATACCTTGGGGTATGCCACATCGAACTCCAAGTTTTAGGTTACACAGACTCGGCAAAAAAGTTTCAAAACATTAGATAAGAGTAAGGGGATGCGTCGTCTAATAAACAAATGACATGAATGATAAACTAAAATTTGGTTTGGATGTCTCGTAGCACATGGAATGATTTTAGTGATATTGCATTGACTAGGTGCTCTTTTACTGGTATTAGACAACATTTTTTCATGTAGTTCTTATTCTCAATCAACTTGACAAAGGATTTTCATTTTTGGTTTGGTACATGACTTGTTTGGCAGTATCCGCTGTATAAAAATAGTAAATCCCAACTACCATTAAACGAGTAGCTCTGTTCTTCCTTTTATCTTAACCTCTGTTAGTTTGCCCTCTTCTCCTACGGTTACCCTTCTTGTGGAAATTCCACTAACTCCTTCCACTATATTAAAATTGTCTTAGCTAGTTAGTGTTTGACCATCGTATCGGTTGTCATTTTATCTCCACTTCTTGGTGCCTTGTAATTTTATTATTTCTTCCATTAGCCAGGCATCTATCTTTTGTTTTGCGTGCCTTCTAATGGGATACAAAACCAGACGTCCTTCTGGAACTCTTCTTTTGATCTTGTTTCTTTAATAATGCTGGTTCTTAGCCACCCAATATTACGTCAAGTTCATGGTTTGTGTCATAAAAAGCGTTAGTATGCTAGAAAGTTTTAGTTAACTCATTGAGCTTAAGTGAGACTTGAAACCAAGGTTCTGAATACCGTACTGGCTATCGTACCGTTTTTGTTATAGGTACAGTACGTACCGGTATGGGTATGTTATCGGGTACCGTTTCGGATTTCCCGTTAAAAGTTAATATGTAAATATATATAGTACATTTACTGGTAAACTTGCTTTCGTTTACTGAATAACTCAAACCCAATTACTGATATATAAAGAAATACAGCTTATCATGTTCTTGTTTCCTCATAAACAAAGAAATACAGCTACCATTATATAATAACCATGTGTTGCAACAGATGCCTTCCTTTCTTTCCAACGCTAATTCCACTATGCTCCCCTTATTTTCCTGTGAGCGCCGTTCTCTCTCTCTCTCTCTGCCTGCAAGAGGGATGGCAGCTTAATCTCATCTCCCTCGCATTGCTCTGAATCTGCGAGGAAGGTTAAGCTCATCCCTTCAAACCAGATCGACACGATGTTCCATTGCTGATTTTCGGTAAGCCAGAAGTAATCAATCATGGCTTGATCTGCTTCTAAACTCTATTTCGCTTCAGAACATTTTTGTTCTCACCGATTGGATGTACTGGCGGAACTCGCCGGTAAAGTCTGAAACATAGCGAAACTCTCCGGTACCGACGGTAAATGCCGGAAAATGAAGCGGAACAGAATCAGACCTTGAAAGTAGCGGTTTCTTCCAGAAATGGGACGTACTGGCCGGTAGGGAACGGTATTAACAGCCCTACTTGAAACATCCTGCCTAAGCGTTAAAGCATATACTGGTTTTTGGATGTGATAATTGCCGATGTAGGAGAAACTAGAACAGTAAGTTATGAAACTAGTCATTCTTCCGTGTTTCTTGGCCTCAAAATTTCGTTACTTATCTATGCATATTCTTGTTTTCGTAAGTTGAATTGGTGTATTCATGTTTTGTAAAGGTCTTGAGTCCTTTCTGAGAGTTTTTTTTGTGTGTTAAATATGGATCTATCATTTGCCGTTGCTTTTGTTTCATCATTTAAAACAGTTAATTATCGAAAGCCAATCAGGATAAGCACTAGAAATGTAAGGGCTTAATTCCAATCCTGACTGTCGATAATGATAAAGGTTCTCTTTCTGTTCCTCTTATGGTTGTCCTAACTTCTGTGTTTCCTTTGCCGTTTCTTTGTCTTCATATGCTAAGATGCCTAAGGGGTTAAGGTACTCTTTTAGTAGTTTCATTGGTAACATACACATATTCTCATAGAGTTGTATGAAACTATTTCTCTAAGCAGGGCCGTGGTGCCTATAATTCAGGGGTATGAAGATGCTGGGGACTTCACAGTGGCAGAAAGATTGAAGACAAGTGTACATGCAAACTTAATCTTCTACCTCTGTGTTGGTTCTATTGGTCTTTTTGGACTTGTACTGCTCATTATTTGGCGCAAAAGCTGGTTTGTTCTTCACCTTCTAGACTAAATGTTGTTCTTTCTGTCATGAATCCTAAGTTTTTAGGATCCTCTCTTCTGATTAGACTTAGTGCTCAATTGGCATGTTTACAAGTTTCGCTAATGGTGCAGTGTGATAAGACATGAATTGGAGGGTTGATTCTGAGTTGTCGTTGTCTGCAAAGGATGGAAAACATTTGATTTTTTGCACCTATTGGCTTCTGATGCAACAGTCTTTACATTGTCTTTACCTTGGTTTCATCTGCACTGCCACTATTTGTTTTGTTGTTTGGGGAGAAGAAGAGAAAGTGTATAGGGTGTTAATTATGGATTGAAAACCTCGCTCTTGAAGTGAGAGTCCTCTTCCCTTAGTGGGAGGAAGAGTTCATGTGTTATTATATTAGTATATCATCTCTTGACACAAGAATACATTAACCAATCTGCGACAAGACTAACGACTACTAATAATATTCTAACATGTTTGAAATGTTCTATGCTGGAACTATTTGATTAACTCGTCACTCTGTTCTGTAGTATCAACATTGCCTTGTGGCGTTTTCATGTTTGGAGTAATAAATATTCTCCGTGTTATGGTTGAGTTCAGTTTGTATGGATGGTGGCTTTAAGCTGTTAGTGGACACCTACTTATTTGCCTTTTTAACCACAAGCATTGCATGGTTTTAACGTGTGTAGCCTTTTTCTTCCCTGTTGTCAAATCTTGATATTGTATTTGCAGGAGTGGTGGGATTCTGGGTTTTGCAATGGCTTGCTCAAATACTTTTGGACTTGTTACTGGTGCATTTCTTCTTGGCTTTGGTTTGAGTGAGATTCCAAAGAGCATCTGGAAAAATGCTGATTGGACTATCCGTCAGAAGGTTCTTTCTCATAAAGTGGCTAAAAGGGCTGTGAAACTTGATGATGCTCATCAAGAACTTTCAAATGCTATTGTAGTAAGTTTTATCCCCTGATGACAATTTTAATGGTTTTACTTGTGTATTTGTTCTCTCTCTCTCTCTCTCTCTCTCTCCATGATTGTAATTCCTGAGGAGGAAAAAAATAGTATACCCTCAGAACTAAGCTGATGTTTCAACATGCTAGTACTGCAATTATACGTGTGTACCAAGAAACGTAGAGCTTATACAGCTCAAGTGTTCCTAAGGGAGGTGAATATAGTCGTTCCAGTGTTCAGCATAATAGAAAAGGTCTTTTGTTGTATCAGTTCTTTGTTCTTCATTTAGTTGCGTCCACAATTATTCAAAGCATATGAATTTTGAGCTATATCATGTCCTGGATTTTTTTTAATCTTTTGTGACAAATTTTGATGCTTCAATGCATTAGGTTTCCCAAGCAACTTCAAAGCAAATGTCCAAGCGTGATCCTTTGAGACCCTACATGAGTGTTATTGACAAAATGTTGCTTCAGATGGTAATTACACTTCTTGTGCATGCCTGAGGTGTTTTATGTTTCGAAATTCTTGTGTATGTGCACCAAGCTTTTTCCAAAACGAACGTGCTTTACTCTGTGTTTTCTTTATTTTTTAATGAACACTCTCATTCTGCTGCTAGTTTAGTGAAGATCCATCTTTCAAGCCACAAGGTGGAAGATTAGGAGAAAATGATATGGATTATGATACTGATGAAAAATCAATGGCGGCTCTTAGGCGTCAATTGAAGATAGCTCGAGAGGAGTACTATAGATGCAAAAGGTACACAGTTTCTAAGTAAACAGCTTAATTGCCTTTTTGTGTTTTCTGTTTTGACCTAATCCTTCTGAAATTTGAAGGTTGAGTCCCCTAGCATACCCGGATTTTCCTTTGTCATGTATGTTTATGTATTCTGTTTTTTGTTGTTCACTTTGTCTATACTAGTTATGATATCATCGAAGGCTCGCCTGCATTGGCTTATATTTTGTCCATTTGTTGTAAGGTTGTTGTGATCATTTAATTCCAACGTCATTTTCATTCCTGCCTTCTCCTCGCTTTGTGTCTCTCAAAGCTTCAGCCTTCACACCTCTCGCAGTAGCTTGAATTTTAATTATGCTAGATGGAATCCAAGTGCAACATAGTGAATTTCACTATAAATTTGTAACTATCTTTTGCAGTGAATATATGAACTCCGTGACAGAAGCCCTTGAGCTGGAGGATACAATAAAGAATTACGAGCATCGCCATGCCATTGGATGGTTTGCTCTTAATCCATACCATCTTGGCATCTTCTTTTTCTTCTCTTTGTTATCTTTTTTTCTTCTTGTTCTTTCTTTCATCTGGTGATGTCTTCCAATATTCTGCTGTCTATTTTAAAAATGAGACACGTGAACAGTACAGGAGATAAGGCCGATTTGGTCTGCTAAATTGCCCAATCTTTTTATTTGTGATCATCACTTGGTTTGCCAATTCTTGTTGCTGATTATCTCTCTTGTACCATATATGTGTTTTGTGAGAAAAAATATTTCCCTGCCTTTTTTCTTATGATGAAAGTGAAACAAGGATAAGTAACCTTTTCTTTCATTAAATTTCTCTGTGTTTACCTGCATTTTGTCTCTCAAAGCGGATACCACCCAGAACCTTAGTTTTCTTGGGTACTAACTCCTAGTTTGTCTATTCATTTTCAAATATAATATCTCAATTTTGTAAATTTGCAGGAAATACGTGTCAAGCTTCAGGGGTGAGCGAGCAGGCAGGCTAGGGTCCTTTCTAGATATGATTGGTAAATATCAATGCCATTCTTGAACTAAATCATGCTATCAATTGCATTTGAAACAGTTTTCATTTCTGTAACTCTGGGATTATCATGCCATCCAGATGGATAGATTCATTTGGTGTTTGTGATAGGCAGAGTAGGTCCCTGTTTATATCAGTTGACTCCTGTTGGTACTGTAGCTTCTGTTGTCTAGGTTACTTTTTGTTATGTTTCTCGTGCATAAGCCCTAACTAGAAACAAGGTTTGCACTTCCTTCGGCTCATTTGGCCTATGATACAATTTGCTCATTCTTGCATAAATACCAACTCTAATCTTAATCGGTAACTCCTTGCAGAGTTGGTTTGGCGGTGTATTCTTAGGATGCAACTTCAGAAAGTCTTAGCCGTGATACTTGGTTGCATGTCAGCTGCAATTCTTCTGGCTGAGGCTACTATATTGCCAAGTGGAGTTGATTTATCTCTATTCTCTATTTTAATAAATGCTGTAGGAAAGCAGGAAGTGCTTGTGCAGGTAAATATTGTATGAGTTTTAGTAAGAATAAATATTTCTTTTATTTGCAAAATATCTACCAATATCAAATGTTCGGATGCTTGGCAAAGCTTGAATGACATAGTCTGACTTGATTTGACTATGGAAACTTCAACTATATCATCATGACATTCCTGGAGTAGTCTTCTGCAGTGCCAAGTTACTCTTCTGCTTAATGCTTTTAGGGAGTGTTTTAATACTGCATGAATCACATAGCAACGCCTATAATTCCTAGATAACCATAAAAAACACCTTATTGTTATTACACTATATATGGTTGTAGAGAACATCACTAAGGGTTGCTCGTCTCACACCTATCTGGTTACAGAGTTTTTCTGGGAAACAATATTTAGGACTTTCTTAAATCAAAAGTAATTTTATGTTAAATGTGGAGGCTGAATTAGAAGATCCGGAGGTAATCTTGTAGAAATTTGAAATTCCAGAATAAGTTTTCTGTTTTTGATATTGGCTAGTTGAGGGAAAAGGATTAGCATCTCTTGGTCTTCATCTGTTTGGCGGAACCTAAGGCCTAAAGTTATGAAGGCTTTCCAAAAGATGCTTTAGAGGATCACCTTCCGGTTTGAAAGGGTTCTGGAGTGAATGGGTTATTAGGAAGGAAGGGCCTGGATAGATTAATTTCCTTTACTGCTTTAGTTGTTGGTCATGGGGAGTTTATTCGTTTTGGGAAGATGTATCGAGTGGGGAGTCTTCATTTGCTTCTTTCTTTCCTATTGGTTGCTGGGCTCTTTATTTCTCGTATCCAATTTGTTGAGAATTTGCGGTTCTTTAGAAATCTTAACGAGTGTGAAATTGGTGAACTTGTTTCCATCTTAGCAAATCCTTAGTGCTTGCATGGACATTGGCTCATAGAAACTTAATACAATGATACTGTTGAAAGGAGAAGACTGAATTGTGCGTTATAGCCTTGAAACTATGTTTTCGAATTGGGATACATATCGCGTATTGTAGGATACGTTAGCAAAAACTAATACTTCTATACAATTAAAATCTAGTTATACCGAATTACAAGCTAAAAATCTGTTGTATATACGAAAAGTAAGTTTTTGGAATGAAAACATTTCAAGTCTCCCAAGTGGGGTCTATAACATTGAGATTTTCTTGAGCCTTGATCGAAATATGTTCTTCCTTCCATTCGAGCCCTAATAGATTGAGTTTTGGTTTTCTTTAAATGGTTTGAAGGTTGCCATAATTAGATCAAATATTTAAAACGTTTTTGAGGTTCCGCTTCTTAAAATATGGTATGACCTTTTTTCGATAAGTAATCATAAGATTCGTACTGAATCGTGATACGTGAATGTATCGTAGGATACATGGTCGTATCATTGGATTTTTATACAAAAAGGATACGGGGTGGGATACATAGTGTTTTTGGAAGGAGACAATACAAATCGTAGAATACGTATCCTTTATCGTAGGATTTTAACAACCATAGCCTCAACAGTGTTATGTGCAAGGATTCTGGGAAAAAATGGATCATATTTCTTCAGTGTCCCCTTCCATTATCTTTATGATGGAGAGTTGTTGAAGTGGCTGGGGTTTATTTGGTAATTCCTTCTTGTTGTGAACATTTGTTGGGCGTTGAGTTTGGGGATTTTGGATCTACCGAAAAGCACGGAGCCGGGGATGCTTTGGAAGAGTGGTGGCTTCAGTCGTTTAGTCTAGCTGGCTTGAAAGGAATTCAAGAATCTTTTAGGAGAAGGTTGATTATAATTAATAGCATTTGGGAGAAAGTTTGGTTCCGGGCATCTACTCCATTCAAAGGGGTCCCTATATTTTCTACTTCCAATTATTTGAGAGCCATTTGTATGTTAGAGAGATCTAGGTCTTATCTGTTTTGTTGGCGGACTTCTTGTTCTCCCTTTCTGTACCTTGCATTTTTATTCGGGTATATTTATTTGCCAATTAAAAAAAAAGGAAGCGAAGGTGAAAGATAGTGTGTTTGCATATAATTGTGGACCTTTTAAAAGAACTGGAAGTCTGAAAAAGATTAGATACTGGTGTTTTGGATTGATCCTTGGGGCTAAATGTTGATTGTCTTTCTGTTCCTAAGGTAAACAGGTGTTAATTGCTCTTGATCCCTGGGGAGGGTTTCCTCCTGCATGCTTTGTCCCTATGATCTGGCTAAAATGGGAATGACAACTAATAATTAAATCTGTAATATCTCTCGGTTTGGTAATTTTAAACAATTGAAGGGACGAAAAACAATTGAAGGTGCTCGCTTGAGTCCTTGACCTAATGTTTGCCTACTCTCTTCCCTAGTTTTCATCTAGTTAAGGTGCTGCGTTGTTTTGACTCTTGAATGATGTACTTAAAGTCAGACCATCTATTCCTGCTTGCAGTTTTTGGGGGCTGTAGCATCTTCCTTGACATCATCTCTCATCTATTCCTGGCATTCTACTTGTAGCGCTCTTGTTAATTATTATAAGTTTTTGTTTGCAGGTGGCCGCCTTCATTCCCCTCATGTATATGTGCATATGCACTTACTATTCCTTGTTCAAAATTGGAATGTTGACATTCTACTCATTCACTCCGAGACAAACAAGTTCAGTCAGCTTGCTTATGATATGCTCGTATGTTTTTCCTGTTTTTTGTTTAATGGAGGACTGTTCCAACTCTGAGTTCTATACTCTTCACAGAATAATAAGAATGTTGATTTGTAATTTGCACTCAATGTCTTTTCCAGGATGGTTGCACGCTATGCGCCTCCAATTTCCTACAACTTTCTTAATCTTATTCGTCTTGATGTGGACCGCAAAACCATCTTTGAAAAGGTCAGCCGTTCTTTATACATTTCTTGGTTGTCAGCTTGTTTTACTGGGAAGACGAGGCATGTTTCTAACTATGTCTTAATTTCTGATACAAATCTAGCATCCATTCATCAGTTCTGCACAACAGTTGATATTTTAAATTATTGCTATGACTGATTGGCTCCATCAGGCGTAATGGGATGGGCTGGTACTTTTGGATTGAAAAAAAGAGCTTTCTTCCATGTATTTGACAACCCACCCAAACCCAATCAATGACCTTACCCCAAAGTCCATGCTATGAACACTATGGTTAGTGCCAGAGCGCAACGTGGCCTGTGTCTAACCAGCATCAAGCCAAACGAGCCCCCTAGTTCTTGTTTGGGTTCAGTGTTCTCTCGTACATTAATCAATTAACTCAACCTTTTTATAGTGCGAAGTATCAAATATTTCTTATATACCTGTATATATTTTGTGATGATGAATTAATTTAAATTTGCTATGTGTTGAATGGACCAAGTACACCACTTCGTTGATGGTTGTGCCAAATTCATTTCCTGAAAGCAATGAACATGCTCCTACTAAGCTCAAAACTGACGATGCTGCAGAAAAGTAGGCTTTTGGGTGATTTTAGTTGATTTTTCTGGGTTGACAAAGCGGAAACAAGATAGAGATGTTTACAGGTTGTATGTAGCAACCAAAGAGGCAGAGTCAAGGTTGTGAATACCGTTCCATACCGGTTTGGTGAGAAAATGGTACTCTAACCCTACAATACCGTCCTGGCCTCAACACTGGGCCTTTCCGGTCGGTACCGGAAATTCCGGACTATATCGGCCGAGATGATTTCGGCTGGAATTTTGCAAAGCCTTGATTCACACCCCTACTTGTCATCCTTACCTCTCGTCTCTCCTTTGTCTCTGGCGACTGTCCACGTTCTCTTGCCTCCGACGACCTTCCATGTACTCTCGTCTCCGGCGAACTTCCAAGTACTCAGGCCTCTCTCTCTCTCATCGTATCTGATAGTGCAATTTGAAGGATACAAGTAATTTGGGGGGACTGAGTTTTTCTAGATATACGTAAATAGATGTACTTTTTCTGTTTTTACTTTGTAATTTGAAAGAAACGGGATAGTGGTTTAGTTCTGGTGGTCCTATTAGAATTTGCCACGTGATGTGTTGGGACATTGTGCCAAGGACTTTAAGCCCATTGTACTCTTATTGCAGGGTTTTTGAAATAATTCAACCAAAAAAAAAAAAAGGTTTATGGAGGAGGAAAGGGAGGAAGTAGGACTTTGGAAGAAGAAAATTTGTATTGGGATTCTAATTTTTTAGAGATTTGATAGGGTACAACACAACACACCTATTTTGCTCTTTTATTTTTACATATATATATACAGTTTATTTTTTAGAAAAAATTATAGCGAGCAATCCGAAACAGTACCTGGTATTATACCGGTACCGGTACATACCGTACCAGTAACAAAACAAAACAGGTACCTTGTCCGGTACGGTATTCAGAACCTTGGGCAGAGTACAGAGAATGAAAATACAGGTTTTTGGTGCCCTGGGAATGAAAATCCCGTGACCAAAAAAATGGGGCTATTCAACTTCTTATGGTTGTAGGATTTGATTTATTAAGAAGTAATCTACAAACTTGTGAAACTTGTGTTCAATGACACAGGATTTTAAGAAGTAATCACAAACTTGTGAAACTTGTGTTCAACGACACAGGATTTTGGTGAATGGTGAGTTGGCAATTACTAGTCTAGTGCCTAAAATACTAGGTGAATGCTAAAAAAATATGAAATAGTAGGTGAGGATTTATTGTGAACATAGAAATCTCACACCTTTGCTTCTCTTGACTGTTATAAAATTTGTAAGTGACAAATCTTGGCTTTATGCGCAGAGAATGGGAAATATTGATGATGCTGTACCTTTCTTCGGGAAAGGATTTAACAAGATCTACCCTCTTATCATGGTTATATACACGATAGTGATTGCCAGCAATTTTTTTGATCGGGTCATTAAGTACTTTGGAAACTGGAAGATATTCAGGTTGCAGAGTGAATCTGAAGATCTAGACGGATTTGATCCATCGGGCTTGATGATTTTACAGAAAGGTGTGTAAACTGAGATCATGTTTCTCAATTGCTGGTAGAACATGCTTTGGCATCCTGATGTCCATTTGCATTTGAAATTCGCGGCTTTTCTCGCTTGCACTACAGCAGTTATGGGAGGGAAGAGCTGACAAATAAATGAGATCAGTTCTCTTGATATTTCTTTGTATCAATATCCACTTACGAAAATATTAATTCATTTCCCCTTATTTTTTCTGTTCAGAACGTTCTTGGCTTGAACAAGGACATAAAGTTGGCGAGCTTGTAATTCCACTAGCAAGGAATTTCAACAATGCAAGTATGGATCTTGAGTCTGGCAGCAACAGCAAGGTATGCATTAATTCCTGATGATGTTAAGTCGTTTCCTTATCTTGTTTTATTTGATGCAATTCCATTTTTCTCTTTTGAGAAGGGATGCATACCAAATTTAATGTGCAGTTTTTCTTGGGGATGCCAAAAGTATTTATGCTTCCATTTATTCCATTTAGGATGCTTTTAACCGGGGATATCCTTTTGGATTGGTGCAATTAGTGAAAATGGATCTATTGTGCCAATTCCCGTGCAATTTCTATCAAGTCTTGTTGAATTAGATATTGACATTTTGAACATACCTCTGACCTCCCACCTCGATGGCCTGTCAACACAAAGAAGTGTCCATCTTAAAATTGGTAGTAGAAGGTTTCAAATTTTTTCTGGGGAACTCATTTCATAAAATTATTTATTTGTTATTTTTCTTGATTCTTCCATTGATACAGAAACTAAAACAATGTTGTTATAGAGACCACACTGTTTACTGGAGTGAAGGGATGTCTTGAATTGTCATCTATCACTCAAGTGCGCCAAACATTTGGGATGCTATTTTGTTGGAGTGGACGGGATACAAAGTTAGTCCCGTCAAACATGTAATCTTTCTCTGTCCCAATTATTAAGTAATTACCAGGGTTAAGTCCTGTGAGCAGCGAAGATTAATTATTGGTTCACCCGTTGAGAGAAGTTTGAGGTTCCTGGCCACTCTAAACTAAGCCCAAGTGGTTTGTGTTTTGGACTCTTTTATAATGAACGTTGGTAAGGACAGACCAAACAAAATCATTCTAGGTTTGGATGTGACCAGTCATGTCTGCGGTGACCACATCCACAGTGGAACATGCTGATATTGGCTCTAGCAAGATTTCATGCTTAATTCTTTTCTCTTGTTATTCCACAATAATAAACTCAATTTGCATATTACTTGGAAATGGTGTTTGGATAAGGTGGCCGTTGAAATGAAAGCAACCAGTTTGATCGAGGATCGACAGACAGACATCGTAAAACCTTCAAGAGGAGAAGCCCAGCATCAAAACAACAGAGAAACATTTGGCAGAAAGTATACGGCCGTAAGAACACAACAGACAACTCAAAACTTACCTGAGAAAAGCAGAGCCACCTTTGATGCCAATGTGTCTGATACAGGCAACTCTCAGACTACACCGGTGGGACCCTCTTCTGGAATAGCCTCAACGTGGCAATCTATGAAAAGCGGTTTCCAAAATATCAAGTCCAATATTGGAGCCAAGAAATTCCTTCCGTTGCGCCAGGTTGAAGATACAAAGCACTCCCGAGTTTCCTCCTCTGAATCACTTGATGAAATATTCCAGAGATTAAAGCAGCCTGCTGTGGAAAATAGAGCTTATGTCGACGACGACAATAATGATGATTATGATGAGCATGCAATGGATGTCAAGAAGCCAGTGCCCGTCAGGTGATGTACATCAGTTTCTTAGTGCACAGCTAACCAAAAGCCCTTGTGCAGCCAGTAAGGGTCTAAATTTTGTTTCAGAACACCATGAGAAATATACACGTGCATTACTTGTATACAAGAAAACTGAACCCGCATATCTGGGTCCAATTTATATGTAGCTGGGGAACACTGGAGGCTTGTAACTGTTTGTCACCAGCGACGCAACAATTTTACTTGTCAGTGGCTGCAATTGCAATAGTCATGTCAATGGATACAAATTTTTTCCCCGAATGTGAGAAGGAAGTGGTAGTTATTGAAATCCATCTTGTTGTAGATGTTGGTTACAAAGTCGGTGCATTATTGTATGGCTTTTTTCTCTTTAATCTCAATAATTGGAGAGTTGCAGCACAGCAGCAAACAGGTTTATCTTGATTGATATTGTGGTAGTTTTATGATGCTGCCATGGATTTTGGGAAGCTTGGACCCAAAATCACTTATAGCATTCTCCTTACATGCTTTTACCACTTTGTTTTCGTTAAACTGCAATTCAATGTAGAAAAAGAGTGTTAAATATTCCTCTTGTTGCGATTATAATTTTATTCATCCATTTAAGAGGGTGGATAAAACAGTGAAGTCCACCGCTTTAAATAGGTGATCTCACTGCTTTAACCAATTTCCATCAGCGAGGAGCTGAAGTTCACCCACGACAAAAGAAAATCAAAAAGCAAAGAAGTTGGAATTCTACATTTGCACTGTTTCACTTTGCTATGCATGTCAAAACTGGATATAGGTTCTGTTTTCCATATTAGCCCTTTTGAACGGAGGATGTTGAAATTGATTTGGATTGAATCTGTAACTTGAACTCAAAATTATAAACAGATGAGATTTAGTATAGCCATTACTGATCATGCCATCGCTCAAGTGTCAAAAAAGAGCCAAATATGAAGAAACAAACAACCAAACAGTGATACTAAAATCAAACTACAATATCCAATCAGCATGAACTCAATAACTTATTGAAATCATGATTTACGACAAAACAGTAAACATATCTTTCAAATTTCAATGAGCATTATTGAACTACAATATTGCTGAATATGAGCTGAGACTGTCAGTTCAAACCCAAATGATGTTGGCAATTTTCTTTCGGAAGCAAAATGATGCTTTGCACAAAAATGCCCTAAACATAAGGGTATTAAAAACTGTTGGAAATTTTACATGAAAAATCAAAATCAATATAAACCTAAAAACTTCCACCAGAAAGTCCCCACAGTTCCCCAGATTATGGCATTTACAAGGGCCATTACAAATCCCATTCTGAACAGATCAGGAAGATCTATGTAACCAGCTGTTCAGACATAGCAGAGAACAATGTCAGTCCTCGCAATGCAACAGATACTAGGATATAAAACGATATACATCAACAGATTCAAGATAAAAATGATATATAAGGACTCCAATTAAAAGAAAAAGAGAACCTCCCGCAACAGCTTCTAGTTTATAAAATGGAAGATAACTTTTAAACAGTCGTTACTTGTATTCAACCCTAGAAAGATAAAGCACCATCAGTCCACCAACGAAATTGACAAGAGAATAATCCTCAAGATGCTATTAGTTATTGATTCCATCTTCTTGTCCGTGTCTCATGGACATGGGTACTGGTGTTCGGTTGTAGGTGTGGGTCTAAAAGTTGGATTCATCTATTTCTACCTCAGAGACACCGGGACATGCCATAACATTCATGTACTTGTGTAGCTTCAATCTTCCTTGGAACATTTCATACTCAATTAGGAGTTCTATGCATAATTGATGGTAAATTTGAATCTGATCTGTTTGCCAACACGGTACTTTAAATGTTTAGAAGAGTCCATATTACGTAGCTTCTTGATCTTTGAGGCCAAAGAATCTATGAACTCATTACTCATACATGTCGTAGATGGGTATACAACACACATCAACAGTGGAGTAAATTTTATTGATTCCTGAAAAAAGGGGATATGCATGCAAGAATACAATGCAACTGTAACCGAACAAATTTACGATAACAGTTAAAAAAGATGATTGACATACGCACCTCCATAGTATACAGCAGCCTGACCACTGCTATAATGTGTTAGAGCACCAAATAGATTTGTATTGTAAGCTAAAGCAAGTGCCGCCAGCACACCAGGAACCCCAGATGCCAAGTGCATAGCAAGAAACGCAGAGTATAAAGCACCCACATGGCCTGTTTGACTCGCAAACATGTAGTGGATGAGGAAGTACACAGCCTGAAGGACAACAAATGCAGCAGGCCAGCTCAAAGAGAGAGAGTGAAGGGATTTGGCTACACAATCAGACATCCAAGACACAATGCCAAGGTTAGTCAATTGGCCTGCCATTCCCACTAGAACTGAGAACCAAGCCAAGGTATCCCATGCTGATTTTTCACTCAGGCAGTCGTCCCAATCAAGAACCCCCAGCAACAAGAGTATCGATAAGCCAAGCATAGCAGCAGCAACACTTGCTATACCAAGAGCGTCTCTGTATGGAAAACAAAGCAATGGCACTGCTTAGTCAAGTAACATTTGGCAGAAATAGGAGTTTACTAAATCACAAATAGTTTAATACAATTGGATTCTGATGTCTGAAATGCAAAACAAAAAAAATTAATAATAAACACCCCACTGTGCCCTGGACAATTGTTTCTCTGGTAACAATACCATCAAATGACTGCTCTTACCAGATAAAAAAAAAACTGCCCTTACATAGACTATAATACCCATTATTGTGGTTAGTTATAACTGTTTCTCATACTCCCTCCATCCCACATTAAATGTCCCCAACGGAAATCCGTGCATTTTCAAACCCCCAAAAAATATATTCCTATATATATATTTAAATTTTTTTACACCAAATTAAAGTAAAAAACAAAAAATAATAATAAATAGAAATATATTTTTTGGGGGTTTGAAAATGCACAAATTCCTATAGGGGACATTTAAAGTGGGACGGAGGGTAATAAAGTAAGTTCCAGATCCTTTACTCAAAAGACATTCCAAAAGGATCCCAAACGAATTAATGAAGTAGGAGCTAGTACTTACCCAAAGACCCACAAGGAGACTGCAAGAAGCATGGTACCAACCATCGCCCATTCATTTCTTGTGATTGGACCCATAAGCTCCAGCTTTCGTGCAGCGTGGGCAGGGGCATCTGGTGTGTCTTTCGTTTCGGGAGGATAAAGTTTGTATAAGACAAAAGGAGTAGCAAGGAGAGAAACGATTGCAGGCAAACTAGCAGCCACGAACCAAGAGACCCATGGGCTTACAATTACCACCCCAAGTTCCTCGGCTAGTTTAAGGCACAGCAGGTTTTGAGCTGCACCAGTTAGGAAAAGAGCACTAGAGTTACCAGCAGACTGTCAAGCACCAGACAACAGCAATGCATAAGTCACAACTATAGCATGTGATGGCGTGCATCTACGTGAAGCAAAGAAATACACACTTGTTCACAGCTTCTGGTAATATGCATTGTAGATTAATCCAAATACTGATCACAACATAAGCATAAAGACAGAAGTAAGACCTTGCTCCTTAATCAATTGACAAGAAGACGAAGCTCTGCCCTTTACAAAAATGAACATACTTGCATGACAAAGTGTGCATTTTCAAGATATAAACCAAATAAAGATTCTGTCTATAGGGACTCTGCTATAATAAACTCAATCCATGGAGTTATGTTTCTCAAGTAATAATGTGGGAAATTTCCCGGTTTTCGGAGAAGATGCCACTCATTCAAAAAAAGTGTTAAAGAAAAATGCATAAAGCATGATAGGAAAAGCCTTTTATATTTCTACTCAGCCCGTGTGGTTATGTTTCTCAAGTAAGGTGAGAACTTTCCTTGTCTGGGATCACTCCCAGTTGTTCAAAAAAGAGAGAAGGAAAATGCTAAAGTATGATAACCCATGTGGTTATGTTTCTCAAGTAATGTGATAACTTTTCGTATTTCAGTATCCCAGATAAACCAACAAGGTTACAAGTATAATATAGTAATAAACTAATGATAGGACTGGCCTTCTGTATTTCTAATCAAAGAATGAGAGACAATTTCTGTCTCTGCATTCTAGAATGGAAAGTTTCTAGCTTTCAGCATATGGGACCAAACACAGAGCCGGAGGGGGTAGGGGTTGTGTGTAATGGCCCCTGAAAAAACAATTCCCATATTACAGGTCCAATTACATCTACACCATGTGTTCGGAATAAACCTAGGGAAAATTTTCTGAATAGACTTTCAATCTGCACTATGTATCTGTCCTAGTGGTCAAGGCCTGGTTTGCTCCCTCCTAGGTCTCAAATTTGTAATCTCCGAGTTGTTATCAACTCTTATGTAGTCTGTCCATAGGGGCCTTGGTCCCGGCTTTAATCGGCCCCTGCTACTGAACAATGGAATTGGTCGACAAAGATTAGTCAAGCTGCATGTAACCTGACCCGAACATCCAAATCATATAAAAAAAAACACACGCATACTAATTATGTTCCTTCCAACTAAAAAAAACTACTCTAATTCCCAAAGTGACAATGTTACAAACAGGGTATTCCCAACAAAATCATTCATGCACACTAAAATCCCAAAAGAAAAACACCCAAAATCGAATTATCAACCTGAAACTGAGAGAGAACCAAATAAGACCCCAACTTCTTCGCCGACGGATCCCCAGGCTTGCTCCCCACCGACAGCGACAATGACTTAATAATCGGCAAGAAAACCCCGCCAGCCCTCGCCGTCGTGCTCGGCATGGCCGGGGCAATCAACGCCTCGCTCATCGTCAACCCGTACGACAACCCCAGCGTGCTCTTCCCCAGCCACTTGACAAAGTACGTCGCGATCCTGTCCCCCAGGCCCGTCTTCACAAACCCTCTAGCAAAAAAGAAGGAGATCACGATCAGCCAAATCACCTCATTCGTGAAGGCGCTGAAAGCGGCTGTGAAAGTTAGGGTTCCGGTGAGGATTGAAGCGGTGAGGCCCAGGAAGGCCCAGGCCCCGACGGGTAGTGGGCTTAAGACGAGGCCGGCGACGGTGGAGAGGAAGATGGCGAGGAGTTGCCAGGCTTGGGGGGAGAGTTCGGGGGGTTTGGGGATTAGGAAGCAGAGGATTAGGCCGACGGAGAGAGAGAGGATGAGGGGGAGGATTTTGGCGCCTTGTGGTGGAAGGTTGGATTGGGTGGTGGGGGGTGCAGGGGGGGGAGGTGAGGAGGAGGAGGAGGAGGCGGCTTGGATGGGTTTTATTTTGTGGTGGGGGGTGGGGGAGAAGAGAGAGAGGCGGGGGGAGGAGGAGGATAGAGAGAGGGAGGGAGAGCGGAGGAGGGAGTGAGGGGGGAGTTTGGAGAGAGAGAGAGGGCGTAAGCGGAGGCGGGAGGAGTGAGAGAAGGGGGTGGTGGTGGAGGAGGGAGAGTGGAGGGTGAAACTCTCCATTGTTGGAGAGAGAGAGAGAGAGAGAGAGAGAGGAGTGGAGGATTTTGAAATGACGGTTAGAGAGGATGGGAGAGGGGAGGAGAGAGAGAGGGAGAGAGAATCTTCTTGATGAGGAGCGGAAATTACAAGGACGAAAGAGAGTAGTGTTCGGGAAAATTTTATTGGGTGTTTATGGCACCATCGTGTGGTGTCAACACCGTCTAGTAGTAATTCCTTCAACTATTAGTACTAATTATCGGAGGGTTTTTTTTTTCGGGGGTCATAAAAGGAGCTAACATAAATTAGGAAATACGAACAAATCCGGAGTATTTAACTTCTATAGTCTTGTTGCAAATAAAAAGACAATACTCGAAGGAATGACGGAGAATGAAACAAATCCAAACGCCTTAGTGAGAGCATTCTTCGTCAAGACATCTGCGCAGATATCAGCCTCTCGGAACTCATGCTTGAGCCTCACGTCCGGCAAAGACGCCATGAGATATGCAATCAAATATCAAAAGTGCTCAAATTAAAAGACAATAATTGTCGGAGGGGTCCTTGAAGATATACCAAACCTGGTGTCTCTAAACCATTTGTTGAAGTTGAGCTCAAATATGTGTCGTGAGATATTTAGGAATGTGTTCCTTCAGTGGTTGAAATCATGAGTTTGGAAAGTAGCTCTGACTTCTCGGGAATAGGAGAGCCTAGCTAATTTACTTAACGAATTTCTTTAAATGAGCCAAGCCTATACAAACGAGCCGAACTTTTGAGCAGCTTGATTCGTTTGCAGTCCTACTCGTGAACAAAGTTGAACCATTTTTTGCTCCAATCATAGCGTTCATGTACGTTCTTTATTGCTTACATATTGGAAAGCATAACCGCTGTGTCCACTGATTGGAAAGCATGACCAGTTCCAACATGGACTGGGCGTTTCACTTGGTAGAAAACTTCACCATTTGGATCCGACTAGAACAGAAGATTGGAAAACCCCTCGGCACGTAAGCACAAGGATTTTCGACACAGAGGATCTGACGCCGGAAAACACATGTGCCTCTGTGTTGAAGAGTTTTCCGGCCGTTAGAACTCGGGCCTTGAAAAAAAAACACACACACACACTCCAATGGCCGATAACCTCTCGGCACAGGAATTTTCGGCAAAGGATCTGGCGCCCACATGAGAGTGCAACATTAGTGATGCTCTATTTTTTGTATGAATTGAATAGCTATCGGTTCTGCACTTAGTCAAACTCAAAAAAAAAAAGAAGGGAAAATGACGGCCCAAGATGTGTTTTGATAATTAATACCCGCTAATGACATTTTCAGCATTAAAAAATGTTCTCAGCATGTCTTTAGTGAGTATTAATTATCAAAATACGTCTTTAACCGTCATTTTTCCAAAAAACAAATAGGTCAAAGGGCCATGGGCCTATGGGGCTTATCTCCAGCCCTTACTCTCACTTTTCTTATTCAATAAAACTTGCTCATTTTCTCACCCAAATCAAGGGAGCTCCATTTAAATTATCCAACCTAAACATGACACTGGTCCTCTTTTACAAAAATAAATAATTAAATAAATAAATTATTACTCCTTTCATGTTCTCAATACTTTCCACAGAAAGCAGACAAGTCAATAATACGGAAAACATCTATCACTTAAATATGAGCAAATTTTGAGTAATGATTGGAGATGCGAAATGGGTTTGACCATTAGCCCCGGACCAAGAATTAGCGGATGCGATTGTTCCAACTACATATCATATATATATAGACACACACATGGGGAAGATACACGAAATATCTGGATAAATGTACGATCTCAAATTTTATGATCTAGGAATATTGGACTGCTGTAAGAGCATCTCCAGGAGACTCAATAGGATTCTAAGCAAATTGGCTAGAAAAAGTGCAAATTTTCCCTGTGGCTAGCCACCAAATAATTTCACCACCCAACAACCTAACCAAATGGCTATTCAAATCACAAAAAACCCAATCGGAAACCACCCAACAAAACCCAATCGGAAATCAGACAGACAATCAGAAAACTCAATCGGAAAACCCAACAAAACTACAATCAGAAAACTCAATCGGAAAACCCAAACAGATAGAGAGCTGTTCTGCTCTGATCGGAACACCCAAGACGCTGACACCAAATCGGAAAACCCAAACAATTTTGCTGCCGCCGTCGTCGAGTTGTTCGTTTCCACCACCGTCGCGTTCGATTTTGCAGTCGTTGACGATGAAAACCCAAACAAGGTAGAGCTGTAGCGGCAATCGATTTTGCAATTGCCACCGTCGTTGACGATGAAAACCCAATCAAGGTAGAGAGAGAGAGAGAGAGAGAGAGAGAGAGTGAAGTGAAGCGAGGCAAATTACCTCGCCACAGGAAGCGAGTGAAAAAGTCGGCGGAGTAAATGGCGACTCCATCTTGAGGCTGCTGGATACTTCTTTTGGCTGCCGTTCTCGCTTATTTGCCGAAATCAGAGGTTTGGTGTGGCTGATGGAGATGCTCTAAGAATAACCCTAACAGTGAGCAGTCCATAGATCCAAGCCACAAGATCAATGCCAAACCCTGCTGGTGATACCCTTCTTTCCTTGTTCCTCGTGGTAAGGAATCCACATTCACAAAAGCAAAAGCAGAATAAAGAAAACTTTCACAGAAGCAGCCTTTTTTCCCGTCCATTACGCACCAGCTAATCTGGTATTAATCTCCATGCAGTTCTCTGTTTTATTCGGATTCTCCCCTCCATGCTGCACTTACATACCTAATCAAAAATCACAAGAGACAGGGAGAGAGATTGCTTTCCTCAAAAAACCAGCTGATCTTTCAGAGCTCTGAATTCTCGAAAAAAAAATGGACAAGAATATCGCCTCAATCAAAATGGAAAAGAACATCGGCCCGATGGTTTGCCTCTTGATCCTCATCATGGACATCGTTGCGGGCATACTTGCCATTGAAGCTGAGATAGCTCAAAACAAGGTATGTTCGGAACTCTGATCCAAGCAACGAAAAATGAAACAATTTTAATTTACTGATATACATTTTTTCTACTGGGCAGGTGGAGAATCTGAAGATATGGGTTCTTGAGTGTAGAGACCCAAGCTATCAGGCATTCAAGCTAGGGATGGCTGCAGCAGTACTTCTGGCCCTTGCCCACACCATTGCTAACTTACTTGGTGGGTGCGTTTGTATTTGGTCCAAAGAAGAGCTGGAAAAAGCATCTGCTAACAAGCAACTAGCAGCGGCCTCCCTCATTTTCTCCTGGTAAGCGTATTCGCATAATATTTGTCAACATATCTACATACCGGTATACCCAGTTTAAGTACCCAAAAACTACCCAGAAACCAGAATATGTGAACCAAATGCATGATATAATAAACACTACACCAAGCTTGAACATATACCATACACTAAAATCTAAAAATATTTTCTGGACACTTATTGAGGGTACTGATTATTCATACAATGCATACTATTCCCAACACGGGTTTCTGTGATGCATCAGGATTCTATTAGTAGCTGGATTCTCAATGCTGATCTCAGGAACACTAGCTAACTCAAGTGCCAGAAAATCATGCGGGATAGCAAACCATCGTCTTCTCTCGATTGGAGGGGTTTTGTGCTTTATTCATGGATTGTTTATGGTGGCCTACTATGTTTCAGCAACTGCCACTGTTAAAGAAGAAAAGAAAGCTCCTCAACATCGTGGCAATGCTTGATTTTCTAAGATCCTTTTTTTTTCGGGGCACTCTATTGTTTACCGTTCAAGACCTATGTTCCACCAAAAATTTGAATCTCATATTTTTCATTGAATATTTTCCATGTTACAAGAGCTCAAAAGGATGCTAAATGCAAGGGGAACCAATGATGGAAAACAAAGATTTGCAATTCCTATGCTGCAATACCAAAAATCAAATTTCCACTAATAGTCACCTGTCTCACTAAATTTAAGCAATAACTAAATATATGGACACAAAATCCCAAATGCCACGGCAAACATCAGTCATGCTATTATTCATTTCTCATAAGGCATGTGAAAGTATACCACCATAAAAATTTACCAGCACAGTACTAAACCAGGACACCACAACAATAGTGACATAGATGGAACCCAAGTTAGTTCACAAGAACTGAAACAAAAGATAATAACAGAAAAATCCATTTCCACCCAAAAAGAGGTGATTTCAAGTCTCCACACGCCACTCGTTGAACAGGTTCATCATTTTTCATCTGGTAAATGACTAATACAAAATTACCAGGAACAAATTGTCAAAAACAACATCCGGACCATGCCACAACGATATACACCAATACCGAAAACACCTTTGATACCAGCATAAAACAAAGAACTACTAATAGCAATGACACTTGAAGTTAAGAATATATATGGCCCTGTGATCACAAACAAGCTAGCAAACAAGCAGTTAACGTTCTGATCCCAACTTTAGCCATAGTGCCACACTGTTTGTCAAAAAAGCTCAAGGCTAACCCAAAGAAGGATAAAAGTTAAGCAGTTAAGCGTTGTCAACTCACAGAATCTAAGAAGGTAACAGCACAGAACCAGACCATAGACTAAAGCACCAAAATAAAGCCTGATCGGTGTGCTGCACCAAACGGTTTGAGTCATACCCTTGGCCACATAATCCTGCAAAATGCCCTGCACTTCCACTCTCAATCCTCGCTCTCGCGGATTTTAGTAGGTTGGATGTGTTCAAAGATGCTTTCACGGTCTCACTCACGCATGAGAACTATGTGACTTAGGTCATATCAAAGACGAGACTGACCAAGTCGAAACTGTGGAATGAATTCAAATTCTTCAGTCACAGTTAGCATTCTGTATACAGTAAGCATTATGTATCAAGTTCTCAGACCCTCAACTACGTTTTGATGGTAAAACCTTGTAGATACCAAACAGAAAGATGCATGTATAAGAACAAGTCCACCCATTGGTTTCAAAATGATTATGCCACAGCCATTTTTTGACTTGCTACAGTGTCAGAGCCACAAAATGGAAATGCTGTTGCACCAGTTTAGTTCCATTTTGGCAAAATCTTAAATTCAGACCAACAGATGATACTAATATCATTTTCCGATGTAAATCAGTTGGCTTGGGTGATTTAGCAAAGCCAAAGTTGCTACCAAATTTAGCACCAAAGATGCCTTTGCCTGTTTCTGGCACCAAATTATGACTTTCGCAGCCAGTACAGCAACGGGTAGACTTAGTCTAACATTTTCCAATTGAAATGACCAATGCCAAACACATTCTAAAGAAGACCCTAGCTAAGCAAAGTTGCAAACTTATATGCAGCTATAGAACGTAACAGACCACAAACACCCCCATCCCAAAAAACCGAGAGAGAGAGACGCAAAAAATAGTTTTCGTATGAATTCTTTAGGATTTTAAAATATCTACCTGTTCTGACCAGAGTATCTTCTTCTCGGGGTAGACCACTTCTCTTTGAAGTTTGAACTGATTCCCATCAAACATCCACAGATTTCACAGCTCTGTGAACCATCTGATTCTGAGACAAGCTACTTCATCTGGATGAAATTACACCTCAAGGATTTTCTGTGTACGGAATCAATCAGATGGGAATATCATCTATTGCAAATCTTTTGTCGCCACTTACAGTCTGCCTACCCTCCTAATTCTTTTATAGCTTACACTTCATGCAATTAAATACCTTGCAGCACAAAACAAGTCTATCTCGGATGTCCTTTCTATTTTCATCCCCAGTTACTGCTGCCAGAGATTCTCAAGACATGGGTAAATGACTTGCTGTATCTTACTACCAAACATATTGCCTACATGAAGCACGGATACCCAGATAATTACCCATTATGAGCTATTCAACAACACACAATGCTTCAATAAGTAGTTATCCATTTTCCAAAGTCCAAGCAGAAGCTATAAATTCTTGCCAACTCCCAAGTACTCTAATTCCTGGATATGTACCCAAATATTTCCATCCTTTATACACGGTCATCACAAATTTCAAATCACTTCGTAAATTTCCCATCCTGCAGATAAACTATGCCTCACTTCCATTCTAAAGATCACTTTCTTAGCTGCCTTAATACCTTTCAAGTACAATAAAATCTTCCAGTCCGACTATTACGGGAGGCTATGATTAATGACTTTGCTAGTGGACTATGCCAACAACCAATATTTGACACATCAATTAATACTTCCAACTCCTATTCGCGACAGCTGCACAGTTTATGTACACCATTGATGTGAGTAACAAATAGAAGATCCCACAATTTTCTACAAACAGTTTCGGCTATCTTGCTGCTCCACTAAATGTGCCACTAAAAATGATTATTCAGTTACCATCTCCCACATTGTCATTTCCTAAACCTTCTTCATAAGATGCGCAAAACAGAAATACAGCACAAACAAATGATTATAGGCAGTAAAGGGACACTTCAAACCTCTGTTCTAAAAATCAGTCTTGGCAGCCAACCAGCTGGTGCCTAGGCGCAAGGCGGCGGTCCAACGCCTAGATAAAAATCGATCTAGGCACCGACTAGTAGGCCTCTAGGCACCCCTCTTCAGCCCGACTAGCGCGTAGCGACTTTTAGAACACTGCTTCAAACATAAGATGCGTAGGCTTAAATTCCAGAAGATAAGGAATTTTGTGTCACTAAACTAAGTAACCTACGCCTAATTGTTAAAAACCATCAAAGACAACAAATGAAAGGAGGCAACGCCTCACAGTGTGGCACAAGTTCGCCAAACAAGTCACAGTACCAAATTCCCACGTAACAACAAGCAAACAACACCACCAAAGCAAACAAATAACATGACATACTAAAGCAAATAAACCCGATTCTAGCTATCAATATCAGAAAATCAGAACCAAGCAATCATACTCAAAGGCAAGCTCAGAAACATAAACGCCACAAATTCATAATCAGTACTAACTACCAAACTCTTACATATACGAACACAGCGAATTAAACCCTTAACACCAAACACCCTAGTGTTCACCATCATTCATCAACAAAAACCAACAGCCCATAATTTTACCTGACTAGAAAAAACCCTAATGCCCCGTCAACTTCTTCATTGCCTCCAGCACCAGTTTCCCCTGCTCGCGAACCAAGTCCAACCGCTTCAAGTAGAGCTCCACTTCCTCAACCCTGAACTGCCTCCACTTCTCCGTCATCTCCAACTTCTTGGACCCACTAAGCAACTCCAACCCATCCTTGATAACCACCTCCTCGATGCTTAAATCGAACCCAATCGCCCGTTCCGCCCCAGCATTTGGCTCGACCTCCCTCCTTGCCCCTTCCTCGACTCTCCCAGAGAGCTCCTCATCCAAACTCTTCTCGTTCTTTCTCCCTTTCCCATTAACTTTCTTCGCATTTCCAACTCCGAAACCATCACTATCCTCGCCCCATATCTTCTTGGACAAGTCGTAGGCCCGTTGCTCATGTGGGTTCGAAAAGGACCGGTCTTGGCCGTCCTTCCCCCTCTTCACGTTGTTCTCGAACTTCTTCTTCATCCTCCTGACCTTGGTGGAGAACTGGGACTTGCTGACGTCACCCAAGTGCAGCGATTTCTTGATGAAGTCGTGAAAAACGTTCAAATCGGTCATCGGATCGTATCCTTTCTTCGCCCTGAAGTCGATAAGGCCCTTGAGGATTACGATCTCGTCGTCCTCGCTCCATAGCCGCTGAAACATCTGCTTGCTCGGCGTCGTCTCGTTGCTGTTGTTAATAACAGCAGCCACGTCCTTCTGCTTCTGCTTCTTCTTCGCCCTCTTCGAGTCTCGGGCTCCGTTGCTCTCGCTCTCCGCCGCCGGCCGTTTAACGGCGGCGGCGCTGGACTTGGCCGCCGGAGTGGAGGGAGTGGGGTCGGATCTGGGCTTTTTGGTGGACTTGGGTGGGTCGTCCATGGGCTTGGAGTTGATGGGTTTGACGTTCGGGTCGGGACGGCGAGTGGAGGCGGTGTTCGGGGAATCGGAATCGGATTCATATTCCGAGTCGGAGTCGGAGGAGTTGGGTTGTGGTTTCTTGGGAGCGGAGGAGTTGGGAGTGGGTTGAGGTTTCTTGGGAGTGGAAGTGTTGATGTTGTTGTTGATGTTGTTGTGTTGTGGTTGGTCTTGGGTTTCTTCTGATGATGATGATCCTGAGTCGTCTTCTTCTTCTTCTTCTTCCTCCTCCTCCTCAGAAGAGGACTCGTGTTGTTGGGCTTCTGATTCGGGGCGGCGGTTCGGTGCCATGGGAGAGGGAGAGAATGAGAGAGAGTGAGGGAAGGTTTCTGAGATAGGGCTTGCGCGGTCTCGTATACTAGAGTAGAGATTTAATAAGAGACGATTGAGGGGTGGTTTGGCAAAATAAGCCAAATCTCACTCCCACTGTTACTATTTTTTGGTCTCGCGTACTATCTTAATCGAATAAAAAATTAATTATAATTTTTAATTGATAATATTATTTATATATAATATAAATTTTATTTGATAGATTTCAATGAGTTATTTAAAATGATGTTTTCAAAATCATCTAAAATATTATAAATTGTAAGATATTATCAATTGAAAAGTGGCATGGACTCTCAAAAGAGACTAAAGAATAAGGACGGAGGGAGTATTTTTTTGTCCTTATTAAAAAATCGCATTTATTAATTTTTGGTCGATTTTTTTAGGATTATTGTTTCATAATAACGAGAGAAATCTAAAAATAAAAAAATTACGATCAAAATCTAACAAATGCAAACTTTTTTGATTAAAGACAAAATTTTGCCAAATGACTCCTGAATTTCGTCGTTGGTACTGGTACTGGTATTATTATTATTATTATTTCAATAAAGCTATAGGGACCAACGCCTTCCCTATCGAAATTGTACCGACAGTCGCGCCGGGCCTTCTCCAGCCATCGGACGACCGATCCGAGCCGTCCAAAAATTCTATAAAAAAAAACGAGGGGGCCGCACGAGAATTAACAGCATCCGATGTGTATAGGGTGTTTGGATCTATTTTTCATGTATATATGTATCGAGCCGTCCAAAAATTCTATAAAAAAAAGAGGGGGTCCCCGCGGGAATCAATGACATCCGATGTGTGTAGGGTGCTTGATCCAAACACCCTATTTTTCGTGTATATATGTATAGGGGGACGGTTCAGATCGACCGACCGATGGCCGGAGACGGCCCGGCATGGCCGTCGGACGTCGGTCCCTATAGCAGGACTCTTATTTTTTTGGGTGTCATCCGTCTTTGGTAGTAGACTAGTAGCATAATGTATATTGAGGGACATTTTTGTCTTCTAAGAGCAAACATTAAGTCATTAACGCCGTTAGTGCTTCAGTTAACGTAAGGAGGAATTTTGGTAATATTTTCAAAATTAGGAAACTCTTTGCATTTATAAGAAACCTCAGGGGAAGTTAGTGAAATTTACCATAAAAAATAATAGTTTTGATAGCCAAAAAGTATTAATAAAAAGGATTCTAAAAGTAAGAACAAATGCAAAATAGGAAGAGAGTCACAATGATGAAACCCGATTCAAATGTGGATGTGGGTTGCGAAATCATCATCTGCAACAAATTAAATCTCATTCTTGTTGGTGTCACTTTGGTCAAATCTAAAAATTCCAAGAAATCCCAAAAGCTAAACAAGATGTGAGCTGTCACAATGCAAAAATGATAGGAGAATACAATATATTCTTCTCTTTTTAAGAAAGAGTATCAACTATCTCATAATTGTGGAGGAAGAAGGGGAGGAGGAAGAGAGGGAGGATATGGGGGTGGAGCTACCTCAGGAAGAGAAGTAGGAGAAGGGCAATGGCGGCTTTGGAAAGTTTCTCTCTCTCTCTCTCTAAAAGGGAAGCTCTCAACTATCCTCTCCTGCAGATAAATAAATAAAAAACTATCATCTCCTTAATTGCATGTTTTGTTCAATATCCGATCACAAAAATATAAATATATTCTTCAATATAACTCGTAGAAATTAATTGAGAAAGTAGGAACATTCATTGAGTTTGAATAAAATTTAAATTATGAGTTAAGAAATTCTAGTTCGTTTACATAGTTTGACATTTTCTTCTATTTTATTCGAAAAAAAAGTAGATTTACGATTTTTGCGGTTGGAATAAAGTTCTAAAATAAAAAAATGTTACATTTACAAAGTCCGAACAAGTTATGCAAAGCTTCGCTCTAATACCCGCGGCGTCGTGAATGATATAGTTGAATTGATAAATACCCCCGGGTGTGATTAATTAATACCCCCGGATGAGGCTAAAATAATACCCCGTTCTCGTCCATTTCAACTACAAATCGTTCCATTTTATCATTCATCCAAATCAAGTACTATTTTATCCCTCCATTTATAATATCCCATCCAAAACCAACTATTTTTTTTATCTACCATCTATAAAAGTCACATCAAAGCTATCTTATCCACTCTCCATAAATAATAGAGTACCTCCAAACTTTATCCCGCATCCAAACGAGCCCTTAAAGTTGTTAGTTTTTATCATGAGTCCCGTTTGGATGCGAGATAAGATTTGAGATATTATTTATCTTGGACTCCATGACCATTTTTTTTTTCCCACACGCGCATATGGCAAAACATAAAAAAATTGCAAGTTTTAAATCTCTCCTCGTATGTTAGTAAATCTTTCCTCCTATGTTCAGAGTTCAGACCATCCCATCCCATCTCACGCTTGAAAAAGCTTGACCATCCGTTTGTTTACTTTTGGCCCACTTTATTGCCCATAATTTTCATGCGAAGAAGTTGCTGAGCATCAAGTGTAAATGATTAAAGTAACGAAGATGTGAGGAGTTGTTTGGTTTGGTAAAGAGAAGTTCTATAAGTAATAGGCGGAGAGATAAATAGAGAGATGAGAATAACAAACGGAGGTGTTTCCACTAAAGAAAATGAGCGCAAGTATGATTTTAAGAATGTACCCTCCACTTTTGCAAGATAATTTGATTTAACTGTAGGTTTATCGATGCCCAGTTAACAAAATTATCTTTGTACTAGGAGGTGTTTCCACTAACAAAAAAACGTTAAAAATTTAACGCATTTTACTATCTCGTTTTCACTAACAAAAAAAGTTTAAGCATTTTATCATCTCGTTTCCACTAACAAAAAAATTGTCAACAATTCTTTTTTTGCTACAGTAACTCTACTCACAAAACCATCAATAACTTATTCATTACCGGAAACACCTAACAACTTCTTAACCACAAATAAAAATCTATAAATTTTTCACTACCGAAAACACCCCTCAATTTGCTTATTGCCCTCTCCATTCGATCTACAATGCTCGTGGCCTCGTGCAAGTTACTTATTCTTTGTGATGTTAATTTGTTTTCTCGAAAATTCAATTTTGTTAGATTCCATTCGTCCGGAAACATAGGCACAAAAAAAAATCAATATTTGAGAAAAAGGCAATGAACTTTTTTCAGTTCTTCCCGTCGAAATGACCAGAAATGTTTTTTCGTATCAAAACATTGGAAAAAAGCCACTATATCTGAAGAGCTGTTTTGGTCAAAATTCTTGAAATTACTTTAAATGCACAAATAAACAATGCAAACCGTTGTTGGACAAAAAAACAGAACACATCGTAATCTCTCAGATGCTATCAACTCATTTGCTCTGTCTTCAAGTGGAACCTCCACTAGTAGACGGGTGGGTTTATGGTTCCTATGATTAATCGAGATTCACTTAGGCTGGGCTAGACACCCGATTTTCAAATTAACACTCCAAGCCAAACAGGCCCTTAAATAGTTCGTAGGTGGGATCCCTCAAACGTTAGTGGAAAGTTGGAAACGTTACCCGCCGCCACTACCACCAATTCCTCACCATCAATATCATCCTCTCCTCACTTTTTCCCATTTTCGCAATTTCAAATTCCAAAGCTTTATCGCTTCCCCAGATATCCCCAAATTCGTTTCCTCGACTCACTTCTCTCTTCGAATTGGAGAGACACGATGGTGAATCCGGAGGAGAATTCCAATTGGCTAGTCGATTACGGCGTCATAGAAAACATCCCCGTCCCGGCGGCGACTTGCCCTCGCTCGAACCGGGTTTCGATTGGTGCCCCGACGCCCTCGCCGGCTCGACCGGCCTCAGGTACGCTGATTTCTTCCCTTTCTCGTCAAATTGCTGTACGTTATGGAATGCCATTTTGATTGGTTTACAGTATTGGTTCTTGCGAATGGATTTGTGATTCTTGAAGTTAATTTCGATTCATTCAAGTTTTTTTCTACTTTCCCAATTGAAATTGTGATCTGTGATGTTATTTGTACGTGCTTGAGTCTACAAACCGCGTGGGTTATGGTTTTACTTCCACGTGGCAGGGTGGTAAACTGCACAGGGGTTATGGTCTCTGGAGAAACTTTATATCAAACTCAAAGCCAATTGGCAATGAGTGGAGTGGAGAAATACCCAAATGTTATTAACTGATTACCAATGCGAGACTGTATTTCCTTAACAGTCTCCATTAGCGTAATTATGTCAAACTATAAAGTCTCCATTAGCGTAATTATGTCAAACTATAAAGTATCATTGAATGCATGTGTAAGATGCGTGTACCGCAGACACACTCGTGCAATGATGCAAAATTAACAAGTGCAATGCGTGTACGACTTAATACTAGCCTTCACCAACTCATTGATTTACAGCTGAACTGACTATGAACTACCATTGTGAGCCATTCTCTAGATCAAACCTCTAACCCCATAAGCATGTATTTATGCCATGTTCACAGTGTGGATTTTGAAGACTCATTTGGGAATTTGGACGGTATCAAGGAATGTGGCTCCAGAAAGAGGTCTTGTCAACTTCTTCCCTATTATTATTCAGTTAAGGAAAAGTTTTGCTTGGTCTGAGAACCTTCATTTTCCTCAACTGATTACTCATGATTTCTGATGGGGCTTTATCGTTCTTTTTCTTCCTACTGAACATTCTTGTTTTTACCACTTCTACATTGGATCTCCATTACTTCAGATCTCCTTGCTCCAGCCTTTTTTGGTTTGTTTTACACTGAGATTACTGAAAATCGGATTGCAGGATGAGGCCCGAATCATGCAGTGCTTATGATTCCAAAGCATGTAGGGAGAAAATGCGAAGGGATAGGCTGAATGAAAGGCATGCACTCTCCATCTCTCTCTTTGCCCAAGTTGTGTGCTGTATATGTGTGCTGTGCATGGTTGTCAATAAATTGTTGGACTTTGGCATGTCTCAAGGTTCCTAGAGTTAAGCTCGATCCTGGAGCCGGGAAGGAAACCCAAAGTGGACAAGGCTGTTATATTGAGTGATGCTGTTCAGACATTGACGCAGTTAAGGGATGAGGCCCAGAAACTCAAGGAGTCAAGCGATAGTTTGCAGGAGAAGATTAATGAACTGAAGGTGTGCTTGTTTTTTTATTCAATACAGATGTTGGAATTTTCTGGAGTAAGTTAGGGGGAATCTGCGATAGCTTTTGTGTGGGTGATTTTAGATTCTGGCCTCTTGGAGGTTTTGCCAATGTGTTTCCCATAACTTCCGATTCTTCTTGACGGCAAAAAAATATAGCTTTTAGACCTGCTTAAATTTATTTTTTTTTGGAACCAACCTGCTTAAAAGTTGATTCGGAGAAACATCGACTTTGATGCTTTTGGATTCTGATGATTCTCAGAATCAACTTAAATGCTTTTGTATTATCTAAAATTTTGTTGTACACCTCCCAAACGTTTTAGAAATGTTTACATACCTAGATGCTATGCATATGTTGTTTACTTGTTACATGTACGTATCATTTTTGTTTGTTTTGTTGACAAGACTCTTCTTTCATAGGCTGAGAAAAACGAACTTCGTGATGAGAAGCAGAAGCTGAAAGTGGAGAAAGAGAAACTTGAGCAGCAATTAAAAGCCATGAGCTCTCAACCTGCCTTCTTCCCTTACCCTTCTGGAATTCCTACTCCATTTGGGGCTCCAGGCCAAGTTGTTGGGAGCAAACTGGTGCCCTTCATGGGCTACCCTGGAGTTCCAATGTGGCAGTTCATGCCACCAACTGCGGTCGATACCTCAGAGGATCATGCTCTCCGCCCTCCAGTCGCTTAAAATTTGTACGTGTAGCTTTCTTCGCATGGGAGCGTTCGACGAGTATTCTTTCGTGAAGCTGTAAGATTAGAGCAGATAGTGAATGGTGTTGAGAATAGTAGTATCACACCTTATTTTTGTTTTGCTTATCAACCTAGCTATAAACTCCTGGTTTTGAAGATCTAGTCATTTGATTTCTTTTTATGATCTGTCAAAGCAATACCATGGCCCCATGTAAGCACAAGATATGATTGACCATCGGAATTATTATCTTCTGATGTTGACGAGAAATCATTTTATTGCATCAAAATTAACCCAAGCTGTCAATATGTATTTTGTTAATATACCAAGGCAAACATACACAAGTGATCTTATCCTTTATGGTGAGTTCCAAGAGCCCACCATTGCACACGCATGAACCACTCAGCCACAGTGAATAATTTTGTGTAGATTTTTGCATATTACGTATTATAGGAAAATAATTTCTACCCTCCCTTTTTTGATTATGGCACTCCAATTCTTGTATTTTAATGAAGCTTTTGTGTACATTTTTCCCACTAAAAGATAAGAAAAGAAGTGCCATATTTAAAAAAGGGTGTGTAGAAATCATTTGCCTTACTATATTTAACGTGTTCTAGGAATTCTTTTTTTGGTATTTTTGAAAAGGGGGTGGCACGTGCCACCTCCCCCTTAATAGTTCCGCCTCTGCGCGCGCGCGCACACGTGTAGAGGTAGTGAGAGCAGCGTGGTGAGAAGAGAGGAGAGACCTGATTATGAGAGAAAGGAAAGTTTCAGTCTGTTTAACCCCATTGTTTCTTCCGTAATCAAAACAGTGTATTCTCTCCGTAGAACGGGTATTTTTTGGCCAAACGACTTACATCTTTGTGTCTGAAGCGTGTGTGTGTGTGTTGACCTGTGGTGTGTTCGTAACCAACGAAAGGACACATTATGGTAACGCGTTCTTTAGTAATCACAAAGCACCCAACTACCGAGTGAAACCTAACAGCATGCCCACATAAGTTGCCAGTTTGGTTGGTGGCAAGGCCAGCAAAAGGGTGCATTTCGGTCATGCGCCGTTACACTGTGTTTCCATAAAATGTTTGAAAATTGTTATTCTTTGTAAATAGATTATACAAAATGCAAACTTTGAATAAACGAACTCACACATCGGACCCTGTGATTTTTTTTTTCTTCTTAAAAACTCTTCATCAGTCTTCTCCCCATGAGTTCTCTCATGTGCCTTGGATTCGCAAGAAATCTTTGGCATACGGTTTTACACGCCTTGAAACCAAAAATGGATTTACTCTCGGTTTTTGTTTTTGTTTTTCAACTTGGTGTTTTGAACCCCATGTATCTCCCACTTGTATAGTCTCTCCAAACATGAAGAGCTCCAAAACTGGTTATCAGAACAGCGCTAAGAGCGAGCCATCACAGTACTAACTGAGAACACAATGAGGGATGCCCTCCCATGCTTTTCCACTGCACTATGTACTACCTTCAACGTACCCAATAAGCGAATGCGACAAAACAAAGGAAAGCGAAGCCTAGAGCAACGTATATGTGCTCCATTCCCAATAGTAAGTACTGAATTGCTGACATTGTAGCTGAGAAGAACACCATGAACGAACAAGTCGCAGCCGTCACCTGTGCCATGAAAAGAGCAGCATCTGTGAAGTCAGAAGTGATTGCCAAGAATGCTAAAATACAAGAAGATGATACTAAGAGTATGATACTATTCATCTCATAGTGCTTGGTTGGAGATGCTCTATTCCAACTTGAAGGAGAAGTGGGCTTATTTGCATTCCGCCGCCTATTCCAAATACTCCACCCAACATCCCTGCTAATACATGCACCAGGAGGTACACATGTTTTATTTCCCTAGTCCCCACTCTGTGAAACAAACAAGCCCTTACTCTATCGACGTAATGAGGTTATGCAAGTATGGCAACCTATAAAATAATCCATTCCAGCCTACAGCTGAGTTCCCAGTTCAGAAATCCACTGATTAGGAAAATAAACTAATTTTATTTCCTTTTCTTTTCACGTGTAGGGATTCATACAGAGAAAGTGACATATCCCATTTGATACAGCAAGCCCAGAGTTCACCTATTAAACTTGTGTCTTGAAAGGTATTAGAAAACCAACCGTAGCTGTCAAGCGTATCTGCAGTTTCTTCGATCTGCCCCATTCTTTTCACTTCTATATGAAATGCTTCCTCTATAAGGCAGCATATTTAATGATGATTTTTTGCAACATATGATAGTTGTTATGATACGAAAATGAGAACAATAATGAGCGCAATCACACAACATTAACATAACGCATTTAAGTAGTTTGGCGTAAATTCTTCTACTATCATAGGAAGAATAGGTTCAATTGACCATGTCTCGTTAAAATCCATGTGAGGGTCGAGCGACACGTGGCCCCGAGCGATGGAGCCTCGCGCTGCCCATCGCTATGCAACACCCATGTGAGGGTCGCGAGCCCATATTCCTCCCTTAAGGAGAGAATTATGTTTATTCAAGTGAATGCTTGGCGCGGTCCCAATCTAATGGAGACGATAACGCGGTTTAACCAAGATACACGACCAACTTGCCCAGACTCTTATGTCTGCTGACTCTGCTCCAGCCTTTAGGCAAAACCCAAAGGGCCCCTTGAGGCTTGGTAGCGGTATTGGCGCGACCGAGCAGGTCACGACCTTGCCCATCGGGAATGAAGGGGATCTAGTGGCTTGGTGGCTGTAAAATAAGAAGAGGATCTCCGCGAATAAGAGGATACGCTTACCGTCATACTCGCGGAGATCGTGAGGGTAGCGACACCTCGGCGGTCAGGGGGTACGGAAGGGACACGTGTCATTTTATTAGCGCGTCACTTGGCGCCCGAGCATTAGCTTGTATGGTCTATAAATATGAAACGTCTCTTCATCAGATCCCAGAGATTGAGCTCATTGTGAACATTTCCTAGAGAGAGAAAGTTGGTGAGCACTAATTCTAAAGAGATCTTATCCTCTTTCAAGGGCTCTATTGTCTTTTCTCCTTGGGATTTCTAGGTCTGGGTCTCCACTGCCTAATCCCTCTCTGTTCACCCCTGCTCTCTTCTTCACCCTTCTAGATCACTCCTCTCATTCCTTTCCATTGACTATTCCAACCTCTTCGGCACATCTATTCCTAAGGGGTATTTGTCCATTCAGAAATCGGACCTATCCTACAGTGTCATACAACTTTAGAGCACATGACATGAAAGAATACAAACAGCTATGTGATCGGCCGGAAGACCCGAAAACCGTTTCTCTATCACAAGTTTTTCCGCATTCAAACTTAGTGTCTGTTAAGAGACAAGTTGATTAATTTTACATGTCGCTAAACAAGAAGGCCGGAGAAGGTGATAAGGCGTGCCAATCAGCTTCTGGAAGTTCTTAATAGTCTTCTACTCAAGCATCATGGAACTAGAAAGCAATTTATTCTTCTTCTTTTTTTTGGTACTTTGGAATATTAGAAGGCAATTTATTCAGGTTTGCATATTTGTTGAGAATTGTGGAAGGGTCAAATTTCCAAGAGTTGGACAATTGAGATATATCCATTTTCAAATTTTCTCGTCTTGACAATTGAGTTGAACACTATTCCAACAAGGAGATCACGAAACTTTAAAGATATCTACAATCTACGTGTCCACTTCATTCGAAAGAAGTAAGATGTATGTATCTTCTATCAATATAGCCAGAATTTTTCCAGTACTTTTTGTTACCACAAAGACGACAAAAGAGAAATACATGAGAAATCCTTAAAGGAATCTATGATGACTCATTTTTTCCTTACATTTTTTGATCCACGACACTCCCCATTGAACGGAACCTAATGGGTAATAAGAAAGACTTCCATCGCTTAACTGGAGCTTAATAATACTGGCGTCACTCATTACCTTTGATTGTAAATTCAACAGTTTCCAATTTGTACAAGTTAACTTATAACTATGTAATAGAGAAGAAGATGCACATGGAATCGTCTAAAGTCAAAGAAATGGTGCAAAACGAAACCGAACTAATTACGTAATACTAGTAATAACAGAAGTACGATTAATTAATGAAACTAAGATGTGGGATCATATAACCGTCAAAACATCACTTTTTCTTTGTGTTCAATGGATATATACGGATAAGGGACGACAAGCTCGTCACATGATCTTTTGTCTCTCAAATGCCAGACCAAAACCTTTATTTTGTGGCTGTCACCACGCCGGCTTATTACAATATAATTGATTACGAACAGTTCATCTCGTGAACACTGCAAACAAACAACCGGACTACGCCACCGACGGGACATCGCGGGCACATTCCGAATTCCGCACGGATGATTCAAACTTTTCAAAAATTTATAAAAAAATGTGTCGGCCCGTGAAAAATCAACTTAATTGGATATGTGTAGGTGTTTGATCCAGTCTTTGGAATTATTCATTCAGGTTTTTTTTATAAAATTTTTGAGCGGCTTGGATCATCCGTGCAGGACCCGGCAAACGAAAAAGTTTTTGAAAAACGGCAATTTGATCGGCCAAAAAATAGATGTGCGCACTAATAGAGAGTGACTTAAGTTCACCATTTATTACACATCCATTTCTATAGAAAAAAATGCAATCGATTGTCAATTAAGCTGGTTTTCGCAGAGTTTATTGTTGTCTAACAAGGACGGAACCAGGATTTCACCCTAACAGTGGCGAAATGTATACTAAAAAACTTTAGTGGTGGCGAGACTATATAAGTCGGGCATAATATTTTTTTTTTACATATTATAATTGTATTTTCTAAAATTCTTGTCGTGGCGGTCACAACCACTAGACCCCTCCTGATCCCATCCTTGGTTGTCTTCATCGTCTATGAGATAGTGGATGATTTAGATCATTGATGCAAGTTTTGGGTGAGACTTCACATAGTTGAATTTCAAGTGGACTGTGACAGGCAATAAAAAAAAAAAAAGTGGACTAAGAGAGATTGGGGTATGGAGATGAGATAAAACCTTATTCACGTAATTTTTTAAAATGTTATGAGTTCGTGTTTTTAATCGTTGCTCAAACGAATTTTAGAAGTTTGAGAAATGTTTTCAAAACGCTTCCAAGCTTATGCTTGTACTCCCGCTCACGCATCCGCACGTAAATTATGCGATTTGTGAAACAACCTCATCCGTATAATTTCCTATACGAGTAGTATTTTTCTATGGCGCGCGGTAGGGCTATTGGGCCCACGTTTGAACAAACCACCAAGTTCGCCCATTGCTTCCGTGCGTGCCTTGTTCGCAGCCCATCGCTTTATGCTTGTGCGGTGCTTTTTTGGTATTAGGACTTGGTTTAGTCTCACCCGCGGTTCACCTTAAATAAGGTCAACTCATAGCTCTAATTGGAAACTGTAATATCCCCAAACCAACTATACATAGAGTTGCCCTCTTCCATCCATTAGCATGGATGAGTGTGCTCTAAATCTACTACTCCCTTCGTCCCTTTTTAAGTGTCCTGCTTCGTAACTCCAACTTATTAAAAAGACATCAAATGGAGGGAATAGAGCATGGGTTGGAGATGCTCTTACCCATCATCATTACACTTTTACTCACTAACTTTTCAAAATGGAATCTACTTTTAGGGACAAAATAGATAATTCACCAACTTTTACCCACTAACTTTACAAAATGGACACTTATTAAGGGACAGCCCAAAATGGAATACTGGACTGTAATAAAGGGACGGAGGGAGTATTTATTACTCTGGGAGAGCTAACTGTGAAACATCATGCATGATGTTGCCGAGTGCGACGTCCTTTGCCACGTGGCGAGTGTGAGCTTCGCATCCACATGCACTGACTATATCAGAGAGCATGATGGGTTGACTATATCAAAGAGCATGCATGATGGGTTGGGTTTGGTCCAATACTAGCCAACACAACCAAAGGGTTGGTAGCCTAGCTGCCTAGCGGTTATCTCCTAGTTTTTCCGTAAGGAAGGTCAGGGTTCGAGCCTTATCAAAGGTGTTTGGAGTTTATGGTTATGGACAATTTTTCCATAATGGAGGTTAGGGTTGTATCACAATTTTTTTCGTATTTAAAGAGCTTAGTGTCTATTAAGAGATGAGTTGATTTTACATGTCGTTAAACAAGAAGAGGAAGGTGATATGGCGTGCTAATCAGCTTCTGGAAGTTCTTGATAGTCTTCTACTCAAGCATCATGGAACTAGAAAGCAATTTATTCTTCTTCTCTTTTTTTTGGTGCTTCAGAATATTAGAAGGCAATTTATTCAGGTTTGCATATTCGTTGAGAATTGTGAAAGGGTCGAATTTCCAAGAGTTGACAATTGAGATATATCCATTTTCAATTTTCCTCATCTTGACAATTGAGTTGAACACTATTCCAACAAGAAGATCACGGATCTTTAGAGATATCTACAATCTATGTGTCCGCTTCATTCCAATTTGTACAATTTAACATGCGTACAATAGATGCACATGGAATCGTCAAAAGTCAAAGAAATGGTGCGAAACGAAACCGAACTATAATAATAAGAAAAGTACGATTAATTAATGAAACTAAGGGGTGTTTTCGGTAGTGAAAATTTTGTAGATTTTTATTTGTGGTTGAGAATTAAGTTGTTAGGTATTTCCGATAGTGAATAAGTTGTTGATGGATTTGTGAGTAGAATTACTGTAGCAAAAAAAGTTTTTGTTGACAACTTTTTTGTTACTAGAAACGAGATGGTAAAATGCTACTTAAAACTTTTTTGTTATTAAAAACAAAATGGTAAAATGCGTTAAGTTTTTTTTCCATTTCTTTGGCATTAGTGTTTTTTTTTTTTTTTGTTAATGGAAACACCCCTAAGAGGTGGGATATAACCGTCAAAGCATCACTTCTTCTTTGTGTTCCATGGATACAGAGATAAGGGATAAGCTCACCACATGAGCTTTTGTCTCTCGATACCAGACCAAACCTTTATTTTGTGGCTGTCACCACGCCGGGTTACAATATTGATTACCAACAGTTCATCTCGTGAACACTGCACAAACAACCTGACTACCAAGGATGAAACCAGCGAGGTTTAGAGGCGGTAGATTGCAATTATTATATGTATAAAAAAATTATCTTCAACTTATATAGTTTTGTCACCACTTTATTTTTTTTCTTATTTTTTGTTATATACTAGTCCTAAATCTTCTTCTTTTTTTCAAGAAAGGAGACCCAAAAAAATATTCCAAAACTACATTCAATGGGCTAAAGTGAAATAATATAAAAGATGAGGTGTAATAAAAAAAAAAAGCTCCACACTTTAACTCTAAAACAACTTAACCTAAAAAATTAAAGTTAGTCTTTTTTTCGTACTCCTTGTGCAAATGTGAAATGACAAATATCATTTACTATAGTTTTTGTTATGTTATTTTATTTTATTTAAAGTCGATGACTATTAATAGGGTAATGCATCTTTTTTATTTTTTTAGTATACATTTTGGCACTGCTAGGGTAAAATTCTGGTTTCGTCTCTACCGACTACAGCCACCGACGAGACATCCCGGTAAGCACGGATGATCCGAACCTTTTAATGATTTTTTTTAAAAAAATTGAGTGGGCACGTGAAAAAATCAGCTTAATTGAATATGTGTAGGTGCTCGATCCAACCTTTAACTTTTTTAAAAAAACATTATTGAACGGTTTGGATCATCCATGTGTGACTCGGAGTGGGCCCCGCGTGACGGTCAGTGCACATATGGTCCGGTCCTATAACATTTTCCGCGAACAAAAACGTTCTTGAAAAATGGCAATTTGATCGGCCAAGAAATAGATGTGCAAACTAATTGCCTCTTGCTTAATAGAGGGTGACTTAAGTTCACCATTTAGTATTACACATTCATTTCTATAGAAAAATATAAACTTGCGTATCGATTGGCGATTAAGCTGGTTTTGGCAGAGTTATTGTTGTCTTCATCGTCTATGAGATAGTAGATGATTTAGATCATTGATGCAAGTTTTGGGTGAGACTCACATAGTTGAATTTCAAGTGGACTGTGAGAAGCAACCAATATATATATATATATATGTGGACTATGAGAGATTGGGGTATGGAGGTGAGATACAACCTTATTCACGTCATTTTTAAAAATATCATGTGTTCGTGCTTTTAATCGTCGCTTAAACGAATTTTAGTAGTTTGAGAGATGTTTTCAAAACGCTTCCAAGCTTATGCTTGTACTCCCGTTCACGCATTCGCGCGTGTAACGCTCCTAATTTTGGAAACGTTAAATAAACAATTTTATTGAAAATCTAAAAAGAGTCTGGCTCATTATTACAATATAACTCCCATGAGAGTACTTTTATTACACAAGGGAAGGGAAACTAAGGTTCCTAACTACAGCTCCGTCTGCTCCTCCATCCTAGCCAACTCCTCAGCTCCAAAGGCCTCCAAGGTGTACAGTTCATCTTGATCATCTACAAAGTCTGATACATTATACAAGCGTCGCCACCAATATAATATGTTAGGGTCACCAAAGGTAACACCATAAGCTTCAAGAGCTCAGCAGAATAATCCTATACCCACTAATCCTTCACTTACAAGTAGCAAGTCACATAACACATACATATTTCAATGACAATGACACATCCACATTCCTTAATCTAGCGTTGGTGTTTGTGATATCTGAGTTTTCTCCTACGCGACTCATCGTAGGCTGTGTCTCGTTTTCCCTTTAACAATTCAACATTTTGAAAAGCATTTTTAACACACCCAACCTCGGTTCCGTCGCTCCGGGTTCCCGAGTATCCTCACAATGGTTCCGCCGCTCTGGGTTTCCATTGGCACACAAAAACATTGAATTTGGCATTGGCTCCTCTCCACGGATAACCAATCCACAATTCCAAAACCCTCGGTTCCGCCGTTCCGGGTTCCCGAGTATTCCCACAATGGTTCCGCCGCTCCGGGTTCCCATTCGGGTTTTCGAAAATCATTAAAACAATTGCGTTGGCTCCTCTTCACGGATAACCAAACCACAATTCTAACCACTCGGTTCCGCCGCTTCGGGTTCCTGAGTATACCACAATGGTTCCACCGCTCCGGGTTCCTATTGGATTTTCGAAAGTCATTCCTTTACACACGCACACCACACAATGGGTAAGTCCGGCCACATTGCGGTTTCAAAACACACCTTGTCTTTAACACACCCTAGGTGCCATGTTTCTACTTTCTCAATTTCTGTGTCTCGTAGCATACATAGACTCCGCGGTTGGACTTTTCACATAAGTACACATAAATCATTCATTGTAACCTTGAAACTAAACTAGCAAGATCATCCAACTCTATATCATTGATACCATGTTATACTTCTTACTTTCACATAGTCATGCTCAAACAATTAGCACCCGATATAAAGCATAGTGCTATATGGACGGACACCTTTGGAGTGAAAAACCACTTATACTTTATCACACATCAAACAAGTAAACACGTATACATGCTCATAACCATCCTTAAGATCAAAATACGAATACTTTCATTTAAGTTTATGGTTCCAAAAATCCATTCTTTCTTCCTTTTAGGGAAGTTCAAAACAACATATGTTTTTCGGAAAAATGTAGTCGGGGTATTCAACATACTCCCCTTCCTTTTCAAAACTTTAGTAAAACACTTTTCAATTTCTCATGCTTTTTAACATACAAACAATATACCATGTAACAAATAACTTTTCTATATTTAGTGTTAGAAAGTATAGGAAAATCTACCGTTCTTCTTGGCGGTAGGACGGCTATGAAAGAAGGTCGGCGATCGAACGGGCGGTCTCCTACGGTAAGCTTCCGGTAGCTTCGAAAGAGAAAGCTTTCTCTCAAAACTAGATCTTGACTTAACTACTAAACTTTTTGGATCGAAAGGGTGGTCGAGTGGCAGTTTAGTGACGGCTTAGGATGAGTTTCTTGATGAACACAAGAAGAACTCAAGAACAAGGCAAGAACACAAGATTTCTAGAGAGAGAAGTTGAAGGATGAAGGTGTGAGTTGAATGGCATGGGAGGGGTCCTATTTATAGCAAAATGTTGGCTTTCCTTCTCCCCTCCTTGGCCAGCCCTCTCTCTCTCCTTTTCTCTCATGGATTTGTTCCATTGAGTTGTCATTTCATGCTTGAAAGCATACCAAGTCTTCCATGACTTGTGTCACGCCCTCGATTTTCAACATAAAGTATAAAGATTTTTGATAAACAATACCTCGCAATAATACAGGTGTTCTCCCAAAACATGGTTCACTCCCATAATTGAAAACCAAAATTCCAAGTTTCTAGTCAAGCTTGATGATCTAAACAACATAATAGGAAACAAGGTTTAAAGTTTACAGTCCTCCATAATCATATGGTAGTCATAATAGAAATTAATATTACACTGCCAAAGGGTTTTACAAAAACATGCCAAAATAATTTCCATATCAGCTTTCAAAGGGATGATGTCAAAATATGCGAGCCAAGCACTCCATGTCGCTATCTCCGAGGGTACCTGAAAGAAGGATAGGGTTGAGCAAAACACGTGCCCAGTAGAGAATTCTATACTCAAGCTATATGAAAATGTAATGAATCACGCACCATGAATGAGTGAGTAAAGACAGATACACCCAATGTACGAACGATTACCAACGAGCTGCACGCTTTGATCAAGAATTCTAGACTTCCCCGAGAGGTCACTAACCTTTTACTCCTCAAACTAGATGCCTTAATAATCTCACGTCTATCCACCATAACCTATAACCAGTTCTAATCATCTTATTATTATTCTTCGTGCAATACTACAATCATTCTTGTGTCCACATTCGTCATCACTAAATCCCTTATTCACAAACCTTTCCTTTGTTTTAATCAAGTGTATCCCATCAATGATCACTAGGGTCACCTCGGGTCTAGTTCCCTCGAGCGTAGGGTCACCCCGAGTCTATTCCCTCAATAATAAAACCACTTGGGTCACCTCGGGTCTAGTTCCCTCGAGCGCAGGGTCACCCCGAGTCTATTCCCCTCAATCAGTAATAATCCTTGGTTAGCGGAAACGCACATCGCTTAACCGACCATCCGTCATTTCACAATCAACTTCATCATCAACTTGTCGGTCGTACCACTAAACTTTAATCCACCGTTTTCTAATTCCACAAATGTACATGTTCATACCTTTTCATTAATTTACAACTCCGCATTTTACTTAACGTACCTAGCCCGTAAATAAAATCTTACAATACTCTATTCATTTGTTGTCCTCATTCATTCCACTTCTCATTTCACAAACCTCAAAACATCCAATCAAATCCAAAAACCATTTAATCAATCGCATGGTCTCATAAGACCCACAATCTACCGTATCGCATACAAGCAAAGACACACGTGCTTACCGTACCTCTAAGTATATTCCCGCACCGACACAGCGTGCTACTCACAAGCAATTTCTAAAGTACCTGACCTACTAGCTCCTATACTTGAATCCCATAGCAAGTGTACCAAGGTGAATCGATAGGTTCAACGAATCGTGAAGATACAAGTTACTACCTTACCCTTAAAGTTATTGGACCACTCTCATCAAGCATCTATACCCACCGCGATGTTCATACAACCTACGGTACTCATAAACACTCTACAATACGTTTTCCGTCCACAATAATATATACTAAGATCACACTTAACCAAAGCCTAGGGAATAAGAACGATCAACGGATCATCAAGGGACGAGCAACCAAGCTTAAGGAAGGTTTAAAGATGCTTTAGAGGTGTTAGAAGTGATTGGAAACCAAAACGGTGAAGTACGTAACAAAACAGCAAAAGCTGGAGATAAGCAACAGGTATCGATACCTAAGGCAAAGGTATCGATACCTCTGGGTCAAAATGGCTCCAGACGCAAGGGTATCGATAACAAAGGCATAGGGTATCGATAACAAGTGATTTTCTGGGTTTTGTAAGCCAAAGGTATCGATAACAATACCAAAGGTATCGATAACAGTTCAGTTCGAGGGATTTTCTGCAGATTTTTGAAACTACTCCTAACAACCAAACCAATGATTTCAAGCACGATCAAGGCACAAATTCAACTCATAGACATATAGAAAGAGCAAGAAATCCCTACCTCGAAGTTGGAGAGCAAACACGAAAGGAGATCGGGCCACGCAAGCCTTTGACTCCGAAATCTTGACATCGACCGAAATACTACTCCTCCGGGCAAGACCCACGAAATTCAAGCTCGGTAACGCGTAGAGAACGTAAAACGGAGGTGGGTTCGTGTGGGTTTCGAGTGGTTTTGGTGGGTTTTTGGTTGAGAGGAAGAGAGAGAGAGTGGAGCCGAGAGAGAGATATCGGGAGGGATGAGAGAGAGTGAGATGGGAATTCTAATTCCCTACATCTCCACCACACACACTTATATTAGGACACACACTAATCACACTTGCACTCCCTCCACTAACAATCCTTTCTCATTAACCCCAAATCAAATAAACTTGACAAATTCCATCTTTTCCTTCAATTATAATATCGAATAAACTTTTTAATAACTTTTGAAATTACGGGTCCTTACAACTTGTCTTGTCCAATCTTTTTAGGCTAAAGGCTAATAACCAAGTAGGATCTTAGGTGAATCTAGGTAATTATGGTCTAGGTTGGCAAGTCTTACAAGTCTAGGATAGGGTTTGATTAGGCTAAAGCATAGCCTTCCATGTTTAGTCATTCCTAGGTCTAGGTTTGTAGTCAAATCCTAGGGTAATCAAAGGCTAGTTTGGAAGCAATTCTAGGATGATTAGGGCTAGGATTCTATGCTTGAGAAAGACTAGAATGAGTTGTCAAGTCATAAATAGACTTAAGGCTATAAGGTAGCTTGGAGTGTACAACACAAGCACACACATGCACCTATCTCTCTCTCTCCCTCCCTCTCTCTCGGCCTTTCTCTCTCTCTCGGCCTCTCTCTCTCCCTCTCTTTTCTCCCATGTGCTATATATATGTATATGTATATGTATATGTATATGTATATGTATATGTATATATGTGTGAGAAAGACTAAGGGTGGTTAGGTCAAGGTAGACCTATAAGGCTAAGGGAGAGTAATGATGATAGGTTAAGGCTTTGATGACTAGCTATTGTCCAATGGGTAACATTTCTCCTAGCAACCATACATATATCTATACATATATATACTAGGTACACATAGGTCCAAGTAGCCCTAATAGGTCTAAGGAAGGTCATGATTAAGGTTAAACTCCAAAAGGTAATCCTATGGACCAAAGGTTAACAATTTCCTAGAAAGGGAATCTTGGCATAAAGGCAATGATTACACTAAGTAATGAGTGGTACTTTTGGAAGTATCATGATTACTTCTATTGTCCAATGGTTCTAAAATGCTAAGAGGATGTAACTAAGTCAATTGGTACTTAGGTTAGACTAACTAAATGGTTGAAAACTAATTCTACTTGCCATGTAGGATTTATAGCCAAGAAATATAATTTTAAGACTTTATTTCATTTTCTAGGAAAATATACGAGTGCTTCTATAAGCATACTTGTCTTTAGAAAATGACTAGATTGTCCGGTGTGAAAAGATATAATTTTATAAGTCTCAAATCTAATTATGACGGATTTATTAGGATTCAAAAATAATAATTAGAAGCAATCCAAGTAATTAAAATAAAATTCAAATATTTAACGAAATTTTTATTTACCAAAAATTAGGGTCGTTACAGGTCGCAAATTATGCGATTTGTGAAACTACCCATCCGTATAATTTCCTATACAAGTAGTATTTTTCTATGGCGCGCGGTAGGGCTATTGGGCCCACGTTTGAACAAACCACCAAGTTCGCCCATTGCTTCTGTGCGTGCCTTGTTCGCAGCCCATCGCTTTATGCTTGGGCGGTGTTTTTGGTATTAGGACTTGGTTTAGTCTCACCCGCGGTTCACCTAAATAAGGTCAACTCATAGCTCTAATTTTTTGATAACACTCATAGCTCTAATTAGAAACTGTAATATCCCCAAACCAACTATATAGAGAGTTGCCCTCTTCCATCCATTAGCATGGATGAGTGTGCTCTAAATCTATTTACTCTGGGAGAGCTAACTGTGAAACAAATAACTCGAGTTACAACATAGTAGTTCGTAGGATTTTACCTTGTACTTTTGTATAGAGAGTGTTATTTGGCTTCCAAGCGCCTCAACCATGCATTATAAAAGTTTATAACGCCCTTGTGGATGAAGTCATGCATGATGTTGCCGAGTGCGACGTCTTTCGCCACGTGGCGAGTGTGAGCTTAGCATCCACATGGCACTGACTATATCAGAGAGCATGATGGGTTGGGCTTGGTCCAATACTAGCCAACACAACCAAAGGGCTTGTAGCCTAGCTGCCTAGCGGTTATCTCCTGGTTTTTCCACAATAGAAGTCAGGGTTCAAGCTTCATCAAAGGCATTTAGAGTTCAGGATTATGGACAATTTTTTGGACCGCATTTAGAATAACTAACTAATTCTCCCCCAACCTCTAGCAGGGCCGGCCCTGGGCATAGGCCCACCAGACAGCCGCCTAGGGATTCCATTTTTGGGCCAATAATAGGAATACATTAAATATTATAGTATAAGCAAACTATTAAATATTATATAAGCAAACTATCTTACAATTGGGCTAACATAGCGCGGTGGTAAAGCAAGCGAGTTTGGAACATGGGGTTGTGAGTTTGATCCCTATCACCTCCACTTTTGAACCAGTGCTATCGTGGCTCAAACCCATGATCCAACCACTTTGCCACCAAACCACATGGCAAGTTTGTTTTCTATATCGAACAACTAATTAACATACTCCCCCACTTTGCCACCGAACCACATGGCAAGTTTGTTTTCTATATCGAACAACTAATTAATATATTCTCTTCGTTTTTTTTTAAGTGTCCAGCTTCGTAACTCCAACTTATTAATGAGACATCATTATTACACCTTTCACATTAACTTTTACCTCCACTTTCCCTACTTACTCTCTATGAAAATATGTTCATTACACTTTTTTACTCACTAACTTTTCAAAATGGAATATATTTTTAGGGGCAAAATGAAAAACCTACAAATTTTTACCCACTAATTTTACAATATAGACACTTATTAAGAGACAGCCTAAAATGAAATACTGGACACTTAAAAAAAGACGGAGGGAGTAGTAAAAATTGAGAGGCCTCATTTTCAAACCCCGCCTAGGGCCTCAGAAATATCAGGGCCGGGCTTGACCTTCAGTGATATATACAATATTGACAAAAAGAAATAAATGAATAAAAAACCAACACCAAACTAAGGTCAACTCACCGAAGAAAAAAAAAAAGAAGAGAAAAGGTGAAGCCTTAATACAAACATTAGGAAGGAAACCTCTCTTACTTTAGGGTGGTTGGTTCGGCTTAATAATTCTTTTGGATTATTATTTTATTTTTATTCAATTTTTTTGATTTTTTTAATTTTGCATCCATTTATTGTGTGTTATTGGTTCGTGTATAAATGTAAAAAATGATTATCAAAAACTTGTACAAAATACTAATTCAAAACAGACAGATATTTTGGATAAATTTTTCCTCTTATATAATATTTACTTATATTTTTTTTAAATTTTTTAATTTCTCTTATCATCGAGAGAAATCATAACTATATGAAATTTGACAAAAAATTAAAAGTTTTGAATAAAAAGAAAAAATTCAATAATAAAGATAGGCCAAACCACCCCTTTATGTTGGCCGACTAATATCAAACATAAAGGCAATAATTATGCACATTTGCTCATATACCTCGGTATATATTGACATTGTATAGTTATTTTCTATATTTTTAATAATTTTTAATAAAGTATTCATTCTTAATTGTTAGTTCATTATGAGAGATCGTGTAACTTTTGGATAAAGAGAAACAAAGTACTTCCTTTCATAGTTTAAAATTTTTCGCATCAACTAAAGAACTAGTAATTGCGAACTTACTGCAAAAAATTTCAAAATTTTATGCACAAAAATATTTCTATTTCTCCATCTAAATTCTTTTATGTTTCATTTTTAAATTTCTCATCACATCATTGGTCCGTGACATGGGTATGTCACCGTCGGGTAACATTCTTGTCCCTAGATTAAACCAACTTGTTCACAATTTCGTAGTTTTATTTGTTGGTGACTTCCACAATTTCGTAGTTGTTTCTTCGTTCTGCTTTCTTCTCTCTTTCTCCGCATCTATAAGAGAGAGAGAGAGAGAGAGAGAGAGAGAGCCATTTGGTGTATTAAGATTTGAATCCTCATTTGATTTGAGAACAGTTGGAGGCTTCAACAATGGCGTCCATCAACAGTTACTGCCCTGCAACGGCTCCTTCAACTGCAAAGTAGGAAATTCCTTCCCTTTCCCCTTTCCCCTCTTATTTTGGGATATTTCCAGTATATTCTTCTTCTTTTCCTCGGTCAAAGGGCATAATTTTCCTGTAAATTTTTCTCTTGGTTACATGAATGAACTGAAAACTACATGGGTTTTGATGTTTTTGGGTTCTCTTTTGCGCTTTGATGTGATACTCGTTTTGTATGTTAATTCATTCTTTAATTTCCAGTTTAAACATAGCATACAGTTAAGATAACTTATTTTAGGATTTGCATAAGGTTTTAAAATGGTGATAAAAGTGTTAATTTGATGATAAAAGGAAAAATTCGAGCTCCAATCCTTCACCAATATGATATTAGATGTGCAAAGAAAATAATTTTATATTAATCAAGATAGAGTCAAAATTTCTCCAAGTTTGGTGAAAAGAATCCTTTTGCGGATGAACTAGGAATTGTTTTCGAATATTTAACGCAGACCCATTGCAGTGGTTTATGTCAAATTAAGCTTTTTAACGAAAGTTAAGCTTTTCCTAAATCTACTTGAGCGTGTAAAATTAGATTGGTGAATTTTCTCTAACTCGATTGTCAATTGCACAGAAGTATAACATACATATGATCATGTCAGTGGTGCCATATGACTTGTTTCTATGAAATCAGTTTGGGAGAAATGATTTTATGCAGAAAAAAGGTTGGGTTTAATATTTCGGTTATTAGATGGGTTTTGTTCAGCTTAGAAAATTTTCTGATTTTGATATGATTTTCTGTTTACAAAGTCCTTCACATTGTCAAGACATTCCCACTTACATCCCATATGCCAAGAGACTGCCCCATTCAAAAAAAAAATTCTAAGACTCAGTACTTTTGGTCTGGCTATAGGTTTTCAGTCTCTACTCTTGGTTGTAATTGGTAAATCAGATTTTAATAAATGTTTTATACAGTGAATAACACGGATTTTATGTGAATCTGCATCTTTGTTTTACTTACAAAAGCTTTAAGGTTTTCTCCTACAAATTTTCATTTAGCCGTGTGAAATTTCAGAGGTTTGTTAATGGTGCTTATTGGCTTCTAACCTTATGCAGCTCTTCCTTCTTTTAGGCCTTTAAGGAGAAGTCTAAGTTACCAATTATGACCTGATAGGTGATATGGGAATCGATTTAGCAATTTTTTGCACAATAAAGTTCATCAAAGTCTTTTGTCAGGTTGCAACTAGAACAATAGTTTTACCAATCCATGAATTTTGGTTCTCTTAATAATGTTTGAGAATGCAACGATCTGTTAGAACTAAAATGTGACGAACTCCAATGATCTATTAGAACTAAGTTGCTTTGTTGATTGGAAAATGTTGTTGATGGTTGACCATCACTTCTTTGCAGAGCATTCAAAAACTCCAAAATGTTCAGTGGACTACACTGTATGAAACTATTTCCAGCAAATCGTTGTGTATCCGATGTGTCCTTGATCCAGCTAGGACCCAAATCATTCTTCAATATCAGGAGTGAAGGTAGAATCAAAGCCACATTGTTATCAGGAGAAGGTGACCTCCGTTCTCATCACAATGGCACTAATGTTGCAGCGAAAAGTACTCTCCTTGGTGACTTATCAACTGGGATTGAGATACAGCCTGATTCAATAGCCCTTGGAACACTTGCTGCAGAAACCACTCCAACAACTTTTGGTTTTCCTAGTGATAATGGTGAATTTGATTTAGACCTTCCCACAAAAGGTTTCTCATCCATCCCTGAGGCAATCGAAGATATTCGCCAAGGAAAGGTTGGTTAGCTCTTAAACTTTGTTGTCACAAAAATTAAAGCAGTTCCTCTCTACCACACTTAGTCCTAGGAAGTGCAAATACAGACGAAACGGGACACAACAATTTCTGGAAAATGGGGATGCAGACACTGTTGGGGTACACAGTAAAAATAAAGTCTGAATCCATATTGAATTGTAATTTGTGTTAGAATATAGTATTGCTATTAGTCCCACATTGGTTAATGTAGTCTTATGTTATGATTTTCCATTATATAAATAAGAGTTGATTGTGTCAAGGTTAGTAAACACAACACCCTATACACTTTTCCTATCCTTCTAAACAACATGGTATCAGAGCGGGTTCACCATCCACCTTAGATATACAAAACCCTAGCCGCCACCCTCACCGCCATCATCATCTCACCACGAAACCCTAAATCTACTGCCAATAATCCCAAACCACCACAACCCTAAAATCACAACCCTAATCTTAGCCTCTGTCTTAACCCTAACCCCTTCTGTTGAAATCTATCGCCATAATCACTGTTCACTGATCACTGTTCATCGCAACTGTTCACCAATCACTGTTCATCGTCGTTACTGTTCATCAGCAACTCCTGCTGTTTCAGTCTGTAGATGGCTTTGTTCAATTATATTGTTGGTTTAACGTGGTAATCTGTCACTCTGAGGTTCTGGGTCTTGGTTATTGATGATGTTGGGTTGATCTGTTGGTCGATTGCTTGTTTCTTGTTTGGTGATATATTTGCAATGAAATCTGATTATGCTTCCGTTGTCTCTGTTGCTATTGGGTCTTCATTCAGTCGTGGACATGGTCATATTTCTGGGTTTCCTAGTCGGATTTTTGGCCATGCTTTTGGTGAGCGTGGTAACATATCTTGTTTTGTCGTCTATTTCGTTGAAGTTGTTGGTTGTTGGTTGGTAATTAAAGTTGGTTGTTATTGATCGTTGAAATTGGTTCGTTGGTCGTTGAATTCGTTCGTTGGTCGTTGAAATAGTTTGTTCGTCGTTGAATTCGTTCGTTGGTCGTTGAATTCGTTCGTTGATTCGTTGGTCGTTGAAATTATTACGTTGAAGTCGTTGAAATCGTTGAAGTTGAATCTTTGAAGTTGATTGGTCGTTGAAGTCGTTTCGTTCGTTGAAGTCGTTGCTATTGAAAGTTGTTCCATTGTTTTTAACAAGTTGGTTGTTTTTCATTATTGATGTTAGTAGTTGAGGTAATTGTTTCGTTGGTTGATATGTAACAAGCTGGAGAGTCTCCAGCTTGAGGGGGAGTGTTAGAATATAGTATTGCTATTAGTCCCACATTGGTTAATGTAGTCTTATGTTATGATTTTCCATTATATAAATAAGAGTTGATTGTGTCAAGGTTAGTAAACACAACACCCTATACACTTTTTCTATCCTTCTAAACAACATATTGGGATTTGTCCCACATCGGTTAAATATCTCCTCCAAAACTAGTATATGAGCTTGGGCGGCCTCTCCACTCTTAGCCAATTGGTTTGGAGTTGGATGCTTTAACATGGTATCAGAGCTAGGGTTTCGGAGGCTTTTCCCCTTTGTCTGTGCCATAGTTGCATTTTATTTCATTGTGATCCGTGTGTTCCGGATCCTTTGTTGACCTCTTCACGTGCAAGTCAGGGGTCGCACGTGCGGGGGAGTATTGGGATTTGTCCCACATCGGTTAAATATCTCCTCCAAAACTAGTATATGAGCTTGGGCGGCCTCTCCATTCTTTGCCAATTGGTTTGGAGTTGGATGCTTTAACAGTTACTAAGGTTGGTTTAGTATTATCACAAACAACCATGAACCAGCACAATTGAAAATTTACTCTAGTTTAGCAAATATGAAAATGAACACTAATTCTACCCATACAATTGAATATCTATCACTCGAAAAGAGAAAAGTACAAACCACATGTGTCAAGTTTAGTGTAATTCGATCCATGGAATAATTTTTTTATATAAAGTGGCCCCCGTCCAGTCCCCCTATGTCTCACTTGAGAAGTGCGTGTCCTCGGTGCTTACAATTAGTGCAATTAATTGGACATCCACTGCTATGACTCATGCGATAGCACCCCATCCTTGATGAGTTGATATGGAGGAGCATCGATGCTTCACAGACACATGCACAAAGACACAAAAACAGTTACACTGTCTTGGGTAGGACTCAACCCCAAAAGCTAGCTATTGAAGTGAGGGTGCCTCACGCTTTATATACTTAATATTATGTTGGTTTTACACCCTCCCTCACACGCAGTGTTCTCACTCTGCAGCACCTACTGCGTGCAGGCTAGAGACAAACACCCTATATAGTATATGATATGTAGCTCTGATACCAAGTTACATTGTCTGGGTAGAACTCAACCCCAAAAGCTAACTTTTGAAGTGAGGGTGGCCTCTCGTTTATAAACTTCATATTTGACATTACTTTGGTACCGAGGCGAGGTGGGACTTCGCTTCACAAACATCTTTTTTGTCATAATAAGTTGGAGTTATGTTGCAGATGGTTGTGGTTGTAGACGATGAGGATAGAGAAAATGAAGGAGATTTGATAATGGCGGCATCAAAGGTTACACCAGAAGCTATGGCCTTTTTTGTCAAGCATGGAACTGGGATTGTTTGTGTTAGCATGAATGGGGATGATCTTGAGAGATTGGAACTTCCTTTGATGGTAGCATCAAAGGATAATGAAGAGAAACTCAGTACTGCATTCACTGTGACAGTGGTATGTAGTTGTTTTACTTCGTGACAAAACAAAGGCCCGCTTTTGGTTTTTCCTTTTCGTTTTGGGGACTTGTTACTTTTTATACAATAGAATCACTCTGATTTCTCACTCCCAGTTTTTGTAAATTCAAGTTTCCAATTATTTTATGATGCTATTTGTGATATGTATTTGCTTTAGAAACTACAGACTGTTTGGTTGAGTTTTCAGACTTGGTTGTGTAAATATTTTACAAACTGTTCATCAGTTCATGAATGTTAAAACATTCACCTTTTTATCTGTATTCAACTTTTAGCGGATTTGATTTTGAAAATTTGAAAATATCTTGTCAATGTCTCCTAAATAAATGTTACTTTTTGGAACAAAATTCATAAACTGTAAACCGCACAAGTTTTTGAAAATATTCTGCAATTATTCTGAAAACTGTATTAAAGAAAGTATATGTTTGTGTATCGAACTGCATTAGCACGGCAGCATGGTTGTAAAGTTTCTGACAAGTATCAATGACATAGATAAGGAGTGACATGACTCTTTTAAAAGTTCTCATTACCCTTTTCAAAGCAGTTCCCTATAGGACTTCCTTGATATAGGGGTGTTATCATCTGGTTATGCATATATTAATGCATTAACAGGTAATATGTTTTTGCAGGATGCCAAACATGGTACGACAACTGGGGTGTCAGCTAATGATAGAGCGACAACAGTACTTGCTCTTGCATCCAAAGATTCGAAGCCTGAGGATTTTAACCGTCCAGGTCACATATTTCCATTGAAGTATAGGGAGGGTGGTGTTCTCAAAAGAGCCGGACATACAGAAGCATCTGTTGATCTCGCTGTTCTAGCTGGGTTTGACCCAGTTGCTGTTATATGTGAGGTTGTGGATGATGATGGTTCCATGGCTAGATTACCAAAGCTTCAGCAATTTGCACTGTCACATGATCTGAAAATCGTATCCATTGCTGATCTTATCAGGTACTTTGGGAATAAAACCTCTGGGGAGAGTGTTACTTTTCTGCAATTTATAAGTTTCTGTGATGAAATTTCTTCATCAATCTCATATATGCTAATTTGTGCAAAATTACTTTTTCTATGGATAAAGGAAGAAACTCATATTGTGCAATAACTGCTTACAGAATTTGAATGCTACCATTTACTGTATGCAGGCAGATGCGATCATATTGTGGAAATTCTATGTTCCTTTCAGCATATTAAAACAAACTCGAAATGCACAAGTGATCTTTTGGTTATTTTTCTTAAACTTAATGGACAAGCTTTTATAATTACTTTGTTAGAAGTTTTTGTGAACTATTTTACTTGAAAACTATGTTGATTGATCGACTAACCGAACCAAACCAAACTAAACCGAGCCTTATGTCCCAATCACTTGGGGTCGGCTACATGAATCCTTTTCCTCCATTGAGCTCTGTCAAGGGCCACTTATTCACACAAACCCATTATACTCATATCTTTGCACACAACATCTAATGTCAATTTACGTAGCATTGCTACCCAAAGCTATCCTATCCGCTCTTTTAACTACTGCATCTCCTGGTCTACGATGGACATGCCCAAACCACCTTAACCTATTTTTCCTCAACTTCTCCTCTATAGGTGCTACACCTACCATCTCACGAACGTGCTGATTGATCGACTATATTCAGCTTTTGTTCCCTACTTCAAATAATGCAGGCCATGCCATTGGCGTGCTGTATCCATGGTACTGGCCTACTAGGATGCTTCTCATTCTCCAATAAAGGTTGCATAATTTAGTGGATTATTTCCTCTTTTCCTGTTTTTAAAACACACTGTTTATTTCTGGTCAAATCATACTTTGTTACCTACGAACTTTGCCAATGGCTTTGGGGTGGTGCCAACTTCACAAGGACTATCTGTGTTGCATGCATTATTGGCCTTTAAGAAGTCTATGCCTGACGCTTGGGTGTGGTGCCGAATGCTTACAAATGACTGTACTTTTGACATGTGAATCCTTCAGTAGTATAACTAGTTTCCTACGTGGTTCTACCCGGGTCAGTTACATGTATGTCATTTCCAGTTTGCTAAGGAGGCTTTTTCAAATTTAAGTATTATATTCTCCTTGTAGTTCCCCAACCTATATGCTCTTGGTAAAGTGATCTGCTGTGGTAATTTGGACTGTTATTTCGTCAGTTTAGAGATTATGTGGAGTGGGGATTTTCTTTCAGACTTAGTATTGGATGGACTAGTTTGTAGAAGGGAAATATTGGATTTTAGATGGATCGTCTCCAAGGTGGGAAAATTCAAGGTCAAGTCGTAGTATTTGGAAGAGTTTATATGGACCAAAAAAAAGTTTTGTTTTTCCTTGGAAATGAATCTAGATTCTAGACTGTGGAGTGCGGGAGTTCCTTCCAAAGTCGCATCCATTCTGGAGCATGCTATAGAAAGATGACGGCCATTGATGATATTATGAAATGAACGAAGATCCTCCTTAACTGATTTTGCACATGGAAAGAGGTAGGATGATTGGTATATCACCTTCTGATCCATGTAGAGAGGCGTGGAAGGGCCGGAAGGCATGTACCTTGTTGATCTCTAGACAGATGTAATGGGGGATAAGCTCATACTTGGAGAGGTGGTTGACAAATATACTGGAAAGGTTCTCAAAAGAGGAACAATTGGGTGATATGGCGGTACTGGAGGAAAGGAACTGCTATTCTTTTGAGTCACTATGAGCAAGGTTATGCATTTACACATTCGTGACAAGAAGGATTAGTCCTCCATAGATTAATTTATGGATTCTGCTATAGATGAATTTCACATAGCCAGTATGAAAAGTTTGCACCTGTTTGGGTCCTCTTTTTAGTGAAAGGTACTTGTCAAAGTATTAGGCATCAAGTGAAAAAATCAGATAGTTGTGCATTAGTGCTTTGTAACTTGCAAAGCTGCAATTTATCGATGATAAACAGATAGTTGTATTGCAGGATTTTGTTACTTTTAGCAGGAAAATATTTTAGATATTTCTGAAAAAGGGGGCTCACTTCTGTCAAGCTGTCCACCTTGTACTGTTGCTTGATACCACCTTCAGTTGTGTGGTCACGAAGCCTAAATGATATTGAGTCCACGGCATAGTTGGCTGGACCAATGGTGGGGTTCCTCATGTATTAATGGCTTAATGCCCCCTGTATATGTAAATATTCAACACACACAAAACATGTAGTTTTTTTTTTCCTTCGGCTTTGGCTGAAAGAGAAATCTGATTGCAAATAACTCTGTTTGTTTGGTTCTGTATGTTATAAACTCATGGCACATAGTTAAGTGATCTCGTATACAGCGCTTGGTAGGAGCAGAATCATGACCTTAAGTCGATTAAGATGGCAGGCTGGAAGGTAATGGTTCAATCAGATGGATTAGTAGCATGAGAATATGTCTTTATATACATCTTGATCCATTGTGTAAATATTTGTCTATATTGGTACTTAATAGAATATCTCTTGTCATATAACCTTTCTTCTGTCCTCTTCATTTTGTCCACTATGCCTTAGTGCTGGCTTGCTAGAAAATCCATTACGGGTCAATCTGCGAAATTCACTTCTATGGTTTTGTAAAGACATTTCTTATTTGTTCTCTTCTTCCTGGTTTTCTCCTTTTGACTTGTGGCAACTGGCATAATATTTGGCAAAAATTTTAGAAGGTGTAATAGCATCAGATTGGAAATTCATATTAACGAATTGATTATTTAAATATGGTCTAAAATTGGCAGATATAGGAGGAAAAGAGATAAACTAGTGGAGCGTTCTTCCGCCGCAAGGATACCAACTATGTGGGGCCCTTTCACTGCCTACTGCTATAAGTCAGTCTTGGATGGGATCGAGCATATAGCGATGGTCAAGGTGAGCAATATATGGAACTTTTGAAACTCTTGTCCATTCTAAGAAGATCTGTTTCTCAATGAAGATCAACCCAATAATCTTTGGTTTCAATTCCGTGGGTTTTGTTTTGTATTGCAACTCCAAAGTCCAAATGGACATGTCTTGAGGGCAAAGTAATCATCGTAAACTATCCAAGAGCACTCATGCTCATTATCCTCCTTTGTTGCTTTGCCATGGATTTGGTTTCGCATAATGCATTCATTTTTGAAGTTAGTTAAGAAACTTTAGAAGGCAAATCTGCTCCTACTACTCAACTAAGAATGTTTAGCGAATGAAAAATGTAGAAGCTACAGTCATGTTTGCACTAGGAAAAGCAGAGGCCTTATACTCGTCAAGTCTCAGGACTCTTAACCTATTTGTTATTTTCCCCTTGGGTAGAAGATTTGTTTATCATTATGGTTCCCTTATCAAAAGAAACCTCGACTCTGTTGACAGAGATATCTTCTGGTCATTCATTCGGCTGAGAAAGAACATAATTGAGCTTCATTTTTTTTTTTTTTTGAGAAGGGGAAAAAATCCCTAAGCACTTTTAGGCCCAATTAACTTATTTTTTTTATTAATTTATGCAAACAGGGTGAGATTGGGGATGGCCAGGATATTCTTGTGAGGGTACACTCAGAATGCCTCACGGGAGACATATTTGGATCGGCCAGATGTGACTGTGGGAACCAGCTGGCACTTGCAATGCAACAGATTGAGGCTGCCGGAAAAGGTGTCTTAGTATATCTTCGTGGCCATGAAGGGAGGGGCATTGGTTTGGGACACAAGCTTCGTGCTTATAACTTGCAAGATGATGGACGGGACACTGTGGAAGCCAACGAGGAGCTCGGTTTGCCTGTTGATTCAAGAGAGTATGGCATTGGTGCACAGGTAGCTCCTGATGTTTTTGTTGTTTGGGTATATAATTGTGTCTTTTTCTTTTAGGTCCACATGCGTGCACATGGTGGTGGCTTCTTTACTGTTTTGCAAAGCAGCTAAAGTGATATTTATATGGGGCCAGTCCCCCTCACACAAAAGTTGACACAAATTTTAACACAATACTAATTGGAGTTTCACGCAAATGATCGGAGCCGTTCAATTTGTTTAAAATAGGTTTTTAATAGGGCAGAATCTCTGTGATGCTATATCTAAAATCTTTTTTTTCGGTGATGCTACCTCTTGAAAACAACATAAGATATCTCACTTCTATGCTTCATGTAAAGTCCTTTTGTTTTCTTCTGTTCAATGCTTAACAACATAAGATATTGCATTTTTATGCGGCATCCAGGTGATGTTAAACCTAAGAGATGGACACTATAAGTGATATTGTTTATGCTTCCTTGAATTGAAATTGCCTTGTCCAAAAGACCATTGCATGTGCCACATATGCGTTACGGATTACAGCCCATAGTAGGCAAGTACTATGACACCTTTGATATTCTTCGACTATCCTTTTACCTAATTAGAGTAATCAGTATAGATTAAGAAATTCTGATCGCTATACCCAAATATTCACTTAGCATAATCGTAATTGGATTCATATTCACAAGGGATTTCACGGTGTTATTTTACGTCCCAGGCCTTCAGACTACCTAACGTACAAACCTTGGCCTCTTGCCGGGTGAGAGATAAGACTCTACTCACGACACAAGCAGAGATTTTTTGCTTTGTGCCAGAAGTAGGATGTTTGTAGGTTAGTATGTTAGACTACAAGAGGTCTGCTCAAACCCAATACCTCACGCTTGGAAGCCTAGGGGAATGGCCACTTGAGCTTAGCCCACGGTCAGAATGCTACAGTGCGGGGTTTAGAAAATATACAAGGTTTAGAAAATATACAAGGTTCAATAGATTGATTGAACGCAACCCTCAACAGCATAATGGACGAAACGGATTTATGTAACCTACTTGAATTCATTGGTACAAAAGATGTAGCTTGGTTTTCTTTAGTCAATTATACCATTTGGTTTCCTTGTAGAACTGTTCTGCGTGTATCATCATTCCTTTTCCAAGTGCTTAGTCGTGTTGCAAGAAACAAAGCAGAAACATTAGAATCCTAAACCAGCATTGCTACCAAATATTGTTTAATTGCATGTCTTCTCCTCTTACCAATATGGAATTATGAAAGTTGTCCTTTACCATTGCAGATGCTAAGAGATCTTGGGGTTCGAACGATGAAGTTGATGACAAACAACCCTGCAAAATACATCGGGCTCAAAGGTTATGGTTTAGCAGTTTCAGGGAGAGTCCCCCTTCTTACACCCATTACAACGGAGAACAAAAGATACTTGGAAACAAAAAGAGCCAAAATGGGGCACGTCTACGGCTTAGAAAGCGGTATCATTAGTCAAAATGGTAAGCCAAGATCTGACAGTTAGACTGATGTGTCTGAATCATAACCTGGGTTCACTGGTTCAGACACGGTAAGGTAGTAACATCATCAAATTCCATTTATATTACATATGATTTTTTCGTAGTCTTGCAAAAATTGAACCATTGTACTACAGAATAACCGAGATTTGTGGTGAACATTTCGGAAAGGATATTGATTTGCTATTTTTTTCCAGAAAGTGTAAAAAGTCACCAGAGGAAAATCTTGTTGTCCTCTTGGAATATAGCTTTAAAGCAGTGCTACAGGAAAGAGGTTATCATGTTAGTTTTGTATCTGAAACTCTAATGTATTCATTGAATTATCCTATTCTTATACATGGGATTCTATGGTGTAGATGTGAATTATCCTATTCTATGGGAGAGAAGAGATTTGCCAAAAATTAAAATTTTTTTGTATGCTGATTAGGGCCGGCTTTGGACATACGCCGAAGATGCGGCCGCATCGGGCCCCTATTTTTTTGTCTATTTTTAAGGGCCCCTAAATTTTTATGTCCTTTTATATAGGTATAATAGGAATATGTCAAACAAAACTTGGGGCCCAATTTAAATGAAAATTCAAAATAGAAGGCCCAAAAAATAGTGATAAACATGTAAATTTAAAAGTTCCTGGGTTTTATCTAACTTGTTTAAAAGAATCAGAAATCCCAAGCCAATCATTGGAGAAAGAAGTTTGTCGAAGTTAAGATCAAATCTTATCTTCGCTCAACTATGTTTCACAAGAAAGGTTATTATATATGCTATCCATTGAATAAGATATGGTGGCTAAATTTGATTATGAGAGTTTAATTATTTTATTTGTTGCGAAATATGCGAGAAGAGTGATTTTAAGTAGTAAATTTCGAAATCATTTTTTCTTATCTTAGTGATGAATGAAATTATTTTGGCCGATCAAAAACCAAGTAGTGCATTTCGAGTTAATAAAGTGATTATCCTAGCTTTTATTATTATGGTTTTCAATACTGTAGTAGTTTCTTTGAAGGATTTCTTATTTTTTTAAAATTTTTGATTTGCGAGTTATATGAAGGGTCCTATTTAAAAAAGTGTGCATTAGGCCCCGATGCCGAGAATATTTGTTTCCCATTTTTATTTATCCCCAAAATATCTCATTCTTGATTTATATACTACTAATAATAAATAAGTAGGTGTATCCCTAGTGTTCTAGAAAACGGAATTAATCGCTGGCGGGACCCATCCGACTAATTGCGGCAGCGACTGTCCAACTAGATCCGACTAATTGTTATGTGTCGATTAATTGTCGATGACTAATTGCTATGGGCCGACCGCTCGACTATCGCCTAGCGACTTTTAGAACATTGTGTATCCCCAACATTCCTTCCATTTTGAACGCGAATATTACAACCAATCAAGGGCATTGACTGCTCCAAAGAGAGACAGAGAGGCCTGCGAAAAGTAAAATAATTTTGAAGTAAGACGCGAAACCGCTTTGGCTTTAGGTCTGAAAGACCCAATTTTGTTCTAGGTTCATATATGTCTATGTGTAATAGTCTAAAAATACTCCTTAAAAATTTAGAAAAAAAAATTCATCAAGTACTTATGACTTACAGAATTATATAAAAAGATTCTTATTCTTTTCCAAATGCTTAAAATCGTTTACAGGATACTGTTGATAGTAACTTAGAAAGAAGTTTTGAAATTCGAACTCTAAAAAAAACTTACTTAAGAGTGATTACAAAGTTTTACTACCTACCTCCGTTCTAAAAAATTTGTCCGATCTTGCAAAATTAGAAATTGAAAATAGTTTAAATTTCTTTAAAAAGATTTAATTTTTTGCAAATAATACTCCACAAAGAGTTCTTTTAACTTGTTGAATCTTTTTAAATTTGTTGACTAAGGCATTCTATTAAATTCTCGCTTTACAGACTGGACAATTTTCCTTGAAATGGAGGGAGTAATTAGCTCAAAAATTCCAAATGTAAAATTTTTGCAACTTGAAAGTTGGAAAAATAAATTCTAGAGACGTAAAAATTTTGCATCTTGAAAAGTATGAAAAAATATTAAAAACATGTCGACGAAAATCTCCTTTGCCGTTTTAGGTCTCAAATTATCTTGACCCGTCCCTTGAGATAGTTTGGCCAAAAGACAATAATGGTAAGATAGGTGCAACGGCGGAGCTAGCATAGGTTCACTGGAGCAGAGGCCCCCACTGTATTCTTTGAGGTTTTGTTTTGTTTTGTTTTGTTTTTTTTATGTGTTTGAGTTTTTAAAATTACAATTTATACTAAAGACTTCGCAAAACTGAAAATTGAAAGTGATTAAAGTTATCCATTAGTTTATTTGTTCGTTATTTGGCATTAACTTTACCTCTTAAATCTACCATTATGATTATTGAGAGGGCATTTCCAAACATGAATCAGGTAAAAAATTTGTAGCGCAAACAAATTAGTGAATAATTGATGAGCGATGACATGATTGCATACTTTTTTTTTTTGAAAGGCGAAAAATTTATTAATCTTTGGAAACAAATTACAAAGATTAAAAGGAACCCAGATAGCTTCAAGCTAGAGCAAGAGAAAACCCACAAGGGGAAACAACAACTCCAACAATCACAAGCCAACAAGGACCCCAAGGGAAAACGATAACACACCAAGGTTGGCAAGAAACCAACAAAGAAAACACCTAAAACCCAAAAGGGGTACACCCAAGCCTAAACATCATGACAACACCCGAAACAACACCTAAGAGTCAATCGTTATATTGGAGATCATGCGCCTTAGTCCTTTCCTCATCTTCAGCTTCCATAATCGCTAATCGTCGAGTGAGATCCTTCTCGTCCCCTGAATAGCTAAGGCCCATAATCTTGTTAAGGGACCAAAAAGCCTAATCGTTGAGTGACATGATTGCATACTAGTAGTAGATACTCGTAATTTTGAAAGCATTCACAATAAACTATCATGCACAACTTTCAAAACATAAAAACTAGCCATGCTCTTCTGTCAAATCTTACATAATTTGTTTTAATTTTATTGATCAGCAAGCAATTTTGTTAGTATTTTCACCAGAAAAAAGTTCTTATTGCCATAATATCGTTACCTAGGAAAATTTATCTTTGTGTTTGTGTTTTGTAGTGCCCCCCACTTATTCGTACTTCTGGCTACGCCACTAGATAGGTGTGGCCGGATTACAAAGCGGAGTTCTATGTCCACCTGCCGATGACCGATCGATAATATTCTTGAAAAGAAACGAACACACGAGGTGCAGGTGGTTTGGATTCACATTTTGCAGTTTGCACCCAGGTACAGTAATCAACAAGAGTCAAGACTAGCAATTTTCATAGGCAAAAAGTTGTATTGGAAGTAGGAGATAGAAACAAATTGATTCTCTATACAATACAAAGAATTAAAAGTGCAGATATTAATTCGTAGTTCTACAATATACATAATAGTAAGTATATGATCAGGGGAATTAATGTTACAATTATTACAACTTGGGCTATATATAGAAATGGTTTTCTATATTAAATAATAAATATATTCAGTTTCCACCATGTTTCTTGGGGACGATCTCATCAATAACAGGCTCAACCATTGTCCCCAAATCACTCAAATCATGCTTCAGTTTTTCAACCTGAGAATAAAAACATGTACTATCAAATCAAATGAATTGTATAAAAATGAAATTCAATAAAAAGAAGAAATGTAATTTACGTAGCATGGAAGACAATACTGTATTAAACGATACGTGGAATCAACTGCAAAGACAATAAAAAATAGTCATTTTTAACCTTTTCATTTTCCGAGTTAAAAAGTGTTTTACCAAACTTCATTTCCTACGTGAGGTGAGAGTTTCCAGATAAAATGACGGCAACATATCCTAAGCTGATAACCTATTGGGACTCAAAAGGATCCCATTTGATTAGTATTGGGATATTAGAAATCAGTAGAGGTGGCAAACGGGCGGGTCTGGGCGGGTTTGAAATGGGTCGCGGGTCAAATATGGGTGAAAAGTCAAACGGGTTGAAACGGGTCGGATATGGGTCAAGTCGAACCCAAACCCGCCCGACCTGACCCGTTTCCTTTAAAAAAAAAAAAAAAAACTAATTTCCCTATATTGAAACTCAGACTTGCTAAACAAAAATACCACATCGACGAACCTTTCAGAATCAATAAGAAAAAAAAAAACCCAAGTCATGCCTTAAAAAAAAAACACACAAAATCGTCTCTGATTTTACTATTAAAATCAATGATGCGTGTACAGGAATATGGTTAGTTTATGTATGCAGAGAGAGACTTACGAAGAGCCGAGCCACCGTTTAGGTTTGGATTAAAAAGTCAAGTGACTTTTTTTTTCTCTGTTCAAATTTTTTTTTGTATTTGCTTGTTTTGCGACAAACTTTTTACCCCTATGAGTTCGTCTCGACGAGAGAATCGAAAAAGTAATTTTTTTTACTTTTACCCTAATATTTTTTGTAATATTCAAGATAAATCCCAAAAAATCGGTTTTTGGGCTTTATCTTGGATGTTTTTAAAAATATTTGGGTAAAAGTCATAATTTTTTACTTTTCTGATTTCCGATTGGAGCAAATAAAAAATCGTAAAATACTTGTCGCAAAACAACAAATACGAAAAAGTTGAATAAGAACAAAACGAAAAAAAAGTCCAAAAGAGAGAGAGGAGCAGGTACGCGTGGGATATACCAACCTAACTCCATGCATATTGATATTGTTTTGTTTACTTTTTTTTGAATATTTAATTATCGGTATAGGAGGATATTGCAATAACAAAAATTGTAAGGGAATCTGAGAGAGAGAGAGAGAGAGAGAGAGAGAGAGAGAATGAATTAGTAAGGGAATCTGATTGAAGAGAGAGAATGAATTAGTAAGGGAATCTGATTGAAGTAAAGAAGACCGAATTGAATTTGGTCCCGTACAGGGCGATTAACTTTTGTGCAGGGTATTTTATGTCTAACTCATATTGAACCCATTTTTGACCCATCTAAACCCATGTAAATATGGATTTATATGGGTCCAACCCATATCAACCCATTATACAATATGAGCGGGTTGGATTGGGTTATAAGTTGGCGGATTTGAGAGGGTTAAGAAATGTGGGTTGAGATTGCCACCTCTAGAAATCAGTGTTGATTGACAAATACAGTACATTTGTTGTTACGCTTTGATATTAGCCCACACGTAGCCGTTGTTCTAATAGCGATACGTAATCCAAAGTCACAACTTAATTAAGATACTGATCACGTTAGATTAAAATGTCTCAGTATGGGGCCCAACTTTAAAGTAATTTATTTTTCCATTCAAATGAAAGGAAAAACTCCTCTTTTTGCAGCTCCATTAATCAAACATTGACCTAAAAAAAACAATCCTATTAATTTCGTGAAGTAATAAAAAGCGCAATGCCTTGTTTGTTTTACTTTTTGAAAAGAATTTTTCAAAAGATTTCTCCTACTTTCAATCATTTCTTTCTCTATCTCTCTCCACTTATTACCCCTACTATTCTCATAAAAAAAAGGGAAATTTATAGAAATGGTCCTCCTAGTTTCATCCGAGTCTCATTTTCGTCCTCCAAGTACCAATTGCGTTAGTTTTAGCCCTATAGTTTATATTTTGCCTCAATTTCGTCCCTCTTGCTTACGGTGTCAATGAAGCAAACGGAATTGAAGGGCAAAATCGTCATTTCTCCTCACAGAGGGACTAAATTGAGACTTCATATAAACTAGAGGGACTATTTTTAAAAATATTCTTTTTACTTTTGTTTTTGCAAATATAATTAAAAGACACCATACATAATATATTTTTCATCTCAGTTTTTTTAATCAAAATATGTTGAAAATATTAATGATGTTCCATACTTAATGATATGGAATATTAAGTATGGAATATAAAAACGCAAGAGGAAACAATTTGCAAAAGTTTTCAACATATAATAGGAGTACTTAATATTCCATATCAAATTTTTTTTTGGAATATATAAACAATTTTAAAGCTTTTACTTTTATTATATTCCATATCACAAATTTTTTTAATGATGTTCCATATCATTAAGTATGGAAATATAAAGTTTTTATTATATTCCATATCACAAAAAATTTTGTTTTTATCATTTAGTATGTAATTGAAAATCATTATATTCCATACTTAATATTCCATATCATTAGTATCATGTTTTTATAATGTTCTTTTTTTTTTCACCCAATAAAAAATAATGTTCAAAATTATTTAGTTAATCTTGTAATCATTGATTAAGAAGTGGATCACTATTGAATAACAAATAAGCGAGTGAACTTTTGACTTGGGGGGTGATATTTTAAGCCAACTCATAGCTTTGATATTGCTAACTTATATTGATCTGAAGATATTGTTTTCGTATTTCATTATGTAGCTATATGTCGTTAAATTATTTGATGACTAAAATAAACTGATTATGTAGCTATTAATATTCAATCGGTATTTATTTGTTATATAAGTGGTCCTATGAGTAAGTCCCAAAAAAATACACTATACCCATGTTTTAATGCAATAGTATTTCATTGGTTAATTAAACAAAAATACAAGACACCTAAATACTATTGAGCAATTTTTCTTTTTAATCGCGTAACAAAGAACATAACGAGATTGAAAATCCAATTGAAAAAAATACGATACATAGACATTTAACATAGGGGTTACTTTTCGAATTTTCTCATATTTTTGTGATATAGAATATAATAAAAGCTTTAAAATTTTCAACATATTTTGATTAAAAAAACTGAGATGAAAAATATATTATGTATGGTGTCTTTTAATTATATTTGCAAAAACAAAAGTAAAAAGAATATTTTTAGAAATAGTCCCTCTAGTTTGTATGAAGTCTCAATTTAGCCCGCCTGTGAGGAGAAATGACAATTTTGCCCTTCAATTCCGTTTGTTTCATTGACACGTAAGCAAGAGGGACAAAATTGAGGCAAAATATAAACTATAGGGCTAAAACTAACGCAATTGGTACTAGAGGGACGAAAATGAGAATTCATGCAAAGTAAAGGGACCATTTGTAAAATTTTCCCAAAAAAAATATCAAAACGAAACCAAACTAAACACAAACCTTTTGAATAAAATCTTCTGCAAGTTCGGCATCGGTAGCCGCCACACTAGATATATGTTCTACAACCAAAGCCGCAGCCTTCAATTTGCCGTTGTCTGGGAGCTTATCCGCCACCTCTGCTGATACCTTCTCGGCCGTAGTCGCCACTTTCTCCACCACCTCCGCCGCAATTTCAACCTCTTCCACCACTTCTTCCACCTTTTCTGAGCATTCAATAAATTGTATATAATGTTAATCAATATCTTTTGAGTGACAATATGATGATGACTGCATTTGGATACCATGGGACGTCACACCGAGCGGTGCACTCGTGTGGTGAACGTACTCCTTAACATTTTTGGTTTGTAACATCAATTGTACTTTTCTACATAGTCTTTTTTTTTTTAGAATGAAGAGTGTCCCGATAAACCAAACTTATCTCTTCAACCCCTTCCAAAACTCTTTTCAAGTGTTTGTGTGAGATGAGATGGCCCCAAGGACAAATCGCTCTCAAGAGGAATTGACCCTACAATCTTTGAAGTGCTAAGCCCCGCTGTGGCAAGTCGATTAACCATTGTGACAACCCATTGGACAGCAACATATATATCTATGTGGGGGCACGTGGGGTCATGTATATCTCAAAAATAAATATATAGAATTAATTCTATGCTTTAATTTTGTTGTATATATGATGCATATATACTTATTGGTTTACAAACTGTTTGTCAATTTGGAGTAATTTTTTCTTTATTTTCTTAATTTTTAACCGTCTAGTAGATATATATTAAAATAAAGTCATTAATAAACCATCTTGATCATTCTAAAAACTTGTCGATGTTCTCGTAAAACATGCTCTAAAATTTTTAACTAAGATTTTGTGCTAATTTTGAAATAGTTTTATCGAAAGTACTCGTTAAAAAAATTTGTAGCAAGTAAATGCATTTCTTAATTTTTTATGATCTTATTGTGGTTGACTAGAAAAATAAACTTTCGCCATTATGATTACTAAGGTGCCCCCACTAGACTTTCTGGATCCGTCTCTGCCCTTGGGTTCTACACACTACACAGTGTCTTGTTTTGACCGAATTTGGCTACATTCTATGGCATCCGAAATTAAAAAAAAAACAATAATATACGAATAACAAACCAAATTAATCCTCAGATGCATATCATAAAAGAGCCAAGTCAAAATGCCAATGTTATGCATTATATCAATTATAGTTTAAGTGTTTAATGATACGTTTACGCAAGTATCCTTCTACCTATATTTTAGCATGCAGTACATCTTTCTATAGTGTCGGGGAAGCAATGTAAACCTTGCTTTCAAGAATCACACAATCAATTTTGTGTTCAACTTTGGTCGGTAACATTTAGAGTTACTCATCAAGGTTATAGCTAGGTACCGTAGGGGGTCAAAATACGTGACCGAGTTAATCAAGAAGTATGAATTGCACCGGGAACGATCGGGTGGTCTCTGTCTCTGTCATTCATTGGGAAAGCTGATTTCAACCGTACCATCCGGTTGTTAGTGAACCATGCATCCGGATTAGGAAGACATTAACCCATCGTATAGGTTAGACCAAAAGGAGCTCGCGTAGCGTACATTGAAAGCCTGGCACCACTTGGCTCGTCGTTTGGGACTAAACAAGGTAGGTAAACCGACCGAACTTATTTTCCGAGCTTAGATCATCGAATATCCAAGTCAATATTTGGGGACACATGCATCAACATATAGGGCAAGCAACAGCGTATAGCAGAGTAAAACCATTAGATTTAGGAGGGGAGATTGATCATGCATACACAAATGGATCTTCTAGAATATCTAAGGCTCTAACGAACTTATATACCCGGGAATTGATAATGCCAAAACTTTTTTTGTTCCTGCCAAAACTCATTCATTGCATGACTTAATTGTCCCCCACTACATCACTTACTTTACAAAAATACCCCTTAAAATCCCATAAGTGCAATGCGTTTTTCAGTTCCACATTTCAAGCAAAAAATGCAAGGATTCATGATCTAATTTTAGAAGAGAAGCAAACAAAAATTAAACATCAAGCAAAAATGCAATTCATAAGCAAAAAATTAAACTAGAGGTAATTTGAGAAGAGATGAAAACAAAAAAAAAATCCCATGGATTTGAAGGGGCATTTTCGTAAAGTAAGTGGTGTAGTGAAGGGCTATTAAGTCATGCAATGAATGAGTTTTGGCATGAACAAAAAGAGTTTTGGCATAAACAAAAGTGGTTTTGGAATTATCAGCTCCCTATAGACCCGTCTTTGTGGTGATGCCAGTACCGAGGATTAGGTCACATATATTCCAGATGCATTGGGTAACAAGGTGATCAATGACTATGCAAATAAGGATCGAGATCGTCTCATGAAAAGGGGTGCATTCGTCCCCGGCCTCACCCTTGACTTAGTACTTCATCTTCAATTCAGTGATTTTGGCATCAGAATGTCTCACCTGGCCACCTCAGCCTGGAGGAGCACTAAGTGTGCTACTATCGGAGCTAGGTCGGCTGATGGAGAACCTGAACCGACCGGTTATGAGATCCAAATTCTAGTGTTATAAGTTTTCCTACCGTATAGGTACTTGAAATAAACATCTAAATAAAATATAGCCCAATCTTAGAGGGGTCTTCCGTAATAATTTTAATAAGGGAAAATTTCTCTTATATCCCTTTGACTTTGACCAGAAATTCATTTTGGTCCTTCACCTTTCAATTTCGGCATAAAAATACTTCGACTTTTCAATTTTTTCAATGTCATCCTGTAGAAGGAATCCATTTTCTTTGAGTCCTACTACGGCCGCGCCGGGCCGTCTCCGGCCACCAGACGGCCGATCTGAGCCGTCCAAAAATTCTATAAAAAAGAAAAAAAACAAGGAGGCGAACGCGGGAATCAATGACATCCGATGTGTGTAGGGTGCTTGATCCAAACACCCTATTTTTCGTGTATATATGTATATCCCTAAAGGATGACATTGAAAAAAATTAGAAAGTCGAAGTATTTTTATGCCGAAATTGAAAGGTGAAGGACCAAAATGAATTTTCGGTCAAAGTCGAAGGGATATAAAAGAAAATTTCTCTTTTAATAAATTAAAACAAGAAAAAAGAAGGAACATCCAGATAAACATGACTTGAATAGAGAGTACAACCTTCTAATAAGAGCAAACTTCCCCATTTAAACCTCCAGAAAGGAAGTAGTAGAGATAATACGGAACCGAAAAGCCATTTTGCCCTGCACAAAAGAATGATTAATTATTCTCAAAACTCGCACAATTAAGGTGGTAAGTTAAAATTTTTTCTTACCCTTCCGTGTTTAAAAAAAAAAATTGAATGTTCAAAGTCAGAATATGGAAAAAAGGATACCCATATGTTTCAGGAATTCTTGAGCTACAAGTAAACAAAAAACAATGAACTAATATATCTTGACCATGAACGGTAAAATTCAACCTTGGAAAAATCACAATTTGCAGAACCTAATTAAATATAGTAGTTAATTACCTTAATAATTATTACACGCATCCAAGTCTGTTTGAAATTTGAATTTGAATTCGGATATCTGTTCAATGCTCCACTTTTTAAAACCAATTCCCCGCCCACATGAACAATCTAAACGATCATATGGTAATTGGACAGTCTACGACTCGTATTTTATTTTGTACATAAAATAGATGTCAATTAATAATTTAAGCAACACTCCAACAGTCTATTTTGCAAAATAAAATAGGAGTTAATTATGTGCTATTGATTCCTAATTAGGCCTAGTTTTTCAAAATAAGCTTGGGGTTTCTTCTTCTTCTTTTTTATTCAAAGTTTTTTCTTCTCATTTCTTAGTTTTTGGTTTGTCTCGACGAGAGGTATTGAAAAAGTAAAAACTTATGACTGTTACCTAATTTTTTTGGAAATATCCAAAAAAATTGAGCTAAAAGTGCTAAAATTTGGATATTTTCAAAAATACTTGGGTAAAAGTCATAATTTTTTTAGTTTTTCAATTCCTCGTGTCGAGACAAACCATTAATCGACAAAAGTTTGATGCAAAACTAAGAAATGCGAATTTTTTTTTGAATAAGGAAAAAAAAACTCCAGTCATATTTTTGAAAACTAGGCCTTGATAAAATTGGTTTTCCATAGGGAAGTTGTTTCTCTATAAGGATCGGGAGATGAAAGGTTCGGATCATCGATGCAGGCTGCGCTAGACTCAAGATGGACCTAGAAAATGGAGATTGGAGGAGCAATGGGAGATGAATTCTGGAGGGTAGCTTTAACCCATTAGGATACTAGTCTAGTTTCATAAACAGTACGTAGTTGATCGAGCACATACCAGGTTGGGAAGATGGGTTTACGAGGAGGTGGCACAGATGGTTGAACCTTGTCCATGCCTTCCTTTACCCTGCAATATTAGCAAACCAAAAAAATTATTACTTCTTTGTACGCACATGTATACATAGATGCAATGATAGAAATAGCTAGCCGCCGTAACGTATCGGCCACTATGTATTGATTCTATGGCCATCCTACTAAAAATTCGCGTGCACTTGGCTGATAGCTGATGATACGTGTCACTGTATATCCGATTTTCGCTCCTTCACGGTCGTAGCTAGGGCTGTAGACAAATTATAACCAAGCTAGCTCGCGAGCAGCTCAAGGCTCTGGTCAGTTCGATTCGTTTACAACAAACCGAGTTTGAGTTTTAGGCTCGTTTAGTAACTAAGCCCTCTAAAACTCAGCTCATTAAAAGAAGCTTGTTTTATAAATGAACCAGGTTCAGCTCGTTAGTGGCTCGTATAAAATGAGCCGAGCTCAAAACCTCAAACACTGGAAAGCTTGTCTCGTTTGCGCCCCTAGCCGTAGCTATGGCTGATACTTAGCCGCGCGATACCACATACCGCTGATTTGACACCGAAATTTTTTTTTAGAAACCAAAAATGAATATTTCCACTACATATCATATATATACTACTCCCTCCGTCCCTTTTTAAATGTCCTGCTTCGTAACTCCAACTTATTAAAAAGACATCATCATTATACCTTTCACATCAACTTTTTCCTCCACTTTCCCTACTCACCCATCATCATTACACTTTTACTCACTAACTTTTCAAAATGGAATCTACTTTTAGGGACAAAATAGACAATTCACCAATTTTTACCCACTAACTTTACAAAATGGACACTTATTAAGGGACAGCCCAAAATGAAATACCGGACTGTAATAAAGGGACGGAGGGAGTACTAGTTATACCTCAACTACCGTTACATTGCTTACTGTTACTATACCTTTACATGGCCTCCAATTAGGAGAGAGAGGGGGAAAAAAAAGGCATTGAAGAAAACTCACATGTCAGGCATAGCCTTTGAAGTGATTCCAGAATTGGGAGGAATCGACTTCAAACCATCATGAATATTGGAAGAATATTGGGCATAATTGAAGTACTTTGATGGCAAATTAGAACCACCACGGTATAAGGGCTCTCGATGTAGATTAGTGGCAGAAATCCTATACCGGTATAGCACTTTCACCAAACTTTGAAGCTTGTACGTGGCTGATGAATTTGGTGCACACATTTCAAACAGTCTCTCTCTCTCTCTCTCTCTCTCCTCCGTAGGAAACTTTAAGCTACAATCGACGACCCAAAGCCTCCCTCTTTATATAAAAACAAAAGAAAGAGAGATTGTCAACAGGGGTACGTTTGCAGAATTTCAATATAGCGGTCATAAAAATGAATCAATTTTTTTTTTTTTTTGTATACATAACACAATATAAAAATAAAGATAGTTATTTTGATTGAGGATTTGTCGGGCCTAACTTATTATGTTTTGTTGAGTTATATAATCTACTTAATTACAGGCAAATTTAAGTGGGTTTTCAGCTACTCTGACTTTGTACGAAAGATTCAGTGCAGATAATATTTTTAAAAAGATCAAAATATATTCAAAAAAAGTATAATGTTTTAAACTCAAAGGGGTTGCTTGAACCCCTCAAACACTGATAATAGCCGCCCCTGGACATTTTTTGGTATATGTATGATATGATGTTCAACAATTTTCTACTTTTCCAATCCAACATATACGCTGGGTGGCATACAAAAAAACTGTGGGTTTATTTTGGTGATCTGATTAGTCATTTCATACACTATTATTTTAAAGATCGATGTTTATGAGAATAGATCAGCTCAATTGGACATCTGTAAGTTTCTGTAGATTTGATCGCATTCATCTCGAGATCGAAGAATCAATAATCGTAATTTTGACTGTCTCTATTTTTCTTGAGACAAACACAATTCGATCAGGCACTTTTAAATATCCGATCAACTTGATCTTTCTTTTACCCAACGATCTATACGTAAGACTTACGATATCAACTGTTTGGATATCACTCGTCGAATGGTACTGTGATGTGCTCTGTGTGCAAAACTGGACTGCGTAAAATCCCAATGTCGTGACGAAGAAAATAATGTTGGCCTTTCTACTTTTCTTATGAGATTTACGTGTTGGGTAAACGCGAAGAAAAATGCAGCAAAGAAACACGCCAGGGAATCATGCGTGCTTTTGTTAGGCATATCCTCTCTTCAAGCCTAAGGCTTTTACATGAAATAAATAAAGAAAGTATCTGTATGAACAAGTCACCTGTTCCTTGCAAGTTATAAAACGTTCAAAACGTGTTAGCTCTAGAAAAAGTTACAATTGTGGAGAGAGAGAGAGAGAGAGAGAGAGAGAGAGAGAGAGAGAGAGAGGTAACTTTAACGGTTGGAAGCTGCATGGGAGTGGGAGATTTGAGTTTTGTACTTTGTTCCTTTGAGGATGAAGACATTTTCCAAGTTTTTTTTATTTTTATTTGGGTTAATCATTTTCCAAAGATTTAATTATTAGCATTTGTTTCCTAAGGCTGGATATCCTGTTGACTAGATTAGTCCTGCTGGGCCTAGGATGGGCTGATTTTGACTTGTCAATTTTGAAGTTAAGTAATGATCAATTTTATCATCAAAAAAACTTTTTTTACGGGTGTTTTCGTAAAGAAGAAGTTACGGAGCCCAATCGCGACAGTCCAAAGTATTTTTGGACAGTCCGGATTGAAAATCAATTCTTATCGGTAAGAATTAAAAACGAATCTCAACCATTGATTGTGCGAACGGACGGCTGTGATCGCCCCGCTCCATGAACAACTTGTTCACGGAGCCTCAATGAAAAACACAATCTTTTATCATACTTGAGATCATGACAATTTAGGCTAAGTTCCTTTAAGATTTTTGGGCTTTTCTTGTTTTGTCGCTATTCAAATTTTTTTCACGTTTGTTAGTTTTGCGCCTAATTTTTGTGGATTATTGATTCGTTTTGTCAAGATGAATCGTAAAACATTATCACTTTTATCTAAATATCCATGAAAATATCCAAGAAAAAGTCCAAAAAATTAGACGTGTTCAAAAATTAATCAAACATAATATTCAAAGAAATACATATTTTTGTAGATTGATCATCAATCAACGATAGTGAAAAAAAATAGCCATTATTTTTTCGGTTCTACAAAAGAAATATATATTAATTAAAGTAAAATAAAAATTACAATGATTAAAGCGATAAAGGAAAAAAGCATCTCAATCAAAATCATACATCTCAACTATATTAACATCTATGGCTAGAACAACCATATACCAACCAAAATCCAAGAGGAGAGGCTAGCAAATTGCCAACTTAAGCCCCAAAGGAAGAAAACAGAATCATTCAAATATTCAGCAAGATTACAATGGGGTAAAATAAAAAACATCCAATCTATGTTACAGCAATTAAAAAAAAAAGCCATTAAAATTGTTGGGGATTGCGAAAAAGGAAGCGATTTTTTGGTGGGAGGTACGGCTCGGGATCTGTTATTGCAACAGTTGGAAATTTTGAAAATCTAGAACCCAGTTGAAGATCGCTTTGTTCACGGAAAGACATTATGAGAAAATCCTCACGATCATAGAAGCTCCAACTGCACCATCGAAAAAGCTTTTCACTACTTGCAACCATCCACACCAAGACGAGTGAAGATTTTGGCCTTTACGTTGGCGGCGGTGGGGAACGTGACCAAAGCTTGGGTGGAGAACGACAGCTTGGGGGTGGGTGGTGTCTGATAGGTTTGGAATAGTTTAAAGAGGGAGAGAATTAATAGGGTAGAGAACGATGATTAGGGAGGACTAGAAACGTCCTGATAATATGAGATAATCAAAATATTAAATATACAATATCTATATCTATATTAATATATAACTAGGGGTATAATGGGGCAACAAAACATTTTGAAGATGGGAACGTAAATATTCAAAACCACTAGGATGAATACCTAAATAAGTCTTCTAAATAGGATCCTTATTTAATTTCTTCTTAATTAATTTATAGGGCTGCAACAAAAGTCGAAAGAACAGTTGAACCGTTACGAACCAAGCAAAATCGTTCATTCAGATCCGGATTCGTGGACTATGGTCCGAACAGAGGCGGCTCCACTGTTATTCCAAAGGGTTGAAGCAAGGTCCAAAAAATGCACTGAATTTTTTTTTTGTAGAAATTACTTACAACATTATACTAAATTTTGATAAAGACAATATAATCATGTAACATTTTGCTAATACCAATTACTAATATAATACAAATCTGTAATAATAAAAGAAAACAAGCCATGGGGTCGAAACATAACTTTAATAACCTAGAGGACCAAATAGTAACAAGAACAATAACTTATTAATATTGTTTGGACTGAATTATATTACTTAAAAATTCTAATGGGATAATTGTAATTTTTGGCACCATTTAAAAAAAAAACGGCTACTAACCAAAGTTATCAATCCCATATTGGCAAGCGTACCATTTTCTCTACTGGAACAGTACGTACCGGTACCAATGTATATTTCGGTACAGTTCCGGATTAATGATACGGAGTAATATATATTTTAGTATATGAACAAAAAACCCAAAAAAACTCAAAGTAGAGGTGTAAAATAAATTCTCACACTTTGTTATACCTTAAAATTAGTCTTAATAATAAATTAAGATAATTAACATATTATAGACTCCAAATTTTGTTAAATTATCTTAAAATTTAAGTGTTTTTTAAGCAAAAGAACAAAATACACAATTTTCTTTTGTGTTGGTTGGTACACCCGGTACAAGCCTGAAATTGTCTGGTACTCCCGGTATATGTCAGTACGTCTAGTATCGATTGGTACTGACCAGTATTTGGAGAGGTATAGAATACCTACATTTGTGGACCGGTTTATGTCCGATATAGAATGTACAGGCCGGTACGGAGCGAAATTCACAACACTGCTACCAACAGTAGCCTAATCGGAAAAACATAATTTTTCAACCCATTCGAAGCCGATTTCAATTCTCTCTAATTCCAAACGTTAAAACTAACATCTTAGAACATTAATATATTTAAAGCAAGTAGAGAAGCGATTAATCTACCTCGATTCCGGCCGAAAAGCGGGTAATGGGCTCGGTTGATTTTGGAAGAAATTGAAGAAGACGGCGGCGACGAGGTACCTTGCAGTGGCTCGGGCTGAATGGAGTCTGGCTATGATGCTCCCAGGTGGTTTTGGGAGGATCATACTCCCATCAAATCTGAACCCTTGGATGTGATTCCTTTAATCCTAGCCATTCACCAAATCAATTCGTCTCTCTCCTCTCTTTCTCTCACTACCTCCTACTCCCGGTTAAACAGAAAAATCACGTGAAAGCCCTAACTTTTCCCCCCTCCTCTCTGCCGATGAGTCTCTCGCCTCCTCACGCCTCACAGTTGAAAACTCCATAGCCCACAACCCTATGCCTCCTGACCTCCGCACCCGCAACTCCTCCACGCCCCTCCTCCACAGCTCCTACTCCTCTTGACCTCCACAGCCCACGACGAGGTATATCTCTCTCTGAAAGAATGTCACTTGTGAATAAAATCGACCAGAGGCGAGAGAGAGAGTGCGAGAGGAGGGAGAGAGAGTCTTTTCTTCTGCAACCCTAGCCGTGCTCGTTTTTGGAGGCCAGGAGAAGGTGAGATCGAGAGCGGTTTTCGTTTCGTATCCCTTGTTTTCGCTTACGTACACCAATGTATGTGCATTCTCTCGCTTAATCTCTTCACAAGCTTGTGATTCTCTCTCTAATACGTATGTATTTTGGTTCTATTGTCACCGAATGAGCTTGAATCATGCTTAAAGCGTATAGATATGAGATTTTGGCGTTTTGACGGCCGCGTTTGATGATTTCCTATGATTCTGACACGGCTGGTTTCGTTTGCTCCGATTTCTGCGGCTTCGTTGTGATTTTTTGCTACTACACTGTGTTATTTACTGATTTTGCTTACATATGAGTAACGTATACACTTTCTCTCACTAGGAGAGCAGATTGGGGAAAGAATCTTGTAAGTCAACTATCTATAGACCAAATGCTATATCTTGATACTCACAAAAGGCTTATTTACCTTTTTAGTCCCCAAAGTATTAGTAAGTGACCAATTTCGTCCCCAATCTAAACATTTGTCCAATTTCGTTCCTAATGTTTAAAATGTGTGTCAATTTGGTCCCCACTCCTAACGCCGTCCCTCTTGTCCGTTAAAATGGAGGGCATTAGTGGTATTTTACCCCAAAACACTACAACAAATGAAAAAAAACCCCGAAATAAACAAGAAATTACTCCTGCTCTCCTCCTCTGCTGACCCGCCAACATCCTCTCACCATCACCCTCCCGGAATGGGAGACCCTGCCAAGCAGGGGTGCTTGACAGGGGTGCCGAGCACATCTCGGCCGTCCAAAAGTGTTTCGATCCGAACCGTTGATTCCGAGATGAACGGCCGGATTGGCCGCTTGGCACCCCGCTCGGCAGGCACCCCGGGTCCTCACCTCCCCATACACATCCATCACCACCACCACAACCGGCGGCGCAGCCCACCTCCACCCCTCTATTACTCCCCATGGCAGCGCCACCCCTTTCCAATCTACCCACATCACCACCACTAATAACAAGAACACTACAGACTCAGACCCAAACCCAGACCCAGACCCAGTACTGATCACAATCAAATCCACTGTCAAAACCCAACTAACCATCAACGACACCACCACCACCACTCCGCCGCCGCCGGACCACGGCCGAACCCGACTACAACCACCCAAACTCCAACTTTCTCTCTCTGGAAGCTCTCAACCAGTCACCCATGGACACATCTACTCCCCCTCCACCCCAAATAAAACCCTCCTCCCCAAACCCATGGACTTGCCCAATCCCTCTTCCATGCATACCAATTGTCGACGAACTGGTTTTTTCTGGTCCGAAAAGAAGTAGTTCGAAAATTCAATTTGACTAGTGGGTATTGTGCGCCTCAGTGAGACGATGGCATCGGTGGGTGTGCGATCGGTTTTCGGCACTGGAAAAGCCCATATGCGCTGTTTGAAGGCGGCGCGTGACGGCGGAGTTGCTGGGTTTGTAACAGCCGGACAACCACAGCTCGCAACCACCGGCCCACAAAACCACCCGCTGCCACGAGCCGGTACGCAAACAGCCAAACTCCCTTGCCGTCGCTCCAGGCGTTCACTTGTGGACTCCCCCAATATATTAACCGAGTCTAACTCTTACTTATGGACTTCCACAATATACCCATTTGCTAAGAAACAAATTATCTGTTCTGTAGAACTTGATAGCGTATAAACATTCCTCCACTTAAAGGAACTCACCTAGTCTTCTCATAGCAAAGTAAATAGTGTCCCAAAACTTAGAAAATACATTAATAATCATCTTTTACATAATCATGATGCATTCCAGACATTCAGTGGCAATTTTAGTCTTTGCTTTCAAATATGATTAGAAAAAGGATAACTACAATCTTGAAAATTGATAATTTTTTTAGGTAAATGAGTTTGACAATCATGTGTGACATCCAACAACTATGGTATGCAGCTTGGGCACTCAAAAATATTACACCTAAAAGTTGCTCACCTCGAAGATTTGACTTATACCCACAACTCGTCAACTGCTTTGCGAGGGTCTCTCCTACGCACTTTTGCCAGTTTGGTACAACCTTGGCCTCAGATATAGGCCATACAATCGCTGTCCCTGTAGCAAGATTAACACTAGCAGCAGAAACTTGTGGCTGCCAAAACTAAACAGAGGACTCTAGTGAGCTGCAGATTATATCTAACAGCAAAGCATATTCCACAATAACCACAAGACTGAATCCATTGTAAATTATACAGCGTTTGTTATATGGTATAGGCAAAAGCAATGGAATCAAGCTTCACAAGAATTTGTTTTTTTGCTAATTGAGGTTTCGTCAATGTCCTATAAATTCTAAACAAGTATCAAAATGGCTGCATTGATGATTTCTGCTTATTTATGAAAAAAAATGAGAAATGAGAATACGAAAAATAATCAATTTTTTATCAAATCAAATCAAAATTATTAAGATTATAAGTAACTATCCATGAATAATTATGAATAATATCCAAAATCAGGTACATACAAAGATAAAATAAATTTAAAACTTGGGGCTCAGGGGACGGGGCCCCAGGCCTCAACATAGCTCCGCCCCTGATTTGGAGGGTAATATGGTGTTTGATGGAAGAGGTGAAGATAAGATGGTGGTGGATTTTCAGCCGGAAAGAGAGATAGATTGTGTGTGTGTGTCAGGGGGAGGGAAAAAATTTTAGTGTCGAGTGGGTACCATGTGGTGCCCGCTTATCGCATCCGAGCCGTCCATTGCGTTTTTGGATGGCTTAGATTTGGAGAGGGGTGAGAGGAGAGAGAGGATTTCAATCCGAGCTGTCCAAAAGTGTATTGGACGGTCCGGATGTGCCGAACGGATATCACATGGGATATACCCATCCATCACCTAAAAATTTCTCGGGGGGGGAGAGAGGGATGGCAGGGCGAGAGAGAGGGGAAAAAGTCCCATGAATTGTGGGATTTCAGTTTAAAGTGGTGCACTTGTTCCTATACGTGTATGTATAATAATATGTCATTAATTGATTAAATAATATTGAAACTAATTATAGAAGAAACAGAAAAATATCAAGAAAACTAATTAATTTAATTAGTTAATAAAATTTGAAATAACAATACAAATTTTTATGCAGAAAAATTTAGGCTTTGTTTGGAACTTAGGGAAAGTGGGAGAAAAGGAAGGAAAGTTTTATGAATAGTGAAAATTTCCCTCCTATTGTTCGGATGGGAGAGAACTAGGAGAGAAAATAATGAATTCAAGTTTTATGAATAGTGAAAATTTCCCTCTTATTTTCTTTCCCTCACTTTCCATCACTTTCTTCATGTTTCAAACAAACCCTTAGGGCCAAAATTAGGATCGTTACAGTTGTAGATTGATATATTTTTCTTAAATCTGCTTACTTGATTAGATGGATGATGTTTGAAGCTTATTTATAAAAGATATTCTCGCAAAATTCGGTTTAGTTGTTGGGTTGGTCAGAAGAGAAGAGTATGTCAATTTAGTTGTACTTAGAATGTGTTGCGTCATGCCTTCAGGCACGGACAATCACTAGTAAATTGATATGATACGATATGATATTCTAACACTGGATTTTTAGGAGTATATACACCATGATATATACCCCATAAATAATCACCAACATGAGAAACCTTTGATGTAGATCTCGAACACCAATCCTGGAAGAACTTAACCTATCCAGTGGATACAATAGCAACCTTCTTCTTAAGAGTCACAAGGTAGGATTAATTCAACTTACACATTCCGATTAAGTTTATAAATTTCACATTTGTCCCCAATTAAGCCCCATTTTGTACTACTAAATGTTTATCATGCTTTTTAGGCAACCAAAATGGGACCTCACTAGCACTAATGATGGTGAAATAAGCTACTAACGAAACTTAACCGGCTAAATATTAAATAACATATGTTTATTATGTGCAACACGAGCTATTGAGTCGGTAAAGGTGGTTCTTAAGGAATGAAGATGATGATCTCAATGGCTCGCAACATTTTTTTAAAGTCAAAGCTTTGCTCAAGGCTGAGAATAGATCAGCTTCAAAATATTGATGCATGTTATGATCTTAAGCACTAAGGCTCCATTTATTTCGATAGAAAATGTTTTACAATATAAAATGCATTTTCATGTAAAATGTTTTTTTTTCAAAAAAACAAACTATAAACTTTTATTTTTCGGTGTTTGGTTGGCACAAACAAAATATTTTCCAAAATAAAGGCAAATTGCTAGTTTAGAAATATTTTAATTGAGTAAGCTCTCTCTCCTCCTCCTAGCCTCCACTCTCTTGTTTTGGATCTAATATGATTTGGAAAAGAAGAATGGAATGGAATACGTGGTTTTGGGAAATGTCGGACCATCGGGAGTGAAATGCAAAAATGACTTACGACCAAAATTAGAGAAAAACGATTTCATCTTGTCGGTCAAAATGTTTTACCTTGAAAATATTTTCCTACTTCTTTTTCTAGCCAAACAACAGAAAACGGGTAAATATTTTATGTTCAAATAAATGGAGCCTAATTGTCTTTTTGAGCAAAATTATTCTTTCTTCTATGACCACTTTCCCTTTTATTCTTTCACTCTGAAGATTTAGGCAAGTTACGTTTCGAGAGTGAAAGGAGTGATAAGTTAGTTTTTCTCAGCCTCAAAGGGTTTGAGGTTGAGGTTGGGTTAAGTGGCTAGGTTGCTGTTTAATTATCAAGACGACACTGAGTAGACTTTTGAGACATCTATAACAACCTGCAATGGTAGCATCCAACATAATATAAATCCCTTCTGATGAACATTACAAGTAAGAAACCACCTTCCATTCTAACGATTATGGATAGGTTCAAGCTCATATCATTTTCCAGAGTCAGATTACGATGTTACAGAATAATTTTTTTTTTAATCTTTATAACTTCTTAAGATTTAGGTTGAAATTATTTGGTACCTTTTTCAAGATTGTTTTATTAGAATTACCCAAATTTTAAAATGGTTGAAAATCAAGAATTATTTATGCTAAAAGGGAATATGATATGAACCCAAAAGCCACTTCAAAAAATATTGTGTGAATATATTTTTGAAATAGAAAATCAAGCACAGACATTGACATAAATATCTCCTAACGTATTCAACATCTTTTTGCAGTCAATAGTACACCAGGTTTTATAAACTTATATGATTACCCAATGTTCTATTAAAAACAATTTCTTAATTGACAATTGACCTCATGACCTTGTCGAATGTGCTCAAATTCAAACAAAATTACCTTCCACAACTCTCTTCAACTTGTGAACTTGAATATTGCTAATAAGTTCGAACAAAATCAAAGAAAATTTAGAACTGCATACAAAAATATGACAGAAATTGAAGTAGAAGACAATTTAAATTTTTTCCTCCCATCATTATCAACTCTTGCGAAGTGTAGCCACTCCATATACGTATTTCCTAAGCTCAGTCCCCAATCTATTTCCAATAATAATTATGCTTACACTGTTTGAATAAGTTATTTAATTGATCTTGGCTAATTTCGATAATGGTCTTTGAGAGTGTTTGGATGGTTTTTATTTACATTTTCATTTTTGCATTTTCACATGGTAACTGATATTGCCACTACTCCAATTGTTGGAGCCACGACTAATAAGCTGAAAACCAATATTTACCCTCTCCTCTAAGAAGAAATCACCTCTTTCTCCTTCCATGTCTTTCTTTTGTCTCTCTACTCCACTGAAACTCTCCCCATCATTACCCCTCTCTAAACTAGACCATCAACTCTCCATTCCTCTTTTAGTTTGTTCGATACCTCACTCCACCTTCTAGATCAGTCTCTTAGCATCTCCAACCCATCTCTAAAAGTCTAAAATGGAGAATGAATGTGACATTTTAGAGGGAGATTTTGTAATTTATTCCCACTTTTTGCATTTTATGAGAGAATCTAGGAGGGACCCATCGTACTTTTTTAGAGATTTTGTCTCCAAAATAGGAGTAGAGCCTCCATATTTGGAGAACTAAAGGCAATTTGGAAACCCAAATATTTAAAAAGTAGGATGGATCCCTCCAGATTCTCTCATAAAGTGCAAAAAGTGAGAATAAATTATAAAATCTCTCTCCAACATGTCACATCGTTCCATTCCCCATTTTGGAGTTTTAGAGATTGGTTGGAGATGCTCTAAACCAATTTGATTGTTCAACAGATGAAATAACTTCCATTTTGCTTTTTATTGAATTAGGTTAGATTCATAGAACACCTAATTGATATGTAATACTCTGTTCATAGCTAAAATGGGTCTTCTCAAATGAAAATTTTATCGAAATTTCATCACGCTGGACCAACCATTCCCACTCATTAAGACCCATCGATCCCATCTCTAAATTATTTTCTGCACCCTCTCTATTATAATCTTAAAAAACTTGGCAAACTCTTTGGCCCCTTTGGCAACTTGGGTGAGAAAAGAAAAGAAAGGAGTGCAGTTTCTCACCATCTCATTTAGATAGACAAAATATAGGTGAGAAAAGAAAAGAGAGTGCCATATGTACTTTACCGATATACCCTTCCCTTTTATTCCAACCTTCATTCCCATCACCTCCCAGTCGTCTTCCTTACAACTCCTAACACTCTTGAAAGGCAAACCAAACCTTGGTTTTGAAAATTTCAGCAAATCTCAACGTTGGGCAAACCAAACCCTAGATCCACGAATTTCAACACCAATTCTCTCCCCCCCTCTCTCTCTTTGTGTAAATTTCAGCAATTTGTGGGGTGGGTTGCAGCGGATGGTGGGCTGAGGATGGTGGTGCGGCTGCAGCGAGGTGAGCGACGTATGAGGGTAAGATCGAAAACATCTCTCTTTCTCACGGAATCTCGCCAATATTGATGAGAAACAAAATAGGGGTTTAAAGGGGTTTGGCTCTCTCACCTTCTCCCATCATTTCTCACCTTCTTGGCCAGCCAAACGCGCGAGAGAGAGCTCTCTCCCTCAGAATCATTTCTTTTCTCTCGAAGTCCCTCCATCCAAACGACGTGTTCGTGGAAATTGCAGTGGAGAGAGAGGGAGAGAGAGAGAGAGAGAGAGAGAGAGAGAGAGAGAGAGAGAGAGAGAGCTCCAAAGAGAATTCAATACCGCCAATTTTATCACAAGAATGATATCTCGAACACTATAGCATTACCTTTGCTCAACCGGATTTCAATTTCAAGAACTATCTCACTCAATACCGCCAATGCTTTCACATTGATCTCACTCCCCAACGGCTCATCACTCCGGAAATGGAGAAATTATAAGGTGGGAAGAGGGTGGGGTTTTAGAATCGAGAGATGGAAGAAATGGAAAAGACAAAAAAATGAGAGATCTGTTGAATGGCAATAAGGGCAAATATGGCATTTGGGACTTATTGTTGTGGCTCTAACATTTGGAGTTGTGGCACTAGCTGCATTGTAACGACCTGCCCCAGCTGACCTGCTAACCATTTGCCTAACCACGCGGCTCAAAAGGTTAATCTCAAGTTATACAGTAGCTGGTGGACGAATCTTTATAAACTAATTTCACTTTCCTAGAATTCCCGATGTGGGGATTGTTACAAGAGTGGGTTCTCACAATCTCCCCACCTTGGTTGCAACGTCCTCGTTGTATTGGCCCAGCAACCTTCTCCTAGTGGCTAGGGTGTGACACTTAGTTCTGCACAGCACAATCAGTGTGCTCGTACCAGATTCTAAAGGTGGCCCTCACCATGTAGACCAAGGTTGTGCTCTGATACCAACTGTAATGATCTGCCCCAGCTGACCTGCTAACCATTCGCCTAACCACACGGGTCAAAAGGTTAATCTCAAGTTACACAGTAGCTGGTGGGCGAATCTTTATAAACCAATTCCACTTTCTTAGAATTTTAGGTGTTTGGGCGGAAGTATCCATAATCAATTATGGGAGAATGAGTTTTTAGTTTTTGGGTTTAGAGAAGAGAAGATAGAAAGAGGTGAAGGGAGTTTTTTGCATTCTCCTTTTCCACTTCTCTTTTCGGTTGGAGATGACAATACCAAATTATCCTGGACATATTTTGGAATTTTCCACCTACCCCTCACTAATACATTAACCTCCCTCCTTACCGTTCACTTTTCTTTGGTGGATATTTTGGGTCCTTAAAGAAGTTTATATGGAAATAGTGGATAACCACATTATATTATAAGATACCACAATGTTCACACCTCTCTTTTGTGTACCATGGTTTTAGTTTACAATTTGACGAATCACCATAACCCCAATTGTGTTGTTTTTTCTTTCTTATGCGACCTTATGTAATAATTTGATCTCCGCTCTTAATGATTTTATTTTTAATTTTCATAACCAAATAATGATCCAGAAAACATGTTAAAAAAATATTTTTACGAAGTATTTTTGTGGAGTGGGACAAGTATTTAGGAAAAGAAAATGATTTTCATACCGCCTTTTTTTTTTTATAATGTTTTAGTGAAGCTTTTGTGTGTAGTAATTTTTTTTACGACAAGATAAAAAAAAGGAGCACACTTATCAAAAAGAGAGTGCGGATTACTTTTACAAAATGAGTTTTTTATATAAATTTTTTTTTTTATATAAAATGAGTTTTCAAAACATTTATTGTGGATTACTTTTACAAGACAGAAACATGTTTTCGGCTTAGAGAAAAAAAAAATTGTTTTGGGCAGCGGGTTAATGGCCAGACTTGTTACTATCTGACTTTTTTATATTATACTCCATAACCTAGCCGTAGCAAATTTCAACTGTGTAGAGTTTGAGAGACGCGTTACAACAGAAAGTACAAGGAGTGAAGTGCAAATTTGAAATTGCTCTTAAATACTACAAACAGAATCACCGCCTCTCTGGATCCATCAAAAACCCACAACGGTCGAAACCCCCTTTTCTTCTCTCTCAAGTCTCGACAATCTCAGACTCAAACCCCTTATATCTCCATCGTTCTCTTCTCCCACCCTCGCCATTCGAACAATCAATATTATGGATCTCCTACAGTCCTACGCAGAACACGACATGGACGACAGGCGGCGACCACCACCTCCAGCAACCAGACAATTTCAATAACGAACCCTAGTTCCGAGCCCTAACCAAGCCCCTCGACCCCACTCAACACCTCGTCAAACCCCTTATCTCCATCGTTCCTGTCTGTGAATCCAACGACTCTAGCCCGTCGGATTGATCACGAAGATTGAGCCGGCGCAATGCCGCCGTTGTTTCGGATTTGAATTCGTCTCACGTAACCGAAGATGTTTTCTAGGGTTTGGTCGCCAACCACCACCGTGGGGAAGTGCACCGCGCGCCACCACCCTTCTTCCCAAGCACCGCACACCACCACCGCCGAACCTAACGAGGAGTATTCGCTTCTACTACGGACGACGAGTTCAGGTCAGATCAAGTTTTTTTTTTTCCCTTAATGAATTTCCGTGTATTGTTGAACATCTTCTTCTTGAAGAGCTTTCCGAATTTGAATTGAACCTAAAAGAAGAAGGAGAAGAAGACCTTTCGGAACGCGGTCGTGTCGGCTCTCTTTCTCTTTCGAATAAGGGTTTCAGGGAATATAAGTATTTAGGGCTTCTAATTATATTGTTGATGTTTGTATTTGATTTACAGACTTAGGGTTTCTGATTATTAACTATTATAATTATTTCAGGAATATTGATTGTTGATTTGATTCAGCCAAGCTTGGCTCCCCGATGATGTACTCTTTCATTCACTGTGGGCATGCAGCAGCTTCAAATGAGTTTTGATTTAATGCCGCCCATGCGTGGATTCTCATGCTATAAAAACCTGTATGTATCTATTTATGTGTTTTGTTTGAATTTCGTTCACATTGGTGGGATTTTTGAGCAGGATATCTAATTTCTAACATATGTTCATGTAAGGTTGTTCTGTTTGAAACACCACTTCTTAGAGCTTCGCTAAGAGACTTTTTCAGTCCTCGAAAGCAAGTAGCTGTAGCTTCCTCTTCGGCTACAATGAAATGGCAATGCTGTGTTCTCTTTACAACTCAAAAAGAATTTTTCAAAAAATTCCCTCTAGATTCCCCCTACTTCCAACATTTCTCTCTCTATCTCTCTCCACTTATTATCCCTACTATTTTTCAAAATTTTTTTCAAACACCAATCCAAACACAGCATTTGAGTTTAGGGACCAAGCTTCAAAGGACACACACTTCAGTTGAAAAATAAAAGTCAGGAAGCTTTTTACGGGATTCTGGGGAAAAAGAAGACATAATGCACCGGTCTTGAACCCAAAAAGGTTGCAAAGGAGGGTTTGAACTTCAATGTGTTCTTCTTTCTCAATTTGTACCTTTCGTAAGAACACTTTAGTTTGATTTTTGAGATTTTTCTTTTCCCATAAGCAAACATACCTCCGACTGCCTAAACAAGGGATAAACAACCACTTCTTAGCTTAGCATTGTTTTTTTTTCCCCTTCTCTTGAACTTTCCGCTTCTTTAAGTAGTCTTCTCATCTTTTAAGTAGAGTTTTGGTTTCTTCTATTCTTAGCTAATGATAGTTAAGTTGTTTTCAGAGTAACCCTTTGATTCTGTCTATTACATTGCATACACATAATAGTGATAGTAAGAGAAGCGCATGCGACCACGCTGACCAGAGAATATATTGTTATTGGAAATGGATTGGCCTGTTGGAGTTGTGCCGAAATTTTTGCATTTTTTTGCTTAGCTTGAGTAATTAACTACTTTATCATTTGATGACTGGCTTTAGAAAGATATGACTGGTGCCTTCATAGGAAAACATGCATGCATATGACTTCAGTTTATTATTATTCTAATGTTTTTGGGTAAGTAGCTTCACATTGATTCTTGAAACGCTCCTATATATGAACAAAGCAAGCTAGTTATGATGATATACTAATTTTCCCCCCTGTAGTCTTAAAGATCAAGTTTGCATATCTGTTGAGATAAAGGTGCTTTCCTCAATCACCATCCTGGTTTTATTCTCCTCTTCAGGGGGTTTATTAACTTTGTTTAATGTATTGTTAGCATGACTATGAAACTATCTAACATGTTTTTTTTTCTCAAAGTAGCCAAAATGTGGGTTTCTTCCATTTTCAAGATATATATCTGAGGGAAATGTCATTAAAGAGAATAGCCCGCTTCAGAATGCACCAGTCATTGAAATTGCATGAAAGAGAGGTACATTTTGTTTTTCCACTTTTTCTCATTGAGTGTAAGCTGATAATGAGAAAGCTCTTATTCAAGTGTGAAATTCATGTATTCAATATAATTCCACCTTGCTTTCTTATAGATTTGGGTGAAGACAAAGTGTCGGACAGATACATGTATCTGCATTCATTGTCTTTGGATGAAAGCTTCAAAGTTAAACTATTTGATAGCTGCAACTGCAAAGGACTTGAGCATGATGATTTGTTTTTGGCCAAGGAAAGAGAAGGATATAGAATTTTCATATAGTAGTGTATTTCTAAAGTCAACCAACCAGGTATTCAATTACAAGGTATGCAGCAACGCCAGACATCATTTAAAAACTCGGCATTTAAAAAAGCAGTATGTATGACTGACTGGTGTCAACTAAAGTTAGGGATGATTGTGCATCATATGGTTTTCAGAAACCCTGAAGCATGGGTTCTTAGATAGGATCGAATGGTAGTTTGGTACATTATCATTTTTGTTTATTGTTTGTTACCCTGAAGCATGGGTTCTTAGATAGGATCGAATGGTAGTTTGGTACATTATCATTTTTGTTTATTGTTTGTTGTTTTTTGCTTGCTGTTTTCATGATCATAAATCATGGAACTTGTGGGCAAACTGTACGTGTTTTCAGGGAATTTGTCGCACCATCTTATTTGCATTTCACTCAAGTCGTGTCTTATTCCCTCATTCTCCCACAAGAGTTAGCGCTAATAATCTAATTGTAGCCAAAAAAATTTAGCATATTTTGCATTAAATAAGCAAATAAGCTAGCGAACCAAACGGCCCTTTGTTTAGTCCACAGAATCCTAAAAATTTGGCTTTGTGTTTTGTGCCATATTTAAAAAGTTACCCCTGATCAACAGGGTATTTCAAAAATTTGCCTCTTTTTCCTTTAAAACAGAGATTCCACTCATAAGGTGTCATCCATTTTTAATGTGAAAAATGGCAATGGCTAATGCTTGGTTGCTATTCAACACTTTCAGACACTCTCTTTGAAAACAAAAACACCTTTCGTTTTCAAATGTTTGAGCATCGACAATTTCGGGAACAAATAAAAATCTTTTTTGTGATTTTATAGACGAGCAGGTTGTTTTAGTGTATATTACATTTCCATATTATAGGTGGTGATTTTATCTCCTGATGCTCTCATTTATTATTGCTGTGGTACATTAGACAGTGGCTAAATTTCAAATCATCAAGTTTCTAATGCATAAGTAATATTTTTTTCCAGTGAATAGGGTCTTTTCCTGCCATATGTATAACTTACAGAAGTTGCTATTTTCTATGCATCTTTTATTGACCTCGATATGAAGCCTTTGAATAAGATGGAACACTATTATGAATTAGACCATTAGATAGTCAGCTGCAACGCTCACATTACGAATGGAGAGCATCAAGCGGATAACTCTGTGTCCATTGAGGCTTATAGAACTGCATATTCGGATCAATCCAACACCGCGGAAGATGTTTCTCATGCTAGAGATCCTGCTGGTAACATCTTTGTTTAAACTCTTTTTTCTGTATTTCCATCTTTAGATGTATTGCTGTATATATTGGATATATAGTCGATCTTCTCCTTTCTTTTGCATCCCCTTGTTTTCAGCCCTCTTTCCCTTTCCCCTTCATTTGTCCAGCAGAGTGTCCAGCGGAACACACTGACCGAGACAAGGTAGTCCTTGAATAAATGAGAGCATGGAAGTTTGAAGTCTGGCTGAGTTTTGTGCTGAAACTTAAATTAGCCCAGATATTGGTTATTTACATTTCTCTCCTCTCTAATTTTGTGTGAGCCGCATGGCATATAATTCTTATTTCGTGCCTGTCTGCCAATATGCTCCCAACTTCTATGTAATATAAACTTGGTACCTACAAACGGTTGTCTGTACATATAGAGCATCTACCACTCGCGCAAGGTGAGGCGCACCCCCAACGCCTTGCTGACCCACAAGCGAGTCGACTTGAAAAAGGCGAGCAACAAGCGCAAAAAAGCGACAAGGTGCAAAAAGCGCGCTTCTTTCAAATCGATCAAAAAAGTGCACACAACACAATTATTTTCAGAAATAAATATTTTTTTGCATAGGTGTGCCTCTCTTCAAAAAGGCGCGCGCCTTGCCTTGCGCCTCTTGCCTCGCCTTCCCTGAATTCCTTCTCTCTTCGTTCAGCTTTACAAGTCTTCATTAGATATTTTTGGGTCACCCCCCTTATTGGGACTTACATGGTCGGACATTCCTGTCATTTTGTTGTATCATGAGGGGAGATTCATGATCTATAAACATGTTGACAGACTTAAACTTGTTGCTTTTGTTGTCATTGTACTCTTCTTAAGAGGGATATTTTGCGGGTGTTGTGTGAGTAGAAGGGTTATGTTTCTATGCAAATGGTTAACCCATTTGGTTGGTTGCTATTTAGGTAGGTAACAGAGTGCTCTTATTTCAGAAAGTTAACACTAAAGACATGCAAGTGTTAATATATTCCTAGGTGCTTCACTACAAGAAAAAAGGGAATACCCGGCACTTGGTTTCCAGCGTTTGTGACTTTGTGCGAACCCCCCCTAAAAGTCCAAAAATTACTGTAGCGGAGCGGAGACCTCCTCTACCCTAAAATTACACTATCCCCCTTTTATCTAAAGCCTCCCAACTGCCACCGCATAGAACAAAAAGAAAAGAAAAGGAACAAGCGCTCCTCTCGATCTAGGGTTCCCTATTCTTCGTCCGTTCGCCTCCTCTTGATCTGCGGCTCCCTCCTCAGCTCCTCTTGGTACGTTCCTCTGTCTCTCTCGCTGTATCTGTATCTTCTCTTTGGTATCTATGCGGGGGAGTTGGGGTCGCTGGGTCGTAGTTTTCAACTACGGTTGGATTTAGAGGGTGCAGATTGGGTTAGGGGTGGGGAAGGGGATATGGGTTGAAAAGATAGGTTTGCCGATAAGAAAATAAGAAAAAATTTTGGGATTGTGATTAGGGGTTGAACAAGTTAGGGTTTGTGGTTAGGGATTGGACAGATTTAGGGATTTTTGGTTATATTGTGGTTAAATCTGGGGCTTTTGTAGACATCGATTAACGGTTTTACACTGACATCGGAGCTGTTGAATAATGCCACTAGATTTCTTGTTTGCTTCCTATTCTTACGCTGGGTTTAGATTGTGCAACTAAGCGGTTTTTTACTCTGTTTTGTTTTTGCCTCTCTTTTCGATTCCACAAGGTTTCCCCCCTCCTTTATGTGTATTCTCAGAGTAACACGTGTGGATTAAAAGAATGTTGTCAATAGTGCTCAATAATGGGGGAATTGTCTCTGTTGTTGTAATGGTGTTTCTATGAATGTCATAGTTCATAAACATTTAGTTTTTGCAGGAGTGGGAGGAGTATGGCTTTTACTTCTTGGTGGCCAAACTCAGTGGACTGTGGTCCCTGTTGCAACGTTGATTTCTATTAGCAGCATAATTGCAGCTGATACTTATGCTTTTGTCGGTGGCAAGGTACTTGTGCTTGTATAATTGAGCAGTTGGACTCTATGTTATCTTTTAATATTTGTATACCATCTTAGATCCTTGCTAATATCATATAACTCCTGAATTCTTTTTCTTTTTGTTGGCCAAAACAAATATATAGTCATATTGCTACCTTGTTTTGTAGAATCTGTCATTTATGGGAAAGTAGAATGTTCCATTCCGTCTTAGGTGTTCTTGAAGAGGGGTTTTCAACATCTTTTTTTTTGTCAGAAAGGCTCCTGTTGACCCCTCCACCATGCTAACTAAATTCGTCCGTAAAATAACTAACTGCTGAACAGTCACGTTCTCTTCAATTTGATGAGTTGTCTCACACTTCAAGGCTGACTAGTATGAGAATTTACTTTTATTATGTGCAGCACTGTTGGTCGACACCACTTACTGCTATTAGTCCCAAGAAGACATGGAAGGGAGTTGCTGCGGGCTTAGGTGGCTGTATAGCCACTTCTGTTATCAAGGATTTTTAGTTGGCCACCATCTTTTCTAAGGTATTTAGTTTTGGAAAATTCTTGTCATTAATTCTTTAATCTACTTCAACATTGGAGTGCAAGAAAGGTGTTTGTTGTGTTGGTATATGCAATGGGTGAACTGTACTGATGTAGTATGGGATAGCTCGGAGTTTCTTATGTGACAATTGACAAACATAATACCTGTCCTCTAAAAGCTATCAGCTGGTTAGTGGTTGAGGGTGATTTGTTTACAAAATCTGAAATGGAGATAGTTTTCCCTTTCTGTTTTATATGACTTTCATTAAGCTAATCATTTCTGAAAGGTTTTTATTATTTTCAGTAACAGTTTCTGGGATGATTATCATTGCAATAGCTTTTGGGATTCTGAACTTCTTTGGTTCTCTTTTTGGTGATTTTACTGAGTCGAGTCTTGGCTTGAATACCTGCAGCACTACTAGATTTAGATGTATACTTTTATGTGAGATTGGTAATTAGGCTACCTACTTGATGCATGTATTTAGGTAGTTGAATCTAGAGTCATGTCTTGGCTCATCCTTGATCGCAATATTATATGGACAACACAGTTAAAGAGCTTCGAAAGGGAAAGGCTTCTAAGTCTATATGTCAATTGTATTGTGTGAAAGTTTTGCTCAGAATGTGTTGTTTTGTCTCTCATATCCATGAATTTTCTTGTTTTTTCTAACCCTTTTTTTTCCCCCCGTGTTTCACATGTTGTAGGTGCAAAAGAAGATATCACTCCAATAAACAAGAAGCACCAAAAAAGGTTACGATATCAGTACATGAAATTAGAAGTACTTCTTTTGTTATGAGCTTGGATTCAATCTTCCATTGCGTGGAACATGGAATATGAACACAATGTAATCTGAATTTTTGGGATATTTATTTAGTGCGATTTTGGATGTATTGATGGTTTAATGATTTTTAGTAGTTTTGAAAGATTTCCCCACCCTTAAAATGTACAAGTATGTGGCATAGAGTGATTCCAAATGCAAGAACAATCTGGTTATGGCAAGCAGCATTCCTGTGGATTTGGAAAAAAAAAAAAAACTTTTCCGGGCATTTTGTAAACGGTAGTAAAGGTCCTGCCAGAATCAGAAAAGTCACCAGCCGTGGACTTTTTCTTGGGTTTTTGTAAACGCCAATAATAGTAACTGTTTCATTTGGTATTCCCAACACCGGCATCCGGGACGTTTTGTAAAAACGCCAGGAAAAACGCCGGGAAGGCTTTTTCCAGCGTTTTTGGCACTTTTGCCGGCGTTTTAAAAACAAAAGTCTTTTTTTTCTTGTAGCGTAACTTACTTTTTTCTGAAATTTGTTATCTTCTGATCTCAATAATTGGCTTGCTGCTTTGTGTAGTTCCCATTGCCGTTGTTGCTTCTTTTAGGAAAATGAAATGAAAAAGCTCACACAGGACTGGTCATTAATAGTGGCGGCACTCTCTTCTTGTCTTGTAAGAACTTTATTATCTTCCGACTTTTCTCCCATTTGTTTCTCGAATCTTAGGCTTCTTTTCTCAACAGAGAATAGATTTTTTTCAGTATGCATATGTGTGTGTGTGTGATGATATCAATATTTGTACTTGTGTTTTTTATATGAAAATCTTGGGCTTCTGACTACATCTTATTGCAAGTGAGATACAGGCAAGCAATGGTAACATATGCTTCTGTGTATTGGTTTAGCAGTCTTCATGTGTTTCTTTTAAACCTGTAACCATCCAGTGTTTCTTCTCTCCTAAGTGTCGCGTCGCATATACTCAACCCCCTTTTTGTTGGTAATTGCAGGTTGTAAGTTCGAATCACAAGAAGGTAAAACGACTTCATCCCCTTCCAGCCAGTGAGGTTACGGATGCCCAGGTATTCATGCAAATGGAGCTTGAGTTTCCACTATGATGTTATTTGGTTTGAAATTGTATCTAACTAATGTACTGTAGTTTTGCACTGTTTTGGTGGAAAATCTACCAAGAGGATCAGTCAACAGAAAATATTCAAAGAATATTTGTCGAAGCTGGAAAGTATGTGTTATTTTTTTCATTTTCTTTTTCATGTTGCCTTATCTTTTGTTTGATCGTTCTCCAATTAATACATTTATTTTAACAGCTTTCTAATAATTTTGAAATTTCAGCATAAAGAATATTTGCATCCGTGATCCACATGTTGCGAGAGAGCCCAAAAAACGCAGAATTGCAGAGAAGCTGCTGAGTGGTAAGGTAAGAATTTAAATTAGATGATCTCTAACGTGTAGCAATTTGGGTGCACTAGAATTGTATCTGTTGGCATTGGTTTTCTTGCTAAAGCTTTAGCCACATGTTTGTCTGGAGTTATCACTTTTGCTTAATATCTGAAAAACTTATTAAAGTTGGTACTCGGTCTGCTGGCTATTCATTTCATGGTAATAGTCTGTTTAAAGAAATAGTGATTCCTAGTAGGTTAACGAGACTACTAGTATAAGGCTAGTAGGTGTAAAGACTACTGATCATGCGAAAAGAAATAGTGATTTCTAATAGGTGTAAAGGCTACTGATCACTAATTGATAAGAACTCTGAAAGTGTGCGTTTGAGATAATGAAATCGGAATAACAGTGGTTCCTATTAGGTTAACGAGACTACTGGCCACAATATGTAGCTCCTATTATAAGGCTACTAGTCACTGAAAAAGTGATTCCTATTAGAGGGCGGCTGACTACTGAGAACGGAATTTGTCAAAATCTTATTAGACCAAGTATCTTTGATGAGTCTTTAACTATATGTTTCTCCGATTCAAAAGAAAGGCCCAATTCATCTTATAAGTCCAGTATTGAGAAATATTTGCTTCCTCGATTGGTTTTGGAACTTGTGGATTCGATGTGACCTCGGTTTCATACGGATTAAAGTTTACGTACTAAATCCGAAACATACTTGTTGTCTCGAATCGATGTTGCAACGGAAAGACAGTGGTTCCTAGTAGGTTAATGAGACTATTGGTGTTTAGACTACTAGTCATGTGAAAAGAAATAGTGATTCGTAGTAGGTGTAAAGACTACTGATAACTAATTGATAAGAACTCTGGCATTTGAGGTAATAAAATCAGAAAGTCAGTGGTTCCTAGTAGGTTAACAAGATTACTGACCACAATATGTAGCTCCTAGTACAAGGCTACAGATCACTAAAAAATGATTCCTATTAGTGCGCTACTGGTTACCGAGCACGGAACTTGTCAAAATCTTGTTAGACTATGTATCTTTGTTAGGTCTAAAACATATGTTGCTCCAATTCAAAAGAAATGCCCAATTCGTCTTATAAGTCAAGCATTATGAAACATTTGTTGCCTCGATTGCTTTTGGATCATGTTTATTCGATTTTATGTCGGTTTAATACGGATCAGAGTTTATGTACTAGCTCTGAAATGTACTTGTTGCCTCGAATCGATGTTGCCTTGTTCTACTATGGATCAAAGCTTTCGTACTAGATACTAGATCCAATAAGTATTTGTTGCCTCGAATCAAGTCTGCATATCTGTTGAGATAAAGGTGTTTTCCTCAATCAACATCTTGGATTCATTCTCTTCTTCAGGGGGTTTATTAACTTTGTTTAATGTTTTGTTAGAATGACTATGAAACTATCTAACATGTTTTTTCCTCAAAGTAGCCAAAATGTGGGTTTCTTCCATTTTCAAGATATATATCTGAGGGAAATGTCGTTAAAAAGATAATAGCCTGCTTCAGAATGCACCAGTCATTGAAATTGCATGAAAGAGAGGTACATTTTGTTTTCCCACTTTTTCTCATTGATTGTAAGCTGATAATGAGAAAGCTCTTATTCAAGTGTGAAATTCATGTATTCAATATAATTCCACCGTTCTTTCTTATAGATCTGATGCAGTCACTTATTTGATAGTCATTTTAGGTTATTGTCTCAACAGGGTCATTTTTCTCCGCAGGTATCAGAAATAAGTGAATAAAGCAATCAAGGCCCTCTTTGTTACTCCTCAGAACAACTTCCGTGTTTTCTTGAATGGTTCCGTAATATATGGAGGCTTAGGTGGTGGGGAAAGACGACGTTCTCAGGTCTGTTATTCGGACAGATGATGGTGGCCTATGCACGATGAATTTCCTACACCTTGTTGCTGAAACTGTTTTCAGATCAGATTACTAGATCAGCTTCTCAAACTTCAGAAACTGGATGTCTGACTTAGAAGGTGCAATTCATGCCTATTACAACTTTATTTCTCAGCCTTGTACGGTGTGTAGAGATTTGGGTGAAGACAAAGTGTCGGACAGATACAAGTATCTGCATTCATTGTCTTTGGATGAAACCTTCAAAATTAAACTATTTGATAGCTGCACCTACAAAGGACTTGAGCATGATGATTTGTTTTCGGCCAAGGAAAGAGAAGGATACAGAATCTTCATATAGTAGTGTATTTCTAAAGTCAACCAACCAGATATTCGATTACAAGGTATGCAGCAACGCCAGACATCATTTAAAATCTCAGCATTTAAAAAAGCAGCATGTGTGACTGACTGGTGTCAACTTAAGTTAGGGATGATTGTGCATCATATGGTTTTCAGAAACCCTGAAGCATGGGTCTTACATAGGATCGAATGGTAGTTTGGTACAGTATCTTTTTTGTTTATTGTTTGTTGTATTTTGCTTGCTGTTTTCATGATCATAAAACATGGAACTTGTTGCCAAACTGTATCTGTTTTCATAGAATTTGTCGAAAACAACCTGTTTGTTTATAAAATCATGAAAAAGATTTTTATTCGTTCCCGAAATTGTCGATGCTCAAACATTTGAAAACGAAAGGTGTTTTTGTTTTCAAAGAGAGCGTTTGAAAGTGTTGAATAGCAACCAAGCATTAGCCATTGCCATTTTTCACATTAAAAATGGATGACACCTTATGAGTGGAATCTCTGTTTTAAAGAGAAAAAGGAGGCAAAATTTTGAAATTCCCTGTTAATCATGGGTAACTTTTAAATATGGCACAAAACCAAAAGCCAAATGTTTAGGATTCTATGTACTAAACCAAGGGCCCGTTTGGTTCGCTAGCTTATTTGCTTATTTAATGCAAAATATGCTAATTTTTTTTGGCTACAATTAGATTATTAGCTTTAATTCTTGTGGGAGAATGAGGGAATAAGACATTACTTGAGTGAAATGCAAATAAGATGGTGAAACTAAGGAGCCCTGAGCCCCTGACTGATCTCATATTTGCATGTGTTATGAATCTATGGGTATCTTGGTGTATCACTAGTGTTATATTACATTTCCATATGATAGGTGGTGATTTTATCTCCTGATGCTCTCATTAAGTACTGCTGTGGTGCATCAGACAGTGGCTAAATTTCAAATCATCAAGTTTCTAATGCATAAATAATATTTTTTCCAGTGAATAGGGTCTTTTCCTGCCATATGTATAGCTTACAGAAGTTGCTATTTTCTAGGCATTTTTTATTGAGCTCGATATGAAGCCTTTGAATAAGATGGAACACTATTATGAATTAGACCAGCAGATAGTCAGCTGCAACGCTCACATTTATTTATTTATTTGCTCGGCAAAAGGAAAATTTTTATTGAGCTCGACAAGGGTACATCGAGAGAGGAGGCCACTTAGGTCCCACCCCAAAAAAGGAGCAAGAGACCAAATGGCAAAAGGGAAACGAACTACAAAAAAAACAGAGGGGACACTTCCAACAATTCAGTTGGAGGTGCAAAACTTCGAAATCACAACACTCCCAAAATTCTACAGGCAAATCCTCTTACGCCTTATCACCTCTATGCCCCTTTTGAAGTCTTCCACTGAGTATTCCGTAACATTAAACTTTGCCTTGATCCAAAACGCCACTCTAGTTTTGATCAAGTCCACAACTTCCGCTACATCTGGATGCTTGTTACTAAAGATAACCTCATTTCTGGCAGTCCAGATTGACCATAAACCTGCATACAAAATTGATTCCCAGCATTTCTTTTCCAGGTTTTTGAAAGAGTTTTTAAACCATATTGCTATGAAGTCCATAATTGTTGGAGGACAGATCCATAGAACGCCCCACCACATCAATATACCCGTCCACACTTCCCACGAGAATCTGCAGTTGAGTAGTAGGTGTCTTGGGGTTTCGCAAGTCTCTGCACAAAGGGGGCACTCTTGCGCCCCTTCATCAAAAATTAATCCTCGGCTCGCCAAAACAGATCTCGAAGCAATTTTGTCTGGAGCCGCCATCCAAACAAACACCTCCACTATAGGGGGGGGAGGTTCTTCCAAATACGGTGAAGGTTTGAATCTTCATTACAGTTGAGTTCCTCCCATTTGGTGTAGGCTGATCCTACAGAGAAAGAGTTGCTCTTGTCCTTGGTCCACAATAACCTGTCATCTAGATCCCTTACTAAGTTGATCTCTGCCAGCTTGTGTTGTAACTGAAGCAAACTCGCCTTCTCCCTATCAAATAAGTCCCATCTGAAATTAAGTGACCACCAGCCAAGTGTTGAGCTCTGTCCTATGTCAGCAATTCTGGTATCTTGTTGTAAGGATGCCGCATAAAGTCTAGGATATTGGCTGCTGAGAGGAGTCTCCCCAAGCCACTTGTGCTCCCAGAATTTTGTTAGGTTGCCCGATTTGACCTCAATCTTGAAACCGTCATGAAGGAACTTGCCAATTTCGAGGAGATATCACCCACTGAACAGATATCTTTCCAAACAATTGACGATCTTGAAGGCACTGGGAGCTGCGGTAACCATTCACGATTATCCAGCCCGTACTTCATAGAGATCACCTTATGCCATAAAGCTCCTTTCTCCTTGTAGAATCTCCACCACCATTTCGCAAGGAGAGATAAGTTGTGATCCAGAAGTTTCTTGATACCTAAACCACCCCTTTTCCTGCTTTTCGACAAGCAGCTCCATTTTACCAAGTGTAACTTCTTTTTTTCCAATGTGTCTCCCCAGAAGAATTGCCTACCCCTTTTCCTGCTTTTCGACAAGCAGCTCCATTTTACCAAGTGTAACTCCTTTTTTTCCAATGTGTCTCCCCAGAAGAATTGCCTTTGAATTTTCTCAATTGACTTGGCCACAGCGATAGGCATTTTGAACAAAGACATAAAGTAGGTAGGTAAATTGCTCAGAGATGATTTAATCTTGAGTTAATTTACCCCCTTTGGTCGTGCGCCTCCCTTTCCATGTTGAAAGTTTCTGCTTTATCCTATCCACAATAGGCTGCCATGTAGTAATTCTTCTTGGGCTTGCACCTAGAGGAAGTCCAAGGTACTTCAGAGGAAGTTTGTCCGCTCTACACCCCATTATGTTGGCCATTTGGGTAATAGTAGCTTCTGGAATGCCTACGCCACACATTACACTCTTCGAGAAGTTTACTTTAAGCCCGGACAGCAACTGAAAACATCTCAGAATTCTTTTGATATTGCTAATTTCCTCTGTGTTGTTATTGCAGAAAATGATGGTGTCATCTGCATATTGGAGATGTGTTAGAATAAGACCCCCATTCCCAATACTCACGCCATTAATCAGCCCCACTTCCTTTGCCCTCTCCATTAGAACATTTAAGGCTTCAGCCACTATGGTAAAAAGAAAAGGGGATAAAGGGTCTCCCTGTCTTATACCTTTTTGGGATCTGAACTCATTAGTAGCAGAACCTTTTATAAGCACAGAAAATGAGACAGATGAGATACATTCCTTCACCCATGAGCACCATTTGACTCCAAAACCCACCTTGTGCAACATATCCATAAGAAACTCCCAATTTACAGTATCGTAAGCCTTTTCAAAAACAAGTTTTAGGATCAGACCGCTTTGGTGACTATGCTTCCAGTCAGTGATTAAAAAATCGCGCCTAGGCGAGGCGAGGCGTGAGGCGAGCCTGTGACGCCTCATAGGAGTGAGGCGAGGCGAGGTTGAGTGAGGCGGGCGACTAGTCGTGAGTCGAACTACTAGTCGTGAAGTGTGAGGCGACTTAAAAATCACGCCTAGGCATCGTTAGGGCAAAAATGCGATCTGATCTTATATTCCAAAAACCGTGATCAGATCTTCTCACATACCTCTGCTTCTCTCCTCTGCTTCACTCCTCTGTGGCGTCAAACGGTCAAAGACAGCCACCACGATCAGATCAAATCTCAGAGGTAAGATCAGCCCTCTCTCTCTCTCTCTCTTTCTCAGTCGCACAACCAGCCACCCACGATCTAATCTTGTTTTCTTCTTCTTTTTGCTGACAGGGTGTGTGACTGTGTGTGTCTATATATATACATATATGTGTATGTGCTGGGTCCTTTTTTTTTTCCAAGTCAATCATCAATGTAATAAGACCTTTCTAAAGAGAAGCAGACATGGCCTACACGAATACTATTACTGTACTGAGTATTGTACTGTACTGAGTATTTTATTTGTCTTTTATATGTTTACTAGTTAGTGGTTGTATATTATATATATATTCCTAGTTAGTGGGGTGTATATAATATAGTATATTCTAGTTAGTGGAGTGTATATATATATTGTGGGAGATGTGTTATATAGAGAGTCCAGACAACAGAGTATATAAAAGTCTTTTACCCAAAAAAAGAGCAAAAAATATAGTCTAATAAACTTCTTTTTAAGTAGTGTATTGCATATTTAGATCACAAGATCATTATTCAAACTTGAAATCGACATTTTTTATGCATTTTTAAGAATTTGACTAAATCGGAGCGATTCACGATTTGATACAATTCACGATTCGCAAATGGATTGTTGGTTATTATGCAATATGGTGTTGTTTATTCTTGTTTTGATGGTAGGAGTGAATATTGGTCATTTATGTAGTTTATATTTCTTTTTTTTTAAACGCTCGCCTCGCTTGAATGAGGCGCTCGCCTCGCCTCGCTTCAATGAGGGCTTTGTCGCTTCGCGTATTTAAATCACTGCTTCCAGTGATGGATTACCTCATTCGCTATCAAGACCCCATCGAGAATTTGCCTGCCATTGACAAACGCAGTTTGAGCTTCCCCAATAAGAGCTGGAAGGGTCTTCTTAAGTCTGTTTGCTAAAACCTTTGCCAACAATTTGTATAAGCCACCCACCATACTTATTGGTCTGAATTCCAGAAATTTTAAGGGTCCATCAACCTCAGGTATTAAAGCAAGGAAAGTAGAGTTAATACCTGAAACTAGTTTGGCATTGGAGTGGAACTCTGCAAAAAAATCCAAGACATCCTTTTTCATGAAGGGCCATGCTTTCTTAAAGAAAGAGAAATTAAATCCGTCTGGCCCAGGTGCTTTGAGCGGACTGCAGCTCTCTAGGGCCAAAGAAATTTCAGCTGCTTCAAAATGTGTTTCCATCTCAGCCGACAAGTCTCCATTTAATCTTATGTGGAAGACACCCCCTAGAGTAGGTCTGATATCATCCCTCTCTTTAAAGATGGAGTTGAAGTATTTCACAGCTGCTTCTTTGATCATTGTTGGTTCTTCCACCCAACCCTCATCATCTTTAATTGCTCCAATGATGTTCTTGTGGAATCTTTGATTCGCAACTGAGTGAAAGAACCTGGTATTCTTGTTGCCCAGTTTGAGCCATTTCACCCTTGATTTTTGTCTCCACAAAGTTTCAGCTAGCCTTGACCATTTCCAGAATTCTGCTCTGACATGACTTCTTTCCTCTTTCTCTGCAGTGGATAGATTTCTACTTTCCCACAGAAGGTCTAGTTGCTCAAGTCTAGATTCAAAATCTTGAATCTTCCTGTTCACATCTCCAAATTCTTCCTTGTTCCAGGTCTTTAAAGCTTTCTTAACCTCTTGTAGTTTACGAACCACCCTAAAACCAGCCCACCCTTGCACATTACTGGCATTCCAAGTTTCCTTGGCCAGCTTCATACATTTAGGGTCTGAGAGCCACATATCCATAAATCTGAAAGGTTTAGGCCCCCAATCACGATTGTCATCTGAGATCATGATTGGGCAGTGATCCGAAATAGGTCTATGTAGTCCCCACTGTATCATCTTAAATTGGAGTAGGAAATCCAAGGACATAAGGAACCTATCCAGCCTACTGTGGATAGTTTTTGTGTGGGGAATTTTTTATCCCTTCATTATTCTAAGATCCAGTCATTGCTTCCCTTCTGATTTCACACTTAGAATAGACATGCCGAAACAAACAAACCTGGCCTTCGGTCCAAATGCATTCTTTTTTTATTGTTTCTTCTAATCAAAATGAGCCACCTTATTTAAACTTTAGCCTTCTGTAATTCTCATTTTAAAGAAGAGTTAATGCATTTATTTCTCCTGGCATAATGTTTTATTTTGTTCACTGTTAACTTCAAAACTTTTGTTTTGTTGGAACTCTATCATCCTTCACACAACTGGATCCAAGCTCGGTGAGTGGGGGAGGGGTGCAGTAGATGCACAGTGCTGTTATTATTTCTATCGCGGCCTTTGAAATTATGTCCTTGGGATTAACCCTAATCAATACTCTTGTATAAAAAGAGCCAACGATGGCAAGCCAAGCCACATGATGAAAATACAAAATTGCTCTTTAAAGCTTTGTCTGCCATTTTGTTCTTGCACGTGTTGAGGTGGGGTTAGTTTAGGTATTGTATATTTTCCTTATTTCAATCAATTACCTTGTACTTCCTCAGCTGTCCTCCTGGATTTCCGGCCAATTTCCTCCTGGATTTGCTGGATTTTGTGTGGCTCGAGAAAAGCTATTGATCAAAGAAGAAAGTTAAATCTCCCAACCATCTCTCTCTCAATTGCTGCCAAACGATGGTTTCTTTCTACAAACTCCGTCGCATCGCCGGCGATATGTATGTCGACGCCAGTACTGGGTTTCTCTCTCTTGTCGGTTCGAAAAGGTATTTTTTTCCGTCCCTTGAATTCATTATTCTTCTGTACTTGATCTCTCCATAGTAAGTACGTAGATATGGACATATGTAGTAATCGTTGTAGGATCACCGATTTCTAGGGTTTCGAAGTGGCCATGCCTTGAAATCGAAGGAAAACGATAGCAGAACAGAAGAGGAATTGTGAAACTGGTTTCTGTTATACATCCTGCTTAGGTTATGGGTGAATATCGGAGGAAGGAGGAATAATTCTGTTTCGTGGAGTACTATTGTGCTTATTATTCCTTCTTCAACGACATTGTAAATGGAGGAGAACAGCTTTGTGTAAGTTTAGCTCCCTTGCTTTTTCATTACTACTATTGAAATGTGAAACCCCTTATTGATTTCTTTGATTTCGTAACACTTCTATCAAATGGCCGCACTGTCTGTTTTGACCTCTTTTATTTGCTTTTCTCTACCAGTGTAAGCATCAATTAGCTGCAAGACTTGCAGCATCACTAGGAGCTTGCGTCGACGTTAAGGTGTCCGACAAGCAACAAGCTCTTCTTCTTTCCAAGCTTTGACTATTTCTGAGAGGCTAAATTTGCATTTGGAATCAAGTAGGTAATCGGTGAAAATGTTGCGTCCCTTCATATCTTACGTTTTTCACTTTGTAAGGAAGTAACTTTGGGTTTGTAGCACAATATCTAGGTTTTATACGCTTTTAAACAGCTACTATAAGTTTATTTATCAAAGAAAAAAAAACAAAAACAAAAAACAGCTACAAGTTTTATGCAGTTCGTTAATGCTGGAAATATATGTGTAACCACCATAATGAGAGAATTATGGTAGTTACCTAGAGGCCTAGAGATTTTATAGCAGTTACCTATTGATGTAATGGTAGAGCGCCAACCCCAAGTGATTGGGACATGAGGCTCGGTTTGGTTTGGTTTGGTTTAGATCAGATTATTAGAGCTATTTACTAGAGCTATTTACTGGACAACAAGTGACAAATAGAATTCTGTTTTTGGTTCTATTTGGAACTTCCTCATAGGTTATGGTCTACATTTATGAGTTGATTTTTTCTTTACTTAACTGCTCTAAAAGAGAATGTCTTCTGCTAATGATTGTTAGCCACCACAGCTTATCAGAAAGAGCTGGAAATTCATGCTTTCGATTATGCAAAGAGAAACTGGAAGTTATTACAGAGGTTTTCCAAGCTCAGCAGCAGACTGCTATGGTTTGCAACATTGTGGGACATGTGACAGGACTATTTTCAGAATCCCAATATGTTGCTCTTGATAAGCTTTCTGGAACTCAAAAGGTATTCTTCTTTGATCACTTTTGGATTGTTTTCTTCCCTACTTCCATTTCTTTCCTATATATTCTTCTCATTCTCTCCTTATTCTGGCAGAAGAGGCCTCATCCTCTAAACAAACTATTACGTACCATAATTTCAACTTGGGAAGCGGTCGGTTTCCATGGGAGGAGTGGCATGTACTTGGATGCCACTGGAGTCCACATGCAGCACTGGTTAGACCCTCCACATACTTTTGGATTTGCTGATTGGGACTTGTGGGCACACGCCCCAAAGTCCAAAATAGGGTGTCTACGGGACTCTGATTGCGTCTATTTGACCATTGAGGTTGTGTCCGGATCATGGAACTGTGACGGGTTCTGCGACTGCTGTACTTTTTTTTGAACGGAAGAAACTTCTCGAATGCTACTTGGGATCAAGGATTTGTATGGAGATTTATGGAGGGAAAGAAAATGTAAAGCAAAATATATGAAGATGAGGAAGTGAGACTAAGTGTGTTTCTTTGGTTCCTATCCAGCATTCTCCAATATTATTCAGGGAAATGCTATCCAAATAGAATATATGAGCAGAATGATGTGGCATTGGGATAGCCAAGTCATCAATTAAAAAAAGACAGGATTTTGCTTGTTAAATGAGGGGAACTGATTTACTGATCATTATGTATTCCGAAAAGAAGAAATGATTAATAGGCATCCTGCCTATTCTGTTTGTAGAAGTTCATCTGCAACCCATTGTTCATCTGCAATATATTGATCTCATTTTTCTCTGACGACATGTCTCTACGGTCTTGTCCATTGTCAAACCAGGCTGCTCTTTCATACAAGGTATTTTCCCAAACTTTTCACATTATTTGGCTTATCATTTTTGTAACATTCATGTGTTGCTCTGTTCTCTTGTCTCCCTCAAAGCGTTTAAATCAGGATTGGAATCGTCTCCATTTCATGTCGTAGCACTCCATCCCTGCGCTAATTGATGCACAGTCCATGTAATGCCACTTTCGCCAAATAGACCCGGATATCTAGAAAAATTTTACAATTCGGGTTTTGTGCCAATTTTTGAAAATCTGATTGAAATGGCATATCTGACTTTAATTAGACCATCGTTTTGCTTTTCATATGATGTAGATTGAAATGGATAGGATCTTCAAGTGGATGGTTTCGTGCTCCTCCGTTGTTTGGTTTCTAATGTTTTTTGGCCATTACTTTGAAGAACCAAAGGTTGCTCCAGTGCTCCTTACTGATCATAAACAAAGAAGGCTTCTTCAAAAGGTTCCTTGGATTTCTAATTGATGCTTGTTTGTTTCTGGTATATTTGGTTTGGTTTATTCTGTTTTAAGGTCAAGCATGTTCTCTTAAATTTTTCGTACCAAGCAAGCATGAATCATATGGTTGAACTATTTTAGTTGTGTTCTTTTTAAATTTCAATTCCTATTTGACATGTTAAAAAGTTTGTAAAGTCCATCTCTGACAGAAGAAAGTTCATTACAGGTTAGTCCAGTTATTTCCTCCATCTGTAGAGGTAGCCAATCATAGCACTGAGTTACCTTCTTGCACCACGTACAGGTACATTTTCAGTGGCAATTGAATACAATGACAGGCATACGTAGGTTGTGGAGCTAACTACTTCATCTGTAGAGGTGCTTTAAGCGACTCTATGGACATCAATGGACCGCAGATGTTAATTAAAGCACATAAATTAACAAGTGTATGTCCCTTTTTTATTATTCTGCAATTTTGAATGACCTACTTCGACAACTTAGTTTTTTTCTCTTTGCTTTTCATGAACAGACATTGAAGGTGGAGGAAATGATCTGTTTGGTTTGGAAAAGCTCTTCGTTTTGTTGGCCGCTTGCTAAGCTTTTCTTTTTACTGAGCAAAATGGGTAAAGAGAGGGCAATCAGTGCTTCAGAAACCGGAAACACTCCTGGCTCGACTGCAGGAGCCCCTACCCGCTAAAGAGCCAGAAAATATGGCCTAGACGGACCCGACAATGGCAGGTACCACTGAGACTGATCTGTAGGCCCTCCTTCACGAAATAAAACCCACTGGTTTCTAAAGCTCTTCTGTTCTTTTGATGATGCATGAGATTTTTGGAGTTTCAGGATCTATTAGGCGTCCGAGATACCAGTTGTTAAATTGATACTGTCTGTTGAAACATTGGGATAATTACATTAATGAACACTGCATCCCAGATGATTTATATACGTTTGACTACTGCAGTCCATCTCTTGTTGAACAGAATGATGTTAAGCTACTGATTTATTTTGGAAGATACTGATTTCAGTGAGCTTTTCATGTCAATTATTGCCTGCAAATTTTTGCACTACTTGTATGAGACAAGGCTCGAAAGTGAAGTTGCCTAAAGGAAGGGTGCCAAAATGACCACATGCTGGATGGCTAACAAAATTTGAGAACTAATAAAACAAAATAAGGTCAAAGTCTCGTTTCTCACATCATGGGGTGATAAAACAGTCACATATTAACTGCTGAAATGTCCAAATAAGATGAATTTCGGAGGGACTTTTCGGTTGCCTCGGGAGACCCTCCGACTGCCCCAAATTCATTCACCTCCGAAATAAGAACAAAAAACATATGTATATTAACTTCCCGACTACCAATTAAATCAATGAGCACGCAGAAACGTGCGAAGCACGAGCATTACACTAGTGGTTTCAAAGATTCTAGCAATTCCAGGTCAGGTTGGCTAAATTTGTAGTTTGGGGATCTAGTAATACATCATCGAGCATGAAAGAGCCTAATGATCCCTTTGTGTTGATGAGAACTGCAATTTTTGTTCTCTGTGGGAGCCATTTTTATGTTCTAGTGCAGTGTCTTTGCGGAGACAAAACTCGTGCTTTTCTCAGATGAGGCGTGTGTTGGTTGTGGGTCCATTAGTTTAGTGACTATAACTCGTGATTTTAAAGAATGTACCCTTGGCCCTTGTCTTCTTTATTGGTACAATAGAAATATCTTTTGATCATCTTCTTTCTGTTAGGCACCCACACTGATAGGCAATTTGATGTTAGAGGGTTCCTCCATGATTATGTTGGTGAAATTTAAACTTCGATATCTACATGCAGGATGATTTGGGGCGTGCAACTCCTGGCTCTAGAAATCCTTTGCGTACTGCCAGCTGTAATGCTTTTGAGAACGGTGAGGCCTTTGATTCTTCTGAAGCTGAGTTGGCTCATGTGCGTAGAAAATTGGCATCTCCAAATCCTATCCAATCCAATGTAAATGTTCAGAGCTCATCTGATGGGAGAAATGTTGGCCTACCTGTATCATATTCCTATGCTGCGATTTTGGGTGGTTCCTTAACCTGAAGCACCACCCCCGATCCCCAACTCATTGCTTGGGCTCCTAGCCCTTGCCTTGCTCCTTTTTGTGGAGAGAGAGTAAACATGTCTGAAAGAGAAGCCTTAATAGTCCAATCTCATTCAACAGTGTCTCAGCTTCGGCCACAGAGTCTGCTGATCTGGTCTCCACTTTATCTTGCATGAACCTTTCAAATGCTATGATAGATGTAGAGAAGTATTTACCACCACAGATCGAACATGATGAGGATGATCCCCAATACCTATCTCTTCAATTTGCAAAGCAGTCCGAATCATGTTACGCAGCAGCATCCATAAGCGAACAAATCTGAATCTGGGCATTTTCACGTCTTTTGCCGAGCAGTCAGCAAAAACGTCTTATCCAGATTTGCACACGAGCAATGGGGCTCTGCATAGAACCACTGCTTCTTCCAATAAATCGTACATGAAAGGATCTTCTACTTCTATGCTTAACAGCAAAGGAAGCTTATCTTCTCACTATCAGCATATGGATGCTACTAATTCTTCGTTTCTGAACTATGGTTTAGGTGAGTACTCTGTAAATACTGGCACTTCTAACACGCCACCTTTATTCGAAATTGGTGCTGCAGCATCACCTATGGCATCCCCTGGAATGGACTCTAGGATGTTAGGCGGAGGTTTGCCTTTTGGATCAAATGTGAACCCTGGTGCATCAGAATCACCTCATTTCAACAGAATTGGAACCAGGTGGGACCACTGGTGGATCCCGTGTATCTTCAGTACTTGAGGACGGCAGAGTATGCGGCAGGACAATCTGCTCATATTTATGATCCCTACCTGGATGCAAATTACTTGGGGAATTCTTAAATGGATTTACTCCAGAGTTCTGTGCTATCACCTCAGAAATCGCAATATGGCGGTCCCATTGGCACAAATCTGGTGGTTCTAATCACCACGGTTACTATGGAACTCCTGCATATGGGGTTGGTTTGTCATATCCTAGGAGTCCTTTGGCTAGTCTTGTCATTCCAAACTCTCCTGTTGGATTAAATATGCAATACCCTACTGGGATAAGAAACTTAGGTGGGGGTGTGATGGGACCTTGGCACTTACAGACTGGTTCTAATGTGGAAGATAGCTTCGCATAATCTTTGCTGGAAGAGTTTAAGAGCAATAAAGCCAAGTGTTCTGAACTTTCTGAAATTGCGGGTCATGTCATTGAGTTCAGGTATGTGCTTTTTTTTTTCTTTTTTTTTGGTCTTGAATACTATTTGATCACGGCGAATTCTAATGGTGATGAAACATTTTGTAAAAAGGTGCAGATCAATATGGAAGCCGATTCAATCAACGAAAGCTCGAAATAGCTACAACAGATGAGGTAACCATGGTTTTTGAGGAAATCATTCCCCAAGCTCTTACTTTGATGACTGATGTGTTTGGTAATTATGTAGTTCAATAACACACAACACCACATAAATTGCAGAGACTGCTGAACACACGAATCAGACATAATTGTGGTTTTAAACTCTTTGTAGATTTTAGACAAGTGACTATTATATAATTTCAGTTTTTCGAGCATGGAATTGGCATCCCAGAGGAGAGAACTGCCTAGCAAGCTTTTTGGAAATGTGCTGACCCTTAGCCTTCTAATGTATGGTTTTCAAGTGATCCAGAAGGTATCATCTAATGTCATACTTCTTTTCATGTTGCTAAATGTCGCTCATGGTTAATTTTTTATATTGATCCTTTTCGTTTAACCCACATTAGATCTTCTCGGAACCCTATATGTGGCTTTGGCATGTTTGCGATCTTACATTTCGGTTAAATTGTTATAATTCCATCCATTCCCTTGTTTTCGGTCCGGAAGTTTTGATAAACACATGACGGTTAGTTGGTGTGTAGACTACTAGTCATGTGAAAGGAAAGTGATTCCTAGGAGGTGTAAAGACTACTGAACACTAGTAGGTTTAATACCGATCAGAGTTTACGTGAAACATACTTGTTGCCTCAAATCAATGTTGCCTCGATCTACTATGGATCAAAGCTTACGTACTAGATACTAGATCCAATAAGTATTTGTTGTCTCAAATCAATGTCGTCCTGATTGCAAGAGTTGGATCAATTTTATAGATCCAAAAATATGTTTGTTGCTTCGGTTGGAAATAAAAGGACCATGTTTGCTTCATGAGATGGAGATAAAGAAGTGTTTTCTACTTTCTAGTTGCGTATGACTGTTAACCACGAGAAAAACACATGACTGATAGTAGGTGTTTAGATTACTTGTGATGTGTTTTTCTAAATAGTGAAACACATGATGGTTAATAGGTGTGTAGACTACTAGTCATGTGAAAAGAAATAGTGATTTGTAGTAGGTGTAAAGAATAATAATCACTAATTGATAAGAACTCTCAAAGTGTGCATTTGAGATAATGAAATCAGTAAGACAGTGGTTCCTAGTAGGTTAATGAGAGTACTAGCCACAATATGTAGCTCCTAGTATAAGGCTACCTGTCATTGAAAAAGTGATTACTATTAGAGGGCTACTGCTACTGAGAACGGAACTTGTCAAAATCCTTTTAGATGATGTACCTTTGATGGGTCTAAAACAAATGTTGCTCCGATTCCAAAGAAAGGCCGAATTTATTCTATAAGTCCAGTATGATGAAACATTTGTTGCCTTGATTGCTTTTGGAACATCTGTATTCGATTTTACGTCAGTATAATACCGATTAAAGTCTACGTACTAGCTCTGAAATGTACTTGTTGCCCCAAATCTATGTTGCCTCGATCCTTTATGGATCAAAGCTTACATACTAGATAGTAGATTCAATAAGTATTTGTTGCCTTGAATCAATGTCGCCCTGATTGCAAGAGTTGGATATTTTGTATAGATCAAGAAATATATTTGTTGCTTCAGTTGGAAATAAAAGGATCATGTTTGGTTAATGAGATGGAAATAAACAAGTGGTTCCTACTTCCTAGTAGCGTATGACTGCTAGCCACGAGAAAAACATATGACGGTTAGTAGGTGTTTAGACTACTAGTCATGTTAAAAGAAATAGTGATTCCTAGTAGGTGGAAAGACTACTGATCATTAATTGATAAGATCTTTGAAAGTGTGCATTTGAGAACATATGTATTCGATTTCAACTGTCACGGGGCTGTATTTCGCCTACAGATTCTGCCCGTGATGGCACCAAGTTTGCCAGCAACTTGGTCTCAGCCAACTAGTGTTTACTCACACACCCGATAAGTTTGAACGTCTAGAAACACACACAAGAGTTACGGGGACCGTCCCAACCTTTATTAAGCACCAACTTACAAAGGAAACACTCAAGAGTCTAGACAGAACATCCCTCTACCTTAGGCTACGAAAATGCCTTGCCTATATAGGCTTACAATCATAAAAACGTGGCCACTAAGTACATGAGATCATGGGGCAAGCCCACGATCTTGCAGTTGACACCCCCAACTGCCCTAGGGCTGTGCTGGTTTTGCCAGAATCTGCCAGCACACTGAAATCGGAAACTGCTTGGCTGTAACTGTCGATAACTACCCGTTTCTGCTTTGGACACCTGTCCCATGCTTCCAGCAACATGTGCAGCCCGTTTCTGCCTTGGACACCTGTCCCATGCTCCCACGAACATGTGCAGAATGCTGTTTAACCGTTAATAACCGGTTTGCCTGAGCCAACTCGAGGCTACCTGGCCAATTTCGTGATCCAACCCCAGCTCCCAATACTTAGCTGTTTTTCTCGATTGCCTTGTCCCACAAGCCTGCTTCCCGTTTAGCATCCATGCCTCGATCTCATCGGGCCTTCACGTGCATCACGACTGCCACTTGTCTAAGGGACCAGTGCCGACACCAACCGACATCATCGGGTCACCTTGTGAAGACATGCCTGCCTCATGCCTTTGTTTCCACCGGTTGGCTAGGGTGTAAGGTGCCACTGCTAGCCAAGCTTAGCCAGCCTTGGAAATCAAGGTGCTAACAAACCACCCCCACCAGAGGAAGCCGACGTCCTCGTCGGTAAGGCCCGTAAGTACTCCAACACTTGCTTCTGAGACTGCCACAAAGTTCCATCCGTTTCCCATGTAGCCTCCGAGTCTTGCCCATTTTCACATTTCGCTAAACAGGAGGTTCTCCCATTTGCCACGCTCTGCCCTTTCGCCTTATCATCCAGAATCCCGTGCATCTCGTGCATCTGAACCACGAGAGAAGCCTGTTGAGCTTATTTTCTTCCAGCAACTACCAAGTCTGGAAAATTCTGCACTTGAATTGCCGATAGCCAGCCACCCGTTCCTTCCCTTGCCCGCTTGCTCTTCTGCCTTGGAACAACGCGGCACAAAACATGGCCGTTTCTCATCAGCAATCAAAATTCCACCGAGATGTGGCATCACAGCCACTTTTGCTGCCACAAAGAACTCATTACCCAGTATAAGTTCGAAGTCGTCAAGTGGATACACCATCAAATCCACTTGCCCGTTCCAGTCCCTGATCCTCAAAGCGACATTGCCCGTCATTCCATGCCCCACATGTGCATTGGAATTCGATCTGATTGAAACTTTCAACGACTTTTAATCCGAGGGACTGCACCACCCGTTTTGAAACAAAGTTGTGTGTGGCCCCGTGTCCACTAAAGCCAACACTTCAGTTTCACAAAGCAACACTTTGACATACATCAGCCCCGTTCTTTGCGAGGTTAATGCCTTGTCTGCATGAATCACGTTGAGCAATTGCATAGGGTTGACCCGAACATGCACTTCGGGGTCTGAATCACCATCTTTCCCTTCATCCACGCAAATAGCATTGAGCTTTTCGTGCTTTGGGCAATCCTTTGCCCGATGAGGCCCATCGCAAATGAAACAACCCTTGCTGAAATTCCGTTTGCCTTGCCGTTTGTCCTCCACAATCGATTCTAATTTCTGACCCTTGTCTTTCTGACTCTTATCCCATTTCTTTGAACCAGATTTTGACATGCTAGATTCTGAAGAATTGGATTTGCCCGTCAGTTTGAAATCTGCCAACCCGTCGGCAGCAATAGTCATGTGAAAAGCAATAGTGATACCTAGTATGTGTAAAGACTACTGATCACTAATTGATAAGAACTCTGAAAGTGTGCATTTGAGATAATGAAATCGGAAAGACAGTGGTTCATAGTTGGTTAACGAGAGTACTAGCCACAATATGTAGCTCCTAATATAAGACTGCTATTCACTGAAAAAGTGATTCCTATTAGAGGGCTATTGGCTACCGAGAATGGAACTTGTCAACATCTTGTTAGACCATGTACTTTTGATGGGTCTAAAACATATTTTGCTCCGATTCAAAAGAATGACCCAATTTGTCCTATAAGTTCAGTATTAAGAAACATTTGTTGCCTCCATTGCTTTTGGAACATGTGTATTTGATTTTACCAGTTTAATATGGATCAGAGTTTACGTACTAGCTCTGAAATGTATTTGTTGCCTCGAGTCGATGTTGCCTCGATTGACTAAGGATCAAAGCTTAGGTACTAGATCTAGTAAGTATTTGTTGCCTCGAATAATTGTCACTTTTATTGTATGAGTTGGATCAATTTTATAGATCCAGAATTTCAGATATATGCTTGTTACTTCGGTTGAAAATAAAAGAACAATATTTGCTTGATGAGATGGAAATAAAGAATTGGTTCCTACTTAGTAGCGTATGACTGCTAGCCACGAAAAAAACACATGACGGTTAGTAGGCGTTTAGGCTACTAGTCATGTGAAGGAAAAATAGTGAAACACATGACGATTAGTAGGTGTTTGTAGACACCCCAATTTGGCTAAACAGATATCTCGGGTCCCACCTTGGAAACCATCCCGATGATGAATAGGATATGTGATTATTGTGATTGACTTCTTGTAAGCCCGAGGGACTTTGTAAGTACTTTTAGCCACTTAGAGTCCCCGATCCTGGGCCAAAAGGTCTTTTTAGAAAGAAATACAGTTTTCTAGAGAAATTGATCCGCTGGCCGCCAGATCGTTGTGCTGGCTGCCATTTCCTTCTTTTTCCCCGTGGAATCTTTACAGTCCAAATCTCCCAGAGATATCTTTTGCTCGCCCGCGAGATGCATTTCTTGGCCGCCACATCTTCTACGCGGCCGCTAGATCATTTTGCCCAGAATCCTGGAACATTCTGTCATCGTTTGATCCGAGAATGAACCCTAGCAGCCGGTTAGCGTTACTTCGGGGCTACAAAAAACACTTCCATGTAGAGGTCTTGTTGCCCTATACTTTTATGTTAATTCGTGCATCGTGATTGGCCGGAGTGAGTCATCCCATGGCTATATAAGGAGAACCGTAGGGTTCCGAAATTACAACACATTCGCCCCCGCTTGTGCCACGAAACTCTGAAGAAATTACTCCCTATATCTACTCTACAAAAGGCCTAACTCCCCGTGAGAAGCCGCAATCCGAGCGATCAAACCCCGAAGTACCAACTCTAGTTCTTAGGATTTTCAAGAAGCAATCCATTCAATCACTCTCAATCCAAGCAATCAAGCCACTGAGGGATCAAGGTGGTGAGGCCAAGGGGCTTGTGGTTCAGTTTACTTTCACATATTCTAACTCATAATCTTGTATTTTGATTTTTACTGAAACTATTCGTTTTCTGGTGTGAGGAAGAACACAGGCCACCACTTCGATTGGCCGGCCGGTACATCAATCCAGTATGACCTGCTAGCCGCGATATCCATTCGCCGGCCGATAGATCCATCTGCTGGGACAGTTTACTTTTCTGTTATGTACAACATGCTCCTCTATCCCTATCCTGCTTAGTTTACTTACTGTTGTGGCTCACCTATTAAATTGTTAAAAGGCTTAATAATCAATTGTTTATAAGATTGAATAAAGCAAATATTAATTCTATGTTGAATGAATATGGGCCGGTCTTGCGACCGGGCAAAGAGGGGTGCCTAACACCTTGCCCTTATCATACTCTTGGCTTCCGTTCCCAGAATCTCTACTTGTTTTTTTAGTTTATTAAACTAAGTGGCGACTCTATCGAATGCGATCATTATCGTCTAGCGATATTCCTAGCCATGGGAATATCCGTGATTTTGGCATATATGATGAAACGTGTGGTGATGATCACTGTGTGGTGATGCCCCTTTGGGGAGGTGTTCACAGTGTTTAGACTACTAGTCATGTGAAAAGAAATAGTGATTCCTAGTAGGTGTAAAGACTACTGATCTAATCTCAAATTATATAGCTAAAGTTTTGATTTAAAAATCAAAGTAGATGGACAAGAGTGTATAATCTGCTGCATACATTGCTTACAACCACACTAAAAATGTAGATGGCCAACTTAGGAGGATTAATCTTTATGAGTCCATGACTTGTTTACTTTGCTTAGGAAAATGGTCGATGAGGTGGCGACCAGGCGTAGCAACTCTCTCTCTCTTGGGCGTGTATGGATCCATGACTTTGGTATCTTAGTTTTCTTTTCCTAATGCATCAAACATGTTTTCGGTACATTTAGCAAGTTTGGAGGTGAAGACACCTTTATGGGACCTTCATTTGAACGGTACGGTTTCTTTTCTACGGCATAAATTTCAAAAGAGTGCTGCTATATATCATCGGATTTTTTCCAACAATTGCGTTTTGATTTTCTACCTGCTAACTACGTTGTCGAGCTCGAACTTGAGATAAGTCGGTTCTGCTTCACATCTTAGTCGCATGTTCAGGACACGTACACTCTGCCACGTTTACATCGAGCGTCATGCATGACGTTCACCTGAAATGGATTTAGGTGACGTTACATGCCACGAGTCTAGCATAGATTGACTTGACATGCAGGTACACTCATCCTATGAAAGCCTAAGGGGGAAACCCTAAAGTGATACGCCATTTTTAGATCTAAGATCTACTGTACTTGCCTTTATGCTCTCCTAGTGTCTAGCTTAAGCATCGGAGTCCCCTCTGGCTAAATCCAGCTGGACGGCACTAACCGGTTCCATGTTTTGCAGACTTATTTAGGAGAGGAGGCTCACTTAGAGGATCCATCCTGTCGTACATGGAGTGAATCACCACCCACTTGAGTGATATAGAACATTTCTTGTCACTAAAAAAAAAAAATTGCCAACTAATAATTCATAGCTAGCCTTGGTGAATTCTTCCACCAAAGTGACCAAACTCATCGTGACTAGCTTGAGCCATTGGACAAGCAGTATGGAGTATTTAAATTGGACTTGTTAGGAGCAGAAATCACATATGGGGGCCATCAAGATTTGCATGGTTTTACTCCCCATTCACAGAAATCTGATTGCCTTCTATTTATCCAACATAGCTAATATAGGCCCATTGCTTCACCAAACTAACTGCAGCTAATATTCAATTATGGTTGAAAACTTGAAACCTTAACTTTTGTATAGAAAGTTTTATTTGTAGAGGTTATGAAGATTTTCTCTCTATTTCTAAAATGTTAATAGTCTGTGTTCAATTAGAAACGGGGATCACGTTTAGAGAGTTCTTCTTGGTTTCTAAAATGCTTTTTTTTATAACTCAAGTGTCCGGACAAGCTTACGCACACCTCGACTAATCCTGGGGGCTAATTTCATCGCCCTTTGCAGAGGTCCCAATTAGAGTCAAAGCATAGCTTAGATGTACTAAAAGATAATTGACATGAATTTTTTTTTTTTGTGGAATTAAAAAAATTGGAATGAAAATTCACATGATATTTTGATAACTGGGGATTCGGGCCTTATTCACCAGGCCAAGTCCCTGGGTTTTGGTTTCTAAAATGTTATTACTATTAGTATCTGCTTGTCCTTCCTATTAGATACATCTCGTATTTAACCAATGTGTTGATTTCAAATGAGATGGTATTCAAAATGTTAGTAGAGCATTGCTATGTATGTAGTTGTACTTGAGAAAACCAATGAGATGGATCCTCAACTTGGTTGGTACACAGATTTTTTGTGCACATTTTGTACACAGAATTTCAAGGATCCTCAACTTGGTTAGTACATAGAACTCATTGGTGCAAGCCCGAAAGGGTTCTGTAGTGGGGTATTTGTGCAACTCGTTTGTGGTTCTAGTGTGATTCTTCTTCCTTTCTCTCTTTTTTGTCTCTCTGCTCCCTCCCCTCTCTATTTGCGATCAACACACAGTGGGGCCCACAATGGGTGACAGAAGCATTGGGTTTTCACTTGAGTTGGAAAGAATTAAATTACCAAGGAAAAATTGTTAGGATTCTTATTCTATTTGTTTATTTTTCCTATTTTTGTGAATTCAAATAAAAAGAATAAGAAGTGAAAGGTAATTGATTTTCAAATCTAAATTATTTAGCAGTCTGTTTTTCTTCTGTCCTCTTGAATCTAAATTGTAATATTTCCTCTTTATGTACAAACTAATTTGTACATGGAAAATTAATTTTATAAATTATAGGTTTTTTTTTTTTTGTAGCGATGCTTATAGTATAAGTTAATTTACATAGAAGTGTGATTATGGAATAGCAAATAGGATGGTTATTTCGTTCAATCCGATTCCCGCCCAGGGCAAATAGGATAGTTATTTCGTTCAATCCATTGTTATTCGATCCGATTCCCGCCCAGGACGAATTGAAGATTTGGAGATTTGTTCGGGAATTGGGTAGGATATGGGGATTAGTTCGTCCCCGCCCCGTCCCCAAATCTCCGGTTAGGTTTTTCACTTCTCATCCATCATTTTTCCACTCCACAAGTCCAAAGCAGCCGCATCCCTCACTGTAGTACTCTTTCACTATTAATCTATTATCTACTCTGTTTTTTGTTTCAATGAATTGTGATATTTATAGTTTCTTTTGAAATTCAATTCATTCTTGGTAATGTATATAAAATTCAGTTATCTACTCTTCTTTTTTTAAAAATAAACTTTGGATCCCTAAATTCCTGTAGAGATCCCCGTTCTCTGTTTGGGATGGGGATGAAGGATAAAACCAAATCCTTGTTGGGAATCGGGAATGGGGAATGGGTTCGGGGACAGAGAGTAATTTTTTACCCCGATCTGCCCTCTTGTCAGCATTAGTAGTGGGAAATAGTGTGAAAATTAATGCGCTAATATTCCTTTTCCAGATTTTAAAAAAATATCCAATTTATAGAAGAAATTAAATAGACATCCTATTTAATTTTAAAGTGTAAAAACTTAAGCGCTAATATTCATATTTCAGATTTTAAAAAAATATCCAATTTAATTTTAAAGTACTTTCCTCTCTTTTTTTCTAGAAAGCCACAGAGGCAATCAGTAGACAGTGCCCCTTGCCTTCTGTTTTTGGTTTATCAAAGCAATGGCTTCTCTCGACACAGATGTGACGATGGTCCCCGCCGGCGAGGGTCCAAGTGACGCACCACCGTCCTTCTCCGCCGCTTCTGCATCCTTGTCATCTAAGAAGGCCAAGCGATTCGAAATCAAAAAGTGGAACGCTGTCGCTCTCTGGGCTTGGGGTAAACAAACCCTAACCCTAACCAGCTTCTTCAACATGAATTATCTTTGTGATCTACGTGTCCTTTATCTAATTCGATTTTGTTTGGTGGATGTAGATATTGTTATGGATAACTGTGCTATCTGTAGGAACCATATCACTGATCTCTGTGAGTTTGATCTATTCTACTGTATTCCTTATATTGTTATTCCTCTTAGATTTTTCCTATTTATTGTTTGGAGAATGATTTTTGCACTCCACTTTCTAAATTAATGCTGTCCAAAATTAGTCTTTTAGTGCTTGTTTTGTGTATAATTTAAGCACTAAATGATGAATTTTGGAGTGAATATATAAGAAAATAGAGTGCAAAGATCACTATCTTTATTGTGTATTGTGTAATGTTGTTGGTCTGTTTTTTGATGATCTGATTAGGCATTGAATGTCAAGCTAACCAAGCTAGTGCCACAAGATCATTATCGTTATTGTTATTGTGTAATGTGATCTGTTTTTTGATGCTCTGTTTAGGCATTGAGTGTCAAACTAACCAAGCTAGTGCCACAAGCGAGGAATGTACGTACTGTTGCTTGGGGTATGTGTCTACTAAAATTGACACTTTTTATTTTTATTTTTTATACTTTTCTTGGTGTTAATCCTTGTTTTTATTTTATACTTTTCTTGGTGTTAATCCTTGTTTTTATTTAGAAGCTATATGCTAACGTAAGCAGATATAGACACCAATATCTCTGTGTGTTGTGTTCAGTCTCTATATGCTGGCCTTTGTTACGTGTTGTGGCTTTAGTTGGGAGGTATAAATATGACTGTTCAGTTGCTTTTGCGAGGTTTACCCTCTAGAAAGACACTAGAAAATATGCTTTGATAATGGAATCTGTGTAACTGAATTGTTTTCCCTGATAGTGTTTTGGAATATGTGAAAATATTACGTGCAACGAGCAAATTACAGTGGAGAATTGTCTTCTTTAATCGGAAGCAAGGTTTTATCATCGTATGAAAGTGGATCCATGCTCAGTAGTATGCTGAATTAATCTAAGCATGTGCATGGAATCAAGGATATCGTGTTCATGTATGATCTATGAAGCACGGATACGGATACGGGATACGGATACGATACGATACGGATACGTGGATACGTGATTTTTTCAAAAAGTAGGATACGATACGTTGGGGATACGTTGAATATAAAAATAAATAAAAATAAAATATATACCCAAAACAAACATAAAATTCCATTAAAGATTGAAGTTTTCCATTACATATACTGTTAAAACCCTAAATCAGACACCATCATACTGTTAAAAGAAAAAAAATCCCCTAAATCAGATTTTACTGTTCCAAAACAAACCCTAAATCAGATTTTACTGGTTCAAAACAAACCCTAAATCAGACAATTGGAGAGAAAGAATACAGACGAGAGAGAGAGAGAAGATATATATATATATTCGTATATATATATGCCTCTGTGTGTGTATATATATATATATATATATAAACTGATACATACACGTGAGAGAGAGATGAGAGAGAGACAGAAGAAAAGAGACGAGAGAGAGATGAGAGAGAGAGAGAGAGAGAGAGACGAGAGAGAGACTTACCGATGATGTTGTCGAGAGACGAATGACGAGTGAGAAGATTGATCTGTTTCTCCTCTGCCTTTCCTTCTCTTTTTTCTCTTTTTTATCGTCGTATCAGAGAATAAATGAAGACCAAATTACAGTTTTCACCCATATTTTTAGTTATAACATTTTAACCCCCGCGCGTATCCAAAACGTATCCATAGCGTATCCGAACGTATCCAAAGCGTATCCGAACACCAAAAATTAATTTCAAAAACTGGATACTCTAAAAAATGTATCGGACACGTATCCAGAGCGTATCCGAGCGTATCCGTGTCCGATACGCGTACAGTACGAGATACGGAGGCCAAAATAGAGTATCCGTGCTTCATAGTGTATGATGGGTTTTTACCTTGCCATTGACGACGCAAAGTATCCAGGAGTGAGAATATGTTTTGGGGTTACTCTATAGTTTCTTTTCTTTGTTTGGGTTTTCCCTTTCCCTTTCTCTTTCCTTGAGCACGGGAGTTTTGGAGATTGGAATGTGGTCAAGGATTGATTCTTCTTGATATTGATAGATGAATACAACTGTCTGAAACTCGTATCAGCTCATGCTTAGGTTATTTCTTTACAGAGGTCATTTAAGTATTCTGATGAGTGATGCCAATATTTAGCTACTTAGGAGGCTTTTGAAGAAGACTTTTGGGTATTATGTGTAGGTCGTGTAGTAGTGAGTTTTTCTATTTTTTAATTTCTGACTTCCTGACAAGCTTAGGTATTGGATATCTGCTTTGATTACCTACCCCAAGTATTATGTATCTCTCAATGGGAGCCTGCAGGATACGTCACTGGAGCAAAAGGTCCTCTTTATTCTTAACAGGGAATTCTTATTCAATTTTTTTCACAACCGCTTGACTAGATGTCAGATGAGGGCCTTTACAGGCACCCCCCTTGCTGTTAAACCCTCTCCAAATATGTTTAACACCCCCTCCATATGTTGAGTTTGTGTCTTCCCCCTCTTACCTTCAGTGGTGCAATTACTTGGAATGCTATCAGGCCTCATTCTCTTGTCGCATGTAATAGCCCGAGATGACATATTTGGTTCCGCAATGTTATTCTCAGGCACAACACCTTCTAGATGGACACTAGGGGGTTTAATATGCGGCGCTTGATGCTTAATTCTAGTTTGAAATCTCATAAGAATTGACTGAGTTTTTCTCACTGGTAAATGTGGTGCTATTTCTTTAATGTGCATTGTCTATGGATACTTTTGCTGACAGTATGTGGAGCCACGAGCCGGTTAATTATACAGCTAAGTTCAGTATGTTCTGGCATGAAAGGTTGTGCAAATTAAGGACCAATTATTTCATTATCTTTTTCCATGGGTTAGAGAGAGAAGCTCTGAGTCGATTTGTCTTCTTCTCTCCATGGCTGTTTTGTCTCCTCTTTCTGTCTCACTCGGTAATTTCCCTCCGTTATGCTCTCCTGTTCGTGTTTCTCCAAACCCTAAGGATCCTTCTGACAGCTTTGATGGAGGGGTTGTTGCCTCCTTGTTCGGTTCCTGAAGATCCTAGGGTTTCTGTGTGTTCTGATCGAAATGTAGCTTTTGAATTACTGGATGGGGATCTCAGGAAGACTTATTCTCATTTTCAGTTCGAGTGTTCTGATGATTCTGTGGCGCGGCAAATTAAAACCCTCGCTGCGGAGAATTTAGTTCTTTGTCAGAAGGCTGAGGATTCGTACTCTAGGGTTCTGCTCGATGGTAACTCTTCCTCGCTTTCTTTTGTTCCTGTTGGTAAGCCCCCTTCCCCTACCTCTTGGAAGGACATTGTTGCTCCTGTTAATCCGTTAATTTCTCGCATGAATTTGCATTACTGTCCCCCTGCTGTTGTGAATAATGATTTGTATGTGAATATACCTGAGTCAGTTGCTAGTGCTGGGGTGGATAGATGGAAAGACTGGGTGGTTGGGTATTTTGTTGATCGGAAGCTTCATTTTACTGCTGTTGAGACCATTGCTCATAAAATTTGGGATCAATTTGGGTTGTTGGATGTGCTATCAAATGAGAATGGTTTTTTCTTCTTCCATTTTGATAAGAGTGGTCGTTACAGGAAGGTGATTGAGTCTGGCCCTTGGCATTTTGGGGGCAACCTTATGGTGCTTAAACAATGGCATCCACAGATGAGCCTTGTTAAGGAGCAATTTTTATAATGTTCCATTAGAGCTCTGGACTGAGGGGTTGAGCCATGTGGCAAGTGCAATTGGGAAACCCCTTTATGCTGACCACCTCACTGAGTCTTGTAAGAGGATTAGTTTTGCTAAAATCTGTGTGGAGGTTGATGCTTCAGCTCCTTTGCCTGAAAGCTTTGGGCTCTCTTTACCTTCTGGGGCCAAATTTACGATTAGGGTTTGGTATCCATGGAAGCCCCTCATGTGTGAATATTGCCATGTTTTTGGTCATAGGATTTGTCACCCTAAACCTGTTAATTCTAAATCTGTGATTCCTAAGCAGCAGGTGTGGGTGGCCAAAACAACTGGGGAGACTGCCCCTCCTTTACTCATGCTGCTAGTGTTTCTTCCTCTATAGTTGATGATTCTGCTGGTGTCTCTGCTGTGGTTGCTTCTGTTCTTTCTCCTGCTGGTGTGAGTGATAAGGGTGATCCTGTTCTGGAAAATCCTCCAAAGGAGTCTGTTATGGTGGGGACAGAGGTGGTTTTTCTTCCTCAGCCTTTGTGCTCTTCTTCTGGTACTATGGATGGGGAGAATATGTTTTCGATCTTACAAAGTGATGTGGGTCAGGCCTTTTTTGATCCAGATGGAGTTCTTATTTCTCTTCCTACTGATGAGGAATTTAATGAGGGTTTGATTGTTGAAAATTCTGAGATTCCTTCCCCTAAGATAGGGGCTGTGGTAAGGGTGCTATTCCTGCTGGTTCTGGTCCTGGTGGTCCTGGCAAGGGGAGGGTTGGTATAGTTCTTTCTTCTTAACCATTCAAAGTCGGTGCTTGGAATATAAGGGGACTTAATAATCCCCTTAAGCAACAAGAGGTTAGATCTTTTATTTCTTCTCATAAATTGTCTGTCATGGCCTCATGGGTGTAGTGGAGACCAAAGTTAGAGATTCTAATATTTCTTCTACTGCTAAGTCTTGTTTTCCTTCTCACTGGTTGAGTGTTCATAACTACTCTGTGGGTCCAGTTGCTCGGATTTTCCTTGGGTGGGACCCTACTGTTTTTGTTAGTTCTATCCTGTTTTCTTCTGATCAACTGATTGTTTCTGAATTTCTTCCTCTGGATGGTTCTGCTTCTTTTGTACTATCTGTGGTATATGGGCATAATAGAGCTGTAGATAGAAGACAGTTGTGGGATGATATGAGAACCATTGCTAACTCTGTTGGTACTAAGCCTTGGGGTTCAAATGGGTGATTTCAATACTGTTAGAGCAGCTTCAGAGAGACTGGTAGGTTTCGACTCTAATGTAGCTGCTGAATTCAATCAATGTTTAGCTGATATTCTACATGATGATTTACCGGCTAAGGGTTTTTGGTTCACTTGGACTAATAAAAGGGGTGGTTTGGGAGATAATAAAAGTAGGATTGATAGAGTAATCTCTAATAATCAGTGGTTGGTGGCTTTCCCTGCCTGTGAAGCTTCTTTTCTTGCTCCTGGATTGTCAGATCATTGTCCCATGGTGTTAACTGTGCTGCCCTGTTTACACAGAAAAGGGTCTTTTAAAATTTTCAACTTTTGGCTTCAGAATCCTGTTTTTAAAGATGTTCTGGTCCAGTATTGGACTGAGCATGTGACTGGTAGGCCTATGTGCTCTCTACTGAGCTGAAGAGATTAAGAGGTGCTCTCAAAAAGTTTAATCTTCATTACTGCTCTAACATCAGTAAAAGAGTATGTGAGGCAAAGGAGGAGTTAGATAGAGTACAAGATTTGTATTTTCAATCTCCTTTTGATTTTGCTTTGTGTCATTCTGAGAAAGAAACGCTGGGTAATGCCTTGTTCTCTTTGCAATTCAAAAAGAATTTTTCAAAAAATTCCCCCTAGATTCCACCTAGATTCCCCCTACATCCAACATTTCTCTCTCTATCTCTTTCCACTTATTACCCCTACTATTTTTCAAAAAACTTTTCAAATTCCAATCCAAACACAGCATAAATATGTGGAGTTAAGAATGGCTGAGGAATCTTTCTTGAAGTAGAAAGCTAGGATTAAATGGCTTGCTCTGGATGATCAGAATTCCAGGTACTTCCATAGGAAAATGTGCTCCCATAGGGCAAGGAACACAATCCTTAGTCTCACTAATTCTGTTGGTACATTGATTGATGATCCTGAGGCTGTTAAGCAGGAGATCTTGGGTTACTGTATTGGACTGTTGGGTACTCCATTCATGGGAAAAACTGATTCTGTTCCTGTTCTTAATCAAGCTATCCAAACAAAAGTTCCTCATCACCTTAGCATTAGGGGTATGCTTGTTGCTCCTGTTACTGTGACTGAAATAAAGGCTGCTCTTATGTTCATTAATGGGGACACTACAACAGATCTAGGCTTCCCCGGGACTTGGTTCCCCGCGTTTGTGAAAAACCCCGTTTATAGCCCCTTTACTCGCGTTTCGCGTGATAGGAAAAAAGAAGCCCTATTTTCTCTTTGGGATTTAGGGTTAAGAGGTGAAAGTATTCCCCCTCGCCGTTTGCCTCATCTCTCTCTCCATCCTCATCTGGTCTCTCTCTCTCTCCAGCCTCATCCAACACAAACTCACTCTTCACTCCTCATCGCTACCATTCCCAGAGGTGTCATCTGACTCTTCATGGCGAGACCGCTGTCGACAACAACCACACGTCTCCTTCTCTCTCTAATCCTCTTCCTCCTATCTCTCTCCTCATCCCAGTCATTGCACTTCAAATGAACCCCTCCTTGCTTCCCCACCAGATTCTCACGCCCCAATAAACCCCAATCGACACCAAAACAAAAACAACAGCAGCAGCAGGAATACAAGTACGAGACCAGGTATTTTGAGCAGCGTCTCGACCACTTCAGCTTATCCGACGTTCTGGCGGCGGTACCTCATCAACACGGAGCATTGGGTGGGTCCCGATCGCATGGGCCCCATCTTCCTTTACTGCGGGAACGAGGGGGAGATCATTTGGTTAGCAGAGAACACCGGGCTCGCGTGGGAACTCGCCCCTCGGTTTTGGCGCCATGGTCATCTTCCCTGAAGTAATTTCTCTCTCTCTCTCTCTCTCTCTCTAGGCTATTCAGGAATCACATTTTCATTAATTACTGTAAAACTCTCATCTCTATCCTTACTTACATTCGTTGAATATTTTTTGATTCAAACTTGTACCTGTTTGGATATCTAGCTGTTGGTGGAAATGTTTGAAATCATGGTAATTTGCGTTGTTGGCTGTTGGTATGTTAATATTTGATGTCTTGTGAGGATTATTTGGTCATTTAAGTCATTTTCGTGGTGGCTTCAATCTTCATTTGAAACTTAGAATTTTCGTAGAATGCATAGATTAGGAAAGATTATTGTCCTTGGAGCTGGAGATGTAGTGGATGTTTACTTGAAAAGAAAATGGAGATAACGGATTAATGCAGCCGACCCTAATTGATTGGGACTTAGTTTGATTTGGTACATTCTCCTTGTTTTCACATCTTTTTGAGGTTTTGAGGCTACAAATTGTGAACATCTTTTTGTTGTTTTCCAAAAATTTCCAGAAACTAAGTCTCGCAAGTCATCCAAATTTGTTTGAAAAGCGTCATGAAATGTTGATTTCGAAATTGCAACCAACCATTTTTTATTTGATCAATATTTTGCTTTGTTTTCTAGCATTTAAGTTAACGTATGGTTCTTATAGGATTTGATTCTCCCTTGATTTGAGATGCATCATATTATGTATACTCAATAACTATGGATCCCTAGTTTTATGCAAGTACTATACACGTATATTAGTTAGAGCTTATTGACTAGCTTCACGTGGTTAGGATTTTGAAGTTAACTTATAGCATTTGAGTTGTTTATTGTTCCTTGCTTGAATATATCCCTCACTAAACTTTTGTCTACTGAAAGGTGTCGGCAAGAGCATAAGCTCTGGTGTATTGGTATGATCAATTGATCCTCTCACACATTTGCCGTCTCAATGATGGGAACCAGGACAAGTGAAGAAGTGCAACGGACACATGACTGCTGTCATTTCTGAGAAAGGCGGCAGATTATAGAATATTGACACGAAAGAAGCACTTAAAAGAGTCGTGAAAAAGATACATTGGTATTTGGTAGGATAGGCGATTAAAAAAATTTGTTGGTTCCTTGATTGGCTTTTCAATTATTGGGTTTAATAGAAACTAGAAACTGTTAGGGTTGAGATTGCCTTGATCAATAACAATTCCTATTTCTTAATAATGGTGCACATAGCTTTTGCTTTTGATGTTTTGAGTAAGCAGCACCAACAACCACTTGAATGTTCAATGTGTTTATTTGTTGTGCTTTGTTTGAGTGTCCTCTGTTCACATGATTTGATCACAGGTCTCGAAAGATCTGGCATGGAGAACTCTGAGGATGAGAAGAAGACGAGGCTTGGGTCTCTCAAGAAGGCAAATCTTTTGTATTTGACAGAATCTCATTAAGTTTCAACTGTGCTCCCACCTGCGCTTCAAAATGGTGAATTGTTACACAGTTTGTAGTAGATGATAGAGAATGGTTTCTAGCTTGTCTGTGGCTTTTATTTGGATTGAGGAATACAACACTATTAGCTTTCCATCATCTTATGAGACTTGTGAAGTAAAATAACTAAGTTAAGTATAATGTGTGCATAGTTACAATAATTGACCAGGTTCTTTTCTACCTAATTTTATTGCACTTGTGCTATATTGAACTTTAGCTTTGAGATTCAACTATGTTCTTTTCTTTTCGGTATCTTGCCTGTTGCTTTTGGTTGTTCTTTGTCCTTTTAGAACATTGTCCAGTTTAGTAAGCCTTGTTTCACCTCCCCCCCTCATCCTCTGCTCCCATCATTTTACTTCACCATTCTCCTTTTGCTGGTAGTTCTAGTGCATAACCTCTTTTTGAAACTTACGGCAACTATTTTGAAAGGAAAGATTTGTAAAAATTCTTTGGATGTGATTGCAAAACCCGTAATGCTTTATGCCTTCAGTTAATTTTTTGCTATTCTTAACACAACATAACAATGCATGGCTTGGCTGTTAAACACATTAATGTTGGTCCTTACCCCACCATTTTTCTACCATGATATGTATCAGCGAGCTACCAGACTTTCTGGGTGGTGCACTTGTGCGGACAAAGGTGGATGTATGCGTGCGGATAAGGGCCCGTGGAATGATCCTGACAGATTGAAGGTGCTACATACCCATTTTTCTATTGTAATTTCCTTTTTTGAAGTCTGCATTTTATGTTTAAGTGATTTTGTAGAAGATTCCTTAGTTTAATGGTTACTTTGTTTGTGCTGGATGGTTTAGAAAAATCTTTTATTTCGTCCATTGATGAGAAGACAATTACTGAGGATGAGAGTACACGAATGTTCGAGCGGCTTGATGTTACCACTAAAAGGACTAGAATGCAGGAATTACTTTTTTTTACGAACAAAAGTTTTCCCGGCGTTTTTAAAAACGCCGGCAAAGGGTACGCCGGACTGGAAAAGTTGCCGATCAAGGATTTATTCCTGGGGTTTTATAAAACGCCGGCAATAGTTGCCAAGACGCCGGGAAACATTACCGGCATTTTATAAAACGCCAGGAAGGATTCAGTACAAACGCTGGAAAGACTTTTCCTGGCGTTTGTTTCACTATTGCCGGCGTTAAAACACCGGGAAAAGTCTGATTTCTTGTAGTGGGACAAGGCCCCTGGGCTTGTTGGTTTCAACTCTTTGTTTTTCCAGAAAAGTTGGGATGTGGTGGGAAGTGATTTTGTTGCTGTTGTTGCCTCTTTTTTTGACTTTGGTATGCTCCTTAAAGAATGGAATGCCACTGCTATTTCCTTGATCCCAAAGGTTAGTGCTCCTTCCTCTGTCAAAGACTACGGCCTATATCCTGTTGCAATGTGAAGTATAAATGCATTACTAAAATCCTTGCAAATAGGATGCAATGTGTTTTGCCCTTTGTTATTGATCAAGCTCAATTTGCTTTTATCAAAGGACGATGAATTGTTGATAATGTCATTTTGATGCAAGAGTGAGTTAGAGGTTATCATAGAGATCATGGCATTCCTAGATGTGCAATCAAAATTGATCTTATGAAAGCCTATGACTCGGCTGACTGGGATTTTCTTTTTGACACTGACTTATATGGAATTCCCTAGTTTGTTTGTGCACTCGATTAAGCAATGTGTTTCTTTAGCTAAATACTCAGTGGTCATTAATGGGAACATGGAGGGTTATTTTCCTAGTCGTAGAGGTTTAAGGCAAGGTGACTATCTCACCCTACCTTTTCCTGATTGTTATGGAAGCTTTTGCTGCTATTCTCAAATACAGAGTCCAAAATGTGTAGACATCCCAATTTTGCCGAACGAGTATTTCAAGTCCCATCTTAGGACCATCCCGATGATGAATAGGATAAAGTGATTGATGATTGATTTCTCATAAACTTGGGGACTTTGGTAAGTGCTTTTAGCTACTTAGAGAACCCAATCCAGAGCCAAATAGCCTTTTAGATAGAAATACAGTTTTCCAGTCAAATACATCAACTGGCTGCCAGATCGTCTTTGACCAGAATTCTGGAATGTTCTGTCTCGTTTGATCCGAGCTCCTAACCCTAACAGCCACGAAGCGTTACTTCGGGGCTACGAAAGAGATTGCGATGTAGAGATCTTGTTGCCCTATACTACCTTATTGATTCACGTCATTTGATTGACCGGAGTGAGTCATCCCATGCCTATATAAATGGGCTTTTTTATTTCGAAATTGATATACTTTGCAATCATCTCCAGCCACGAAACTCTACAGAAATTACCTCTCATACTCTCTCTGCAAAAGCCCTAAACCCCTGTGAGCAGCCGCAATTCGAGCGATCAAACCCCGAAGTACAAACCCTAATCGTAGGGTTTCGAGAAAGAAATCAATCAATCACCCTCAATCCAAAGCAATTGTGCACTGAGGGATCAAGGTGGTGAGGCCCAGGGCCTATGGTTTAATCTATTTCTCCCTTCTGTATTGTAATTGTATCATTCTAATCTTCTGTTAATTGTTCGTATTTATAGTGTGGGGAAGAACATCGACTGGGACATTGTTCTTGCTGCCGGTACATCAATCTAGTGGGATCCCACGGCCGTGCCATACATTCACCGGCCGTGGAATTCACCTGTTGGGACAACGTCCAATCTTTGTTTGGTTAAATGCATGTGGTTTATTTACTTGTTATTGCTCACCTTATAAACTGTTAAAGGGTGTAATAATCGGTTTATGTGTGAAATTAAATAAAGAAAATATTAGTCTTATGTTGAATGATTGTGGGCCAATCTCGTGATCAGGAAAGAGGGGTGTCTAATACCTTCCCCTTATTGTACTTTTGGCTCCCGTACTTGGAATCTCCACCTTGTTTTCTTAGTTTTAATAAACTAAGTGGCGACTTTATTTTAATGGTTATTGTTATCGTGTGGAGATGTTCCTAACCATGGGAATATCCACGATTTCAATAGATATTGTGGAAACTAGTGTAGAGGATATCTGTGTGGCGATGTCCCTTCGGGGAGGTGTCCACAAAATGGTGGTTTCTCTTACCATCCCAAGTGTAGTGCTTTGAATATCTGCCACCTTGCTTTTGCTTTGCTGATGATCTTTTCATCCTGATGATCTTCTCTTGAGCTTATTAATGGTGTTCTGACTGATTTCCACCCCTTCTCTAGGCTTCAACCGAATATTCATAAAAGTGTTGTTGCGCTCATACCAAGCGCGAGGGGACTATTTTAAGCCATAGAGAGCGCCGCGCAAGCGACAGACAATACCAGAGGGATGAGAGAAGCCAGGCGGAGGCCGCATATAGACCTCTTCAGAGAGATAGCCATTGAGGAAAGCATTCTTCACATCTAACTGATAGAGAGGCCACTTGTTCACAACAGCAATAGAGATCAAGGTGCGAACAGTGGTCATTTTAGCAACAGGAGCAAAGGTCTCCTCATAATCAATCCCATACTCCTGAGAAAATCCTTTGGCGACTAAGCGGGCTTTATACCGCTCCAAAGAACCATCCGAATGAGTTTTGACCTTGTAGACCCATTTGCAACCAATAAGATTCTTACCATCCGGCAGGGGAACCAGCTCCCAAGTCTGATTTTGAGCAAGAGCATTGAGTTCAATGTGCATGGCATCCACCCAGTTGGGATCAGTACAGGCTTCTTTATAGGATCTAGGCTCAAAATAAGTGTGTATGCGAGAAAGAAATGATTGATAGGAGGATGAGAAACAAGTATTAGTAAAGTCATATTTTACCGGCGGGCAGCGATTTTCACAAAGGGGATACCGGCGAGCAGGCGCATCAGGATCCACGGAAGCAGATTGGGGAGCAGCCGGAGAGGTCGGACGACGGGCGTAGACCTGGGGTAAGGGGGTGATCGGAGCACGGCGAGGAGATGTCGAGGGAGACGCAGAAATATCAGGTACCTCAAGAGTAGACGTATACTCTTCGGGAGGCACATCCTTATCCAGAGGAAAAGGGTCAATATGACTTAAATCTTCTTTAGCAACAGGAGCAGTTGTGGGAGGAAGAGTAAAATAGGGGAGACGCTCTACGTAGACGACATGCCTAGACACATAAAGCTTTTTGGTCACAGGATCGTAACACCGATACCCTTTTTGATTAATGCCATACCCCAAAAAGATAGCTAAGACATAGCGGGCACTGAGCTTAGTGCGATCTTTCTTAGGAAGAAGGATAAAGCAAGTAGAACCAAACACTCGAAGGAGTGAGTAGTTAGGAACCTAACCATAAAGCTTTTCATAAGGAGAACTATGAGAAAGAAGAGGGGTGGGCATCTGATTCAGAAGATAAGCTGTAGTGAGAACAGCTTCTCCCCAATAACAGGACGGGACGGAGGACAACAGGAGTAGGGACCGAGCAGTATCAAGAAGGTGGCGGTGTTTTCTTTCAGCTCTACCATTTTGGGCGGGAGTGTCTGTACAAGACGACTGATGGATAGTCCCAAGCGTATCGAGGAATGCATGAAACTCAGAGAGAGAATATTCCCCACCTAGGTCAGATCGAAGAATTTTAACAGACGTGGAAAATTGGGTTTTTGAACCATGGCATGAAAAGTACGATAAATTTTAAAGAGCTCTGATTTGTGTGTCATTAAGTAAACCCAGGTATACCGACTAAAGTCATCTACAAATGAAACATAATAGATAAAACCACCTTTAGTAGCAACCAGAGAAGGTCCCCATAAATCAGTATGAACGAGCTGAAAAGGAGAGGTAGAAACAAAAGTACTTTTATTAAACGGTAACGCATACATTTTTGCAAACTTACAACCACTACATTCTGAAATATCACTAACAGAGACATGACCCAAATGACCGGACTTAACCAAAAGTTTTGGACGCTCACTAGACAAACGTTCAAATCTAGAATGCCAAAGATAAAACGAAGAGGACTTATGATCTAAACAAAATGATGACGCAGTAGTGGAAGAAGGTTTTATTGGGAGATGCAAGTTCTCCAAAATATAGAGATCACCAACTCTACGGCCAGCCCCAATCTGCTTCTTGGAATCCCGATCCTGCACACAACACAACCAGAGGAAGAGAAAACAACATCAAAACCAGAGTCGGACAATTGGCTAATCGAAAGAAGGCTTAATGACAATTGAGGAACATAAAAGACATTAGGGAGAGACAGTGAAGGCATGGTAGTAGCTAGAGTGAATAGAACCAATAGAAGCAACATGCATAGAAGAACCATCAGCAGTGGCAATACTAATAGGATAAGCAGGTGGTGCACAATTACTAAGAAGCGATAGGTCAGGGGTCATATGATGAGAAGAGCCATAATCAAAGATCCAAGTGGTGGATAATATACCTGTGGTGGAGGAACCACGCAAACCTGAGTGAGTAGTAGTCATGGCAGAAGCTTGGGGAGAAACCCCCCGAATGACTGCCATGTAAGCCTGATACTGCTGAAATTGCTCAAAATCAAACTCTGGAGGGGCACTACCGGAGGTAGGTGCTGACAAGGCTGTAGGAGGGTGATGAGACTGTTGTGGGGCACGAGAACCAGTGGATTGGGAAGCATTTCGGCCTTTCGATTGGGAGCGCTTAGGGCAATTATACTTCCAATGACCCTTCTGATGACAATAGCTACGTTCGTCCTTAGGGATTTGAGGTGTAGGGTTTTGAGGCATAGGCTTGCCCGGAAACTGAACAGGATAGGATGCTGAAGTAGACAGGAGAAGTGCCGTGGACTGGCCAGATGGAGCAGCAAAGACAGATTGAGAGGGGGAAGTCATACGAGCCACTTTGAACCTTGTTTCTTCAGCAATGAGTTCATAAACAGCCCCATCCACAGATGGTTGAGGAGAGCGGTGCAGAATTGCCCCGCGAAGAGGCTCAAACTCGACTCGAAGTGGCATAGGGAACTGTACAAGCCTCTGCTTCTCGTGATATGCAACAAGAGCATCAGTTGACTGTAGCTCAGCAGGTTCCATAAGAGCTAACTGATCCCAATAACTAGTCATCTCGTTATAAAACTCCTGAATAGACTTATCACCCTGACTAGCATGACGAATGGATAATTCAAGCTCATACTGTTTTGCAAAGTTGGACTCAAGATACATTGCTTTCAAATAATCCCACACTTTCTTTGATGTATTATGTTTTGAAAAATTCATACCAATACGTGAGTCGACTGAGTTGTGGAACCAAGTAAGAATTTGTGCATTGGTTATAGTCCATTTGTTATAATCAGCGGATTTTGGATCGGATGGTTGTTGTGTCGAACCATCCACATGTCCCCACACTCCCTTACCAACAACAAAATTTTGCATGACATGTGCCCAGTAGGAGTAGTTGTTACCGGTTAGAATAACACTAATAGCCTGATTTTTATCTCCAGACATGATGAATATCCAATAAAACAGATGCAGAATACCTGATGCTGAGTATCGGATCAGAAAATACCAGAATAGGTGTAGAACAATAACACCACCTTGATCAGATCAGAGAATACCAGAAAAAAAGGCTGTTGGAATAGTCGTGGGTTTCAGATCTGAGGATGTTAGAGCAGATACAGAGATATCAGATGATATCAAATGCTGGGTCTGATTGATGGAGGGTTGTCAGAGGTTATACGAGACAAGGGTCGCCGGTGTTCTTACGGTGGTCGGCGAGTTGCTGCGAGTCACAGATCGGGCCTCGTGGAGGCTTGTCGGAGTTGGAAGTGACTGGGTAAGGCTCGTCAGTCATAGGAAGTAACTGGGTGGTTGTTGGAGAAGGTTGTTTTTGAGATTTTCTGAGGCAGAGAGATTTTCTGAGATGTACTTGAGGAAGAGAGAGAGGGGAGGCTGAAGGAGAAAGAAGACAGAGGCAGAGAAACAAATGGACAGGTTAGGGTTTAACCCGCTCTGATACCATGATACAAATCAGAGACGAGAGACAGAAAAAGAGAAAACAGAATATTATTACTGATGTTCAGAATACCTTGAAGACAAGGCTAATACACATATAAATAGGAAAAACCTATGTCTAGAAAAGGAAAAGATTACACAATATAATTATGATACGATCACGATATCATGCCTAAAATAGAAGATAAGTACAATCAAATACATTAAGATACATTCACAGTTGATGTGCATCTTAAGACTCAAATGAGGGCTTTCCTTCCTTTTCCTGAAGGCCATTTTCCAATTAAATACCTGGGTGTTCCTTTGATCTCTTCTAAGCTTAAAGCTGATGATTATGCTATTTTGAAGGAGAAAATTCTTCACAGAGAGCTGGGATTCTAAGACATTATCTTATGGTGGTAGGGCCTTGCTCATTCAGTCTGTTTTGTTCAGCATTCAAGTGTATTGGAGCTCTATTTTTATCACTCATAGTAAAGTGATTAAGAAGATTGAATGTACTATAATGGTTTTTCTCTGGTCTGGTACTGAGCTTAAGCATTTTTGGGGCTAAAGTTAAGTGGGATCAAATTTGTTGTCCTATGGAGGAAGGGGGTTTGGGGTTTAGAAGAATAAAGGAGTGGAATAGGGCTTCTATGCTAAGGCATTTGTGGGCTTTGTGTAAGAAGACTGACACTCTCTGGGTTAAGTGGATCCACACATATTTCATTAAAGAGAACTGTCTTTGGACCATGGATATTCCTTGTGATTCTTCTTGGACTATAAGGAAAATCCTTGGTTTAAGGAAACTGTGCCAACCCCTTATCAGATGTCTTGTTGGTAATGGGGCTAATACTTTTCTTTGGCTAGATAATTGGCACAACTTGGGTCCTTTGTATGCTAAGTTTGGTGAGAGGGTTGTGACTAATTTGGGCAGAGCATTAAGGGCTAAAGTTGATACTTGAACAAGGTGATTGGTGCCGGCCTAGATTGAGAAATCAGTACATTCAAACTATTATGGCTCATACTTGCCCAAGTTTGAGACCAAATCCTGACATTGAAGATTCTGTTTGTTGGTTACCTCATCCAAGTGGCATGTTTACTGGTCAATCAGCTTGTAATGCTATTAGGAAAAGGTATCCAACTCAGCCTTGGCACAAGATTGTCTGGGATGGTAATACTATCTCTAGATGGTCTTTTATTCTTTGGTTGGCTGTCCTTCAACGACTTAGCACCAAAGATCGGTTGAAAAGTTCGGGTATGCAGTTGGATGGCATCTGCCCTCTTTGTAAGTCTGCTGATGAAACTCACCAACACCTATTCTTTGAATGTTATTTTTCCATTGTTGTGTGGCAGCATATGGCTACCAAAAATATGATTCTGGATATGCCTGGTAGCTTGGTGGAGGTTCTTGACTAGTATTGTGGGCAGGTCAATGGTAAAAGTTTGAAATCCATTAGTCTTCAATGTTCTCTAGCAGCAACTGTCTATGGTCTATGGAGGGAGAGAAATTGTCCAATTTTCCAACGGAAAGTGATGGGGCATGATTAGGTGATGAGAAGCATTGCAGCTGATGTTCGGGACTTAGTCTCTAGAGAATCAATCTTTGTGCAGGAATTAGGGCTTATCTAGTAGGATTTTCTTACCTGTTTAGTTTTCTTGGTTCTTGTTTGTTAGTTTTTGTTGTTAGGAATAGAAAGAAGTGTATAGGGTGTTAATTAACCCTAACACAATAATATCTTATTTATATTAAGAGAGAACTCAATACAAGGTTAAGTTAACCAATGTGGGACAAGACACAATACTCTACCACTCCCCCTCAAGTTGGAGAATAGATATCACAAAGTCCCAGCTTGTTACATAACAACTCTAATTGAGGCTTGAACAAAGACTTAGTAAACATGTCAGCCAACTGAGCATCGGTAGTCACGAATGGGGTAGTTATCACCCCACCAATTAACTTCTCACGCACTAGATGACAATCAACCTCAATATGTTTAGTCCTCTCATGAAATACTGGATTAGATGGAATGTGAATAACTAATTGGTTATCAAAGTACAAAGGTACAGGCAACTGCATACTGAATCCTATCTCCTCGAAAAATGACCGCAACCATACAACCTCACACGTTGTGTGTGCCTATGACTTAAGATACTTCACAATTCTGATAACTGCCTCCCAATGTGGATGACGAGGGGCAGACGTGAACTGACTAACCATACTCACTGCAAAAGAGATATCCAGATGTGTAATCGTAAGGTAATTCAACTTACCAACTAAACGGCGATACTAATCAGGATTGGAGAGCAGGGCTGGTCAACACATAATTTGACGTTGGGATCCATAGGAGTCCCAACAGACCTAGTTCCCAACAAACTAGCATCCTCAAGAATATCCAGTACATACTTCCTTTGTGCAGTGTTCTAAATGGCGCTTGGCGCTAGTAGGGCGGCAACCCACCTCCAAGTGCCAAGCCCGCCTAGGCGGCGCCTAGGTGGCCACCAAGCAATTTGGTATTTTTTTTATAATATAAATATTTTTGCGGTCTAGTAGCCATTAGTTTTCAAATACCCAGGAAAAAAAGAGTACAACTGTGCCCCACTAAAAAAAGAGATGCTTGTTCACTTTTTCAAGCTGCACACAATTACTTTTCCTACAACCCATGTGCACGCTGACACAAGCACCAAAACAAGACCCACTCTCATCCAATGGTTGGTAATATGTATGTATGTATGTATGTATGTATATATATCTATATAATATGGAAGAGTGGTACATATTTTTCACCGTTGGATTGGTACATATTTTTCAACCGTTGGATGGGAAATACAATCCTCACCGAAATCAAAATTTGAAATACAATTCTCTCCTTAAATTCCGGAAATTAAATTACAGACTTCTAATTTTCATGTTTTAACTTTCCGGAAAACTATAATTAAGGAAGTTATCCTAAATGGAATCCATCCTAATCTCCTTGATTATCTCCATCAGAAATATATAATTAAAGAAGTTATCCTAATTGGAATCCATCCTAAACTCCTTGACACACACACACACACTCTCTCTCTAACACATTATTTCCCCACAAGAAACCAAAACCGATGGCTAATTTTTTTTGAATACATTAAAAAAAATCCTACGTTCCCAAAAATGGGCATTTGGGTTTGTGATAGTTTGATTAAGGAAATTGAAAAATACTATGCCGAACGGTTAGAAAAACATGGAGTATAAGCTATTGTGGAGTACATTTTTCCTGACCTATACCGTTCTTTTCTGGCCTATAAGAAATTATGTATTTTTGCAGTTATCCGAGCAAGCTTCCTCACACGTAGAAAGAAGAGAAAAATGTTTGAATCTATTTTTTTTTAGAACATAGAAGAAGGATTCGCATAAATGAGTAGAGGCTAAAAGTGACTGAGCAGAAGTATAATGAGACAATTGGTAGGGTCCTAGGGAGGATGGATTGGATCCATGCACTTAGTACCATCCATGTCTAATTCTAAAACACATCCCTGATAAAAATGATGGGATAAGCATATATTTAGCAGGCCCTCAGAATCCGAAAAAAATACTATCACCAACATTAAAACTACCATTTTTATTTGCCTACCGGTAAGATTTTAGGGTTGGAGAAGGTGAAGAAACCACGGGCAAACTTATCTATGTCTATGGATTGGCTCCATCCCTATCTAATTCTATGTCTATTGTAATCTTATCCACACACTACCAACACGCACTCAAATAATTATTTGAATCTATTTTTACTAACGTAGTAACCCATCTTCGTTTTTTTGATGTCCCATTTATAGGATGAATAATGCAAATGAAATTAATACGTTTCCAGTGGACGAAGTCGAGACGCATAAGGATGCTCCAGTTGAAGAGCAAAACATGCAAATTGACCCACCAACTGGTAAGACTTCTAAACTGCGCTTTTTAGTCTACGAAAGAAATAACTAGTATGCATTTATAGTAATAGTGATTTGCAGTCGAGTTTTTTGTGTCCTGTGTACATGATAATCGTGACAATGAAATGTTACCAGTGAGTGTAATCGAGACGCGTGCGTCTATTGAAGATCAAAACATGGAAACTGACACACCAATTGGTAAGACTTCTAATTACAAATACTGACACACCAAAATTTTCGTAGCATCAATTGCGCTTTTTAGTATACTAGCAATATAGATTTTCTTTTGTTTGTATGCTTGATGATCTGCACAAGACAACCAACGCTCAAGATTTATTCTTTTTTAGAATTGGGATCTGTTGACTTATCATTCTTTTTTAGAATTGGGATCGAAAAGACTCAAAGCTCAAAAGGATCGATAGTGTTGAAGATTACTAACAACTTATATCTACAATTTATTCGTAATTCGTAATACATTTTAGGTATAATGTAAAGATGGTTGTTAAAGACTCCATTGGCTCAATGGAGTCTATCTGGGCTTCTGTTGACTTATCATTCTTTTTTAGAATTGGGATCGAAAAGACTCAAAGCTCAAAAGGATCAATAGTGTTGAAGATTTTTAGTCTTGACATGTTTCATGTTTTCTTTTTAGATGTCTCCTCGAGGCATGCATTTTCGTTAATGTGTATCGTTTTATATTTTCATCGGTATTTCGGATGGTATTTTTTTATTTGATCAAGTTTTATGTGTGTTCTATGTGTTTTAGTTGGTTGAATTTGTTGTTCAATATTTATTTGCATATACTGAATGTTCGAGCCGTGCCTTCAGGCACGGGCATCCGCTAGTATATATATATTCTGAAAACATATAATAGTCTTGAGTCACACTTTCCCAATCTCAGTCGGTGCATCTCTCTCTCTCTGTGTTAATCGAATTGGTACCAGCAACCGTCTCTGTGTGTTAATCGAACTGGTATCAGCAACCATATCACGCCTCCGACAAGACACCCAGACTTCCGACTACTCCGACGACCATCGAACACAACCGGCGAGACCACCGGCGAAGCTCTCTGATCTCCGGCGAACCTCCGACGAACAATATACAGCCTCGAACGATGCTCTATTTCTGTATACGAATCAGATTTGACTATTCCGGCGACCCCTAGCTGCCTAGCCTAGGTGCCGCCTAGCTCCGCCAAAGCTCCTTGGCCGCCGAACAAACCTCCAAGGGGTGTAGGCGTGGCGGTGACCTGCCGCCCAGGCCGCCATTTAGAACACTGCCTTTGTGATAAGCTAATACCGTCTTTGGATTGTCACGCCCTCGATTTTCAACATAAATAACAATACCATTTTAATTACAAATCCTCACCATAGTACATACGATACCCCAAATTACAATACAGTTTCCGAATGTCACAAATCTATCAAACTAATACAGTAATCCAAAAATAGAGAAAATAGTACAATACAGCTTGATTTACGAAGGAAGACAAGTACTTCAAAAAAATAACTTTATCCTGTGATGTCTGCATGCACTTTACACCCTTCAAGACTATGTCCCTGTAGTGTACCTGAAAATGATAGGTTGAGCTAAACTAGCCCAGTAGAGAAATCTATACTCAAGCTATATGAAAATGCGATGAAGTATGCACAAAGAGTGAAAGAATTCGAAGAGCGAACATAAGAAACACGACTTTATCACAACAGAAGGCAGACTACAGCCTAAGGGTTCCAGACACCTTATAAGTATTCCTAACAATTCACCTGTCATGTAGAAACATTATTAAAATCACATCAATCAAACGTACTCGCAATAGGTTCGCAACCATTTCGACACTTCTCATAATCTCAACCACTCTGCATTTCCACCCCTTGCGTTGCAGTCAACATCACCCATTATTTGGGTCTCTGCATTACCACCCCTTGCGTTGCAGTCTGCATCACCCATTATTTGGGTCTCTGCATTACCACCCCTTGCGTTGCAGTCTGCATTTCCACCCCTTGCGTTGCAGGCACTTCCTCATTCCAATTCTCAATTACAGCCATTCGAATCCCAATAATCATACAACTCATTCAACAAACACTTCTCTAATCTCATGACACAATAAAGCACGTCAATCAAACCAACTTATAGGTCAACCACGCATCAATAATCACATTTCAAAGTATTCCAAACGATTAATCATAACAGAACATCGACTGATAAATCAGTACACGCCTTTTCTCTTAGTATGTCACAATATCGAACCAAACTCATAGCGACTCTACAACATACTATCCGCTAATATTAATACTTAGATCTCATGGAACGAGCGCTAAAAGAGTTTAAAGGAATCTGAATGATCAACAAATTATTGGAACTTGAGTAATCAAGCTTAGGGATGGTTTAACGATGATTAAAAGGGGTTAGAAGTAACCGGGAGTCAAAACAGACGAACGAGGACTAACGGACCAAAACTGTCCTAGAGATCAGTCAATGTTCGACAATCCATTAAAAATTCCATACTCAATATTTTTCAATGATTCCAACGCCAAAACGTCACCAACTTACCAATCTTTCAAACCCATAAGGACCCATAACCAATAGGGTCGTTTAACCACAACAAACGATGAAAAATGCAGCGCTGTTTGCTGCCCGGATTTCCAGATTACAGCTCAATCTTCTATAAATCACTATAAATCGAGTTCTTAATACTTTTGAACGATTCTAGTCCCAAAAGTTGCGCGATTGAACGAAGCTTAAAAGGTATGAAGGAACCCTAGTCAAATCTGCACTCCAAGGATGGTTAAACAGGCATTTACTGAAGCAACACAATCAACATGACAGATTGACACACCTCCACTCAAATGATCATAACTTTCGGTGTACTAAGAGTTTTAAGGCGATTCTAGTGGCAATACAAAGCTGACTTCAAGACCTTCGAATCGATATCAAATTTGCATGAAACGGACATCGGACGAGGAAGTTATGTCCGTTCGAAGTGGGCTGAAATCCAGAACACGAGACAGATTGCAGACCAGTTTTCTAAAAATCACCATAAATTCAATTCTCAACGGTTTCGGGTGATTCTTGCGGCATTAAAACGAGCTCTAAGTCTACTCTATTTCATACGGAGGAACCAAAATTCAAATCTGAGCTTAAAAGGGCGTAAAACCCCAAAAACGCAGGCCCTGTTCTGCTGATTTTCAGAAATGGAAGAAACAACTTCAAGCAACGAAACAAGGCACGATCTAAGTACATAAACACCGTATAAACGCATAACGAGAGTAAGAAATCCCTACCTCATGGGTTTTGAGCAAAACCCGAACCTTTGACCAAGTCAACCGAGCTCCAACGAGGTCCGATCATGAGTTTTCTTGGATATTTGGAAAGCCCGTGCTCCGTATAGCAACTTTAATTCTCAGACCTTGTCCGGAATCACGACCTAGGTTGATGAAATCGAAGAGAGAAGAGAGGAGGGAGTTTTCGGATGAAGAGGAGAGAGAGAGATGCCGAGAGTGAGAAGGAGAGAATGAGATATTTCTTCTCCTGGAGAAATAATAGAGGTGGGGGAGTAATCCCCTACTTCTCACACCACACACTCACACGTTCACCACTTGCTCAATTACCCTTATATCCTTTCACGAATACGCTACACCAAATATCCGTACCGTCTATCTTGACGGGCCCTACGTTTACTACAACAAAAAATACAGCCTCAAAATTACGGGTCTCTACAACCTACCCTCCTTAAAGAAATTTCGTCCTCGAAATTTAAACCAAGCCAACGAAAACACATCATCAAAAGAAACTCTAATCCAAAAGACCGTGTCCACTCACGGTACTTCGTACCCACCTACTCTCATGTCCAAGACGCAAGGAACTCTACAATATCACAACCAATTTGAATCACCTCTTACCAAAACGATCGTTAGATCCTAAGGTTCACACACATCAGGTGAAGGAGCTGCAGAATTCGTATGAATCTTACTCGTGTTAGCAATCAATTTTGGTCTCCCAAACTGTATCCATTTTCACTCTTTCCGATTACTCAGTTCCAATTCTAAGGATAGTATCCAAGCACAAAGGAGAACTTCACGACATCGTAACTCAACAACTTGCCAAGCCATATACAATTAACAAGTTTAAGATTTTCCCTTCTCTCCCTCGAGGTTCATAAGACTTTTCATGTACGCTAATAAAGTGGTCAACTCTCGTACGTTTCTATTTCACTTCCTTTCTTATTACTCAACTTACTATCGCTCTCAAACTCACATAAGCAAAGCTCTAATAACCCTTAACGCTAACTCGAGACAAGTTCCCTTTAAAGGCATACGTTAGTTAAAGCCTACGTGTCCGACACAATGAGATCAGAATTAAACAACAATCATGAGTTTCCCACTCACCATTCTCATAGCAAAAGTGTAATATCACACACCTCCAAGCAGTTTTGTTAAAAAAAAAAAAACTTAGTCTATTGAAAATTTTTTGTTTTCGTAGTTGAAAAATCATCGAAACACGTCCACCTTGTGGCGAAATTTTATGGAATTTAGCAGGAAAAGTTCATTTACAATTTTTTTTTGAAAGATATCATCACCAATCAATCTTATGCATCTCACCTAGTCTTTTAGGATGCGACAATTTAGACAACATGGTAACGAATTTTAAGATAAGGTTCATATCATCATGATATAGCCGACTCCAAACTTGTATCGTTATCATTTTTTTTTTTTTTCAAAACGAACTAAACTAAGAATCAACTTTCATACGACATCACTCTCATTCGGAAAAGGAAAAGAAATTTTTGAGTTCAACCCGATCTTCAGACGTATCAATAGGACACTTCCATTAACCGAATACCAATAATTTCATACATAGATACTCAATACACATAAATCAAAACCGCTAACCACAATCTCTAACTCATATCTCTTTGTATCCCCATAACTCTTTTTACCAATTCTGGACTGCATCTTAAGGGCAAATTCCACACACTCAAATTCATAATAGATCAAGCACTTAAATGAAATATCAACACATTTCATACATGGAATATCTCTTGAAAATCAACCGTACAGTTTAATGACTTACACAACATCAGCCACATATTCACACATTAACAGACTCACTTAGTATCCAACGGATTCAAAAGGTATCCAACGAACTCCCGAGTGTCCAACAGACTCGCCAAGTATCCACTACTTCACAATTCATGGCTTTAGGAAGCCCAACAGTTATCTCATTTCTTTTACTCTCATAATACCTTATACAATGTCTATTCACTTTACCAATCTCGAGCTTTCTCATTCATTCAGTCAAATCAAATCACGTATCTTTCACATTCACAATCTCAAAACTTCACATCATAAATACACGTATCATTAATACTAATCATTCCTCTATTTTAACAATATTGCAACCTATTAACATCTCATCACTAGAGCACCTACACAAAGTGTGCAATAACTGCACCAACGAACATCTAATACTCTCAAATATCTTCATGCTAGAACTCAACCACCGACACAGACCAATTGACAGACTTATCCCTGAATACCCACAAGACTCCGGGGTTGCGAACAACCCTTCTATTCTTCTCATTATATTCTAAGACTCCTATCACCATCACTGCTATCACTACCACTATTTAAACCTTAGTCTCTCTCAAATCTATCACCTCAATGGCATACCTCAATGCATTCTATACTATCATCAGTTTAGCTACGTCGCCAATTACACATCACACACAATCTCTACACTCTAATCTTTCAACTCACAACAGTCCTCATTCATATTGCCTTCACTTCCAACAAGTCTCTCACCACACACTAACGTCATTCATTTGCCTCAAGTCACATCGATATAGTACACCTCAAGTCTTGTATCTTATTATTATTAATTTTTTTTTTTCACCACACAATGCTATCACTATTTTCTACCATCTTGTCATAATGACACCACCACGACATTCACCTCAACAATGAAGACTACGACACCATAACACTTCCCTTTTCTACGAAATTCCTACGTAGAGCCATCTATCTCAAGCCTAAAGATCTAACCCCAATACACAATCCTAGTGTCCAATTGACTTTCCAAGACTTCCATCTAGAAGGTGCGGTGATCAAGCGCCTCTTCCAATTGGATCTCATTGGTAGTCGCCTGGGTGTCCAGAAGACACATACCGTATCCTGACACCCTACTTATAACCCTCTTTTCCTAAGTCAACATATACTCACAATCACAACTTAAAATACGACCAACCACAAAGGTTACCTCAACAAGTCCTTACCTTTCTAAAGGTCTCAAGATACATTCTAGCTCAATTCCCGACATATACATTACTCTACTTCTTCATGTACTTATACTCAACACAACACAACACAACTCGTATTACACAGAATTCACTTAACACATTTAAGCTTAATACGTAATCTGCACAATTTAAATAAAAACACATCAAGCACTTATCTCGTAAATTACACTAATAACTTTTATCATATGCTAATAAATATCCTCTTTCGCACATCATCATCGTCATAACTCACAACCATTACAACCATCAACAAAATGCATCTTAGCACAAATAGTTCAAAAATCTGATTGCCAACAGCAACCGTGACAATAGCAACAAATGCAACTGCAACCACTACAATGAGGTCAAACTTTTCTCTTTCTCAGACACGAGCACTAGCTCTTCACTGTTTCATGTAGACATAAATGCAATGCCAGTTCATTGGACACACGTCAGTCATGCAAGCTCACTCATGTTTTTGTTAGAAATGCAATGATCTTTGAACCCATGAGACTAAGTCTCCCCACGGTCTCTAGGTATTCAAACCTAATGCTCTGATACCAATTTGTCACGCCCTCGATTTTCAACATAAATAACAATACCATTTTAATTACAAATCCTCACCATAGTACATACGATACCCCAAATTACAATACAGTTTCCGAATGTCACAAATCTATCAAACTAATACAGTAATCCAAAAATAGAGAAAATAGTACAATACAGCTTGATTTACGAAGGAAGACAAGTACTTCAAAAAAATAACTTTATCCTGTGATGTCTGCATGCACTTTACACCCTTCAAGACTATGTCCCTGTAGTGTACCTGAAAATGATAGGTTGAGCTAAACTAGCCCAGTAGAGAAATCTATACTCAAGCTATATGAAAATGCGATGAAGTATGCACAAAGAGTGAAAGAATTCGAAGAGCGAACATAAGAAACACGACTTTATCACAACAGAAGGCAGACTACAGCCTAAGGGTTCCAGACACCTTATAAGTATTCCTAACAATTCACCTGTCATGTAGAAACATTATTAAAATCACATCAATCAAACGTACTCGCAATAGGTTCGCAACCATTTCGACACTTCTCATAATCTCAACCACTCTGCATTTCCACCCCTTGCGTTGCAGTCAACATCACCCATTATTTGGGTCTCTGCATTACCACCCCTTGCGTTGCAGTCTGCATCACCCATTATTTGGGTCTCTGCATTACCACCCCTTGCGTTGCAGTCTGCATTTCCACCCCTTGCGTTGCACTTCCTCATTCCAATTCTCAATTACAGCCATTCGAATCCCAATAATCATACAACTCATTCAACAAACACTTCTCTAATCTCATGACACAATAAAGCACGTCAATCAAACCAACTTATAGGTCAACCACGCATCAATAATCACATTTCAAAGTATTCCAAACGATTAATCATAACAGAACATCGACTGATAAATCAGTACACGCCTTTTCTCTTAGTATGTCACAATATCGAACCAAACTCATAGCGACTCTACAACATACTATCCGCTAATATTAATACTTAGATCTCATGGAACGAGCGCTAAAAGAGTTTAAAGGAATCTGAATGATCAACAAATTATTGGAACTTGAGTAATCAAGCTTAGGGATGGTTTAACGATGATTAAAAGGGGTTAGAAGTAACCGGGAGTCAAAACAGACGAACGAGGACTAACGGACCAAAACTGTCCTAGAGATCAGTCAATGTTCGACAATCCATTAAAAATTCCATACTCAATATTTTTCAATGATTCCAACGCCAAAACGTCACCAACTTACCAATCTTTCAAACCCATAAGGACCCATAACCAATAGGGTCGTTTAACCACAACAAACGATGAAAAATGCAGCGCTGTTTGCTGCCCGGATTTCCAGATTACAGCTCAATCTTCTATAAATCACTATAAATCGAGTTCTTAATACTTTTGAACGATTCTAGTCCCAAAAGTTGCGCGATTGAACGAAGCTTAAAAGGTATGAAGGAACCCTAGTCAAATCTGCACTCCAAGGATGGTTAAACAGGCATTTACTGAAGCAACACAATCAACATGACAGATTGACACACCTCCACTCAAATGATCATAACTTTCGGTGTACTAAGAGTTTTAAGGCGATTCTAGTGGCAATACAAAGCTGACTTCAAGACCTTCGAATCGATATCAAATTTGCATGAAACGGACATCGGACGAGGAAGTTATGTCCGTTCGAAGTGGGCTGAAATCCAGAACACGAGACAGATTGCAGACCAGTTTTCTAAAAATCACCATAAATTCAATTCTCAACGGTTTCGGGTGATTCTTGCGGCATTAAAACGAGCTCTAAGTCTACTCTATTTCATACGGAGGAACCAAAATTCAAATCTGAGCTTAAAAGGGCGTAAAACCCCAAAAAACACAGGCCCTGTTCTGCTGATTTTCAGAAATGGAAGAAACAACTTCAAGCAACGAAACAAGGCACGATCTAAGTACATAAACACCGTATAAACGCATAACGAGAGTAAGAAATCCCTACCTCATGGGTTTTGAGCAAAACCCGAACCTTTGACCAAGTCAACCGAGCTCCAACGAGGTCCGATCATGAGTTTTCTTGGATATTTGGAAAGCCCGTGCTCCGTATAGCAACTTTAATTCTCAGACCTTGTCCGGAATCACGACCTAGGTTGATGAAATCGAAGAGAGAAGAGAGGAGGGAGTTTTCGGATGAAGAGGAGAGAGAGAGATGCCGAGAGTGAGAAGGAGAGAATGAGATATTTCTTCTCCTGGAGAAATAATAGAGGTGGGGGAGTAATCCCCTACTTCTCACACCACACACTCACACGTTCACCACTTGCTCAATTACCCTTATATCCTTTCACGAATACGCTACACCAAATATCCGTACCGTCTATCTTGACGGGCCCTACGTTTACTACAACAAAAAATACAGCCTCAAAATTACGGGTCTCTACATGGATCGTGCCACCTCAATACATAAAAAGTATCGTAGTTTTCCCAAATCCTTTGTATGAAACTGTCGATGTAAGAAAGCTTTTAGCTCATACCTCGCCGATCATCACTTGTAATGATAATGTCAGCCACATAGATAATTAATAATACTTTTCCTTGGTCCAATGTGCGAGAGAACACAGAGTGATCAGACTGAGTGCGATGCATGCCAAATCGCAAAACTGCAGTGGTTGGTTCACTGCTTTGATCTCTAAAATCTGCTCTGAGACCTCATGAAATGACCCCTCAACACGAATTCAAGCTGCTGTTGACTGTTGTTAACAGGCCAAGAACCATTTGCTGAATCATCTCAGCAGTGGTTGGTTCCCAACTCAGCAACAAAGAATTTTCAGCCTCTTAATTTCAGAAGGGATCACCTACGATGAGCAAGAATGCCTGCAGAGAACATGTAACGCAACTGGTCACTCTAGTTGATTGGCAGGAAAGGCATAAGCTAGGGAGAAGACCATTCTAAACAATATGACAGTAATGCATATCGTTTACCACCGGTCATTTCTAGTCCACAATGGACTTAAGTCTGAAGTTCTCATCCTCTCCCTGAAGTGTCATGTCTCAAATGGAGAGGACATAATTCTGAATGCAAATAATAAACAAGCTCATCCATCTATTCTATATATGAAGGGAGAGCACCTTTTGGTATGGACTCAAAACTGAGGTTGGCTCACACTTCTAATTGCATGATTACCCACAAATTAATTTCAAATGCATGTTGACAGTTTGGGGATAGATGTGTCAATAGCATTCAAGTAACCAATCATCACCCTCTTTAACTGCCCATTCCACACCATTTTCTCTGTTAAATATCACAAAGTCTCAGCTTGTTACATAAGAATTCTAAACGAGGTTTAAACAGTGATTTGGTAAAAATATATGCGATCTGAGCTCCTGTGGACACAAAGGGCGTAACCAACACACCATTGTCAACCTTCTCTCGAACAATGTGACAATCTACCTCAATATGTTTGGTTCTCTCATGAAACACCGGGTTCGAGGAAATATGTATTGCTGCCTGATTGTCACAATACATAGGAATGGGTAACTGTACCTGAAATCCCAGCTCCTCAAGAAAGGATCTCAGCCAAACAATCTCACATGTGGTATGAGCCATAGCAAGGTACTCTGCCTCTACACTAGACCTTGCAACAATAGTTTGCTTCTTACTGTTCTAAGTAACTAGGTTGCCACCAACAAACGTACAGTAACGTCTGTCAGAAGGTGACCCTGCCCAATCTACATCCGTAAATGCCTCAACACGAAAATGACCATTAGAACGATAAAACAAACCGCGTCTAGGATGAGTCTTAAGGTACTTAACAATGCGAATATAAGCTTCCCAATGTGGAAGACGAGGAGCAGACATAAATTGGCTCACCACACTAACAACAAATGACATATTAGGACGTGTATTGGTAAGAAAATAGGCTAAGGTGGTTTGGGTATGTCTACCGTAGACCAGGAGATGCAGTAGTTAAGAGAGCGGATAGGATAGCTTTGGGTAGCAATGTTACAGGGAGGGGTAGACCTAAATTGACATTAGATGTTGTGGTGCGCAAAGATATGAGTATAGTAGGTTTGTATGAACAAGTGACCATTGACAGAGCTCAATAGAGGAAAATGATTCATGTAGCCTACCCCAAGTGATTGGGACATAAGACTCGGTTTGGTTCGGTTTGGTTTGGCGTATGTGTTTTAGCAACTAGAAGAAAGAGATAGAAAGAGAGAGAGATAACAGAGAGAGAGCACTCAAGCGGATTCGATTTCTCGCTGGAGGTCGGAAGGTCAGCAGTCGTCAACGGTGGGAGTTTCCATGAGGGAGCAGCATAGAGAGAGAGATAACAAAGAGAACGGTGGAGAAAGAGAGAGAAGAGATCACGTGAGAAAAGGGGGCAATAGAGAGAGAGTGTGGTCTTTTTACTTTTAATCCTAACCATCTAAAGCAATGGTTGGAATTTAGTGTCAAAAGTATTGGCAAACTTATTGTCTTTAGATCACTTCCCTATATGTATATGATATCAGTTCCCTTCTTATGAGGGATCCCTTAATTAGCTTAAGTGCGGACCTCATAGATCCCGGTCGAATTTTGATGATTCGAACCGTTCGATATGATCAGAACGTGATTTTAAGGGTCCTCCCCAGAAATTAGCAAAAACTATAACTGGGAAGTGCTTCATCCGAGCAGTTTTCATTGAACAGTTTAATGAAAAATTGCTCAAATTAAGCACTTCCCAGTCATATTTTTTGCCGATTTCTCGCGAGAACCCTTAAAATAACATTCTGAACACATTAAACGGTTCGAATCATCAAAATTCGATCGAGAAAGGGAGATCGTCACTTAAGGTCCTCACAAGAAGTAAACTCAATATGATTATATATATATATATATCGGGACGGTTCCAGAGACATTTAAAAAAATATCTAAAAAAACACTCCAAATCTCAATCTCATAGTTTCCGATCAAATTTTGATGATCCGAGCCGCTCAATGTGTGCATAATGTGATTTTAAGGGTACCCGCGAGAAATCGGCAAAAAAATTTACCGGGAAGTGCTTGTTTTGAGCAGTTTTTAATTGAACCGTTCAATAAAAAACTGTTCGGAACTGTTCGGATCAAGCCCTTCCCGATCATTTTTTTGCTGATTTCTCACAGGTACCCTTAAAATCACGTTCTGATCACATTGAGCGACTCGGATCATTAAAATTTAATCGGAAATTATGAAGTGTTTTTTTAGATGTTTTTATAGATGTCCCCGGAACCGCCCCGTATATATATATACACACACATACATATATGGACAACAAAAACGAAAAAAATAAAAATAAAGAACAAATCTCTCAATCGACTCACTCCTCTCACAGCTGAGAGAGATAAAAGAAAGAGAGTAAATAGGATTGCATTTATAACTCTCTTACACCACTCTTATGGGATTGGTCCTTGATTGGGTTTGTGTTGTGTGAGAGAGAAACAGATATTACCGTGGGGAGCAAGAGAGAGGAGAGAGATGTAATTATGGCAAGCACATGCCATGTTCCCTTTTCTTTTGGCCCACACAAGAGAGAGAGAGAGAGAGAGAGAGAGAGAGAGAGAGTAATCTGCCAAGAGATAGGACTGAGAGTAGGAGAGACAAGAGGAAGTTTTCTGCCTATAAATACCTTCTCTTCTCATTTTATTGCACCACCAACCTTCCACAATTCTTTCCCCATTTGGAAAATTAGAGGGGGGAGAGAGGGCCGAGAGAGTGGGAAAGAGGGAGAGGGAATAGTGGGCTACACACCCACCACCTTTTAGCCGCCTCACCACCCATATAACCAATCCACACAGATCCCATATAGCTTAATCCTAAGTTTTAAAAGAGAAATGTTAGAATTTTTTGATCAGTTCGAGACCAAAGGAGACGAGCCGCCCACCACTCAACCCGATGTCGTTAGAATAAACCCTTACAGCCTAGAAGCAAGGTAGAAACTTCCTATCTACTTACCGAAGTATAATGTAGTGATATTATATAATGGAAAATTGAAATTAAAGTTTAGAATTTTGCAAGCTAAAAGTTACTCCCTCCGTCCCTTTTTAAATGTCCTGCTTCGTAACTCCAACTTATTAAAGAGACATCATCATTATACCTTTCACATCAACTTTTTCCTCCACTTTCCCTACTTATCCATCATCATTACACTTTTACTCACTAACTTTTCAAAATGGAATTTACTTTTAGGGACAAAGTAGACAATTCACCAACTTTTACCCACTAACTTTACAAAATAGACACTTATTAAGGGACAACCCAAAATGGAATACTGGACTGTAATAAAGGGACAGAGGGAGTATAAGTATTTCAACCTGGGAAAAATTGTTACTCCTATATGAAGTATTGTTAGAATATGTGAAATGTCCCTTGATTATACATGTTGAACCATAACGATGCTGTAAAAATTTAATTATTGAATCTAAGGGCTAAATTAACGAAATGTAGAACTTATAATGATTAGCATGAGTTAGAATGTAATTACTGGGTTTATGAAATTGCATGATAAATTACTGTTGAACATTGTTAGTTGATCACCTGCTTTTACTGACGTTTTTGTTCAAGACGAAATGTCGTTAAGATTTTAGAATTGCATAAGAATTTGGTATATAAATTTTGCATTTGAAAAGTTGGATTTGAAAGAATAATGTGAATGCGAGGAAATGATGCATGTTTACGAAACACAAGAAACGAGAAATGGTTGACAAAAAGAAATGAGAAACTGAAATGTGAAAAAGATTAAGGGAAAATTACCGGACAGAGGCGTGGACCAGACTTATTTACCATCTGATGGTCTCCACTCTCCAAATCACCACTCTAATGACACAAGGAAAAATATTCACCAAGACATGGTGTGTCAAGTTGAATTGACAATTATACCCTCCTTCTTATACCAGTAAAAAGCCCAAGCCCTAATCCTCAATCGCTCCCAAATCCCTCCTCCTCATCGACGATGGACTCTCCTCTCTCTCTCTCTCTCTCTCACTCTCTCTCTGTGCAACGATTCCTTCCTAATCGATCTCTCCCTCATAGATCTCGTCTTTACTGATGGAGTATATATGTTGATATACACATCCTTGTGTAAACCTACCCACGGTTAGGGTTCCTCCTCTCCCTAAGCAAGACCAGAAGTCTTCGACAACCTTATCATATACGATGTAATCTTCCCACAAACAACCCTTCACGACGGAGAAGAATTTGTCGCTGTGAATCGAAACTAGGGTTTAACCCTACCTCTTCAATGCTCAACATCTCTCTGAAGGATTTTTCCAATTTTTGAGGTACGGATAGATGTCTAGTTCTCGTGTATTTTCGTAGGTCTCAGTATGAACCCTTGGCACTTTGGGCTCGTAGATTCCTTGTTTGATTTGTACTAGGTTTGTAGTTGGAAAGTTCCAACATTTTTGAGGATCTGCACTCTTAACTTGAGATGAGAACTGAGAATTGCTTGTTTGAAGCCATACCACTTCCAGTTCATGCTTTATAATACCAATGAACTAGAGGTGGGTGCAGACGCCACCCGTGAGCAAAATCTTCATTGTTAAAGCACCCAATAGTGCATGATGCTTGGAAAATAAAAAGAGAAGCAAATCTAAAACGTATGTAATTACTTATGTATATGCGCCCGAATATAGGCTAGACTGAATCATGGAAAATTGTTAGGGCATCAAAGTTCCTAACAGCCACGAAATTGCCATGTATTTTTTTTTAAATCTTTTCAGGAAAATGGAGAGGAATCTGGGTGTGTTGATGAATAATGGTAATCCATGTATTCATTAATGATAATGGTGTGTTGATGAGCTATAATTTGCCTTTCAGGATGGGGTAATGAATCTTTCACTAATAGTCTGGTGGAATTACTCATCCTCCATGCCCAACCATGTTCTTGCACTACAACAAATAGAGCTTTCAATAGCAGAAGCTATTCACGCCCCGGTCTCTAGTTGAACTAAAATCTGTATCCCCATGTTAGCCAAATTTTTTTTATCATTTGTGATTTGCAAGAACTCAATGCAAAACACAAATGATAAGAGTAAAACCAATTGCTTTCGAGTATGAATTGAAATAGGAGAAGTTAAGAAAACTTACGGACTTATTATAATATGAAACACTTCATTTAGAACAACTCAGTATTGCCATTTTATATAGAGAGTTAATTGATACTTTTTCTTTTGTTTCTTGTTGTTTAGACATGTGAGCTACTGCAGGTACTGAACTGCTCGGGATTGTGTTTGCCTTAAGTCAATTGTGAAGAAGCTTGGCTTGGTTCAGTTTTCCTTTCATTCTCTTTCCACAAGAAGAAAGTAGTATTTTCAATGTGCGAGGTAATGAGGTATATTCTTTTTTTAACCACTCTCATTACTTGTTGACTACACCTATTACAGAAGATGGACATCCTCTATTCTGAATCTGTAGTTATATAATGTATTAGGGGGTGGTGAGAGCAATTTGTATGGAACTAAAGGTCCATTATATTACTTCAAGAAGGGATTTAATAATTTCAACTTCTGCTTCATTCTTGCACTGTTTTTCGTTGGAGTCCTTCCCGTTGCAAGGAAGAAGTATGCTCCAAACTTGTTTCTTGTCGTCTCTCCTATCTATATTTGGCTGGTACTTATGTCTTTGCATCCTCACAAAGAGGAAAGGTTGGACTTATTCCTTCCCTCTTTATATTTTCCTGCAGTATTGTTCATGTCTAGTTTTAGGGATATTGATTACTACCTTTTGTCATTGTCTGGCATGAATTCCAGTGCATGTCTCTGTAGCTTATTGGAAATATTTTTCCAATTAATTAGAAAATTGGTTCCCCTCTCTCTCTCTCTCTCTCTGTTATACTTCTTGTTGTCTGACTTGTTCTACCACTCTCTAATAACCATTGAACCCAAGGCAGCCCTTTCCCCAGTTTTATCATTAGATGTGATTGCCTATTGCAGAATTTATTGGGCTACTTTATGTAATCAATGTTTATATTTGATGGTGTTGATGAGAGACATCCAGAATGATTTGTTCTCTTCTATCCATGAAATTTTTGCATGATTTTACCATGACATTTTGGCATGATTTCCCTAGATCATCTTTTTGGTTTCACGGCAATATGCTCCCTCACTCAATGGATTTTAAATCTCTTGTAATGCCAAACTTTGTTCAATTTCTAGGTACCCATATCCTGCTACAAGTAGAAATGGAAGATTGAAACATGTCTGTACTAGTAGGAGTGTAGGATTCATAAGTACCCAAGCTTGTTTTTAAATTTTCTTAGTTGTTTTGTTTTGCCCTTCGTCTTATGGTTTCTTGTAAATTGTAGATACCTGTTTGAGCAAACCACGTGGATCAAACAACGTACTGTAATGTTCTGATTTCCCTGCTTAGCCACACACCTTTGTGAGGGTTATTTATTGAACTTCCCTTTAACAGCTTATATGTAAGTAATGAGCAATTTTTTGTAGGTAATTTTGCATATGTTTAAGTTGTGTATATATTTTATTGATGATTTCAAGTTAAGAACTATCTATCTTCTTTTACACTTCTAGATTGTAAGAACCTTACTTAATGGATGGTGGATAGGGGAAGTCCATGAAAATTCATGCAGGTATGGTCTAAGTGTGTTCTGCTTCATATCTCTTTCAAGTTGGAAGTGAGAGTTACAGAAGTTATATACGTAGATGAAGATTTGTGCCTTGTTCTGTCAGCTTATTCTATACCTATTGATCCAAAAACTATCAAAAAAGTTTACTTAATCCTCCAACTATTGAATCAGATTCTATGTTGTCCTTTCTAACTTCTGTTAAGTTTGTAAACGGAATAAACCCACGTGAGCAGCACTGGAATAATAGCAGAGCCATGATGTGGTCTGTTTTTTTGTAACTAATAGCATAACCATAATGTGGTCTGTTTTTTTGTAACTAATAGCAGTTGAATCTGCACCTGACCTAATCTGTGGGAATCTGTCTTGTTCAGTTTAATGTGAATCTGCATTTCCATTTTCAGCTCAGTTTAGTAACTGTTACGAATGTGGTGCTGCTGCTGCAGTTTTTTGCTTTCATGACGTCAGTTCAGTTAAGTTTGTACTTGAGATGAATGTGTATCTTTTGTGACTTGAGATGAAGCATCATTTCAGTTTCTGCACTCAGTTTTGAGTCTGTTCTAAGTCACAGTTTATACACAGTTGCCACATATCAGTATGCACTTAGTTTTCAGTTTTGAGTCTGTTTTACACTCAGTTTTGGGTTCACATTTGCATAGAATCAGAGAGAAAAGGAGCTATAAGACTGTTCTCATCCTTTCAGGTTCACATTTTGCACAAAACAAATACACTCTATAGCTCTAGAATTTGTTGCATTTGGGTTCAAAGGAAGGGAGGGAGGTATGGGGAGGGATGGAGGTCAGGGGAAATAGGGTGCTCATTAATGGTGGTGGTGTTCTCTGTTTTTTTCTGTTTTGTTACGGGAAGGGATGGTGCCAATTCTAGGATTGAGGGGAATGACATTTCTGCTCTTACATTGGTGGTGGAGTGGGTTTTTCCGTTTACAAACTTAACAGAAGTTAGAAAGAAGGACAACATAGAATCTGATTCAATAGTTGGAGGACTAAGTACACTTTTTTTATGGTTTGTAACTTTTGGTATGTTGTACCAAAGGCACCTCCCATGTAGAGCCCCGTAGTTTCGGAAAAATCGTTTAAAAGTTTTATAAATGCTAGAATAGGAAATTTGTAGAGTTTAATTGAATTAGGGTTAATGTGATAGAATGGCTTGTAAGAGGGTGTATGTGCAATATGGGTTTATTTGAGTATATATGTGTAGGAGAGTGTGGTGTAGAGAAATAACTTTCCCAGATACACACACACCACGTCTCTCTCTCCCTCTCGGCATTCTTCTCTCTCTCTCACCCTCTCACCCAAAAATCCCACTCCAAGTTCAAAACCCACTAAGATCCTTCACCAAATCATCATCCTCTCGGGCTCTCGACCTTGGGTTTCGTTGGAGCAAGCTCGGAGAGGAGTATTTTCGGAGGATTTCGAATCCAAAAGCTAGGGCTCGATCAATCTCGTTGGGTTTCGTTCTCAAAGTCGAGGTAGGGATTTCTAACTTTCTCTATATGTTTATGAGTTGATTCGGTGTCCAAAACTTGCTTTGGATCGTTGTTTGGAAGCCTTGTGTTCGCCCTTGAAAGCTGTCAAAATCGTGCTGAAAAACCCAGGTGCTACATGTAGCACCCTTTTTCTGCTACATGTAGCAAACCCAGATTTCTTGATTCTGTTCGTTGGCTACATGTAGCGCCCTTAACCCTGCTACATGTAGCAAACGCAGATTTCTTTGATTTTGTTCGCTGGCTACATGTAGCACCATTTTTCTGCTACATGTACCAAAACCCAGATTTTATGTTCTGTTCGCTGGCTACATGTAGCACCTTTTACTGCTACATGTACCAAACTGGAAATTTCTGAAAAGTTTCTCCCTTCATGGTTTGGACCCCCGATCACTTCTAATACCTTTTAAACACCTTTAAATCATCTCTAAGGTTGATTGCTCGCGTTTCAATGATTCGTTGTTCGTCCCTACTCTTCAGGCTCTCGTTATAATAAAGAAAAGTATAAAACTGAATGAATACGATACTTGTTCGTTTGTTCACGCGTTTGGGCTATTACATGAGTATTATGGCATGCTTTATGAATGATGCGGACTTGACATACGTCATGCTCTACGGTATTGAGGCTTGTAGAACGAAAAATCACAATTTAGAACGATAGAACGAAACGAAGAAAGCCACGGATCCACTACAAGGTGTGATGCCGGAAAACGGGACGCACGGGGTCCCAAATGCCCGGAAGTGCACAAGAAAGCCACGGATCCACCGAATGGTGCGATGCCGGAATGAATTTGGGATGCACGGGGTCCCAAATGCCCGGAAAGAAAATCGAGAACACTTGATATAATGAAAACGGAGAATTTTAGAGATTATTAAGTGACGTGAATATGATCGGTATTGATTGTCAAGTATTAACCACTTGTTCTTGCTCACATGGGAAACTTTCTTGTATCAATGTTCATCTCGGTGCATCGTCCATCTTATATGCATATAGTTTGAGTAAAGATTTCTCTACTGGGCTAGTGTAGCTCAACCTATTATTATTTTCAGGTACCTCTCAGGGACATTGATATGGAGTGCTTGCTGTGCATCTGACCATACTTTTGAAAGCTAACTTTGAGGAATTATCATGGCATCTTTGTAAAATCTTTTTTGAAGATGTAATCGTAATTTCAATTATATTCTTTGACTTCCTCTCTTTAGGATACTGTCTAAGAATTTGGGGCCGGAGTGCCTTTATTGTAAACCTTTAAACTTGATCGTTCTCTTGGACGGATTATGGGAAGCAAATTTGGGGTATTATGACGTATTATTGCGAAGGACTTTTATTGGAAACGCTATTATTATTATGTTGAAAATCCAGGGTGTGACATCCCAGGATCTTTTGGTTTGTCTTTTTTTGTTCGTATCTTGCCATCGTGCGTGTGTAACTTTAATTTGTTGTTCATATTGTATTTGGGTATTCGTTAATTTAATTTCTTGTTCCTGCTATGTTACTGAACATAGTTGTTTTTTTTTAACTTGGTTCTTTTATGTATTCAGTAACATGTATATCCAGCTGGGGTACTTGTCCAAGAAGTTGACAGGCTATGAAAGGGTAAAGCAAAAAAGAATGGAACAAAGGGTACCATGTTGGAGGGCAGAAAAATACGTTTTGTTTATAGATAAACTGTTGGAATATGGTATCCTATTGCTAGAAATAGAGAGATTTTGTTACTTCAATTTGCTGAAACTGTGAAGTAAAGGTCTTCTGTTCATTTAGTGTCTCTAGTTTCTTTATTGAATTAGAACCCGGAAACTAATTTTAAGTGTTATCTTCTAAGTCTCTTTCTTGTATTGTATGTAGGTCGATTGGTTGAAATAGAAGATCGATAATTCATCACTTTTTACTCGAGATGGAGATTATGATCTTGCTAGTGTTGGACATTGAATCTCAATTGAAGTTTTCGCATTGATGTCTCCTCTCTTTTTTTGTAGAGCCTCAATGCTCCTTTTTTGTATGAAGACATATAGCTGGGCAATTTTCCTCCTTGCAAATGTTGTTAGCAAGATGAAGGTTATAGCTAGCTAGCTACTTATATTTAGACTTAAGTGATGTTAGATGAAGTCTCCTACTGTATGGTTTTGTATGGAACAATGTGTGATTATATGGGAGCTTCTTTATGGCAATTAATTCAACTCGATGGTTGGTTTTGGTTGTTCTTTTCAGAGCTTTGTATAGGATGCGATGAATGCTTGCAATTGTATATATGAAGAAGTTGACAGGTTATAGCGGGTATAAACGCTATGGAATGTCCAAATTTTATTAGTGTAGTTACTTATTCATAGCAGTTTTTGAATGTTATGAAAGGTCTTTTATTTATAGCAGTCTTTGAACGCTATGGAAGGTCCAGTATCTATAACAGCAGGGGTTAGTACAACACCCATCTAAACGCTATTTTTAACTTTTTATAGCGTTCTTTCCTTGGTGTGGAATATGTTAACAATAGCGGACAATGAACGCTATTGAAAGAAAGGACTTTTAATTGCATCGGCTAATAAGGCGTCCTTCGGAACGCTATGTATATCATTCTATAGCGGTTTTGGCACGCTATGAAAGAACTTATTTGTTGTAGTGAATGCTATAATGAGTAGTGTGGGCACACGCCCCAAAATCTTCATTTTAAGTATAAAATCGGGTGCGCCCTTCTTGCGGAAAACCCAGCGAAATGCTTCGCAATTCAGAGTCGCCACTCGGCTTTTGCGGAAAGTACCCAAGAAACCGATTTTTGAAAACGTTTGGATCACGTTGTTTGAGTTTGAAAAAGGCTTGTAGACTGGACCGTCGTCACCTTCGATATCTGAGGTTCGGGAGCCAGGTTACGAGAGGGGAAGGGTTTTATGGCACTCCTCTCGCCCAATCCGGAGATCGGTCTCTACTCGGGCATTTTTGTAAAACGTTCATTTTTCTCTCTCATTTTATCATTTTTAGCCAGTTAGGGCGGGGGAACAGTTAATGGGGGTTAAAACTGTAACACGTTTGCATTTATATACAAGTATGTGATAAAAATATTTGACGGATGTTTGATGTTTGATCTAAAGCAAGTATAATAGATTGAGAACAAGCTCCTGTGAGTGTTTGGACAAACTGGAACACACTGACTAAGGTGGTGCACGCAGGATCGGGCCTATATGCACTGGCCAAGCCACTGCATACAGACATGACCTGCATGCGCCATACAACGCCTGGCGTGCGCCGGTAGGCCCAAACCCATAGCTCTTGCAAACAATCCTCTGGGCTCTGGAATGGACCAGTGCACACCCAGGACAAACCACGCAGTTTATATCAACAACTATATATAGTTACAGACAGATAAAAGGCTTAAAAGCCACCAAATAAAAAGCAGACCCCTTAAACAGTGAGGGGGGAGAAGAGCAGAGGCCAAGGGCCTAGTTGCCATGCAAGGGTCAGCCACTGGTCAAGGTGCGACTGGCGCACGCAGGTACATGGTACCGTGCGCCAGTTAGCACAAACTGGCCAGTGTTTGGCTTTGCATCATCTGGGCTCTGGAACATGACCAGAAGGCACCCAGAGGCATTTCAAAGCAACAGAATGGAAATATTGAATACTATGTCTAAACAGTTCTAAAATACAGAAAGTAATAAACATGTTTTAGCATGCTTATAAGGTGATCAGATAATAATGAAGTAGGAAAAATGATGATCGGTGATCCCCACACCAGTTTTGCCATACAGCCATGACTGGCGTACGACACCATTAACTGGCACGCGCCACACGATCATCACACACGGCTTTGAAGCCTTGCCAGCATTAGGGCCAGGACTGGTATAGATTACCAGCCTTGACCCTGCCAACCCCCCTCAGGGGTCAGAACAGAGAGTTAACAAAAGGTGGTATACCTTTGTTTTGAGGTTGAAATGAGCTAGAACTTGAACTTGAGGTTGTGAAGGGTGGATGGCGAGTGTAGGGGGGTGTTTATGGACTGAGAGATGATGCTCTTATTGCTTGCTCTTTCAATGGATGGGAGAAAGAGTAAGGAACAAGAGAGAGAGAGAAAGCTTGGAAGCTTTTATGACCCTTAATGGAGTGTAACCCCTTGCAAATGAATGCAAGGGGGTATTTATGGAGGAGAGAATGACTGAAATCAGTTGGGCATAAGGGCTTGTTTGGTGGCTTGAGGCAAGAGTGAGCCTCCCATGCATTAAATGCATGGGACTAGTTGATGGAGGATGTAGGAGAGAGAGGGAGCAGTTCTGGCCGATGCAATCATCAGGGGATTGTGGCTGACGTCGAGTGGCCACAAAAGTCCGGCTCGAACGGCTGAGTAAAGTTGATATGACTGGCATTGACTGGAGTGCGCCTCTTGTTAAGTGGCGTACGCCAGTAACGGGCGATGACTGACACGTGGCAGTGATTCCAGCGCACGCTAGTCCATCACCAGCGCACTCTAGTAGGGTTTTGCTGTGGCCATTTAGTTCTGGCTTGAGGGTTCGACAAGGAGTTCGAAAGGGTTTGGATGAGGTTCGGGACGCTCAAAACTCAAACTCATTAACGACCTCGGGATGTTCTTGACCTTGATCATCATCGGGGAATCAAAGACCGTAAGTAAACTAATCTGGACAGTCCAGAATAGGGTGTCTACAAGTAGTTAAAGTTGCATTTCTTTATTTTTGGTTTATGAGATTACTGGGTTTGTGCTTAGTTGTTTTTGTTTTTAATCAAACTTGTTAAATTGTTAAGTGTAGAGAAACAATAGGTTTAGAAATTTGTTTGAAGATAAGAGCCTTTTTGGATTGGAGTAATTTATTTAAATGGGTGTTTTGAGAAACAAAATTGATTTTGGACTTGGTCTTGAAACAACCTCCACCTAACTTTGAACGCTTACCACTTGCCAAAAAATATGACGTGCTCTTTATACAATAAACATGTGGTCTATATAGACATAGGGTGTAGTCTTTTAGTAATATAGACTTGGTCTTGGTCTTGAAAGAACCACCAACTTTCCACGCTTATCACTTGCCCAAAAATATGACGTGCTCTTTATACAATAAACATAAACATGTGGTCCATACAGACATAGGGTGAAGTCTTTTACCAATATGGACTTGGTCTTGAAATAACCTCCACCTAACTTTGAACGCTTACCACTTGTCAAAAAATATGGCGTGCTCTTTATACAATAAACATGTAGTCCATATAGACATAGGGTGTAGTCTTTTAGTAATATAGACTTGGTCTTGGTCTTGAAAGAACCACCTACTTTCCATGCTTACCACTTGTCCAAAAATATGACGTGCTCTTTATACAATAAACGTGTGGTCCATAGAGACATAGGGTGTAGTTTTTTACCAATATGGACTTGGTCTTGAAACAACCTTCACCTAACTTTGAACGCTTACCACTTGTCAAAAAACCAAAAAAATATGACGTGCTCTTTATACAATAAACATGTGGTCCATATAGACATAGGTGTAGTCATTTAATAATATAGACTTGGTCTTGCTCTTGAAAGAACCACCTACTTTCCATGCTTACCACTTGTCCAAAAATATGACGTGCTCTTTATACAATAAACATGTGGTCCATAGAGACATAGGTTGTAGTTTTTTACCAATATGGACTTGGTCGTGAAACAACCTCCACCTAACTTTGAACGCGTAACCACTTGTCAAAAAACCAAAAAAAATATGACGTGCTCTTTATACAATAAACATGTGGTCCATATAGACATAGGGTGTAGTCTTTTAGTAATATAGACTTGGTCTTGGTCTTGAAAAAACCACCAACTTTCCACGCTTATCACTTGTCCAAAAATATGACGTGCTCTTTATACAATAAACATGTGGTCCATACAGATATAGGGTGTAGTCTTTTACCAATATGGACTTGGTCTTGAAATAACCTCCACCTAACTTTGAACACTTACCACTTGCCAAAAAATATGACTTGCTCTTTATACAATAAACATGTAGTCTATAAAACAACTCCATCAAAAGATCCTATGCGATCCTAATTGAAAGCAATAGAATGTGACATATCAATTGTGAAGTTATTTTTTTGTTTTGTCTTATGAGGATGTTGATTTCACCCTGACTATGTTTGGGTGCATATATTCCTCTCGTCTTTCCGTCTAACAACAGAAATTGCCTTCCATTTTGCATTGTATTGTTCGGTGGGATGCTCCGTAGATTTGTAGCGGTTGCCCTTTTTTGGTGAAATGGAATTTACTTACAAAAATCATCTTATCTTTCCCTTTGTGTTCTTCAAAGTTGTCCATATTGCGTATATTGTGTCCTGTGCTTTGTGTCCTTGAAAGCCGTCCATATCCCTTTTTGCTTGTTGGTCTTGTAATTACCTTTAATGAGGTAGATGGTATCGAGATTTTTGTTTCAAGTTTACTTCTTTGATGATATGCATTCTACTTTAATTCATAAAATTGCACCACTTTAGTTGTTGTTCATGATAGGTCCTTTTTTTATTAATGGAAATGGACATAGACCTGGTAGAATGTCAAAACAAATCACAAAGGTAGGTTTTGGAAAAATTTCGGCAAACTCTCCCTAATTTTTTATCCTAGTCTGACGTCTCGCGCCTCACTCAGTACAATAACCACAACAGGAACAACATCATGTTATGCACAAGCTCATGCCGGACATTTCACATTCTCTATAACCATTCACAAGCCACATTCATAGCCAAAATCCATTGGTAAATTATCCATTCAAGACAAAGTTAGGTTTCGCATCACAATTATATAAACTTTCACAATTCAATTATATAAAACTTGATACTACAACTTGATATTTCAATAAATTACAACTTGATATTCCAAATTACAACAAATTGATCATTTTTGTTGGTCTTTGATTGACTTGAATAGCTTCAATGTTTTTTACTGCCTTTTCGAGTTTTCCAAACACCTCACGAGAAAGACTAGACTTATAGCATAAAGAAAGAAGCAAGGCCACTAGATTTGCTTTCCTCTGCTCCACTACTTTCATGTTTCCACATTTCCCGCAGAAGCACCTTGCTCAAAAACAGCATGATCAACCCCGTACATTTCCTGCTGCAAAAACAGCATGATCATAACCTTGCTCACTAGAAGTTGTATTATGAAACATTGTAGCCCCAAAATTTTCCTACTTTTGGCAAACTGCTGCAGCCCGTAGTAATTCACTTTGAATTACATAGGAGTCTCAGAACTAATACAATCTCCAACAATTTTTGAAAAAGTAAACAAATGCACCAAAAGGAAGCAACAAAAGTTGAAAAAAAGGAGAAATAATAACATGGCCAACCAACACATAATCAACATATTTCACGCTACTGCAAAAACAAACAACTAAGCGTATTTGGGTCTTCCAAGAGGCTCCTTTTGGGTCAGCTTAAGAGTTTTTCTCACAAGTCATATGGGTCCAAGAATAATTGGTATTAGGTTACAACAGTAATATATGAAAAAGTTCAGCTTAATAAGAAACATGCTACTCTTCAAAATACTGAAATGACCAGGTGACAAAGAACTCTTACCAATTAGAAGACATCAATTTGGCTCTCTTTTTGCTTGAGGAAACTCATCATTCTCTTTTTCTACAAACTGAAATGAGCAAGTGACAAAAGTATGCTCCAAATTCAGCGAAGAATTTTTCTTCTAGAATTTAGGCAATCATATATGCTAATGTCAAAAAATATAGATCATGTACAATAGGAGAAGTTATCCAATTTATTTTTCCATTTAGTGCCGCGTCGACTCATTCATAGATTTGCTCCAAGATTTTTAAAATTATCTTCATTTTTTCCCTTTGTCATGACATGATCCTTTGGATTTCCATTTGTTCAATAAAAGTAACATGGTAAATAAGAATCAATCTTCAAATCAAACACTAAGGTCTAGTTTAGTAGTTTTCACATTGTCTAGCTAATATAAGAATATTAGGCATAGGGATAAGAATATTGGCAGCAAACCTTGGCTAATCATACAATTGTAGCAAGCTAAGCTACCTTCTCCCTCTCAAGGATAAGACAGATTTCTTCATAGTAGTTTCCTTAATTCTTGAAGAAACAATCTACAGATAATCCAAAAATGACTAAACTCTAGAAGATTACAGAGTACCTAATTACAAAGTTTTAGTTGGTACGTTTTAGGGTTGAATGAAGAAATTTAGGGTTAACAAAATAACAAGGGTTTACAGTTAACAAAATACTCCATTAGCTATTTTCCATACCATTATCCCTCCCATTCTCCTGTTCTCTCTACTTTTATCCCAACCATAATCCTTTCTTTTCTTTTCCCTCCTGGTCTCTTTTCTTTTCTCACCAATTCCGCCAAATGGACAGTAAATAAAGTTGGGCATAAACCTAAAGTACACATTAATCATAACTTCTAGCTCGTGGTAGTCAAATTAATAGAATTGTAGATGCTGAGGATCTATAAATTTATACGGAATTGTGGCGATAAAACTAAAATGCAAAGGTTTGTTGAATTTCAGAGCACAAAATCAACAGCAATATTGAAACATAAAAAGCAATGGCGGCAGTACAAAAGAGTGGACGGCGACGAATTGGGGATACAATTTCTGATGGGTGGTGGAATGAGGAAGCAACTTACCTGACGACGATGAATTTGGGATACAAGTTCTGATGATGTGTGGACGATTGACGGTCTCAAGCTACCATCTCCAGCAAAACAAGGGAGCCGATTACGGGATGGAAGATGGGGAGCAAGGTTGGTCGCCGGAGGTAGGGGCAATTCTTGCGAGGAGGGGGAGAACAGAGGAGAAGAATGGGGGAGCAAACCCGAGAGAGAGAGAGAGAGAGGGGAGGAAGGAGTTTACGTTCCAGTGGAGAGAAGAAGGGAGAAAGGAAATTAAGGGTTTTGAGGAGCTAAATGACGTCCTTTTAGTATAAGGGTAGGATGGTCCATTCAGAACATGGTTACCATGTATTTGTGATTAAAATAGGAGATACCATGTATTGGTGATTTGGAAACTCAAGACCATTGAAGTGGTAAATAAGTCTGGTCCACGCCTCTTTCCGGTAATTTTTCCAAAGATTAATAATTGTATGAATATGAGAGCTCAGTGGGATCAGTAAAGCTGGTGGCAGAATCATGGCTCGGGTGTGCGTGTGTGACCTAGAAGCCCGGTGGGATCTAAAAGGATGGTCGGCGGAACTAGTGTCATGTGTTGTGTTATGAATTGATTAAAGACTAAGAGTCCAGTGGGATTTGAAAGAGACGGTCGGCGGAATCAGTGCTTTTGGGTGGCATAATCTGTAATAAGCCTGTGAGCCCGGTAGGTCCTTAAAGATGGAGCATCGAAAGTAGTGCTTGAAAAAAAAATATTGGAAAGTGAAAATGATATGAAAAAATGATGACACGAATCACGATACGCTGCGATGACAATGACACTCTGACACTTTGTACATTGATTTGATTATATGTATGAAATGTTAAATTCTTGTATTTTAAATGTACAAAGTTATATGTTATTTTTGTTAGTGTAAGGGATATAGGGGTAGGAGTTAGTTACTGAGCTTAAAAGCTCACGGTGTTACTTTTGTGACCCTGACATGTTATGCCAGAATTAGAGACGAACAGGGACAATTTCAACAGATCTTGTAAACACCAGATTTTGCCCCACCCCTATTTTTACTATCTTAGATAAGCAAGAACGTCAACGCCCGTCATGCTGATCTTCATGTGCATAGGCTAGCGATGAGGCATGCCATGTTTGGACTAGAATGATCCCCTTACCAATTGACTGTGCGAAAGTGGATTCCGGTAACCCTAATTTGGGCTGCAAAAGATGAAATATACTTCAAGACATCTGAACCAAAGATAGGCACTGTCAGATGTGCCTTTTCTATCATTCTGGGGTCACCTGCCAAGTCTCGTCACAATTCGTTGACGTTTCACCGTTGGATCGTCACCGAACTTTTACCGGCTACCGGTAAAACACCTGATTTGACCTAGGAAGTCTTGATCAGGAAAAATCATCTCTATACCATTTCAAACATCACACATGGTGATATTATGATATTATAAACTCTCTGGTCAAGTTTCGTGCGAAACAAAGCTTGTTTGATATTTCTGCACATACCGAACTTTCTAAAAAAAGTAGTATTTTGTTCTCAAACCCCGAGACCAAAATTTCTTGATCCAAACCATCTAGTAGCTCATTCTTAAGAATTCGAAGCTCTTCGCAAAATCTCAGGTCGATTGGAGCTCGTTTGGTTTTTCGATCGCATGTATCGCTAAAAGACGCACGAGAACCGAGCAATTCTTTTTCTCATCGATCTGACTGTAATCTTGAAAAACGAATGTCGCCATGACGTCCAGAACGCCTCAAAACCCTTGGAAGGTCACCCTGATCAGATTTGTATCAAACTTTCCCGTGCGCGAACACGCAAAGCAGTGTACTGACGCATCAAACCAGAGCAGACGGGGATCATTGGCCACGGGAGGGCCACATCCCCATGAAAAGGGAGGCTCCCCCAAGCCTCCCCACCTCCCATTTTATATAAATAGGGGGTCCCAGCCTCCTCCGTTTTATTTCACCCCTCCATCTTAGGTTTCTTCTCTCTTTGTCTTGAAATTCACAAAGATTTCTTCCTTTCCTTTCTGAAATCCTAAAAGATTTCTCTCTTCCTTGAAACCCTCGAAGGTTTCCTTCCTTGATAGATACCGCGAAGCTTTGCCTAGATTTCCGCATAAATTCTCTGATTCTGAAGGTCCTGCGGAAGCTCTGCTGATTTTTTGGTAGAAATTCCCCGATTCTCTAGGTCCTGTGGGAACTCTGCCAATTTTTCGGTAGGAATTTCCCGATTCTCGAGGTCTTGCGGAAGCGCTACTAAAATTTCGCCAGAAGCTACCTAATCATCCAAAATACTGTAGAAATGCTGCCAAATTTCTGCTAGCACTTTATCCCTCCGGTATAGTCGAAGCTCTGTTCAGATTTTTAAAGATTTATTTTCTCTCTCGATTTTTGTTCTTGGGTTATTATCGAGAATCTGTAAGTAACCTTCAGTTTTCATCTTTTACTTTGGTTATTTACTTTATAGTTAGGTAATCGGATAGAAGAAGTCCACGTTCCTGCACGGTAGTCGAGCGCACCCTTCGAGCCCAGCAGTGATCTACTTGTGTGGAGTGTTGGATTAGAAAAAAAAAATTAAAAAAAGACTTTTAGGAACTATGCCTGACTTGATTTCTCTTTCTGTCGGAGATACGTAGGTGCCGTAATAAGGGCTCGGTCAGAATTTATCTCCAAATTCTCAAAGTTAGGAACTACGCCTGACTTGATTTCTCCTTTTGCCGAAGATACGTAGGCGGTCCAATGAGGACCTCGATCAAAATTCGTCACATTCTCACTTCATTTGACCATTATACCCCCACTGTTTTGAACTACGTCTTTCCTAACTTTCCCTTTGTCTCGGAATACGTAGGCGGTCCAATGAGGGCCTCAGTCAGAATCTATCCAACTCTCTTTCTAAATTGTCATTTCGCCTCAAAGGTGCTTCTAATTACCATTTTGCCCCTCAAAGGGCCACATCTAAAAAAGACAAAAATACCCTTCTCCCCAAGCGGAGATGTTGAAATTATCATTTTACCCATTTGCAGGGTTATATCTAAAGAATGGTGCTATTGGTATAGACAAAAAATCTGTACCAGTGGGTACAAACCATTTTTTGGGCTCATTTTGGGTCTCAAAAAAATGATCGGAGTCGCTCATTTTGTTTAAAATACTTTGCTTATGGTCCCTACGAAAAATAAGCTCAATCCGATATCGGTTAAGACACCTACAAAACATCCAACTTTGTCCCAGAATTCAAGCCTGAATTCTAGAGCAAAGTTTGGATGTTTCGTAAATGCTCTTACCGATACCGGATTGAGCTTATTTTCTTAGGGATCATAAGCAAAATATGGTTTGTACCCACTGGTACAGATTTTTTGTCTGTACCAGTAGACTTTCTGATATCTAAATGCCATTATTTTTTTTTTGATAAGCAAAATGCTATCTTTTAAAAGACGAAAAAACACCTCTTGCCCTAGACTGAGTCGTTATTACTGCATTTTTACCATTCTACCCTTCCCGAGCCTTGGTTGACTTTTTTCGGGTCCCGGGTTGACTTTTTCCAAAAATCACAAAAATGATGATAAAATCCAACGAGGGCGACCTTGTTGCCTTATTTACCTTTCTACCCTTCCCAAGCTTCGGTTGACTTTTTTTGGGCCCCAAGTTGACTTTTCCAAAAAAAAAATACAAAATTGATGATAAAAGTCGTTGCCTGAATTACCATTTTACCCTTCCCGGCCCCATTGAACTTTTTCCGGGCTCACCAAGTCAATGTTTTAACCCAACTAAGGTATTTTTATCCTCCGATCACCATTTTACCCCTCCAGACCTCAGTTGACTTTTTTCAGGCCCTAGTTGATTTTTTCTCAAATTTTCACCCTTGTTTTAACCCAGTAAAGCCATTTTCACCAAATTACCATTTTACCCCTCCACGCTCCGGTTAACTTTTTCTGGGCCCTGGGTCAACTTTTTTCAAATTTTCACCAAGTCAATGTTTTAACCCAACTAAGGTATTTTTACCCCTTGATCACCGTTTTACCCCTCTGAGCCTCGGTTGACTTTTTCTAGGGCCCGATTGACTTTTCCTCAAATTTGCACCCTAATAATGTTTTAACCCAATAAAGCCATTTTCGGCGCCAAATTACCGTTTTACCCCTCCGGGTCCCTGTCAATTTTTACCGGGTTCCAGTTGACAATTTTACCAAAACTTCTCCAAATCAATATTTTACCCCATGGAGTCGTTTTTACCTTCAAATTACCTTTTTTTAACCCTCCTGGCCCCGACTAATTGTTTTCGAGCCTGGGATGACTTTTTTCAACTTTTCATCGTGGACTCGTTTTCAACCAAAAGGAACTTTTTCTAGACTTAGGATAAGTCTTTTAATCCCCAGCGGCCCGTTAGTGGCCGTTTCCCCTTCTTAGATCCCGAACTACACAGACCTGAATTCTCCCGCTCTGGAGATACGTAGGAAGCCTTTCGACCAGGCTTGGTCCACCGTTCCCCTTCTGAAAAAGGTCGTTTTCCTAAATATGCACGAGCATGAAAAAATCTGTAAAATAACAAACATAATGAACTTTTATTTCGTCTTCATCTGGAAACTCATTTCTATTGCATGTCTAAAGAAGTGAGTACCGCAAGGGCGAGATAGGGGTGCTCCAACATCCCTACACGTAATAGTGAATTACCAAACCCTTTCTTTTCTAACCTCCCAAACCTAAAGCCTTTTCCTAAAAGCAAAATAGAGTCACTCTTTTCTAAAAACTGGGTTCTCTGGCCTGCGAAAATCTTTTCTAAAATACTTGAACTATTCTTTGGATATTCAAGAGGTTACCAGGCACACCTAAATTCTATGCCCGGTGACGACTCTGAGTTATTTTCTAAACCCCTTTGTGGCCCAAACTACAGTCGGACCTGATTCTCCTTTCCCCGGAGATACATAGGCAGCTTGAGGAAAGCTCGGTCCCTTTTATAAATAAAATCCCCCTCATTTTCTAAAATTCAAACCTTTTTCTAAAATATCCGAACCCCTCTTATAGAACACAAAACTCCTCATTTTTGCTAAAACCCCACCTCTTTCAAAAACCACGTCGCAATCCATTGGAACTGGATCAATTATCCATCCTCGAATCGTCGCCCCTCCTTTCCTCTCTCCTACCCTAGAGAAAGGGCGAAGGAGCGAGGGTTCCCGAACAAGGGTAAAATCCCAGGCGCAACAGAGCTGACCAAGCCTTTTTGAAGAAGACGGACGCCACGAAGAGTAGATTACTAATAGTGCCCCTCCCCTTTTTGAATAAAATAAATGTAATTTGATTCAAGATTTGTTTGTTTGTAAGACTAAATTATGATAAATATTGAACTTAGTTTAATTTTATTTAAATTAACATTTTCAAAAATTGGGGCGTTACAGATGAACTCCAACCAAGTATGAAAGCACTAATGAACTTTCAAAAATATTACAGATCTGACAAGCATCCACGAGTTATCCTGCCAAAAACATTATGTAGGGTAAGAGTATTATTGGCACGGATATCATTATGAAGCAACATCATCTCTGAAAGAACCCGATAGCATAAAAAAAAGAATGTACATGTACTTTCGTACTCTAGCCGTTCAAGGGGTTTTGTTCGCGGCATGGTATTTGCACAGAAAAAATAAATTCCAACAATAAAATAATATAAACCTACACACAATATATATATATATATATATATATGAAAAAAGAATTGGACAGTTAAATTAAGTGATGAAAATTACGGGTCATTACGATAAGTATTCTCATTCCGATCTTTTTGCTACTTTTTATAACATTTCTTCTTTGTTTTTACTATGGCTTGAATCTCATCATTCTACTACCGGATTTTTGAGAACCCACCCCTTGGGCACTTGTCCCACATCGAGAAAGTCTAAGAAGTGAATATGGTATATTAGTGATTCCGACTAGCTACTGTATAACTTGAGATTAACCTTTTGAGTCATGTGTTTAGGCTAAGGGTTAATGTCAGTTAAGGCGGGTCGTTACAGTTGGTATCAGAGCACAACCCTGGTCTACATGGTGGAGACCACCTCTAGAATCTGGTACGAGCACACGAATTGTGTTGTACAGAGCTAAGTGTCACACTATAACCACTAGAGGAAAGTTGTTGGGCCAATGCAATGAAGACCTTGTTGCATCATAAGGTGGGGAGGTTGTAAGAACCCACTCCTTGGGCACTTGTCCCACATCGAGAAAGTCTAAGAAGTGAATATGGTATATTAGTGATTCCGACTAGCTACCGTATGACCCGAGATTAACCTTTTGATCAGCCACATATTTAAGCTAAGAGTTAAACAGGTCAGTTAGGATGGGTTGTTATAAGATTTTCTTTAGATATAGGACCTTTCCTCTTAGACTTTAGAAGAACCTCTTTCGATACACTTCAAACAATTCCGCATACTGTATCATCATCCAAAGCATACATGACTTGTTGAAACATCTCGGCATAACAGGCCAATTTTTTGAAATATTACCAATTTTTTACATGTCACAACTGTCCAAAAAGACTAGCAATTTAGGATGGTGGGAGTTATCTACACATTTCTGTAGTTACAATTTTATTCCAGGAATAGAGAATTGGTCTGAGGTGGTGTTCCACTTTTGTTTTTTTTAATCCACTTTTGTTAAAAGTTCTTTTTTTTCAAACGAATGTAATTTCAAACTTAAAAATCATGTGTTTACGCAAATAATTTTTCTATCAATATGGATCTTGTTTGATAGATCTCATTGAGATCTTTTAAACAGTGCAAAAAAAAATTGATAAAATATTTTTCATTTTCATTATATTTGAGTTTGAAATTTCCTTCGTTTGAAAAAAAAGTACTTTTAACAAAAGTGGAACACCACCTGGAGATGTTCTTATGTAAAAGAAAATGGGTGCGGCTATTTGCAGCCCTGTATTTTCTCCCTTAGCCCATTAAAAATTTTCAACTACCGAAATATGTTTCGACAGTTAGTTACCGAGATTGAGATACATTTTCGACAGTTAGTTACCGAAATTGAGATACATTTTTAGCATCCAATTTATATGTTTTCTTGTTTTTGTTGTATGCATTTCCGACATGTAGTTACCGAAATATAATCTTGTTTCAACAGCTATTTACCGAAATGTATGTTCGGCAGTTGTTTACCGAAAGTTGAACATATTTTCGACATGTAGTTACCGAAATATAATCTTCGAAAATTTTTAACAGGCTATAGGAGAAAATACGGGACTGCAAATAGTTGGCCCCAAGAAAATTTGTGTCAAGCCTTGAACTTGAGTTGGGTCTTTCAAAACATAAAAACTTCGAGTAACGTTCCGCTTTTTTTTTAAACATTCTTTTTCAAAAAAAAAGTAATTTCAAATTCAAATATAATGAAAATAAAAAACAACTTTTTAATTTTTTTGCACCGTTTAAAATATCTCAATGAAATCTATCAAACAAGATCCATATTTATAAAAAAATTATTTACGTAAATACATGATTTTTTAGCTTGAAATTACCTTCTTTAAAAGTTATTTTTTGAGCTTGAAATTATATACTCAACTTCTTTCTAATTGCATACTGCTCCTTTAACCCTGAACTGACGAAACGGAACCAGGTGTAGATTCGAAGCTTCAATGGCGGCTCGCTCGATCCTCCACTTTCTCACTCGGTACCCCAATTTCTCTCTCTCTCTCTCTCTCTCTCTCTCTCACACACACACAAACACACACTGGTTACTGAAAGTAACTCTTTTTTCCCGTAAATTGCAGAGGCCAAAGAACTCGCTTCAGATCCCTCTCCTCGTCGAGCGAAATTATTGTCGAGGTATCTCATGTTCCTATAGAGGAAGAAAAAGACGGTGGAAATGGAGAAGCCGATGATGACCTAAAGAGCAGAATATTCAGGCTCAGACTCCCCAAGCGCAGCGCCACAAACGTCCTCCAGAAATGGGCCTCCGAAGGCCGCGAAATTACCTTCTCTGACCTCCGACACATTTCCAGAGAACTCCAGAATTCTCGGCGCTTCAAGCACGCTCTTGAGGTCTATTTCGTATTTCTATTGCTGCCAAATGCTATTCCTTGTAGCTCCATTGTTCACGTATACGTTATTTTAGTGCTGTTGGGATGCTTAGAAAATGAAGGGCACTGAAGTGAAAGTCTATTTGTCTTTGATTCTCTCCAAAATGTTGGTCAGAGTTTAACCCTTGAGGTCAGCTCAAGTGGTTTGGATAAGGGGGAGGTTGGGGGTTCGAGCTCATCTTCAACCCCAGTTGGAATCTAATTTACTAACCTACTAACATCCTATGTGTGGAAAAAAAGGGATTGTCAATCAGGAAAAATTGGCGTCTTTGTTTTGAGTTGTATGTTGTGTGGGGTTGTGATTCTAATCTTGGACCTCTGGTTCGAAGAATGGGTTAGCCTACCTCCGTCGCCTCAACCTGCACATGCAACACCCGCCGTTAGAGCCTAAACGGGCGGAGTCGAGTGGCAAGGCAATCCGATGGCTAAGTGGTTGCAAGTGGAGAAGAAAGCACTGAGTGTTTAGGGTTAGAGAGAACAGCGTACCCCTTTGGGTTGATCTTCATCCCTTATATAGAGCTCCAAGACATGCTCTCCAAGTAAACGCATGACCGGCACACACGGTAACCGCATTTGCTGACGTCAAGACTGACGTATTAGATGAGGCAGTTATTGCTCACGTGTATGAGCTGTCATTCGCTTTGTACTCGTGCCCAGCTCGTGTGGTAACTACTTCGGCTGACGTAAGATGTGAAGTATGAACCAGGCTGTTAGGTGCAAATGAGTGAGCTGGCACCTGGGAGTTGCCTGAGCCTCAACGGCTGAACCTGATAAGATGCCATCTCCAAGGTACGTAGTCTGACTTAGCTATTCGTCCAATTATCCGGTCTGTGATGAGGCCGAATCCTGTACGCCGAACATGCAGGCTCGGTCTGTAGTTCAGTCAGACCAGTGGTTTGAGTTTGTGGGCCCAACCTGTCTATCGAGCAACCTGACCAAACCGTTTTATTGGGCCCACTACATGTTGCTTATTCCTCTAGATTTTAGTTTTGTGTTTAATTATGATGTAGGTGTTTTAAGTTTAGTGGTAATTTCTAGGAGGAAAAAATTGTGCTAGGGTTGGAATTTGAATGTGCCTAGTGAGGTGCATTGTTAAAATTTGTTGAGGTTATAAACTTTTAATTAGAAAGGAAGAATATAGAAAGTAAAAAGTATCATACCATCTCTAGCCCATTCCTCAATCTTTAGTTCAGTAAAGTTAAAATTTTGAGCAAAAGCTTTGGTTGATATGAAGCATTCCAATGGGTAATTTCAATTTAAGCATAATTTTGTGGAAAAGTTTTCGACCATGTTATACTTTGAACACGGATCGTCTGGTACAAGGAACAGAAACAGAAATGCTGTATGCTAGATGCCTTAAAATATGGCACAGTAGAGGTAGACATCTAGTATAGGATAATGTGCTATGTCTCTATGTGTTAGAGTGAATCACCTTTCTAGAAGCATTTTGACAAAATTTCTGTACATTTCCACCTATGAAGCACGGATACTCTATTTTGGCCTCTGTGTCGTATCCGATGTGTTTTTTTAAAGTATCCTGCTTTTAGAATTATTTTTTGGTATCCCAATATGTTTTGGATACGCGCGGATACATGTTAGATACGCCTGGATACGTTTTTGATACGCGTAAGGGTAAACATGTTATTACTTAAAATATATTAGTATTGCAATTAGGACTATATTTTTCTTTTTCCCCCACCAATCGACACCCGAAACACACCGACGATATTCTCTCTATCGTCTTTCATCTCTCTCGACAACCTTGTAAGTATCTCACCCCTCTCTCTCTCGTCTCTCATATCTCTCTCTCTCCAACCTTTTATATATATTTATATATATATATACACGTATATCGGGGCGGTTTAAGGGACACCCAAAAAAAACATCTCATAGTTCCCGATCAAATTTTTATGATCCAAGCCGCTAAATGTGATCAGAAGGTGATTTTAAGGATACCCACGAGAAATCAGCAAAAAAAAAGACCGGGAAAGGCTTGATCTGAGCAGTTTTTATCTTAGATTTAATGAACGGTTCAATTAAAAACTGCTCAAAACGAGCACTTCTAGGTCATAATTTTTGCTAATTTCTCGCGGGCACCATTAAAATCATATTCTGCACACATTGAGCGGTTCGGATCATAAAAATTTGATTGGGAACTATGAGATTGAGATTTGGGATGTTTTTTTAGGTGTTTTTTTGGTGTCCCTTGAACCGCCCCGTATATCGGGGCAGTTTAAGGGACACCCAAAAAAACACCTCATAGTTCCCGATCAAATTTTTATGATCCGAGCCGCTCAATGTGATCAGAACGTGATTTTAAGGGTACTCGCGAGAAATCAGCAAAAAAAAGACCGGGAAGGGCTTGATCTGAGCAGTTTTTAGCTTAGATTTGATGAACGGTTCAATTAAAAACTGCTCAAAACAAGCACTTCTTGGTCATATTTTTTGCTAATTTCTCACGGGCACCCTTAAAATCACATTCTGCACACAATGAACGGTTCGGATAATAAAAATTTGATCAGGAACTATGAGATTGAGATTTAGGGTGTTTTTTTAGGTGTTTAATTGGTTGTTCGCGGAACCGCCCATATATATATATATATATATATATATAAAACTATATGTAAATATATCTCTCTCGGCATATGAAATGGTGAACATGTGTAATGGAAAACTTTAATCATTAATGGAATTTTAGGAATTAAAAATTATATATATAGTATATTTTTTATTTACTTTTATATTCAACATATCCCCCAACATATCGTATCCTTCTTTTTGGAAAAAACACGCATCCGCGTATCGCTATCGTATCATATCCGTATTTGTGCTTCTTAGATTTCCACTATTGGAGCTTTATCTTTTGCTTCATTACATTTTATCTTTATTCATTAGGAAAATTATTAAGGAAATAAAGAGAAAAAACTTCAGGATCGTTTTTTTTTCCCCTTTCTTTTAATACCGTTTTGGTGCACAAGTGTGCCATTTTCGGAATGTGTGTACCAATATGTAGTTCGTTGGGGTATTAGCAAAATATGGTATTCAGTAATGGCAGTGTTTAATACTTTAATTTGAAATTTGTAAAATAGACTCCAATAGAAAACAGAACCATGGAGTTAGTGAAGTAATGATGATTTAAGTTTGAGCAAGGTTGTGGAGAGGGATTTGGGTTTTTGATTGTATTTATCTCAGTCTGAGAAAAGAATGGGGTAAGGGCTGAAGATGCCCTTCTGATTGTATTTATCATGACTAGTTTTAACTACTCACTGCAGAGAGAAGGGATCTCTAAAGGAAAAGTAGAGGAATAAGTTAGGCTAACATGAAGAATTGCAAGTACATGCAAGCATGACCAACTAGTTTTCTTTAAAGGTCCAATTCGACGTATGCTTGTTTCTGGAGTTTAGTTTATTTTGCTTTTATCCAGCGCTATAGCCCAATGCTGGCTTTTATTGAAAGTTTTAGTAGCTAATTACTAGTTCGATTTGGTAGGATATAGGAAGGTTACTAATTCGAATATTGGTTGGATACTTGGATAGGAAAACCAGAAAACTTACCTGGACTTGGAAAAATTGCAAACATACCTTCTGAAGCCTTAATCCTAGACACATGTTTTTTTTTTTTTTTAATTATTGTTCTAAATGAATTTCTGTGATTGAGAGGATTGCCTTTTCGTCTCCTATCTTCCATCCAACTTGCTTGGGCAGAAAGACATGTGGTTTTGTCCTCCGACCTATCACTTCTCTTATTTGTTTTCCTCTGTAAACCACCTTATTGGAAACAATCAAAACCTTTCTTTCGTTTGAGTAAAATCCTGTATGCTGGGTTGATTCCTTGAGCAATATATCTGGAAATGCCTGTTGATTTCTCATTAACGCAGTTTCGGACTCTACCTGGGCACTCCAAAATAACCGTTTCTCGAACATCTTACCGTTGCCCATGAACCTTCTGTGGACTTCTTATACCATTATTCACTTGACCCTTCTATTTGAACAGAGTAATAGGGATTTGTTTTATTACTTCTGCCAAAAGCATTTTGGAAGGCAAAGGCATGTTAACATAGCATCATTCAGGCCAACTGAGTTAACTTCTTATTCTGATAGATGTTCGAATTTAAGTTTGAATGTGATATACTCTGAAATGCCATTGCAATCTCAAGAAACCTTTTTCAATGATTTCTTTATGCTCGAATGTTAGAACTGTTGGAAGAGCACGAGTAAGATTGTTGGGACGAACTCTACTCAGGTTGCGGAGTTGGCTTTAAATGAATTGCTTAACAGTGCTGCATTTCATTCTTTGCAATCAAATGAAGCATATGCTTTGGAACAAAGTTCTTCATTTTCCCCTCTTATTTCATGTATTTTTTGTACTAGTAGCAGATACTGTTTTGTAACTAGGTTGGGTTGTCAGATATCAGAATGGATGGTAAGTCATGAAGAGTTTGAGGTATCAGACTCCGACTATGCAGTCCGCATTGACTTGATGACAAAAGTGTTCGGTATTGACGCTGCCGAGCGATACTTTGAAGGTCTCCCTCCAACTGCAAAAACTAGTGAAACCTACACCGCTCTGCTTCACTCTTATGCTGCTGCAAAACTTATTGAAAAGGCTGAGGCACTTTACGAGAGAGCAAAAGAAGCAAATCTTTCTTTGAGTGCCCTCACTTACAATGAGATGATGACCTTGTACATGTCAGTTGGGCAAGTGGAGAAGGTTCCTTATGTTATCAAAGAACTCAAATCCCAAAAGGTTGCCCCAGATTTGTTCACTTATAATCTGTGGATAAGTTCATGTGCCGCAACAATTGACATCGATGAAGTCAAAAGTATTCTTGCTGAAATAATTCGTGACTTTGCCTCTAATGAAGGTTGGGTGAGGTATGCCAACTTAGCAAACATTTATATTACTTCGGGTCACCTTGTGAATTTGGACCCAAACTCTCTTGTTCAAAGTGAAAAGGGTATTATTACACAAAGAGAGTGGATAACGTATGACTTCCTTATTATATTGTATGCTGGTTTGGGGAATAAAGAGAAACTCGATAAGATCTGGAAATCCTTGAGGATGACGAAACAGAAAATGACAAGTAGGAATTATTTGTGTGTTCTTTCATCGTATCTCATGCTAGGGCAATTGAAGGAGGCAGGAGAAGTTATTGACCAATGGATACAATCTGCTGCAGCAGATTTTGATGTCTCTACGTGTAACAGGCTTTTGAAAGCATTTAAAGATGCCGGGTTGGTGGAAACAGGCGAAACTCTTCGCATGCTTCTGACTGAGAAGGGCTGCACTACTAACATAGATGAGTAAAAGCAAGAGGCAGGCCTGAGTTTCGGATGACTCGAGGACAATGCACCGGAGAGCAATTTTTTGGAATTTTGTACACTTGGGAGAGAAAATAAGGATGCTTGCAATGTTTGTGCATCTTAAAGGATTAACATGGTGGAGTATTCAAACAATGGCAGCTTGGAATCTGTTCTTTGCTTCTCGTATTCGTGGCCTTGGATCTAAATTTTGGAACTTAAGTAATTTGATTGTTTTCCTTCTTTTTCTCCCCTCTGTTTTCCGTTTGACGTATTGCTCTGCTTCTTTCAACAGCTAAAATGCTGTTACTTGTTGTCTAGAAGATCTAGCTCTTCCTCAGTTCCTCTTCGCTCTTTTGTTTTAGAAATTATGCAGTGATATTTATGTTCAAAAAAGAAAGAAAGAAGATGAATAGAATACCTCACTTGAATGAGGTTGTTTACATGCTGCTATGCTTTCAAGTGATATTCACTCTTTACATTTCTTTAGGCATCACAGTTAATCTTCACATCTTTCTTTTTGAAACTGTTCCGAATTGTGTAGTGATTGTGATAAATAAACCATGGGAGGTTATTTTATTTGGAACTACAGGAGTTTGTTGTAAGTAGGAGCCCTTGTGTGTCGACTATTAACATGAAATAGAAATCTCCATTCTATTAGTCGTCGATGAAGGCCCTATATTATTATGTGACGATGTTGAAGAAATACTCTCTCTTTTAGTAAGTATATATGCCCACTGCATCCCATGCGGTGACCGTCCATCGCACACGCCTAGTGGGGTCACTCCGGGCTCCACAAAAATACAGAAGAATATTCATAAGTTTTAAAATAATTATTTATAGAGCCCTGTAAAAAATCAGCTCAAACGCTTAGAAAAAAAAAAAAAAAACCCAGCTCCAGTGGATATCGGTAGGAATGTTTTTTGAATTTGTAGAGGCGAAATTGCTCACCTCACACGCCTAGTGGGGCCACTCCGGGCCCCACAAAAAATACTTTCTTTTTAGCCACCGAAATAAGGAATTTATTGATCTTTAATTGGAAGCTCATGACAACGATTAAACAGACTCTAACGGGACGCAGCCTAGCTACCTTTAGCGTAATCGCGAGAGATAGTGGTGGAAAAGCTCATGTTTGGTGTGTTGGAAGAGTGGCTGTCTCTTCAGCTGTCTCTATTGAAGCTTGTAGCACTGCCATGGAAATGAACTACCCTGAAGTTATCTTTGAGTCAGATTGCCAAGAGCTTATTAAATACATCAATGACAGCAATCGCCCTTGCGCTTGGGAAATCTGCTCGGTGGTGGAAGACATTAAAGTTTGGACTCAGTCAAGAAGGTGGTGTAATAGGGGAAAAAAATCTTGCTGCCCACAGGCTTGCTTAACCTTCTTCTTGTCTAAGTTGGAATCTTGTTAGTCTTACGGGTTGTATTCCGCCTGGCTTGTTTCCTTTGCTTGCGAATGATGTAAATCGTCTTTAACTTCTATAATATAGTAATCTTTTCAAAAAAAAAAGGGGGACGCAACCATCTTAACTATGGGACTAACAAGAAGAAGCATTCTCCACGTGATAAACACACAAGATTAATCACTTGGAAGTCAGATCCCCTAAATTCCAAACTTTTTAAAACCTCTCCCTGTAGCTTCCACCAACCGAAACCCATAACACCAGACACAAATCCCGCCGGAGAGAGAGAGAGAGAGAGAGAGCCATGAAAACAAACACCATCTCCACCAAAACTAACCACCCCAAACACCACAACCACCGTCGTCCATGCACGCTGCGCCCCTCAACTGTATTCCTCTGGGCATCCTTCGTCATCATCTTCTTCACCGCCCTCGTCGAAATCCAACTTCTCCAAACCCGACCCACCTCTTCTCCCTCCTCCCAACCTTTTCTTCCCCCGTCATGGGATTTGCTCAACAAATTACAAAACCTAAAAGCCACCTTCGCCACCGCCACCTGCTCCGCCGCTGACGACAAACTGCGGCGAGCAGTCACGTTTCTGCCCTTGAAGGATCTCCGTTACACCAAATCCGCGCAAGAAGGCCACACGTGGTTCATGAGCTCCCTGCATGACACACATGAACAAGGTAATTAACCATGCATTTTGAAAACTTATAGTAATACTCCAAGGTTCAAAATATCCAACCGAGTGTTTTTTTTTTTCTTTGCCTCTACTCAAATTTATTTTATTTCGCCTTTTTGTAAATTTTCATTAAGTCTTTTTTTGAATTATTGATATTGATTTTATGGGAAAAAAATTAAAACTTTGAATAAAGAAAAATTAATCTACAAAGGTGGAGATCGACACTTTGACCCAATTGTTTCAAAGTTAAGGGAAAATGACGGTCAATGACGTGTTTTGATAATTAATACCCATCAACGACATTTTCAGCAATAACATGCAAATGTTCTTAGCATGTTATTTGCGGGTATTAATTATCAAAACAGATTTCCCTTAAGTTGCATTTCGTTTTCAAGTTTGAAGGCCATTTTCTGAATTTGTACGTATTATCATTGGATATGTCAATTATTACTAATTACAATAGAAATCTATAATTAGTGAACTGGCCACTAATTAATAAAGTAATTCCCATGCCATACGTACAGGTGAGGTCGCATACCAACAATTCCCATCAGCGTCCTCAAACGGGAGGCTTCTGTGCATAAAGGGCCGCGACGTCCACGACGGCGCGTGGAACTCCTACGCCCTGGCCTGGCCGGAAACCCTCCCCTACAACGCCACCCTGATGAAAGGCCTAACTTTCATCTCCAACAACCACTACAACTACGACAACATATGGCATGGCTTGTCTTCACTGGTCCCCTTCGTTGCGTGGCACATCAAGAACGGTTGCTCCGTGGGCCCCACCAGGTGGGTTTTGTTCCACTGGGGTGAGCTCAGGGCCCGGATGGGCCTATGGGTCAAGACCTTGATGGAGGCCACTTTTACTGGGCCCCTCAATATCGAACGGTTCGATTTTGACGGCGGCGATGAGGCCGTTTGTTTCGAGAAGGCGGTGGTGATGAGGCACAATGAAGGCGGGATGTCGCGGCAGCGGAGGATGGAGGTTTTTGATTTGATCAGGTGTAAGGCTAGGGAGCATTGTAATGCGAGTTCGGCAGCTACGGCAGCGGAAGGTGGTGGTGGTGGGGGGATTGGGATGACTTTGTTTATGAGGACCGGAGCGAGGTCGTTTAGGAATGAGAGTGCGGTGGTGGGGATATTTGAGAAGGAGTGTAGGAAGGTGAAAGGGTGCCGGTTGACGGTGGCTCACTCAAATAACCTCACAGTTTGTGAACAGGTTAGCGCTCTTAATTAGTATTTTTTATGAAAATAGACTCTCTCTTTTTTTTTAATGAAAATAGTAGGGGTGGCGATGTGAACTCAGTTTCATAGATCCGTCCAAACCCATCTATTCCGATATAGGTTCTTAAAAAATAAGAACTTATTTGCAAATTTTCAAGCTTAGAAATAATGGACTTATTGAAATAATTTTTTGTGCAATATAGATCTTGTTTCTTTTGAACGGTAAAAAAATTGAAAAATTATTATTGTAAATACATTATTTTTAAGTTTGAAAATTACAAATAAGTATTTATTTTTTCAGAACCCTTAGCGGAACAGGGCCTTATAACCCAACTCAATCTGTCCATATTGTATAATGAGAGTTGAACCCATACGAATTCATATTTACATGGAATCTACATTTATGGAAAAAATACTAACTTTTGCCCACTAACTTAACAGAATGAACACTTATTAAGGAATGATTCAAAATAAAATATTGAACTCTTAAAAAAAAGACGGAGAGAGTACTACTTATGAATTATAGTAGGGTAAATTATTTTGGAGTCTTTGTATAAGAAGGATGGCAGAGTGATTATTCAATACTCTAAGCATTGCCAAGTGCTTCATTTTATATTTTGTGGGCTCCATATATTTTGTGATAGAAAGAAGAGTTTGGACCCTAGGTATTGAATAATTTTTGGCATGCATACTTATTAGCATAAAAATGGTAACACCAAAACATGCCTAATGGGCAATATATGTATGAAATATAAAGTTCGTTACTAATCACTGACATGCAAAATTTTTATTTTTATAGGCCAATAACGTTGTTTTTTTTAGCACACATTTATACTTAACATAAAAAAGGAAAACATAAACAAAAATGGACACCACAGCTTTCTCATCCATTAGAACTAGTCAACTAGAGTATTAACCACCACTCATAAAAGCTTAAGCTATTAGAGAAAGAGGTAATTTTACTACTCATATTCTCAACACGCCCTCTCATGCATAGTCAGACTTTTCTTCATGAGCCGGCTAAACAAACACATGCAAAAAAAATTTACCACTAGGTGGTGAGGTTCAAATACACGATGTTTTAATATACTAATTAAATTAGATTGTTAACCACTAACTCATCTAATAGCTTACGCTTAGAGAGGGTGAACAATTAGTTATATTCTGAACAATTAGTACACTTTCCTCACCTTCTGACTTTTTCTTTGTTTATTTTTCCCTTCACTTCGTTCATTTGTAAAGACCCTTTCATTCATCAAGAAAACATTTCACATTCTTGATATATCACCTTTTTTTGAACGCTGGAAGTGTGGGATTTTTCGACTCGATGTGTTCTCTATAAATCCCATCCCGGTGGGATTCACAGCCACCCAGGCCGTTTTCTAGCTCTTACCTCTCTGAAAATCCGGCCCGGGTGGAAATTAATCCGGCCCAGGAAGACAATGCGCGTTTTGGTCGATTTTTGTTATAGTCTGAACTTCCTAAAGATGGATTTTGGAGTTTCCTTATTGGTTTTGGACTCTATATGCAAAAGAAACATAATTTGGCAAGAATTCTAACTTTAGGAAGCAATTTGTGGCTATAAATATAGCCTTCCTCTCTCATTAGGGTTAGAACTTCTTGAGTGAATCCCTCTGAGAGGCCTATAGGGGGTCTCGTCTATAGAACCTTAGGGCTCTTTGTTCGATCTTCAACAACATCTGGTTGCCCCTTCTATGGTAGGTTTTGTTGGCATTCAGCCATCTAGAAGATCATATATTTCAGCGATTCTTTCTGGTTGAAACCGAAGGATTTCATGAGAATCATCTCTGTTTCTCTGTGACATCTGTGATATCCGGTCACGTCTGTGGAACTACGTTTTGTCTGTGTTTCTTGGTTAGAAACTCTAGGAGTTTTGTGAGACTTGATGAGAGAGGGTTTATATTTGGTGAGAGATTCAAATTGGATTTTTTATTTGGTGAGAGAACTTGTATTTTGGGGTTGGTGAGAGTCTCTTTGTGATGGCTTTGTTTTTTTGTCACCATTGTAGCAATTCGGAGCATCGTTCTCTTCACATAGTGGAATCATCTCTCGTTTGCTTGCCCGTGGAGTAGGTTTATAGCTGGAAGTCGAACCACGTACATCTTGGTCTCTTTTATTTGTTTTCTTTGTTTGGTTTGGTTTGGTTTGTTTGTTGTTTTTTGGATAAGTTTGGTTTGTTGTTTTTTCAATATCGTGACCATCAATAATGATTGTTGGGTTATGGTTGGGTCCTTCGGAGGCCCGCGCGCGGCACACAACTATCACATAAATAATCACCTTTAATTTTAATTTTTAAGGGGTGATCTGCTGGAGAAGTTGCCTCCTAACCTAGTTTTTTGATAACTAATCAGTTGCCTCCTAACCTAGTTGATAGGAAAGGAAATGGGCAGAGGGTTGAAGCATCACCTCCCACTCCCTAAATTTCAGTCAAGAAAAAAAAGTATCAGAGTACATATTTCATTCATGTTTGATCTCTTAATTTTTTGATGTTTTAAAGTTGAGGGGTCGGAGATGATACGAGATCGCGGCCTGCATGGCTTGCTTCTTTTTTTCTTTTGATCGAAAAAAAAAAAGAAGATTTTATTTATCTTTGAAAACGATTTCAAAGATTAAATAGATCTCGAGCGCACTGGCATACGCTACCCAAAAACCAAATCCGAAAGAAGGCAAGACGCCAACCAAAAAACACGACTCTCCAAAAGAGAACTGCACATTTGCTAAAACAACCCAAACACCCTGCATGGCTTGATTCTCATGACACGAAAACCTTTCCAGCTAAAAGCATATTTGATCAATGCATAAATAAAGCTCAGAAAGGGCACATGTATTGATCCCGGTATAAAGCAGAAAAAGGTTTTTTCCATTTTCTGTGTCTTGGTTGGTTTTGTGAAAGTTTTTTTTTTTTTTCCCTTTTTTGGTTGGATCTAAAGTTTGCAGTATTGACCAACTTATGTAAAGCTAATTGACCAATTTACCCAGGTGAAGCTAATGAGTTTGACAGACATTTTGGTATCCCCCCATGGGGCTCAGTTAACCAACCTCTTCCTAATGGATAGAAACAGCAGTGTGATGGAGTTTTACCCCGAAGGGTGGCTAAAACACGCCGGAGTCGGCCAATTCATCTACCACTGGATGGCCGAATGGTCCGGTATGAACTACCAGGGCGCCTGGCGAGACCCTGATGTCAATCCCTGCCCGTATCCAGGCGACAATCGCCGCTGCATGAACATATACAAGAGTGGCCAAATTGGGTACAATGAGACTTCTTTTAGTGTTTGGGCTAGGTATGTGCTAAATGATGCGAAGCAGAGGAAACTGGATGAGGGGAAAGGAAAGAGCAGAGATCGATCTGAATATGCCGGTGGATGTGCATGTAGTTGAGCTGTTGGACTTGAGAAATACATCGAAAAAATGCACAAAATAAAATGGTCTGCTCTATTTGATTCATGCTCTACCAACCTTTCTATGCATTGTTTAATCCATTGCAATTTTTGGTCTTTTGTATTGTTTTCTTTTGTTTAAAATAAGGAAATTGATATCCACACTCTCCATTTCTCCACCTATACTCCTTTTTTTTTTTTTTTTTTTGTCTCTATTAAGGTGAAGTTACTAAAATGCCAAAACACCCCCTCAAGCACAAATAGATCTGGACCGTTTAAAACACGTTTGGACGGCCGAGATGTGTGCTCGGCACCACGTGGCCGTGCCCACCCGGCACTGAAAAATTTCTCATTGAACAAAGAAATATGACCTATGAAACTAAATAAGAGAATTTATTGAGTTAATTAAGACTTGGACATTTAGTTCTATAAGTTATGGGGGTGCCAAATGTACTTCTTCCGTCCCATAATATTTTGTCCGGTCCGCAAAACAAGAACGTAAAAATAATATAATTTTTGCAAGAAAAATTTAAATTTTTTTCAACAATTCACTAGATATCGATGAGTTTTTTTAATTTATGAAAAAATTTTGAATTTTTCTTGAAAGAAATGCATTATTTTTTAGTCCTCGTATAAACTTTGTGCGATATCCAGTAGAGGGGGCAAAACAGAGAGTTAATAATTGTTGTACCAATGTTCTTTTCCTACTTATTTGGTTTTTCGTTATAATAATACCATGATCGTACTTCACCAAGTGTTGCGGGTACAAATATTAATTCGGCTACGAATCTGAATTAATATAGATTTTTTCAAAGCTATTCGATGCACATGGACTCCAACCGTTACATTTAGAATCCCGATTATGAAAACATCTATGTCCGGTTTTGACTTAGATATGTGTCCAAATTATTTTCATTGGAGGAAGCCATGGATAAAGATTTTCATTGGATCCCTGCCCTTATCCGGACCTCGATCGATCGCTGTTGCATGACCATTTATAAGGGTGGTAAAATTGGGTACGTACAATGAGACTTTTTTTTGGTGAGTGGACAAGCGATGTGCTGAATGATGTGAAGCAGAGGAATCTGGGTACAGTGAGACTTTTTTGGTGGATCTGAATCTGCAAGTCAATGTCCCCGTAGCTGAGCTGTTGGACTTATTTTTTCCTCAGCAAAAAGAAAGATTTTTTTTTAATTTTTGGACAAATGTTTACAAAGATTAAAGGGATTAAGGATAAAGAGACCAAGGACAGATATCCCAACGAGGTTGATACCGAGGACAGACATCCCAACGAGGTTGAGACCGAGGACAGGAAAGACATCCCAAAGAGGTTTTCCAGTGTGTACAAAGGACAAGAATGTAGTAGTAGACTAGTAGCTAGGCTATTGGACTTTAGAGGTGGCAATTCCATTCCCAACCCATATTTTTAACCCCCTCTAAATTCGTCTACTTATAACCCAATTCAACCCGTCCATATTGTATAATGGATTAGTATTGAAAAGCCCAAACTGGCTTTGTTTACATGGATTTACATGGGTTCAATATGGGTTGGAGTATTAATTATCAAAACACATTCTTGACCGTCATTTTCCCTTGACTTTAAGCTCGTCGCCGGCGCGGCCTCTCTCTCCCTCCTCTCCGCCGCCCTCGTCACTACCTCTCTCTCTCTCCCCCTCTCTCTCACGCACACAAACACACGTAACCGGCTTCTCGTATGTTCCTTCTCCTCCTTTAACAGGAACAGCTCTCTCCCAACCTCCAGTCCACAGCTTATTAGCTCAATCTCATTGATTTCTCCAGTAAAACACAACTTTTCAAGCTTCCATTTTATTAGAGAAAAAGGTTCATCTTCCTAATCTCGAGTTGAAATCGACGGAAATGTCACCTTTGTTTCGGGGACTGAAGATTCATCTTCCCATTCTCGCCATTCAAAAAAAAAAATCCCAGCCGATTTCGATTTGAGTTTCGGAGAGAGGGCTTTCTCTGCTGCCGGTGCCGCCGTCGTCTCGGCCGTCCTCGTCAACACTCTCGATGGCAACTAATATAGGATAAAATCACACAGTAAGATCTGATTAGGAGGAAAAAACCGGTAATGTTTGAAGTTAGATCCCATTTAATATGAGGATGACATTATGAACTTTCAGTTTTGAAAATATTTTACAAACTAATTAAAACTGAAAGTTTTTATCTTGTTGACAACTTTACTCTTGCAAACCGAAGTCGCCGGAGAATGGAGATGTCGCCGGAGAGGAGAGGGTGAGGTTGGCGTTGAAATTTGGGGTGGGTAAATTCTGTTTATTTCTCCCCTGTATTAGGAAATGGGAGAAAAGGAAGGAAAACGGGGTTGGGTCAGGTCGGGTTGAGTTTTGCTTGACCCATATTTGACCCGACTCATTTCAACATGTATTCGACCCGCTCATATTAATCCACAACCCATTTTAACCCGTCTATTTGCCACCTCTAGACTTTAGCGTACATAAAAAAATAATAGTAATAATTTGCACAAAATAAAAATGGTCTGCTCTAAATCCATTCATGTTCTATGTACCTTTCTACATGCATTGTTTAAGCAATTGTATTTTTTAGCTCAATCCGTATCGGTCTTCTAGAGTATAAAACGAACTCTAACTAGAGTTTCTATGTAACATAAATGCCGAAAGATGACGCACAAATACAGTCACATACGAAATACTACAAGTTTGAGGTTATTCAATTAATTAGGCTATGTTCACGGATCCGGCTCCATTCCGCAACTCCAAATAAGTACTTATTTTTTAAGAAGGCAATTTCAAACTCAAAAATCATGTGCTTATGCAAATAATTTTCCTACCACTATGGATCTTGTTTGATAGATCTCATTGAGATTGAGATCTTTAATACGGTGCAAAAAAAATTGAAAAATTATTTTTCATTTACATTATTTTTGAGTTTGAAAATGTGAAATAAGCTGCCTATTTTTTAAGAAGGTTTCTGGAACGGGGCCTAACTATTTCATTATAACTAAGAATAATCAAAATCTGATGTGGCAAGTTTTGATTATTCATTTTTGCTTATTCCACTACAGATGCTCTTAAACCAAAGTTTGTGTACACTAGAACATATGCAACTCTATGGAAATGCCAAAGTACTTTCAGACAATTTCGGCTCGAGGGCTACTCCAGGGAATCAACCAGACAGTCCTTCCAAGGAGAAGTAGAAAGCTCTTTCACTGGTTCAACAGTTACAGACTTACTTACTCTCAAGTTATACTCAGCAAAGTGTTACTGTTACGAAGATCATCAACCAGTGAAACAACAGAATTAGAATTCATCGTTAGATCCAGCAGGAACGTTACGTGCACCAGAGTTGGGGCTTGGAATAGAACCAGGCCTAGCACCAGAATTCACAATCACAGAGCCAGACACAACTACCTTAGAGCTAGAACTAGTTGAATTAAGCACATTCGAACCCTAAGCAGGACTCGATGAATTAGGTTTTCGCACCAAAACTGACAGAGAGCACACAAATCACAATTCTGAGGCATGAAAGCAAGCAAAAGGAACGTGGAAAACTAACCAGAAGTAGAGAAGGAAGATCAGAAGGAGAATCGGTCAAGAGATCCAACAGAAATGCAGAGATCCAGCTTCGAGAACTAAAGAACGCTATTCTGGCCAAATCGCCCCCTAACCGCTAGATAACACTAACTTATTATTCCATCCCAAAACAGCTCATTTTTATCTTATCAATCTGAAAAGCACTTATCAGTCATATTTATCATACGAGCAAGTCAACTAATGTCACAAAGTTCAACACCACAACTACAAACGTACCATAAAACCTATTAAACCCTATTTGGTATGGAAAAACCAAAAGGAATTGAAACCTATTAAACCCTAATTGAAACTGCCATTCCTATTTTTGGTAGGGTTGGAATTCTCTCCGGACACTCGTCTTTTATGAGCCTTTTTCCAGGCCCGCTTTTAGAAATTGAAACCGCCATTTTTTAGCTTGCCAAGAACATCAATTATGCCAAAAATAATATTGATTCCCGAATCCACAGTTATCTATATCCGATCAAGATTAATTTTGTTCTCAACAAGCTTTAAAGATAAATGACTCAAAACTTCAAAGTGGATCCGGCAAAGACTCGCAAAAGGTCCTGACAGATGATCAAGTCCCTAGAATGGACCTTAGCTTTACCCAAGGACCAATTGGTTCCACGTCCACATAAATTATTAGATGAGGTTTGAGGACCCCCACATGAAGAATTTGATCAATTAGGTCCCCCCACCTATTCCCTACATTGAAATCAAAATACTCACAGCTGTTCATTAAGAAAAGTCAATATATTACATAGATTTCTCTTGCCAATAAGGACACAAAACATGCAAACAAAGGAAAGGACAACTAACAAACAGCCGAATCCAAGAAAAAACATAAAATTACATTCAGTCCATCCATACCCAATCCAATATCAAAACACAACACACAGCCTAATAAAGAAAGAAACACGCCCAGACACTGAGTTATCAAAAAAGAAAGAAACACCTGTGCCCATAATTCCACTGTACAACCACCAAAGATCACATGGAAACAGATCAACCTTTTCAAGACAAGATTTGATTATGGCTGGGACCCTCAAAAGACTCTAATGATGGAGAGGGTGGATATTAAGTGAAGAAAGCATAAAATCAAGAAAACAAAGAGTGGTGGAGGGTAGGACCCAAAATTACCTAATCCGCGTGCACTCAATCCATAGGAGTTCTCAAAGTTTTGGCAGAAAGGGTCCTCATTTACAGCACATCCCACCACCAACATGAGCATGCCTTCAAATCTGACTTTAAAAGTCCCCTGAAAAGCTTAAGAATAATCATTTCTTGTCAACAATTATCTCCCAATTTCCATCACCCATGAGAGAAAAAGTCCAAAGTTCATCCCATTTAGCCTTGCCTTTGTTGGTCCATTATAAAGGGTTGAAAACCACTGTCTGGAGATTTGTCAGTACCAGTGTTCCAGTGGATTTTCAGCCATTGGATCATTTGAGAATCTTTCCGTCTCTCACATAATCCAATGGTTGAAAATGTACGAAACACCTGTACAGACAAATTTTGGTACAGAGGATTTCAGGGGCATTAAAAAACCAGCTGTATAGAGGAAAAGAGCAGAAGGGCTAGTGACAAAGCTTAATCAATAGCCACCATTAGGGTTTTCAAAACCATAACCTCATTTCAGGTTAAGAACTTTTTGGGTCTACTAACCTTTTTTCCCTCCTTTCCAACCCATGTATTACTGCGGAAAGGGATGCTAGCTAACTCCTGATGCTTTGGCCTTGAGCTTCAAATACTTCAAGTAACTAATAGCTTCATCAATAACCACCAAGGGATCTTTGCTCTTCACAACTGGAATAAGGCTTTCGAGAATTTTCAACGTGTCCCGAATCTTATCTTTCCTCGACTGCTTGTTGCCTAAAATGGAATCCGAATCCCTTCCTTGATTCTTGCCTTTGGCACAACTTGATTCAGCCCCCGGTTTTGCGAACAATTTCGTGTACCCTCCATCAATCAGTCTCTGCCTTTTCATTGGACTTTCTGGATTAGCCAATTCTGCTGTTATTTCCTCCTCGTGTTCGCGCTTCTTGTAACACCCTTTAATCACAAAAGGAGAACGATCAGTGCTAGTAACTTCATCTTCTTCTTCACTATCACAGCCATCATAGTCGTCCGAGTAAAGTAAGGCATTGATTTCATCAGTGTCTTCGTGCATCTCACTTCTCCCCCCAATTGTTCCATCCTCTACAGATTTTTCTTGCATAGTGGCCTTGATTGGAAAATTTTGCTCCATATTAACCATTTTTCCTTTGTTACCCAAATCACAAGCACAGACAGATTTTCTTGGTGTGACAATCAGATTTTGACCAGGAGAGCAAAGTGGACTGAAAAACAATCTTGTTTGATTCCCAGATTGATCGAAAATGACAAACCTTTTCTGTCTGGACTCGGATAAAGCATTTTGTGTTGCCTTAACCCCATGTCCATAATACAAAGCAGATGGTCCTTCTTTGACATCCAAGTGAGGAGGCAAAAACTGAATCAACCCATGAGCTCCATTTGTTTCTGCCGGACCATGTGAACTAGGAACTCTGAATCCTGGAAAAGCCACATCAGGGGAAAATGTGGAAGAGGAAAACGGAGAACCGTTTTGCTGCCCTTGGTGTAATGGCGTGCTCGTGCAATTTAAGTTGAGCAAAGGACGAGCAGAATGCCGCTGAAAGAGCCAACAGTCTTCTGGCTTAACCATCCAGCCAAAGAAAGTAACCTTGACATGAAGAAAGACATGCTATAGCTTAAAATTCTTTATTTAAAAGAAAAAAAACACAATAGATTAAGCTGCAATTACCAGCAACGAAACGAGCTACGTACCAGAATATAGATATAGTTATATTCGTAATATCCAATCCCTTCTGGAATGAGGAAGGGAAGAAAAATCGAAACGAAAATTCTCGACTTGATGGAAACGTAAATCTACGTGACAGGTTTAAGCAAAGCGCGGAAATACTCAGCCTGGAAGAGAGAAAAAAAGCCAACACAAACATGGCATTGTTATGCCTTATCAACAAGCAGCTAAGCAATGAATCAAGAACTTGAAACAGTGATGGAATAAAAGGTTGGCAAATTAGTATTGGACTCACCTGGCAGTCTTGCAAAGGTTGAAAGCATGCTATCACTCTAACTATAATAGTAGGTCTCCCTGCAATCCCACTCTCATGTTTTAATGCCCGGAATCTCGTTTGGCTCGCTGCTTGGCACACCATAACTTCTACCTCTATTACAATTCAAGATCTTTCCTTCTACCTCTATTACAACTCAGATCGAAGGACAAGATATACTTGCACAATAGAGGAAAAGTAGAGATATCAATTCAAATGGAAATGAGATTATGAGAAATGCGATAATCGACGGGAACAGAACCAAAAATAAGAGATTGGGTAGTTATAAGTTGTTTTGGCCTTTAATCTCTCTCAACTAAGCCTATGGATATAGCAAGGATTGAAACAAAAGTGATTGGATGCCATGGAATTGCGAAAATTAGAGTCACCAAAAAGTAGGGTTCAAAGGAAGGGTAGGAATTTATAAGATAACCCTGCAATACAAATTCAGTGAGACAGCTTTCCGAAGCACGTTAATTGAAAGACCCAACCACCACATGGCGCTTTACTTCTGTGCAATATATACTAGTTACCTGCAAAAGTAGGGAAAAAACAGCCATTGGTATCTATGAATTAGTAGGTGGTTAAAAGAAGCATTAGAATTCCAGGGTTGTGAATAAATTTGGAGTAGCACCCCTTTCTACAGATATCAGTATAAATGTAGTCCAACCCTGAACTTGGTTGGAGGATTTATGAAGGATAGCACCCATAAACAAAGAAAAGTTCAACAAGAAAAGAAACTTTCAAATAGTAGCCATGGATTATTAGCAATCAAAAAGAATGTGAAACTAGAAAGGAAAATAGTGTACAACACAGGATGAGCAAAAAAAACCCTAGTTAGAGATCTCACAGTTAGGAGAAAAAGACCCAAAAAGAAGTGAAGCAATTCTTAGTTTTCAGGATACGGATGGAAAATCATACACTAGGAAAGTACAAGAATCAAAATTGCTCGCGACAAATCGGTTGTAAGTTTGGTTGTACGAAGGGGAGAGTGAGCAGACTTTTCCACAAAAAAAACTATTAATACGGAAAGGACAGAAAAATCGAGAGAACAATGAAACAAAGCGAAGGAAAATTAAAGCATCAAATATAGTGGTTTGATTAACTCCACATGACGATTACCTAAATCACATGTCATACAAGGTTGAATTGGGGTATTTAGCCTTCCTTCTTTACATACCTCTGCCTGAACTGCTTGAACCCGGTCCAAGAAACTAAGCATTACAAAATGTTCCTAGAAGTTATTTTTCTGGCCAATCGAACACATGGGCAAAAACCCAGCAAGGTCCGAGAAGAAACGAACCAAACCAAACCACACCAAACGCGGAAAGAAAAACAAAGAAATAGAGAAAATAATGAAAAACCCCCCAAAATCTCCGAAGGAAAATGTCCAAAATCAAGAGAAAAGATGAGAAGAATTAAAGATTCCAAGAAACTTACAGTGGAAGCTCAGCCAGCAGAGTTTGGAACGAACTAGTATTTGTTTCCTCAGAGAGAGAGAAAGAGAGAGAGAGATCCTTGTAGAAACAAGAAGAATCTTGGAAATGGCGAAAAGGTGGAGAGTAGTATGTGTGGGAAATACAGGCCGTGGTTGTGACTTGTGCGGGTGGAAGAACCGAGTGAGAAACTTTTTATGTATACCGGGGATACCAAATAGGGATGGTAATTACCTCCGACACATTCCCGCCTCCGACCTTCCCCATCCCGATCCGAGCGGGTATTCCCCGATCCGATAGGCAAATGGGGCGGGTATGATATTTGTTTCCCCGTTCCGTTTTAATCCGATCCGAACCCGATTATAGATATTTATATTTTTGTATGTATATGTCTAAATAAATTTCATTGTTTTGATATAATAAGAGCAATATACCAATTAATAAAACACTAATTTATGCCTTTGTTTTTTTTATTTCTATTTTTTTCTAACTCTCATCAATCATCAATATCTTGTTTTTTTTTCAAAACACTCTAAAAAGAACAAAACTAGTCAAATTATTATGGTGAATAGAGACCTGATTTTCCCCCGACCTCCCCCGCTCAAACTCCAATCCGATATAGAACGGGGCGGGTTTAGGGGACGCTAAATCCGACTCCGATCCGCCCCATTGCCATACCATTACCAATTGATATCCCCTCCAGTCCGTTTTCAAATTTTTGGCCATTTTTCGATCAAATTTGGATGATCGGCTCCGTTCATTTTGTAGAGTTCAACAAGAATGTTAATCGGACCAAAAATTATGTCCATTGAACTTTAGTAGATATATGATCGGCACATGTGAAAATTGAAAAAAAAATTCAATACGGGGTCCAAAAACACACTGAATCAGAACCCAATTTAGTTTTTTTTGAAATTTTCACATGTGCCGATCATGTATTTACTAAAATCCGATGAATACAATTTTTGGTATGCTTAAGGCTCTCGCCGAACCCTACAAAATGAACGAAGTCGATTATCCAAATGTGATCGGGAAATGGTCAAAAAATTGAAAACGGACCGAAAAAGATACCAATACCCTTGATACCCCAGTATACATAAAAGTTTCTTTCTAAATTTTTGGGACGCATATTTTTTTCAAAAATAAAATAAAAGCCCATATGAAATAATTTCTTTTTTTTAGACACGGAAAGGGTAAGAGTAATTTCAACATTCTTCTTTTTATCATTGACACTTTAATTTTTGTCTTTATTCATGTGAAATTATCAAATTGCCCTTCATATAAAAAGTGAGTCAAGCAATAAGGATAATTTACTAATTTCGCAATACTAAAACACAAAAAAGAAAGTGACAATGAATAAAATGATAGTGTGAAAATCTTTATCTTTAGACCGTCTTTTCCAGTCTTTTTTCACTATCGTGCATGGACTATGTTAAACTTTAGTCATTATGTTATACATCCTCTTATTTTATACTTTTTCAGTTCCTCTTATCAAGACAAATGATATGGTGTAAAAATTTGACCCAAATCTTGTAAAAATTAAAAGAAAATGTGACACCCTTGATTTTGAGAAAAGTTAATTAAACCATTTTCAAATGATGTAATAGCTTTAAAAATGATTTAAGGAATAATAAGTCTTAAACAGAGTTTTAAAGCATTTGAATTAAAGATAAACGTAATTAAGTTTTCCAAAAGATGTAGAGTTCATCATTTAATACTAAAGATAAAGATGAATCATATTACATTGATGAATCAGTTTGAGGTCCACCCGGATCAGGTCCTGCAAAACAGAAAGGAACTATGGACACCGGTGTGGTGGCTTGTCAACACCCCTCCGATGCCTAAGTCAGTTAAGTTTGTGGAGAATATTGTAAGTACACGAGGGTTTATGTTATGAGAGTATCATACCTGATGTTGGGATTTTACCACTGTATTTATAGGCATTTTCCGGAGATTGAGTCCTTGTTGGACTGTTTTTCATGGATTTCGGGTATTAGATCAGGATTGCATAGAGTCCTTAATCAGTTGGGAGTCCCAAACCGTTTTCGATTAGGAGTCTAATGGTCATTTGTATTTATCTAATCGTCGGCAAGCCATATCCCTTGGGATATTAATGTTTATCCCTTGGGAAGAGTCCTTAACGTGTTGGGCACTTTTCTGGGCTCTTAGCTGAGCTCCTCCAAGCTCGTCATCATGCCCTGCTAAGCTGGTTCCGAGCTCGCGCGACAATTGCTCCTATGGAGCTAGAGGTCTGTTAGCCGAGAAGTTTTTACGTGCCGAGCGGGTATTGCCGACGTGGCACCCGCTCGGCGCACCTCAGCCGTCCGATTCACTTTTGGACTGTTTTTCTCTCTCAAAATCTGAGCCGTCCAAACACAAAATGGACGGTTCGGATGCACGAGCGAGCACCATGTGGTACCCGCTCGGCACTGAAAATTTTTCCCTGTTAGCCACACCTGTCGTGCTCTCCTTAAGGAGCTTGTTTTGCTTTAGCTAACCTGGGTTCTGGAATCAACCCCCACTCGACGGAGCTGACCTCTCTAGGTCTGGTCATCTACCTGTCAGGTACTCCCCTGTTTCCAAGGTCCGAGCTTATCTGGAGGTTGGAACACTACTATATGGTGGTTACTAGGCTTTATATATGCTTAGCTGGTCCTTTAGGCTGAGCTAAATGCTTTACACAAGCTGAGCTCATAGGCTGACCTTAGCCCTTGGGCTGGTCAGTAGGAGCTAATCCTTATGTGCTACTGGGTTATTGCCTAAATATCCACCCTTGGGCTGTGCTAGGTCACCCAAGCTGGGCTGACCTTTGGGAGGTCAGTTTGTACCTATCAGCTGCTCCCCTGTTTCCGAGTAGGAACATAAGTGAAGATGAGGAAACACTATTTGCTTTTGAACCAATGACTATGCTCTCTTATTTCATCATGTTGTGGCACACATAGTCATTATTTGGTCCAGGGACTTTTTGTGGACTCTTGGTCTTATGATCATGCCGCCGTGTCTGACTGGTTGAACAGCTTTGCTGGCCGGCCTTGCTAAATAGCAAACCAATGAGAATGTTCAGGAGGCCAAATATTTGAACAAGTGAATCGGGGGGCTAAACAGAGCGTGCCCTTTTACTTTGATCAACTCCCATCTATGGTTGTTGTTCCAACCTTGGGGAGTCAGGCCTTAACCTTGTTGAGCAGCAGTGCTTGTAGCAGAGCAAAGGAAAATATGTTCTTCATTGACGTTAAGGGAGATAAGCTTTAGTAAAATTTGGTCTTCTTCTAGTACATTATGTTGGCTCTGTCCTCTGTTAGTTCCCTTAGGAACATTTTGGGATAGTTTGGATGGGGGGTACTTATTTATTTTAGGTACTCCCCCAATCCCTTAAGTGTGGGGTTTGTTGAAAAATAACTTGGCACTCGTGAGTTGTGTCCTTTTAGGACTGATCTTGAGTTGATACTTTGCCTTATCAGTGTGTTTAGGACACCAATGAACTTTTAGTAGCTTTTTCAGAGTTTTCCATGTGTACTGTTTGTCAGGTGTACTGAATCGCATTGCATGTCTGGCCGAGCATGTTTGAGGGTTGTGCTAGAGCTTTTAGGTCCTTTGGGACTTAAGCTGTTTGTAGGCTTTACAAAGCTTAGGGAGCTTTGACAAAGTAAGCATGAGCACCGTGCTTCAAAATTTTTGTTCCGTATGACTTAGGTGTTCTTGCAAGACCTTGGCCGAGTAGATGTGTACATCGTGCCCGAACCTTCTAAATTTTTGGAGGATATAAGCCTTTTGTAAGGCTTTTCCCAACTAGGCGTGAGCACCTTGCTTGGACCTTTGTGTCCCATGGGACTTGGGACTTTTGTAATTTTTACAAAGCTTTGAGAGCCTTGGCCGAGCAAACCTAAGAGTCGCTTTGGCTGAGCAGTCTTGGAAGCCATGCTCAGCTCTTGGTCCGGAAAACTTAGCTTTTTGTTGACGAAGCTTCGAGAGCTTTGGGCCGAGCAGAGCGTAAGCTCTAGCCGAGCATGTCGTGAGAAATGTGCTCGGACTTGGCAAAGTTTGTAAGCTTTAATCGAGTAAAAGTCGTGCTCGGACTTCTTAGGTCCCTTAAGATTTGGAAAAACTCGTTAGCTTTTGCCGAGCAGACCTGAGAGTCGCGCTCAAACTTTCGAGGTCCCTTAGGATTTGGCAAATCTCGTGAGCTTTATAAAGCTTGTTTTGGCCAATATTGGGCTTTTCTGTTTGCTTAACTTTTATCCCCTTAGAGATTTGTTTTAATTAGGCTAGTATGTTTTGCTTACCTTACATTTGTGCATGCTTTACATGCTGCTGTCTTGATTCCTTGGGATTCTCAGGTACTGGTCCCTAGGACCTTTACGTTTCAATTTTATCGAGCTAGGTTTTACATAGTCTATGTTGATTTTTAGCCTTATTGCTAATTTTTAGCTTTTGTCCCTTAGGATTTAGTGCTAAAATTGTCGACTTGTCCAAGTTAACCTGTGGCAGTCCATACTGAACTCTGGTCTTGCTGCTCATCTTAGTTTTTATCCCATAGGATTTAACATTAGAGTTGAAAATTTTCTTCATGCTTTGGGGCTAATCTGGATTCTTATCCATTCCACTCCCTTAAGTGTGTAAGTGGTTTGCATCCAAATAACTTTTACACTCATGTTGTTTAGCTCCCTTAGGATACTGATGCCTTAGGTAAGGAATCCTTACTCGGGTCTCGTAGTTCAGAGCTCATTGAGCTCGATCCGAGTGGGCTTGTAGGCCTCTTTCTCAGACTTATTTATGTGGTAGTACATACAATTGGTGCCTTGGCACTGATCAGTCGAGCTGTTACTTGAATCTAACATATTTAAATGCTACTCTTACTTGAGCAGGATGCCTTGGCACTCACTCTTTTGTATTAGTTGCCCTAGCAACAATGCTTACTTTAAACAAGTTGAATGGCTGACTTTAAATTACTTCCTTAGAAGTTTGTTGCTTCCCTGATGTCTGTCATTTCCTTAGAAACTCTTATTTACGCTTCTCTTATGACTCCTTAAAGTTACTGAGCTGACATAACTCCTTGGAGTTATTTAGCTTGCATGTTCCCTTAGAAACTATTCTCTTCGATGTCTACTCCCACCTCCCCCAAGTGTAAAGTTGTGTTAATAGCTTTGCACTTGTAAGATGGGTGGTTTATGCCTTGGCATTATATGTCATCTACTCTATTTAAGTTGTGGTGGGTTGCAACTGGGGCAACCCTGTCCCCTAGGGTATTGTTGAAATGGCCATGTTTGGCCTTGATTATTGATAGCTTTGGACATTTTGGCATAAGTTTCTATTTGTTGGAAGTTTTTGTTTGTTGGAGTGCCTCCACATCCTAATTGTCATATGCTTCATGTCTCATGCCTTAGCATGATTGCCATATGTTTTGTGCCTTAACACATCACCTCATGCCTTAGCATGATTGTCATATGCTTTATGCCTTAGCACATTATCGCATGCCTTAGCATGATGTTTATTTGCAATATTTGTCTTGGCTTATTTTGCTTTTGAATGGCCTATTACTTTGAATGTCTTAGCATTCTTTCTGGCCTTACGGCTATTGGGGTGTGCTGAAGTGTTCGTCTTGCATATCTATCGGCAGTACTTAGCTTATTTGCCTATTCTGCTTTGGTTTTTCTTCTATTCCTACTCCCCCAAGTGTCAAGTTGATTTGTCGTCTTGACACTTGTGTTTGGGAGGTTGGCACTTGTGCTTGGTATCCCTTAGGACTTAGCAAAGCTTGTAAGCTTTTACCAACTTGTTTATTTGCTTGGCTTGTACCCCCTTAAGATTCTCAAATATGGGTCTCCTAGGGCCTTTACGATTCTGGGCCTTATGTTAAGTTGTGGCCTCATTTATTTTTAGCTTCTGTCCCTCAGGTTCAGTTGATGTTTTAGTATCCGAGCTGACCTGTGGCAGCCTAGGCTGACCTTTGGCCTTCACATTCTTTTTTAACTTCCATTCCATGGGGTTGGATCACTAGTCTTGAGAAAATTTCTTCATTCATCTAGTCCTTGGACTTACCGGACTGAGCTCGGATTTTCGCATTGGGCTGCCTTAGCTGGCCCATGGTCCTTAGTCTTGCCGAGTCAATAATTGAGCTCAGATTGATGTATTTGTTGCATGTGTCTTCTGTCTTCTTGTATGTTGCGTTTGTTTTAGCTGGCCTTTAGTCCTTAGACGTATTGAGTCAATAATTGAGCTCGGGTTTTTGCGTGTTGGGCTGCCTTAGCTTGGCCTTTGGTCCTTAGATGTATCGAGTCAATAATTGAGCTCGGGGTTTCGCGTGTTGGGCTGCCTTAGCTTGGCCTTTGGTCCTTAGACGTATTGAGTCAGCAATTGAGCTCGAGTTAGTTAGATTGCCTTAGCTGGCCTTTGGTCCTTAGACGTACCGAGGTTTCATCTTCACTCGGATTTGTTAGTTCAGAGCTCTTTGGACTCCAGTCCTTGGACTAGGCCGAGTGGGCTTGTAGGCCTCTTTCTCAGTCATTTAGTCTAGAGCTCGAGTTAGTTAGATTGCCTTAGCTGGCCTTTGGTCCTTAGACGTACCGAGGTTTCATCTTCACTCGGATTTGTTAGTTCAGAGCTCTTTGGACTCCAGTCCTTGGACTAGGCCGAGTGGGCTTGTAGGCCTCTTTCTCAGTCATTTAGTCTAGGCTCCTTAAGCTCTGACTCTACAGTGCCCATTTTGGGATTGGACCAAGTAGGCTTATAGACCCGTACTTGGAATTATATGTCTGTCTGAGCTCCTTAAGCTTTGACTCTTTAGTGCTTCTTTCGTTCGTGACTAGTTTGTCTAAGTATGTTGCTTCGTTTAACTGAGCTCAGTTTATTTTTCTAATGCTAGTATAAAAATAACTCCATGGAAGAGTAAAATTGAAGTTAATACATGTACTTATCATACTTTTTGGGAGGCTCTGCACTCCAAGAATTTGACAGCTCTTTTTCTCGTAAGGTGGCTAACATGTAAGCCCCATCTTTTTGAATGCTGAAGTGCTTGGTCATGCCCTTCTTAGTTTGGTCCAGGTTTTCCTCATTTGTCTCCCTGTAAGGTTAACTATTCTGAGGAGGGGACCTTCTGCTGAGAGAGTTCATGGTTTGGCCAAGGCATCTTGATGCTTGGCCATTACTTTCCCCGTCAGGGTTTAGGACTCTTAATCCTGTTAGGAGCATATCCCGAAGGATCTTTCTTGGAAGTCACTAGCTAAGTCCTTAGATACGTATACCAGGCTGGCTCTTTTGGGACTGAGCTGGTTTAATGTGCTGAGTTGCACCTTTGGTGCTTGTCCCTTGGGATGAGTTGGGGGCTGGTTTAAACTTATCAGCTTCTACTATTCCCATGCTTCCTTAGACATGGTCAGGTCAGGAAAATTGGAACACTTTGAGAAAGCGATTGCTTTTCTGGCTTTTATTTGGCGCATCGAATGCAAGTAATAGGGGTCACTTCTTGGGCACATGGCCTCCTTTCAACCATTGGTTGTGACCCTGGGCGACTTTCTCCCTTAGGACTGTCTTTACTTGAGCTTTTGAGTCGGATAGAATTATCTACTTGGCCTAACCAAGCTATGCTTGGGGAAATATCATTCTTTGGGACTTTTAGTTGAACTTTTCCATCATGCGCTATTATTGTGTTGGCTGAGCTTATCTCTTAAGATTAGCTAGCCTTAACTCTTTTTCCATTGGGATATTTTGCCGAGTAGTTGTTTGTTGATGGGCAGGGCTCTGTTGTTCAATTGGGGTAATCGTCTTGAGGTACTCCCCTGGGTTATCCCTTAGGATAATCTGTGTTTGTCTCCTCCTGTAGAAGGTGTTTCAGCCACCTTAAACCCCATAGAAAATTAAGGTCCTTTTGGAATATCTTGATGGCCTGCGTAACTGGGCTGACAATAACGCGATGTCATTCCTCGATGGGGATGATCAAGTAATGTTGTCTTTCATGCTCGACCCTCTGAACAAGCCTTAGCTCTTATCTATGTGTTTTCCTTAGAAATTTTCGTGTTCCTGTAGAGGTAAGTTATTTATTCACTGCTACTCCTCAAAATGTGAAGTTGTTCGTGACAACTTTGCACTTGTAAAAGAAAATCACGTGCCTTGGCAGCTACGTTCTTATGAGATCTGAGTAGACCTTGGTTGCTCAATTTGACTTATTTGCACTGTGACCGAGCAAGCTTGCTGGTCATGCTTAAATTTCTAACACTTATGTTGCTTTTGACTTCTGGTTGAGGTGCGCAGGCTATGCTGTGCACCGATCGTGCTCAATCTTTTTAGGACTTGGCTCAAAATTTTAGATTTAGGTCCGTTGGGATTGGGCTTTACCCATTGGTTGCGCAAGCTCTATAAGCTTTTTACAACTGCTTATAAAGCTCTTTGAGTTTTGGCTGAGAAGATTTATACATCTATATACTTTTGGCTGAGAAGATTTATACGTCTATATACTTCCCTACTCCCCCAAGTGTTAAGGTGTTGTGGTGAGAAAACAGCTTGACACTTGCAATTATTAATAGTGTACTCATTTAGAGACTTTTTATTGGAGGAACGGAGCTAGTAACCCGGTCGGTCTTTCTAGTCAATTTTCATTATTTTCTATAGGAGCTAGCCAATCTTGCTGGCATGCTTTGAATCTCGAAGGTAGTATAGGTGGCAATCTTTGTGCTCCCTAGTTTTTCCGTTTAAATAAGGACGCCCATTAGGCTTGCTCCCATAGGAGACTAACAAAAATATGCAGGAAGGGGAGCTTATCATCTCCTTTAATTTCGATTTAGTTGGGCTAAATGTGATTTGCCAAGTATAAAAATATGTGGTCTCCCAATGTGGGATCGTAGCATGTATGTGTCATATGGCATGGGTTATGGCTATGCAGTATTTCAATATCTCAATACTCTCAAATAATTGAAAGGTGTGAAAGAGACTCCCCTGGAATTTTTGACAAGTTGCAATTTGATGGGGCCATTTTTGCCTCAAAAGGCTAATACTGAGTATGTGTGAGGCTTGGGGTCGCACTTTATTGGATTGGGAAATGCTATAGAAGGACCGATTAGCCGCTTACTTTGTGCTTCATCCTGTGAAGCTTACAGTTTCTAGTATAGCCATTGGCATGAAATTCAACAATTAAAATAGTATTCAACAGTCTGAAAAGGAAACTTCTCTGCCACGTTGTGGGTTTATCTTTCAGCGAAACTCATAATTAGAGCTTTCATGTGAGTTGTCAAAGCTCGTAAGCTTTGTCTCTTATCTTTGGCCAAGCAGGCTTGCAAGCCGTGCGCAGCTCTTGCATTGTTTTGAATCTGACTCCTTTGAATTTGCATCCAGAATCCACTTCGATAGAACAATCTTGCAACCAAAATTCTTAGAGTTGCTTCAAGCTTTTCAATAAAGTATTACAGATGAGATTGAGGCCCATTAGCTGTGGCTGATAGGGCACAACAAATTTGCATAAGTACAAGTACACCTACAGTCACGAATGCAAAAAAAAAAAATTTTGAATTTGGGCCCACCAAAGTCTCTTTGGAAATTTGTTTTATCACATAGAAATTTCATTAGGCCGTATCGGCACATATAGTTTGGGCGTGAGCCAATCCATGAAAAGTGGGGCGAAAATTAAATGTAGAGACCTGAATCTCTAGAATTCTCTTCTTTAGTAGATTTGAATTTGAATTCTTTTTATAGTAATCCCCATGATTAAGTGACTAATTCCAACGCAGACATGCTTGTAGTAAGCAGTATTTAATCAAAATAAAGAGATAAAAGAGGAACAAGACTTATCTTGTCGTAGGATAGTTTTTGTTACCAACTCCACTGTTGTCCGCGAAGGAAAGCCGATGCTCGGGCTCGAAAATGCCATGGTGATATGTGTGTGCCCATAATTTAATCTACTCCAAACTCACATTCAGGAGTCATGGCGATGGAACAAAATTGTCAGGAGTCGCGGCTCTCTCTCTCTCTTATTTTTTTTGCAGCGGAGTGCGATTTTCTTTTAGGACTCTGCAATCAATTTTCCTTAAAAAAGATAACAGCCATTATAACACTTGAATAAATTTATATATCCTCGGGAGATAAATCCATTGCGCTAGGCAATTCTGGTTGTAATTGGCACATACAAACAAGTGTAGACACCACAATTTGGCCTAACGATTATTTCAAGTCCCACCGTAGGGACCATCCCGATGATGAATAGGATATATGGTTGTTGTGGTTGACTTCATGAAAGCCTTAGGCCCCGTTCAGTTGCCAGGAAAGTACAGGAAAGGATGGGAAAATCAACTTTCCCATAACTTTTGTAGTGTTCAGTTGCCAGGAAAGTAGTGGGAAACATGTTTTTAAGTTTTCCTGCAAGATTTACTTTCTTGCAAAAGTGATCTGGCCAAAAGCATAGGATTTTGCGTTACGGGAAAAGTTTTATCCATTGTGGGGCCAAAATAATTGGCGGATAAGAAAAAAATGAATGACGCCAATACTAAAAAAATACAAATTAGGTTCTTAAAAAGACACTTGAGCAACAACAATTTCAACTACTATGGTGCTTTCTAAGATAATTGTTGTGGAAAAAGATTAGTAGTTGAAGTATTTATTTATCTTGTCATTAGTCTTCAATTTTGTTTTGTTCTAACTAATTTTCAGTGAGTTTTTGCATCGGCAACTAATCAAGCACGGTTGTTTAATATTTATTTATTTAGTTATCATCTACTTATTTTTTAAACTTAATTTGTACGGTTAATTATCAGAGAACGTCAATTTAAATGGGGGATTTACATGACCATTCAGAATATAGAAAATTGAATTGGAAATTGCAAGTCAATTTTTTCATTTCATATTAAGGCTTTGCATTAAATAAAATACATTTTCCGTATGTGTTAATTTTTGAAATATGATAGCCTATTATTTAGCTCTCAAAGTTACTTTTATTTAAAATTAGCCATGGGAATAAAAATAAAAAAGTTTCTCATAAGTGTCTTTTCTCGGCAAATGAACCACTAAATTTTAGTTTTTCTGCCAAAAAAATTTGTCAAATGAACACTTACAAGAAGATAGATTTCTTTTTCCTTTACTTCACTTTACTTAACTTTTCCTGAGAATAACTTTCTGATACAACATTCCTGGCAACTAAACGGAGCCTTAGGAACTTTGTGGAACTCTTAAGGGATTAAGGAATACTTTGGAATAGGTGATAGGAGTGCCAAGCGACACTTAGAGTGGATAGAAATGTGTTAACACATGTTTTAGCCTTGGTAGTATCGTTGATCTTCAATTAAGTCTGCTTTCAGCCCATTTTTCATAAACTAAACTTCCTTATTTTTGTGGTTGGATTCCACCATCTTGTAGTACTTTCAAAGCCCTCTTTATTGATATATAATAAGTCTTAAAACCAATTTGAAACGAGGGAGATACGAGAATTTTACCAAAACAATCCATTTTCTAACCCACTAAGGGTAAAATCGTCATATCTTTTGATGTACTAAATATATTTGATCCAAACCACTTGGGTTAGAAAGACTTAACAAACTTTCTAACGGTCTAAAGAACACACAAAACCAAGTTTGGGAGTGTCCAGAGCGAGCCCGCGAAGTTTGGCCCTTTGTTGAAGAATCCTTTTCACGGCCGCGAAATCCATTGAGCGGCCGAGACATCCATTTGGCGGGCAGCAGATCGTTGTTTTTCAGATTCTGGAATGTTCAACAGCTTTTCGATCCGTTCGCCCAAACCCTAATAGCCACGAACCATTACTTCGGGGCTACGAATACACTTACCATAGAGGTCTTGAAGCCCTAAACTTCCATATCAATTGGGACGTTAATCTCGTCCGTTTGATCGGTCCTTCGAAACCCTATAAATAGGGTCCTCTAGAGCTCCGAAATAGACATCTCTCCACTCCATGATCTGCCCCCAAACTCTACAGAAATCATCTCTTATCAATCCTCTACAAAAGTCCTAACCTCCCGCGAGTAGCCGCATCCTAGAGTAAAAACCCCCAAAGGACTCATTGTGTTCTAGGGTTTTGAGAAATTGACCACTACAATCAACCACTATTATCTACAATCAATCGCAATCAATCTCTGAGGGATCAAGGTGGTGAGGCCCAAGGGCCTATGGTTTGATTTAATTTCCGTCTCTCGCTTTTAATTAGTCCTTTCTATTAACTGTTCGTATTCTGGTGTGAGGAAGAATATCGGTTGGGGAATCAATCCTTCGGCCGATACATCGATCCAGTGGGATTCCTCGGCCGTGACATCAATTCACCGGCCGAGGGATCTATTTGCTGGGACATATTTGTTTTCTGCTTATTCTGATGCATGCTTTCATGTATCGTACTGGCTCACCTTATCAACTGTTAAAGGCTAAAAACCAGATTATGTGTTAGAATTAAATAAAGCAAATATACATTGTATGTCGAACGATTATGGGCCAGTCTCACGACTGGGCAAAGAGGGGTGCCTAACACCTTCCCCTTATTGTACTATTGGCTCCCGTACCCGGAATCTCTGTCCATTTTTTCTAGTTTTAATAAACTAGGTGGCGACTCTATTTTGATGATAACCGTTATCATGTGGCGATGTTCTTAGCCATGGGGATATCCACGATCTTGGCTTATGAAGTGTAACCAAACAAGCATGATCAATCTGTATGGCGATGCCCCGTTTGGGAGATGTCTACAAAATTCTTTTGGTATACATATTTCTTTTCTGCTTTGGTTACATGCTGATGTCTATATCTGTTGTCTAAGTTTCATATTTTTTGGCGATCTTTTTAAAATGGCATCATTTCATTTTCTCTTCAATTGCGGCTGAATGGCACCATCCATATCCTTTATATTGGTGGTATTGAGCAAATGAGAGCTAATTTCTACTCATGAAATTAAAGAACAAGACTGGACCACAAGAGAAAATATTTCATTTGTGATTTCGTGTATTTTTTTTTATGTGTGTCCTCTTAGTCACATCATGTGTACAAAAGTAGACCTTTTCAAACTTTATCACGGCTTTTCAAAAAAAAAAACTTTCCCATACCTGCAGATAAGTGGAAGTGTGCATATCACATGAGAAAGTGATGGGAAAAGATTAGGAATTTTGCCAGTGGAATGTCCAATTCTAAGTTTCTTTTTAAAACAAAGGGGATTTAAATGAAGTTATTAACACTAAGTTTCACCTACTGGTTGATTCTATATTCCTTATGTTTCTCTATATTACATGTGCAACCTCCTTAGCTGTTTCTTGAACTTCTATGCACAATATTGGATCTGGGATTGGGGGAGGGGAGCAGGAAAGAAGAAAGATAGGAAAAGAAGATGAAGTCTAAAGATATCTTTTTCCTCTTTTGTGGTTAGGTAAGCAAAAATGAGTACAAATTTGTAGTTATGAAAAACTGAAATTTTTTGTTTGTAAAAATGATTTTTTGACTATAGCAATAAATATATTCTCTCTGATGAGGAACCCTTCGTTGGCAGGGCCACCACTTTGTAATCTCATTTTCCTTTCCTTTTTCGATAAGCAATTGTATGAATGAGGCACCAAAGGTTGCAGCCCGTCTGCACAAGTAGGTAAGCTTATGAAATCTTTATTCCGCTCTATGACAAAATGCATATTGTAGAGCCTTTACAAACTCCAAAAATTCTGTTCTTAAGATCAATTGTTAATGGAGGTTGTGCCTTGGCATGTGTGTGTGGGTTGAGAAATCAGCCTTGTATCCTCGTACTTTGATGCATTTCCATATTGTGGCATATGTTGTTGGCTATGAGCTAGAATAAGAAAATTATGTGAGTTTCCTTCCAATCTCCAGCTATTTCTATGTGTATGCAGGTCTGGACTAATAGTTGAATGGCATATATTGTTGGCTATGATGTTTAAAAATCTGAGCCAAAAGGCATATAGTGCAGTTTGAATGCAGTTTGTGGTGCAATTCAAATGCAGTTTTTAGTACAGTTTGAATGCAGTTTTAATGCACATTGCTATGAAAGTGCAACTGTTGCTATGTGTGTGCCCAAACTGTAGTTTTAATGGAGATTGGAGGTTGTTTTAGTGCGCTTTTTTCGTAATTTTATTGCAATTTATGTGGCAATGATGATTGTCTGAGGCCACAAATGGGCTACTTCCAGTTTTCGGCTATGTAGTTGTATAAATGCTGCTTTGGTAGGTTGTGAATGACTATATTTATTCATGATAGGGCAATGATGATTGTCTTAGCCCACAAATGGACTACTTCCAGTTTTCAGCTGTATTTCTGTGTGTTTTGAGCCTAGCAGTTGTGTGCAATGTTGGACACAATTTCGCACTTGACAAAATGAACTTGGGGGGTTATATGTGTGCTATGTGCTGGACAGAGCTATTGTTGCCTTGTATTATGTGTTGTTGCTGGTGTCCAGACTTAGTCCTGGATAAGATCCTCATGATTGTATTTTTCAGCCTTGTGCATGTCTAGATTTTCTGTTTTTCAGTTGTGCTATGTCCTACTGCTGTTGGTATCCAACCTGTGTCCAAACCTTTGTCCTACCTGTGTACAAACCTGTGCCCATCTTCTGCTATATCCAAATTATGTTCAAACTGTGTTTATGCTCTGTCCAAACTGTGTCAATGTTGTGTCCAAACTGTGAGCAAACTAGGTGCAATGTCCAGCAGGTGTGTGCATGTGTTTGAGAGGCTTGCAGCAGGTGTGTGTGTGTGTTCCAGCAGGTGTGTTTGTGGTTGCAGCATCTAATCGGGGCCCTTTTCCATAATTATTTGGCTATGATGATCAATTTTTACAAGACGCGTTGAGGACTTAAGCGAGGCAACATTAGTAGGTCAAATTGGCAACTAATGTTGCAGCCTACTATTCCTTCAAAAAGTGGTCTATATACTTGCAAATTTTTTGAGCCAGATGTTAACAAAGAGCAGATAGCTTGAAATGTAAATATGTTAGAAGGTGCAAGTTTTTATGAATTTGTTAGTTTTTTTAAGAAATGTAAATATTGCCACCACATCTTGATTTTCTCAAATGAATAAATGTCTGTGGTAGTTTATTTTTGTCTCTTTTCTGTAATCCTTACATGTTTTAATATTAAGACTCGAACTCTGGTATCACACTCGCTAATGGAGTACATTTTGCCTCGTGTTTATATGGTATGATACCTTTAAGTCAAGAGGTGCCTATTTTTTCGGTCAATCCCTTAAAACTTGTATTTTCAGCATTACCATCAAAAGCAACACTAATCTTCCTTAAATCAAAATCTGTCATCTTCAACGAGCAGGACATTTGTGCCTAACATTCATGCATGTCCTCTTCAACGGGCATGACATTCGTGCCTTGCATGTGGCCGTACCTAGTCATGTGTTAAAAGGCTATTGGTGTCAACTTTTGATTGAAGTGGAGGAGAAATTATGGCTTTATATCATGTGTTAAAAAGCAATTGGTGTCAATAATCTTTTGATTGAAGTGGAGGAGAAATTAATCCTTGTCATTATAAGGTCTGGCATTTGAGGGGCAATTCTCCAGATTTAGGGAGACGAAAAGCCGGGATTAGCGGATTTCTCTAAGCTAATGTTTCAGCAATAACCACTTCAATTATTTGACAAGGCTTGTCTCCAAGTTCATTTCCCTTTACTTAAATAGGACTGTAAGATTATGATCTCCTCATGTGATGCAAAATAAAATACATCGCATTTTTATTTTAATGATTCAACCAGTTCATTATGTAGACACGTCGTCTTTTTCGTTTTAATATTGTAGGCATCAGTAAGAGTGGTCCACTCACATTTGTCAACAGAACCATCCACTCGGAAAATTTTGCTTACTTTAGATGGCCACTAATGTCAAATTATATTTATTTTTAGACGGAACATTGAGACCTAAAAATGCACAACTACGATCAAAATAAAAACCTGATGGGCTCCCCTTGCAGCACAATAAGAATCCCTCACACGAGGGGATCTTGGTTTTCCTCATCTGTTAATCTTTCAAATAGCCTCCAAATTAACGTTGTACCTATTCGATGCACGGTGCAATAGAGAAAAAAGGTTCACTTTCATTTATTTATTTTTTCCGTTTCCGTGCATCGAACGGATACTCCAGTGAAGACTTATATCTCCGTTGATGAATTAAAATTTAAAGTGTAAATTAAATAAATTCACAATTGTGAAAAAATAAATAAGATAAAACCACTCAATAATTCCTTGGGAGTGCCTTAAGAACACCCAATAATTTTTCCCTCTCTCTCTCTCTCTCTTTTTATTTTTTCCGTTTCCGTGCATCGAACGGATACTCCAGTGAAGACTTATATCTCCGTTGATGAATTAAAATTTAAAGTGTAAATTAAATAAATTCACAATTGTGAAAAAATAAATAAGATAAAACCACTCAATAATTCCTTGGGAGTGCCTTAAGAACACCCAATAATTCTCTCTCTCTCAATTCTACAAATAAGAAAAATCAAAATTACAAAAATTTAGGGTGAAGGGTTTGGAGGCTTTTGAGCCTAACTACATTTGTATATTGTATAGATTGATTGAATAACAGGTAAGTATTTGAACCACTTGTAACAATTTCTTTTCCATGCCTAATTATCACCAAAATGACACTCTTGTGTACTTCAAACAACATTGCCATGACCAAACCAAGGGTTTCAGCACTGAAAAGTTAATGTGTTTCACATAAAGGGGGCCAACTCTACTCTCTCTTTTATATCAACTCGAATGTATCGTGAAGCCTATATTTTACAGATTAGCTCACATGTACAGACGCCAATTCTTGGTTACAAAGGAAGGAAATTTCCATACAACCAACTAAAACCAAATCCAACCCTTCAATTCAAATCCCACGAAGGGAGACACTCAAGCAATACAGGGCAATTGGATTGGCAACATTCTAATTTGACGACATTCTTACCTTGAAGTGTCCCTACAATAGCGGTTTGGGTCGTTTGGCTCATCTCCGGTCCAATTTTGGGACTTAAACTGAACAGTTGGCATCTGTGGGGCCCACCACAGGTCCCATTTTCATTATCCCAACCCCCAATTACACAGGGTTGTCTGACTAGATCACGTGCAACAACCCAAGTTGATTGGATATCAGCAAGTGCATGATCAAATGTCACATAACCGACGGTCAGAACCTCAGGCCGTCTAAATTTTTGCAAGACAGGTGCAATCCGATCAGATAGGATTAAACTGTTTTTTCCCCTGAACAAACGTGCACATCGGGACTCACAAAATGAACCACTTGGATCATCTAGATCCGACAAAATGAACCGCTTGGACTCACAAACCCAATCATTCAGTCAGTCCGAAAAACCAGACTGCAGAGGACCCTTTCCATGTAATAATCTAATGTGACAAGTTCTTCCCCTAACCGTCCATATATTCAATACCATCTTCCGCTTCTGTTAAGCCCAGATCATGCTCATTTAACAAGTAATCACATAGCTCTAGCAGCTGATCCGCAAGGGGAGGAATACCTGGGTTGCGCCCGTCATTGTACTTATGAGCATTGTAAGTGATTTGCCATACATCGTGCCTGAACTCCTCTCTGCTCTTATACTCTAACTTCCTCACCTTCTCCTTGATTGTCGAAAGATCCATAGGGTGCTTTATGATCTTCAGGTAATCGGGAGCTTCCTTCTTTGACACTGGTTTTAAGAAAAGGTAAGACACCTCAATCCTGTCCTTCAGGGTGTCCACAATGATCTCCAAGATGTTTGCCAAACCAACCTGTAATCCAATTAGAACAACCGTTAAAAATTGAAAACTTGTGGTATGCTTCAAAAGTACACATCGTAATGATGTCTCTGACCCAATGAGCAATTGTGGAAACCAATTTGGACATGCTACACAAGATTTTGAATTCTCTGTAGTCCAAACAGGTTCATTGATGGAGAAAGGGAAAAGACAAGGAAAGTCCATGGCTAACATATTAAAAGTGCTACGTCTGGGCTCCATTCTCTCTCTAAGCTTCAAGCTGTATTTGGATCAAGCATTTGGGAAAGAAAAGGAAAAAGAACAAGAAAAGAAAAAATATCTAACAGATCAGCTTTCTCATTTATTTTCCTTTTTCTTACCCGAATCCTCAAACAAATATAGCCTTGAGCTCTTCTGAGTAACTGCTTAGAAAAACCAATTCACCAAAAGGCAGATGCTAAAAAAATTATTATCCCAGATCCTGATCTACATCTCGGTTGAGGGTTCAATTTTGAGGGTAGCCGCTCAATGAATTTAATTTCAAACAGTTAGGGGTATTCAATCTACCCCTCCCGGGCACCTATTAAAGGGTTCTCACTGGGCGTACTTTTTTTTTCATCATCCACGTGAAAACTTACATCAAACCAGATCCAAGAGCTAAATAGACCTTCCACCTAACATTTCTCTAATCAGGGCAAGAGAGTGACAGGATCAACCCAAGCGATTAAGATTTATAAAAGTATAGCATCTAAGTCATCCGTGAAACAAATGACCCTTGGCAATAAAGAAGCAAGTAATACAAAGAAACCGACATAGAATTTGAAGAAAAGGACTAGTACTATGAAAAACAACTACCTCTCCCCCCCGGCGGCGTTTTGTAGGCGGAGCATACTCTGCACCGTATATCCCCAACTCAACTACAGGTCGCCTCTTTGCTGACCGGTCTCTTGCTGGGAGCGTTCTGTCATCTTCTCTCGTCATGAGATCATCTAAATAATCATGTCTTGCCATTTCGGGCCTTTTCTTCTTCTTTTTCTTCTTCTTTTCCTTTTGACGTTCTTCTTCCTCTCTCTCCCTTCTTATGTCTTCTTCAAATCTTCTGATATCAGCTAACCTTTCCTGTTCTTCCAGTATCCTCTTTTGTTCATACAGTCTCTTGGCCCTCTCTTCTCTCTCTCTCTCTGCGATTCCCCGCTTCTCTTCCTCTTCCCACCACCGTTTATCCTCTCTCATTTTTCTCCTGGCAGCCTCTTCAGCTGAACGCTTGCTCTCATTCTCACTATGCTTCTCAAAAGTGGACAAATCAATAATTTTCTTCATTTTCCTGTTCTGAAGACTAGGGCTAACTTCTTGACTGCTTTGGTCCAGATTAATGACCTCCTTCGGTTGTTTAATGACGATCTTTCGTGGCTGCTCTCTATCTGTCTCTACTGGAGGCTTTATCACAATAGAGGGTTTGTGCGATTCAACTTGGACCTCTTCCGGTTTCAACTTGTTGGCAAATTTTATTTTCTTAACCTTGACAACGGGTTTGTTGTTCCCAGTTTCTGCATCTGATATTACTGGTTTATCAGAACTTTGTGAGGCTGCAGGAGTTTGTTTATCAGGAAGTTTCTCATTAGACCCGCATTTGACTTTTAGAACTTTTGCCTTTGAACTAGATTTGTCATCCTCCGAAACTTCCACAAGAGCCATTTTTGTTGCACCTTTCGATATGAGCTTCTTTGTCACAGTTTTACCACCGTGATCCATAGAATTAGCTCTTAGCGATGCCTTTTCCGGATCTGAACCTTCAACTTGTGTTTCTAAATCTTCTCCATACTTGGGGCAATTCTTGTTGGTCCTCATGTGCCCAAGCTGATAAGATACCATTGTTAAAAATCAATCACAAACAGAGCAAAAAACACATCCATCTTAAAGCTACATACTTGGCCACAGGCTCCACAGACGAAACTTTCTCTGGCAGATTTCTTTTCCTTGATAATCTGTATTTAGAAGTGAGCACACTTAAATATGCAATTCCGAACATTAAGGGAATAAAAATTAAAAAGTAGACTTTGATCAGCACCAAAAATGCATCGTATGAAACGTAAGAGCAGACCTGTATATGCATGCGTGTTAAGCAACACATAAAAATGAAAAGGAAATGAGACGTCATTGGATGTTCAAGTGGCTTGACGGTAGAAAGATTTGCATGTTCAATGAGGAATAAACTGCAGTACATATTATCTGTCTACATATTACCTTAAGTCCATCTCCCAAAATTTTCACTTTCTTGTTAAGTGAACCCATGCGGTCAATGTCATTCTTTTTCATTGGTTTTACCTTTCCGGACAAGTTCTTTTTACCAAGAAGCTTTTCGTCCTGAAACCAAGAAGTAGCATCTCAATTCCTCAATAATGAAAGATAACATTGTACATGAGCTATATAGGACATCTGCATCAAAGTGTGAATGTCAACCAAAAACATGCTGCAAATATAACTCAAAAATAAGGCAAGAGCACTTGTCTTACCTTCTTTGGTTCTCGAATGAAATTGTCTTTTCCTCCATAGGATTCATCAGGTTGGGCCATAATAGCAATTTTCTTGACCACTGTGTTAGTTTTCTTCACTCGCTCTGCGTTTTCCACCCCAAATTGACGTAAACCTGGAGTCAATCGCACTTCATCCCCTGCAGTTCTTGTCTTCTTCTTCTTCTTCCGCTCAGCCTCGTCATCTGCAAAACAACAGTTGGGGTAAATAATATACCGTATGTTGCGGTAAATAATATATCACAATAAATGAAAGATAGGGCTCTTGAAGTTTGCTTAGCTGGTGCCCCACGTACCTTCTTTTTTTTTTTTGCATTTAAATGTTTCTTCTTATCCAAACCAAAAATGAACAAATAAAATCCAGTTCACTTCTCGCAATTAAAGTCCAAGACCCCTATTTATGTATGGGAATGCACGGAATGGACATTACTTTGGTTGAAAACAAGTACAAGAATTTTCCAGACAGAATTTGAACACTAGCACTAGGGAGAAATTTTGTTACTTGACGTCCTGACCCCTTTTTGGGTTTCTGTCCCTTTTTTTCTTTTAAGGGGATTCCCTTGTTTATTTTCCTAGTAGTTGTAGGGAACACTGTGTCTAGTACCGGTTCAATTTTCTTCTCTTCTTGGAGTACTTCTTGTCTCTGTAGTCTACTTTACATTTTGGTATGTGTGTGTTACCTTTCTATTATGCTCACAAGTCAGCGGTATATTGTCCCTTGAATGAAAACATATTCAGCAATGGACACAAATTCTATACGCTTCATATTGGCCACACCTTCATCCTGATTACCAGTAGTTTGCCTCAATAAATTCTCAAACTAGTTAAAAGCTGTATGATCCATCAACCACATACCATCCATAAGCATTCTGCATAGCTCTGCAGCTTCAGCTGCCTCATCCTCAATTTCTTCTTCTGCCTGAGCTTGCAATGGTCGCCTCCTCATCTTAAGCCCCTTTACACCATCTACTTTGTCATGCCTAGACTCGTAGTTACCCTCATCCCCATCTTCAAATGCTTCTGCATCCAGTAAATTTTCAAGGTCCCCGGCAAAGGAGTCCAGGTCACTATTTGCTTCTGAGTCACTCTCAAATTCATCACCATCGACAGCAGAAAGACTTTGGACTTGTCGATCCCAAATTTCTTGACACTTCTCCCTGGTCTGTTGCTGAAGCTGAAGAAAAGACATCCGCTGGCCACGTGCATACTTGCTGATTGTTGTTGGATCAACCTTGATGCCAGATGCAGCTTGCTCACTTGAAAGCTTGCGAATCATAGCAATTCGATGCCATCTTGTTTGTTTAGCAATTTGTTCATCTGGTACATTGAACTTGAGTAGAACCTAGATACAACAAAGCATTAAGGCAAAACAAAATTAGTACTCTTATTATGAATCTTATTGCCAAAAGTTCCAACTTCTTGGCACTACGTAGTTAGCTCTTGACGATTAGGTTGACTGCCATTAAATGGGCAAGCGCATGGGGCACACGCCCACACGTGTGCAAGTGAGGGCAAAAAAAAACACTAAATAATTGAAGCAGTTAACAGAGAAAATGGTGTGGAATGGGCAGTTATAGATGGTGATGTTTGGTTACTTGAATGCTATTGACACATCTATCCCCAAACTCTCAACATGCATTTGAAATTAATTTGTGGGTAATCATGGAATTAGAAGTGTGAGCCAACCTCAGTTTTGAGTCCATACCAAAAGGTGCTCTCCCTTCATATATAGAATAGATGGATGAGATTGTTTATTATTTGCATTCAGAATTATGTCCTCTCCATTTGAGACGTGACACTTCAGGGAGAGGATGAGAATTCAGACTTAAGTCCATTGTGGACTAGAAATAACTAGTGGTAAATGATATGCATTACTGTCATATTGTTTGGAATGGTCTTCTCCCTAGCTTATGCCTTTCCTATCAATCAACTAGAGGAGTGACCAGTTGGTTCACCAAACCCCAACCAAGCGTTACATGTTCTCTGCAGGCATTCTTGCTCATTGTAGGTGATCCCTTCTGAAATTAAGAGGCTGAGAATTCTTTGTTGCCGAGGTGGAAACCAACCACTGCTGAGATGATTCAGCAAATGGTTCTTGGCCTGTCTGTTAACAACAGTCAACAGCAGCTTGAATACGTGTGGAGGGGTCATTTCATGAGGTCTCAGAGCAGATTTTAGAGATCAAAACAGTGAAGAGCCTTAGGGAGTCTCAAATCCATAAAATTCAAGAAGTATATCACAGCTCAGTCCCTATTGAAGGACCTTCATTTAGATATCTGAAGAGCCTCAGGGAGTCCAAAAGTTGTGGTCTGTTTCATAATTGTACTTATCTACTTGTAGGCAGCATTAGCATAATTATGTTGCTAAAAGGTCTCTCACAGATAGCTATGCATATTCTGAAAACACAACCAAGCTATTGCACCTACAACTGGAGCTCATGAAAACCTTTATGTCGACAAAGGCTCCACCTGCCCTCAGTTTGGCCACAATATCATCAGCAAAAGATGATAGACAACTTTGTTATACATCAATAACTTATCTTTTCAGCTAAATTTACTTAAAGTTGTACCCATTCGTACTGCCAAGAAGGAAACATAATCTAGCACATGGTGCTGATCTCGTTTTTGAGAAGCCATAAGATCCTTTCATGTAAAGCTCATTTGTTTTAAAAAGATGATCAGGTTGAAGTAAAACTTGCTGAAAACAAAACTCATTTAACAAAACAAAAGGGCAAGTTAGAGCACCTCTCGTGCAGCATCCATGCTTAATCTACGTAGATCAGCATCTGTTCCTGTTACAGTTGAACCTCCACGATTAATAGCTGTTTTCTTCTTCACCATTGCATTTGATACTGGTGCCTTAGGAGCAGTACGGACGTAGCTGAAGCCTAGGCCCCTTCCAGATGGATCACCAACACCAGTAATTTCCAGACGCTCAATATTTTCCTTGTCCTGAGAAAGGAAAATGAAAGGAAAATCAAGACCATGGTGCTGTGTGCGATGCTTTCCTTGGGTTGGATCGCCCATCAGGAACTGGTAATCAAGTTATAGAGTTCTAACACCTAGGACAGTAAGTATGCAAGTTTAATATGATACCGGATGTAGTTATACATTGGAGCAACATGAACCCAAGAAAAACAAATGAAAAAGACGGAGAGAACAAGAAAGCTGGGGACTAATTTAGACCCACCAACTTCATTCAGGGTTTATTCTAGAGCTCTTCCGTCAAACCACAAATGCTGGTGCAATTCCTTATGGGACGTAGGACATCCAAACAGTCAACATGGCTCCATGTAATGCCCTTTTGAACCAATGCCAGATACGTGGTGGCATCATCATCAAAATAAATTCTAATTTTCTTTGCCTACACTTCTTTCTTTTTCTTTTACTCGACAAGGATGCAACTTGACTCAACAATTTAATCCACTTGTTCTGGGTGGATTTCATGCACATGCACAAATAATTGAAATAGTCACCAGTGGCGGAGCCAGGATTTTGGTCGTGGGGGTGGCACCATTCAATGAAAATCTAGTTAAATGTTGTGCAGAAAAATATAAAGACAAAAATTTAAGTGTAATGTTATGTAATTCTTTTTTGTCATAGGCTTTTTCTTTTTTTGAAAAAGAAATAAATGGTTGCTTAACCTCTCTTATGGTATGCAAAGACAAGAGTATTACGATATTAATTTTTCTGGATTCAAACAGGTCATTCTCTAAATTATAATTTTTACAATATTTGTGCAAAAGATTGCATAAGCATAAATACCTAGCCAATCGAATCACGTTGGAATATAAAATTAATGTTTGTTCGAATGGGTCACATAAAAATTTAATGTCCAAATGAGTCATGTTGCTTTTCAAGTGGGAAAAATACAAATTTTGTGGGGATCTATGAAAAAATTTAGAGAGAGATATGAGTTTTAAAGAACAGAAAGGAAAAAAAATAATAACAGCACCACGGGGAGTCGAACCCAGCGGCTGGCCTTGGAGACTTACATGCTTTACCACCAAAGCAGAGCATGAGGTTATGTCTTTTTCTTCACATATTTTTTATTTAACCTTTTTATGTTTTTTTTAATTAAGTTTTTCTACAATCGGGGGTAGCACATGCAACCCCCCCCCCCCCCAAAATTGCCTCCGCCCCTGATAGTTACTCCAAATTTTTAATCACCACAAGGTAAAGATTTCAGCAGCTTAAATTCATGACAAGTTAATGGCCTTGTTCGTTTCTAAGTTTAGAAAAGTTTTTGTTTTGTTTTGTAATCATTACACTATTTTTCTCTCCAATCATTACCCTATTTCTTCAATTATTATTCTCATTTCTCTCTCTCTCTCTCCAATCATTACCTTATTTCTCTCTCCACCCACTACCAAAATTAAAATACCCAAAACTACCAAACGAACAAAGCCAATATATTTTGACAAAAGCACAAAAGCTTCTAAAGTGAACCCAAACTAATACTTAGAAGCGAAAATCAGATCCAAGGTGATCATTGGTTTTGAACTTGAGTACCTTGGAGAAATTGACTAGGTAAGAGTCTACAATGAGAAAGTTGGATTCAGATGGGAATAGCTTACCTGACTTGTACAGGCAACAAAGTTGCTACTCAAGTTCCATGGGGTTATCAGCAGTTCCCTCTCAATGTGGGATGCAGCGGCTAAAGCAATAGCTTCATCAGGGAGCTGATTCATTGCAGAGGAGAGGCCTGTAGGATGAGTCAGCCTTGTAATCCCTAACCGTTTGAGCCTGTATAGTCCAGCTTGCATGCTTTCATAGGCGCAGACCTAGCAAAAGGAGCATCAAAGACACTATCACCCAAATATTGACAAGGACATCGAATAGGGGGAATGAAAAACTTGTTATTCGGTAACAGGATGCACTCTCATAAATTACTGAAACTTCTTTGCTCAGAAAGCTTCTAATTTGCAAGATAGAAGCAAAATGTTCTATCAATTCTGGTAAAGGTTGATATACCTCTTATGATACTCCATTTGATATTCTTCTAGTTCAAGTTAATTTACACTCCAAACTCCGTCCCTGACAATTTTATTTTGTGGTTCATTCGTTGCAGGTGACTACTCACAAAAAACAAAATGTAAGTGCTGTATAGAAAAACTCACATTCTCGGGAGTCACCATTCTTCTGAGTTCCTCCTCCAAAGGAATGCGAAAATTACGCCTCATAACCCAAAATAGCTGTCCGTTTGCCCCCCTCTGACATGTTTATACACACGATAAGCATCCATGTTATTGGAGAACAAAAACACCACTCATGAACAAACTAAAGGCAAAACTTTGTGTCACCACATAAATATAAGTTGGGTCATGTAGCCAAATTGATGCTAGAGCTTGAATACCTGCAAATCTGCACAATGCTTCAACCTTTTCCGAAGGAAGCCTTCGTACAAGGTAGGAAACTGTGCAGACAACTCATCCGCACGGATGCAAGGAAGCAAACCACGTTTTTCGACAGCAGAAAATTCACGATACATGTAGAGCAAAAGCCTATTCATTATATACATCTGGACACCTTTTGTTCCCGGAGACATTACCTCCATGTGAGGCTCCTACAAAGAAATCAAGCTAAATCAAATCAGACAGATTTATCAAGACAAAGCCATACAGAGCCTCACCTTCTGGAATTCTAATGACATAGCAGTTATCAGGAGTACAAAGATTGAACTTGAAATTAACAAGGACAAAACAAAAGAGTGGTACTACTGTACAGCATCTGCCTATATTATTCAAAAATTCAATTGACATCCAGATATGCACTTATATGCAAAATGTCCTTTATCCAGATATGCAAAATGTACGTTTGCATACAGAGAGATTGCTTATCGACCACAGATAGAAGTACATTTTTCATTTCAAAAAAGCTCTGTCCCTCATGACGATGCTTCTACTACTCACACATGGCTCCATAATAAACATCAGGGGAAATCAATAAAAACTGCTATAACCAGTTTAAAGCATTTGAGAGAGTCACTGGCTAGGACTGCTCAAAGCTAAATAAAACCATTCCAATTTTGTGATTATAAATCGATTTCCGCTGTCTGGTACTAATGAACTACCTCCAACCAATCAGTGTCGGTAACACAATTTACATATACCTAATCAAGTGCAGAACACATTTAAATCACACTAATGCAGCCTTGCATCCAAAATACCAAAATGGCATGTACCAGGGTACATAATATAAGGATAAAAGATTTTATGTGCGAATAAAATAGTAATAACAACTAACAAGTGGCACCCCATACTTCGCAGATCAAGAAGATCTTAATATGCACCAACAACATAAACCATGAGTTGCCATTATGGGCAACAATAGAATCCATGAAAGACCATTGAAACTTTTCTTTGAATTCCTCGAATAGTTTATTATCTTCAACCCAGGAACCGGCCTTGGGTAGTGCGTTATTGCACCGCCTCCAAGCCCCATGCAACAGATAGGACGGGGTGCGCTTATCGAAATGATGGACCTTTACCACTGGTGCTACCCTGACAGGTTAATTTTTAAATAGTTAACAACCAAGTTTCAGCATATTGGACCCATAATAGTCCATGTTACCTGTTGTCCAACAACATCAAGCCTGTCAATTCGTCTTATAGAAAGCTTTCCCTTCGCAGAACGAACCAACAGATAGTCAGTTGATGACACCTTGTGCGCAAATATGGGAGCCCTATACATGTTAGTTTCAAGACATGATTGGCTACAGCCAGCTTTTATATCTCCAAGGAAAGGAGATTTATCAGCAGGATCAAGTACGAGGACACTGCCCAAACTGCTGCTTTCATTGCGTAACAAGGTGCCAGTTTGATCACCTGGGGCAGATTTCTGATAGTAAGTACTTAGTCTTGCACCCATACCAACATTTCCAAGGAGTGGAGGTCTTTCTTCACAGTACCTACCAATAATAGATTATAACTCAGAATTGCTGTGAAACTTCAATAAGGAGAAAAATATGTCTGAAATCAAAAAGAAAAACACACTACGCAATGAGAAGCGTGATGAAAACCCAAATGAAGCAAAATATCACTTCCAAACTCTAGAATTGATATAAAGATTGTAAAGCTTATTTTTTTAAACAAAATTGTTTAGTTGTTAATCGTATTACAATTTTTTGGGCCATGATATTATAGAGTGAGTTTATGTACGAAGTTCTTGTCACCACAATTTCACACAAGGTAACAGAAGCACCTACATAAATAATCCTGCACACGTGAAAGAGAGGAACACCAAGTTTACATGGTTCAGCCCAAATGGCCTACATCCATGGAAGAGAGAGAATCCACTATATACAAATAGAATATCACGTAAAACCAACACGCCTAATTGAGCCCTCAAGCCCAAGAGTAGGTATGCCCTAGCTCATCCCTAGTGCCCGAGTATTTTCTCTCTCACCCCTTCATCTCTATTTTTTCCTCACCAACATCTCACCTCTCTCACATGAACCCATAGTCATCTTACTAGCCCAAGAACCTCCATCCTCCTTGGTTGCTTGGACAGTCCTACCGAATCATGGTATCTGCATTTGCTTCCAAATTAAGGACCAAAAAAGACTTGCAATTATTCCTCAATTAGGTCACTGTCCACGCACGCAGAAACCTCTCCTATTTAAAGACTTCACCACATAAGTTATTAAGCACCGCCATTGATTCTTTGGTGCTTGTTGATAGGAAATAGTTCAAAATGAAACTAGTCGGTCATAGGCCTTTATTGGTAGATAAAACAGAAACTAATGGAAAAGATGAAGGAATGGATAATCTAGTCCTTTCATTTCAAATTCACTCTTAGACAAAATATTAATAAGACACAGTGGACAGATTTGTGTAGACCCAGAAACATGAAATCCGGCTCAGACAGCCTTAGCTCGGGGTCGTTTGTTTTGTTACCTTCACATTCCAGTTTTTTTTTTTTTCCTGTTTCAACTGAACATGTTTTCGAAATTAAAATGTTGCTAAATAACTCAAATAAAAGTATGCAGCACCGAGTGGTACAGTTAGAGCCACTAAATTCAGGCTTCCTAATTATTACTTCATTGTCTTAGGCTCAAATCATACTAATGCTTATTTCTACTTTGAGGTCCCAGACATTTGTCTCCATTAAGGGTAGTGGCCGTCATGAAAAGAGGCAAACATTCTGTGTCAAATTTCATCTAAAACCCATAGGGTATACCCTCTAATGACAAGGGTAAAGAAGCGAGCAGGGCTACCTTTCCGCTGGAAATCCTATACCTGAGTGCTATTTGATCAGAGTGAGTTGTAATTGAGCTTGATTTAGTTGCTCTCGTATTGAAATGCTTTTAAGTATGTGGGTGTCCCTAATTTTTGGCCCTACTTTCTCATTGAGAATCAGCAGTTCCCCTTCAGTCCTGCGACTCGCATCTAAGACAAAAACTCTTCAATAAACCAGGAAACAAAACAGATAGAGACAGAAATGATTTGCCTAATAATCTCAACAAGATATGCTAACGATAGTAAAAAAGAAGATCTTGCCATCATAAACGTCGTGATGAGGATAATTCACTATTGGCAAGTGGTTATGCAAATTCCCCATTGAGGATAATTCATTGCTTCATTATTAAGAAAAATATGGAGTTCGAGCTAATTGTTGGGATTCTCTTGTGGTCAATGGGGCAATTGTTGGTTTCCATGATAATATAACTCCCAAATTTACCCTCAATTTTCAAGATTCTTATCCTTAAATGTGGGGTAGTGATGAGAGAGCGGAATTTTGGGAGGATGTGTGGACTAGGGATTCCTCTTTCCGAATATTCTTACCACATTTGTATCATTTACTTCCCTCGCCTCATATTCCCATGCCTTCTATGGAACTCCCTCATTTGACTCCAATATCACAGAATTTCATCTTCATTTGAAATCCCAATAACTGTAAGTCGGTTGAAGTAGAGTTTCCTTACTGGCTAATCTTGATAACATTTCCTTCCATCGTTATGATAGTGATATTTAGGGTAGTTACTTCATTCATCAAGAATTTGGTCTTTCTTTGATATAATCTTTGCTAATAAGTACTCCCTCCGTCCCAAATTGGACGTCAATTTTTGATATCCGTGCCAATTTCAATTCCATATATCTTTCAATATGAATCTCAAAAAAATATGCAATATGGATCTTGTTTGATAGTTCTCGATTAGTTTTATTATACAAAGTTTTCAAACTCAAAAAATATTATAGATCGAAAGATATAAGCGATGAAAAATGACACAAGTTTCAAAAATTGTCATCTTTTTTGGGACGGAGGGAGTAATAAATACAAAATTCATTTTCCTCATTTCAAAGAAATTTGGAAAGTTGTGCGCCTTATGGCTATGAAACAGTCCAGGTTTTTGTGTGGCTCGTAGCACTCTCATGACTAATGACATCTTTCAAAAGAGACACTAAATACTTACCAAAATGAAAGTAAAATTGCAATATGTATCCTCAATGATGCATCACGTGTAGGAGAACGGAATTTTGACCATTTAATTTGGCATTGCCCTCCATGTTATCTTTATGACATCAGCTGCATCATATGGGCATATTTGTTGCGTGCCCCGACTTCTTGTTCCCAACTGCTATTGATCAATTCTAGGAGTTTTGGATCTAGATGTAACAACAAGACGAAAGCCTCGTGGATTTGTGTTTACTTAATCTTTTAGGTTATTTGGTTGGAGCGAAAATACTAGGGCGTTCGAGGACAAGTTCCACAATATCGGATCTTCAACCGATAGCGTGTTATTTCTTCCATTTGGGCTTCGACCTCTACTCCTCCTTAAGGGGATAATGTTGATTTATACTTCTAGCTATCATGGATGGGTGTGGGCTTTGTAGCTAGACTTCTATTTAGTCTTGTTTCCTTTCCGTACTTTTCTTTGGTGGTATTCTAGTCGACTTGGGATCCTATGTCCCATTTCCCTGTCGCCCTCCTCTGTCGTTTAATGGTCGCCATGTGTCCACCTTATTGATTAAACAGTCAACCCTCAGCTAGCCCTCCTTTCCCCATAAAAACCCTCTTTCCAATACACGTCTCTGTGTGTGTGTGTGTGTGTGCAAATATACAGAAACAGAGATATGTATTCACATCTAAAGAACTACAAAAAAAAATCTCTTTTAAGTTTGGTGATGTCTGATTACTCAATCAATGATGTCAAAATTCGAGTCAATAGTATTACAGGTATGGATTAGGAGCCAGATTCTAGGTTTTTGGCAGGAAAAATTTGCTTATCGATTAGGTTTTAGGAAAATCACAAACTCAGTTATCAGGGAGAGCAAACAAGTTGGGGTGTAGACTAACATTCTGATTTTCCCAACTCTTCGACTGGAGATATTTGTCGGCAGGGAGAGAATTTGACAGAGGGTGAAAGGGTAAAGTTTGAAATTAGAAGATGGACCCATTGTGATTTGTGAACATTAAAGACCGGGACAAAGGACGGGGACAGGAAAACAGGACAGAGGATCCCAAGCCATTCTAGTCCCCTCTCTCTTGCACCTCTTTGTCTTGCTTATTAATATACTTGGTTGTTACCACTTAGAAAACAATAATGACTACAGTATGCAAGAAAAGATCTACAGCAACAGAGACACGAACACATGAACCTACATGGCATGCATCAAGACAAATAAAGCATGCAAGTGGAATTAACTGACCAGTTTTTTAAGCTAATAGAGAAAATTTAACCTAGGCCACCTGAAAGCAAGAACAGAACTAAAGGAACAGACATAATAGCACATGAAGCAACATGGTTTAAATCTAGACCGAAAAGAAGTTAAGAGAAGGAAATCAACAAGTCATATATTCAAACAATGAAGGAACCTATATCTACCTCAATTGTTCAAATGCTACAGATAATTCAATTTTAAGCAATCTATCATTGAGTGAAAGTAGAGCGACTAACAAAAATACTTTATACAAAAATGATTTCAAGTACAAAAGGTCAACAAATCAAAATGGGATGCAAATAAGCAACCCACTGTTAATTAAGAAAATGTAGAGCGTTAAGAAAACTATTAAGTTAAGAACAACATAAAATATAACCTAGCCATCAGAAGAGGCTATAAGCAGAACACCCATTTGACAAAATTTGATATAGCCAATTAACTTCATTTATAACCCAAAGGAACCCCAACTACAGATGAATATTGGATCTAATTTTTGAGAAACTTACTCCATAAGGAAGACATGGCCATCTTTGACAGAAAGATCAGATTTCTTCTTAAATGCGCCAGGAGGTCGCAAAGACTTATTCTCACCAGGAACCTTTTGCGCTCTGGGCAACAAATGTACTTTTGTACGAACAAGATGAAGCAAGGAGTTCGGACGAACATTTTGAGCAGTAAGGGATTTATAGTCTTCAAGCTCTCGTCCAGAATAAAATATTTTTACTGGTTCCAATGGTTTAAAATCTGCAGAAAGAAAAATAAAGTAACTTTAAAAGGTACCAGTTATTCCAAAACAATAATGGCATAGTGAATGAAACTGCTAACAAAGAGAAACTATCGAGACATTATGCAAACAACAAGGGCAAGCATTAAAAGAAGAAAAATAGCATGCATAAGGTAGGCAAGCACCTAGCTTTTTTGAAGCTTTTGCTTTGACAGAAGAAATGGTCTCTTCAGCATCCACGTGAAGTTTACTTCCTTTGCCACCCAAGCTTTTCAATATGATTTTCATTGGTCCTTGGGCAAGTAGTTTCCCTTGTTCTTTGAGTGCCACCTCATTATCGTGCGGATACCATAAAGCTTTTGGCCGGTGAAAATTCGCAATATCTTTGCTGAAAAAGAATTGGTTAGAATTTTCTGGAAACATAGATAACCTCTCTTTTTTTATAAGAACCGGAAATATAGAAAACACAGAGCTTAACTTAGAAACCACAGCAATGCATAAGTATGAAATGCTAATACGAGAAAGACAACAAAAAAAACCCCCAAAGAATCCCTCAATTCAGTCAGGAATCACAGTTATTCTGCATGATTAGAAGAGCACTCACATACAGAAGCGACAACAAAGATGATATTTCAAGCTGCAGACAAGAAAGCACATGGGCAAACAGCTCAAAGCAGATCTCTCCAAATAATTTTTGCTTATACAGTGAGAACATAATTTTTGCTTATACAGTGAGCACACGCGAATACGCGCACACACACACATGCAAGGAAGGTTTGGCCTGCAAGTTTCAAAGCACACAAAAGACGGTCACAACAACAGATCACTCAAATTGCATTCACTTATGTAGCTACAGTGCAACACATAAAAGATTGTTCAGTCAGTACCAAGAAGGTTTACCAAGAATTCCCCTTCATTATTGTATAATTATTCCGTTGATTTGCGGTTGTTTATAGGCTGCTAACAAAACTCCAGTTCCGGGGAGAAGGTCGCCCCGGCCGGCACCACCCTCCACCCCAACCCCCGGGTCCATCCTACACCCCACCATGGAAGCCATCTACCAATATATACTTGATGAAAAAGCCTGCTTATATCTAACCTATGCATGCTTGATGACTAATTCAACAATGTATCTATGGATATAAGTGTCTTGAAATAGTTATTTACTACACAGAACATTTTATATTTCTACATTCTAAGATGAAAAACAATAAGACCTGGTTAGTTGTTTGTCTAGAGTACACAAAGCTAACTTAACTCCAAACATTTGCTAAAATGGTTTGAAATGGTTTGCTGCAAGACATATTAAGCCACATGACATACAACAAAAGAGCAATGTCCAAATTATGTTGACATTTTCCAACAATATAAGTGTCTAGAATAACTGCAAGTGAGATAAAGCACTTGATCTTACTTGCTTAACTTCGGTCTCGTCGTCTGCAGCTTAAGTGCAGGTATTGAATGCAAGACTTTGACACCATGAGCAGCACGCTTTTTAGAATGTGATTTCAACTGCTGAGAAACTTTTCTGTTGGAATAGAATTTGTCATTCGAAATGTTGAATCGAGCACCAGATAGACCTCCATGGCCATTTGGCTCTGTAGGTTCGCCACCACTGGACTTCACAGAGCGGGTTACGAACATAGCCCCAGCATGAAGTTGAAGGTGTTTACCCTCCTTGTTATCCAGAACTTCAAAGAGCATCTGTTCATCCTGAAGATCAAGGATTAGCTTTGGTTTTGGAATGGATTGATGTGATTCCCAAATTATTCTGTCCAACCAAGATCCTTCCATCATGTCTCTGTTTTCTACGTTGAGTTTGCTAAAATGCTTTATGGCATCACTTAGGTGGTTCTCTTTGGTAACATCTTCTCTGCCATCTAAGTTGCTTGGAGGTCCCAACCGTGACTCCAACCTCAAAAGTTGGGGATGATATCTGGTTTCAGAGAAAGATTGGTTTGTCAAACCCAAAATATCTTTTGAGCCAAAGGGCTCCACCAAAACTGAGCACCTACGCAGAAAAGAACCATGATCTTTCTCATCATATTCTATCTCCAAATCTGACTGATTATTTTCCAGCCCCACTTCTGGTTGAACACTTAACAGATCCTCAGAGTCAGGTCCCGCGGTCTCATAACTCTCTGCAGCATTGTCACTCTGTGTAGGAGAATCATTCCAAATTATTTTATCTTCCCAGTTTAGCTGATCAAGAGGATAAAATTTAGGTGATAAAGGTGAGTTCCACTCTGCAGATAAGTCTATTGTTGTATCCGCTTTCATTGGTTCAGCCAGGAGATAAGAGTCTTGCCTTTGCTCATCAAACTGTGGAGCCAACATGGGAGCCCCTTGAACAAACCCAAATTTTTCTGATTGTAATTCATAGTCCATTCTTCCCGAAACATTATCTCGAATTACATGTGCATGTTTCATTATAGGAAAACCTTGGCAAGAGCCCTTCAGGAATTCCTCTTCATCCTCTTCAACAATGTTTGAAGTATCCATGGACTTGTATTTCTCTGGGGGAAAGGAGGAAAAAAAAAACCAAGAGACATCGATAAGGGAATTCTCCTCATGCAAATAGGAACAGAGATAACACCAAATCCTTTTGACACATTGCAAATAAAAAGTAAATCAAGTTTAATAAATGGAGACAGAAAGCAGCCAAGGAGGCTACAAAAAAGTTATATAAAAGGCATATACCAAGCCACTGCACAAATCACTGTGTTAAACTTCCCATGGAGAGGATTGAAACATCAACTCTGGAAGATTATCCCTGACACAGAACTCGAAAACTATATACCTCTAGAAATTGTGTACTTCCTGTCCTTCTTCTCTCTCTTCTTCATCGGTTCAAAATTACCAAAGATTTCGGAGAAGCGTAAGATGACTGCCCCATCTTCTACGCATAACATAGGAAGTGGAGTAGAACTTTTATCATCAAGCAGCTCCACTAGAGCTTCTGGTTCCTAAAATAGCATGCAAAAAGCAGCAAGAGTAGACATAATAAATACTAAGAGTAGACATAATAAATACTAAGACAACCAGAGCAATCTATGAGGAGTAGGTGCAAAACCACATAGAGAAAGTTAGCATGATAGAAAAAGAAGGTGTCTATGATAATACAAGGAAAATCTATTGGGGTAATTTTAACCTGGGGAGAGCACTAATAAGGTTATTATCATAGTCTATCAGCACAGAGACAGGAACCACCAACTACCCAGCCATGTTAAAACTTCGAATTGCTAAAGGGGTAAGCTCAGGGGGATAATAGTTAGTTCAACTAACAGAAACAAGGGAGAGCAACACTCTTCCTCATCACAGTACCAAATAATAATTCAAGCCCAAAGAAATCAAAAATAGACATAGTATTATTCATGTACTGGGTACGCATGCAGCTATACACGTGCAGGGTACTCCTACAGCAACCTTTTTGAAGTACCCGTGTTTCAAAGCTACACAGAGTTCACCTCAAAAAAATAGCTACACAGAGTTGAAATGTCATAGAGGATAGTCCAGAGAATTCGGGGAATCAATTCGATACATGTCCGATATGCATCTGCATCCGCTATGTCCGGATATGGATACTTCAACCTATTTCTAAGTGGTTATGCTTCCGATGGGAAAGAATATAAACATTGTCACATAGAATCTAGGAACTCTTAAGTATCAGTCGAAAAGTATATGGCGTCGAATTCTAATTGTTCCCATTATATAATAGAACACCAGGATTTACATCACGACAACAACTTTCCTGTACTCTAATACCCTTAGTTGCACGAAGGGGGATCGGGAACGGGAGCGGGGGCAGGGAAGCAGATCATAGAAGTGGGAGCGCCGTCGGGAGCGTTTAGAAAAAATTAATTAAGTTATAAATAATTTTATGTATATTACTATAGTTAAATGTCAAAAGGAAAATATTATTTTACCACTTAAATTGTAAAACATAAAAATATTTATAATTTTAATGCGATTCTAGTTGTTCTCCATATCTTAGTTGCACGAAACGGCCGGGGGGGGGGGTTGATATTGGGTGCAGAGGATTATATGAATTCCTCTTTCAGGACGGGGAGCGTTTAGAAGTAATACATGAAAATATGTATGCGTCATTCATGTCAATTGCAAAGATTGTCTAAATGACTAAGTAATATTATGGTTATATTAAGTAATTAAGCAAATATAAGTTAATATTTCTATAATATCTTATCATTACTTTGTCTCTCTTGCTTGGTGTCTTTTATTTTTGTTTCTTTTGGGTTTATATGCTTAAGAGGTCTATCCTAGTTGGGAGCGGGTTCCTTTCTCAATGGGAGCGAGGTTCCGAGGTGGGTTCGCCACCAACATAGGAGGTTCCTGCAACTAAGCTAATACCCAATAACAAAAAGATATGGAATTTGATATACTTAAATTGGGCGACATAAATTAATTCATGACAGCAACCAGAATCAGTCCAAGATCAACAGAAATATCAAGGAAAAGAAACTGGAAACCGCAGTAAGAGCCAAAATACAATTGTAAGTAAAGGATGACAATAACAATTAAAAAAAAAAAAAAAAGGACAGAAACAGGGGTTCAATTCAGACCTGAAAATCTGCCAAATCAACAGCCATGTTTTCTGTTTCTGTTTCTGTTTCAAAAGAATGGGTCTGTAGGTCATTCCCATGAAACTTCTCGCCTTCAGTGAGGACAGCAGAGGTATCAACCGGCGCGCCTAGAAAGCAGGAAACAAACGAACATGGCAAATATTAACACGATAAACAAGGAATAGTTTCTTTTTCCTAGACTTATCAATGCCAACATACACCTGAGAGTAGCATTACACAATAAATTGCCAATTGAACAAACTTGTACATGTCAAAAACACCTTAACCAATATAATGCCTCATGATGGATTGAGGTTATCAGCTACATGCGAAATGGCATTGGAAACACAAATCAAAAGCAATATGCATATAACACCGTAAAAACCATAATAATGTCTGGCAGACTACTCAATTCGCATCATAAGTACGATGCTAGGGAGAGAGAGTAAGAGAGAGATAATATAAAGACGAAACAAAATAACTGATCTTAAGTCCCTTGAAAAGCCAGTTAGAGGGGGAAACGTCCATATAAAGTCCTAATGGCTAATGGTAAATGAATTTCGTAATAAGAACAATGGGAAGCCATATACTATAAGAATTGACTGGTATTTAACAGAAAGTACATCGAAAGGAAGAAAGCAGCTAGGATAGGAGTCACAAGCACTCAAATGTGTTTCAAGAAAAAGATTCCTATGATATACATATACACCATGGATGACCAAGAAGGCACTGGATGAAGATCACGTTCAATAACTGTAACATACAAGTTGACATTTGGTTTCCTTACACAACCAAGGTTTGCAACAAACAAATTTCAACCAAACTGATATGAGTGGACCATAGACCACATAGTAAACCAACCTAATGAAGGAATAGTCTGAACTTCAGCATTGGTGTCCACCAACTCATGCTTGTTCTCGAATCCTGCTGCATCATCCTCCTCATCATAATTTTCATCATCAAACACAGAAGTCTTTTGCACCAACGTAGCCTCTGAAACTTCTGTAGCAAAATAGTCTTTTTTTGGCAACAAGTAGTCCTCCTCAGAAAGAGCTTGAATCTCTGGTCCCTCATACTGTTCATCAATGTCTTCATAATCAACTGCATCTTCGGCCTTCTCATCATAATCTAGCGGCCAAAAACCCAACCATCTCAGCCAGAGATATAACTAGAAACAGGCCATCGAGTATGATTGTGAAGTAGACTGTATAATTGTGAAGTAGACTGTATAATTGGGAAGTAGACTGAAAATTTGTCTCATAATAGTAAAGAGCAATGATACAAACATTTCCAGGTTCTGGAATACCATCAAGGCATCAATAAGAATAGGTGGTGTCCAATAGAAGAAGGAAAAAGGCAAAAATCATGTCGGAAACCTCGTGGCAACAACTATGATTAGTCATGCATCTTCCTTCAAATAAAATATGATGAAGACCACAAGAATTCAAGCTATTTTCAGAATAAAACATATCAATTGTAATCAATCCACTGTCAACTAGTTCTTGGAGGAAATATTTGCTTTTAGAAAAATTCCAAGTCATATTGACAGAGTAATTGCTACTCCTTTAGGTTCAGATCATTTTGCACTTTCTCGTAGCCCACGAAGGTGGCCAAACATATCAACCCATGCTTCATACACACATTTTGTGCCAAAAAATAGTCTAAAAATAATCTCTCATCATGCTACTCGGAATAATATTGAAAGGAACATTGGGCATGTGAACCACAAAAAGAGTTCAGTCAATTCAAATTCGTTAACAAACTAACGAAAATACCATCTTAGCTATTATAGACATTATCTTGCCTGAAACCAAGTATCAAGAATGCAAAAACAGCATCTTTGGCTGACTTCAACTTTATGACTAGTTATCACATAGCAATAATGAAGCACAGAACACCCAATGTTTCAGGACCTGTCTTCCATAAATCTAAATACCCTAGAGTTAATCAGTGCTGTAAAACACAAGGCTAGCACGCGCTTAGGTGCACAACTAGATGCTCAAGAAGAAAGCCTTATGGCGAGGTTCACTTAGTGAGCTTCATTTAACTTTTTGAAATGCAAGGAACAAGCCTTTTGATGTGGTGCAAGGCGCGCACTCATGCACTATGAAAGTGGGCCCACACTTCGCCCAAAAGCTTGAACTCAGGCAACTTTAGTAGCAAGTGGCTTTTCATTATATACAACTCATTCACTTGAGATTTCCACACCCCACCGACATGGATGTGAGAAGTCACAATCTCTCACTCAATAGACAACGACCTTGTTGCCCTTCATTGGACATCACACTAGCGATCTTCATTTATGTCTTAGTGCCCTTCAACGAAGGTGCACTCAATGGGGCGCTGAAGGAGCGAGGTTTTTGGCGAATTACCCCCTTTCGGCGAGGCACACACTTAGAGAGCCTCAGTTTTTCCTCTTCTTTCTGTCCTCTGGTCCAACAGGAGTTCTCCTACACATTCACTGGTCTCTGGGTGTTCTTTTTCCTCGGCTACAGTCCAGGTAATTCTCTTCTTCTCTGCCTCGTTTTTCAACAGTTCTGTTCCAATGTTCACGTCCATTAATCCACTTAGTTTCCCTGCCGAATTTTTTTTCACCCTGCAAGTTCTTTCCCTGGTGGTTTTTCTCCTGAAGCACCTGGGTTCCTTTTCTGTTTCTAATTCTGCGAAATTTATAGTGGGCATCCTCAATTGAGCAACAGGAACAACCATAATGAGTTCAAGTTCAAGGGACCTTTTTGTGTCGTACCGTATTGATCAATTGAGTGCATACATAACAGAGAGTCTGAGACTACAATGATGCCATGCCTAGGCCAAGAAGATCTTGGCACCTCAGTGTGCCTTTTACATTAATTCACACTAGTGCTAATAAGTTGTAGGAGTAAGTATTTCAAGAGAAATTCAGTTATCTGTTATAGAAATCAAGATAACAACTTAACAACAGGAGATGAGCTTTTTACGGGCATGCGACATCACCTTGTTCAACAGCATCAACAGGTGTCCGTGATGACTTTACTGACAACTGTGAATCAAATAAAGTAATTAGCATCACAAGATGAAAGCAAACACTTGGATTGTACCTTCCTCTGAACCCAATATAAGACTATGGATGCTTGTAACTTGAATAATGATACAGTGGTCTTAGGGCACCGCCACGTGGTGCCCCCAACACCTCTCAATATCACATATTTCTGTGGAATCCATACACTTAGTGGTAGACCCCACGGAAATATCTAGTGTGTTGGGGCACCACGTGACGGTGCGCCAAGACCACTCAATAATTTTTCATAACTTAAAGCCTCCCTAAATTATTGTTGAAAAACATATACAGAGTACATTGCAGTTCCCATACATCAATCTCTGTCAAGGATGAACCAAGTTTGTCAGCCAATGCAGCAAGATGCTCCTTCGCATCCTAAGGAACACAATCACAACTTTAGCATAAGTGCTGAAGGATCTGCAAAAATGCAGAAAATATATGGAATAGGGAGTCAAAAGACTAGTGAACACGACACAAAATGATCAAGCCTGAGATCTCAATCGTGTATAGTATAAATCTATCGAATGACATCTCTATACCAAATTTACATCTCATTCAAGGGACCACCAGTTCTCAACCTAAGGTGTATTTCCCACCATGTTACAAGGACTCAGGTATGGGTTTCCTATGGCTGTGTCTAACGGCCCGGGTTCATCCAATTCTCATGTCAAGAATATTGTGAAATGGAAAAATGCGGGAAATACTAGTTGTTTGTTAGATGACAGTCCAACTAAAAGGTCAGAGTCACGTCCATAGCAACCAAAATTTTCTCATTTTCAGAGTCCAAGTCTCCAATAGTTTTGAAGATAAAGTTGATGCAGATGATTCCTTGTGGGAGAGAACTCACTATCTATCCATTTTTTGGGTCCCTGTAAGAGGATTCCCTAGTTCTCATTTCGGAGACTAGAGAATGGCGTCATTTATAATTTGCTATATTATCGTACTTTACTTTTTGGCAGGTTTTTTCTCCTCTGCTTTTCCTTAATTTCCTCTTTTGTATTTTCTGTCACCATCTAGGATTGAAGAGAAATAGGAAGGTAAGGCTCCTAATGCAAATTGAGTGCCCTTATGCATTAGTACTAAAATGATATCCACGAACTGCAAATGAAGGAATACACTTTTTCGTCGATCTAAGCCCTAACTATTGCATGTATACTCCTTGCAATCCATAAAAAGGTTTTCTGCATCTCCCACATGGATTATGTCGCTAGATATTTATAACCTTATCCCCATTTTCCATCTAAGCTAGTTCATCCAATTAGACCACCTACACAGGATAGTAGATACACGAGATTAAATAGACAAAGTTAGCTCTTTTACATTCTGAGGGAAGAAAATAATTTTCTTATGGAAACAACAACCTACGAACAAGGAACAATGAGCAAAAGGTCCCGGCGGGGCTCGAACCCGCAGCTTTCAGTTCATAAGACCAACGCTCTGACCAACTGAGCTATGGGAGCCCACAAAAAGAGACTTGGTTTGTTGTGATGGAACGCCAATCCAGCACAATAAAATTCCGTCAGCAAAGATTTTGGACAATTTGATTGTTCAAAGAACGAAGTGTGAGAGCAATAAGAGCATACAAGCATATTTCAGGAGCAAGTATTAAGCTTTGGAAGACGAGTCCTTAAAAAGGATCAGAAGTATGGCATATGAACAATATGTAAAACGACAAGCTGCATGCCATGCACGCTCTCTAAGATTTGAGACCTCGAGCAAGAAAGCAATTCAACCCATTTTCTTAAAAATAAACATCAAGTTTTAGATGTCGAATCCTTCCTTGCTTTCTTCCACTGATGCATTATTAGAAGGATATGAAGTGTATTGCATATTTGCATGACATAAAATGGCCTTGAAGCTGCCTATCTCAGAACATGGGATAATGGAGATTGTTTTATACTTGCACATATATATTACTTCAGTATGAAAATCACTTGCAAGGTGAAACTAGATCTTCATATGTAAACGTCATGATTATATGCAAAACTTTATTCAAAATTCCGGTGCAATCCATGTATAAAGGTAACAGTTTTGTACAATTCAACGGTAGATAAGTACAGCAGCACTAAGTTTGCTAATTTATTGGCTGTTGACCTATAAATGGAAACCTTTCCCCATTAGATCAAATTCTATACCCTATCAGGTCTCAACCTCAATTAGTTACTTCCAGCATCATGAACTTTCTTTTGCAATCATGCTTTGATTTCCTAAGCAGTTAACAGCAAAAAATTACTTGCAAAAACGGATGTTATTGACTTACAAGGACACACACGAAGCCAATTTTCACCAATCCCGTTGATACTCTTTAAATGTCTAATGAACAACAAAAATGTCATAGAACCAGTTCAACAGGAAAGATTAAGAACTCAATAGCTGGTCAATTCAACTTCCAAGCAGAGCAGCAGAGCTTGAATATCATATGCTCCATTGCAGTTACTGGGTGGGGGTGGGGGTGGGGGTGGGGTGGAGGGTGGTGAAGTGGGAAGAAGCAAGCAAAACAAAAGTTGCTTGTTTTCGACAGGAGAATCGTGACAACAAAATCCATTTCAAATCATAAACTTAATACAAAAGCATAATGGTGCACCTCTGTATATTTATGAAGGCCAGTTCAATTTATAAAGTAATAACGAACAAGAACATGCATAGTAAGCAACTTATGATAACGTCTAGAAAAGAATCTTACCTCATCAAGGTAATCAACATCCAGATCTCCTGAGCCATCAACATTCCCAAACATGAATCCCAAAAGCCGGTTACCCCCACCAGCCTCTTCATAATCATCTTCATCATCTAACAAATCAAGAAACCAAAAATTTCAGAGGAAAAAATGATAAACATAAGCACTAGTATCTGATCATTAGTCTTGTTACATGGTCTTTGTAAGAAAATCCTAGTAATATAGCAATACCTTTTTATGGCAATAAATAAAGAAACTATACAACGCTGGCTAGCGAAACCCATAGAATAAACAGCATGAAACACACTATTTGGTCTAGCAAATGAGCTCAACAGTCGACCTATTTTGTCTGGCAATCGAGCACAAAATAGAAAAACACATTTTTATATGACTCCATTCTTAACTTGCAGCTCATCGCTTTGCAGTAGTTCTCCAGTTTGAGTAGATCTCTGATGTTCCCCGTGATGGATGCACAATGGGTGCAGGGGGTGTTGGCACCGCCAATTATACAAACAGATTTGTAGATGATCACAAAATTATAATGGTTCAACCCCTCATTCAATGGGGTTTTTACGTGTAGCTCCTTTTTTGGACCCCCTCTTCCCGCGCACTCCAGGGAAAAAACAGAAATGCACCGTTAAGGATTTCTGGAATATTTTTTCAAAATTGCCCCTATAAAAGTGTCTAGACCACTAAAATCCTAAAATAGAAAAGTGCACCCCAAAATCCTATGAAAGTGCCTAAACCTAAACCCTAGGGTACCCTATGAAAGTGCCTAAACCTAAACCCTAGAGTACCCTATGAAAGTGCCTAAAATTCTAAACCCTAGGAAAGTGCCTAAACCACTAAAACCCTATAGTAGAAAAGTGCACCCTAAAACCCTATGAAAATGCCTCAACCTTAGGGTAGGGAAGGGTACCTTAGGGTTTAGGCACTTTCATAGGGTTTAGTGAATTTTAATAGTATTTGAAAGGTAAAAGAGTAATTTTATCATGAGGTTGTACTTGGAGGTAATTAAAAACTGAGTTCATCCTTAATGGGAATTAAGTGCATTGTTCCTATCCTTAAGAGGTAAAATTCTCTTAATCATATAACTTCGTACCCCCAAAGTTGAAATCATAAATCCATCACTTTATGTAACATAACCACATAAATCATATACATTCCCACCTACCACTGAAATACCATGTGAAGAGGAGCTAAATTACTACATTGGGTCAGGAAAATGAGACAAAATAGGATGTCCGAATAAACACACCAAACCTCATTATTAGTAGTCCTCATGGAGTTGTGGGACGACACTCCATTATCTCCTCCAACAAAATTCCAAACATTCATACTTACAAGCCAATTTTCTATCTATTAGTTAAATGAATGTTAACCAACCATTTTACATATTGCTTTAAGCATTCAACAGCTAGCGTTTGCCCTCGTGGAGTCGTAGGCAAACACTCCATCATCTCCTCCGACAAAACTACTCAACAAACCTAAGAAATCTCATGTGAATTGGAGCTAAACTACTGTGATGGGCCTAAAATTTAACAAAAATACAATGTCCCAATAAACAACCTAACCTCGTCATTCTGGTGCTCGTGAAATTTTTTTTGTAAACCGAGTGTCCGAGTTAGCCAGTGCCCACCTCGACTACTTCAGGCCCCGAAGCTAATGACCAGGCAAACCTCCAGTGGCCGCAAGGTTTGGAACGTTTAATTCGACCTTGAGACTACATGGGAGCAAGCACTTTGCCACTCGGGCCAAACCCCATAGGGGTTATGAACCTTCGCACTTGCAAAACCTAGTTTTCTAATTGATGTTAACCAACGATTTTGATTTATTAAGCATTCAACAGCTAGTTTGCGCAAACCTTGTCTTGCATGATTTTATAACATTCCCAAAATCTCCAAAAACGATTTGAACCCACCTTCATCCCGACCGTCCTGAGAGGTGTCGTCCGACTCGTAACCCATGCGTATCAATCAACAGGTCTGCAACACGCACCAACTGAAATCAATCCCACTTGCAAGTAGAAACATGCGTTATACCAATAGGGAACCAAATAATCGAAGACAAAAGTAGATGAAAAAATTAACACTTTTCGCATGAGAGAGAGAGAGAGAAAGAGAGAGACGACGTGGAGAAAAGAGTGACCGTTTGGGAAGGAATCGCTAAGTCGGAGTCTTCTCTTCTCTTCCCAATCAAATTTTGAGCCCTAGCCCTCTGACTATTTATAGAGAGGCAGTAAGCAGCCCGGTTCATGTCTGGTCTGGATTACACAACCCGACAGGTTTAGGAAACCGAGACCTCGACCGGTGAACGGTTACCGGGCCATTTTTTTTGTGACCATCGACCCGTTTTTTAATGGCGAGGAAATTTATAATCTCACACTTTAACATTGATCCAACTTTATTTAACTTGCTTAAAAAATGATAGTTTTTTTTTTTTTTTGGAACAGTTATGAATGCTCATTTTATTTGGGAGAAGTGATTTTCGCACTCCCTTTATCCGATTCACACCTTTTTTTTTTGTCTTTTATCCACAATAAATTACAATATTATCCTTGGATGTGTGAAAAAATACATTGAAATAGGGGCAAAATAGTAAACTCATTTGAATAAACACAAAAAAAAAAAGTATGAATTGTAAAAAGGAGGTGTGGAAATCATTTCCTTTATTTTGCTTTCTAGCTTATTTGAACAAAAAAAATTGAGATTATTTTAGCCCATTATTTTAAGTTTCGATGTGTAACTTTTTAAGCTTATTTGAAGTTGTAGAAGTACATTTTATGGGAAAGCAATTAATTCAAAAGTGTTTATATATTATGATTAAGGTTGATTTAGACATTTATTTTGATAATAAGTTATTCTACAACTTATTTAACAAGCTGAACTTTTATTTTAAATTATAAAAAAAAATTGTACCAGACACATCGCCAACTTATTTTAAGTTATGTAAATGTATAATCAAAATAATCATGTCTAATATCCAAACTTATAAGTGATAACAAACGGGGCATATATCTGCCAAATTTTGTGGAATTATACATTTAATGTATAAAATCCAATTTTTATGAACTTTAACCAAATACTCCTATCACTTATGTGGTCTCCTCAGTAAATAAGATTATCATAAGTTTTATATCCCGTCAAACAACCCAATTCGCAACTACTCGTTAATAATTTTACAATTTTTAGATTTAACTTCGATTACAAATAGTACTATGCTTTTTTAGATTTAACTCATAAGTGTGTATTTTTGGTACTTGGGTTCCGAGACATCTCAAACATGAAAAATTAAAAAAACCAATAATTGAAATAACCTTAGTTTTGAAACGGGGGTTGTGGGGAAATCGACTACTTAAAAAGTAAACATTAGGAATTAATATAACCTTGGTGGTTACAGCGTGTCATAGACACAGGAACTAAAAACTCACCTCCATGGATGGAGTAGTTCTACTAACTGCATTAACAAACTTGTCAAACTTCATTAACTACTAGTGCTTGTCCGTGCCTACGGCGCTTGCTAGCTAGTGGCTCCGACACTAAATTGCTTCCGACATAATCTGGTTTGGGTAAAAAGAACCGAAGATATTTTTGTAATATATTTGTAAGAGTGTGGGTGTTTTCTTAAGAGAGTTGGAGAGCACACATCAGCCATTGGATCAAATAAATCTCAGCCCTCATTTCAACTTGTGTTTGTGTGATCCCCACACCCTTGTGTTTTATTAGATAGATAACTTTTGCTATGAATGCTAACTTCTACCTTTGGTGCAAACCATGACATACTACTATACTACCTGAAATTGTTTTACAGTTGATACATCGACCCTTCTCCAGATCCCGTAATGGAGAGCCTCGTGCACTAGGTTTGCCCTATAAGATTCATCATTCTATAATGTTGCATTACATCAAAATGGGAACAATATACTACTAACAACTTCATGCCAATTACAATGCCAAGCTCGAGGCCTAAATAGGTTCTGACTACTCCCAAGAAGAAAAACAAGAAAAAATGTACTGTGATATTTTTTTTTTCGACAAACAAAATCATCCCATTTTATCAAAAGAAAGAGCATCCATACTTGTTCATACAAACAAAGACCATACGCATAAAAACCGAAGCTAAAAACAATTCGACAATAAAAACAAAGACCCAATAAAACTAAACAAACAAACAAGACCTACCAAAAACACCCTCACAAAACCAAAAGAAACACAAGCATCCCTCAACGCCGAAGACACGACCAACTAAACCTGCAAAACAAGGATTAGGAACATGAGGCAAAGATGAGTCAATTAAAAGCACGGCGTTGAGGGATTCGGTAAGTATGCAGGTCACCACAGCTATCCTCAATGACCATTTCTCATTTCTCATTTACGCTTCCTCCGGGTGGGGTGTTGTGAAGCCTTAACACTCTGACCACCAACTTTGACACAGTCTATCTTTTTCCTTTTTCGATTGCCGGGATGCTTAACGGTTGTAGGGCCGCATACCTCTGGTTGATATCGCCACAAAGCCATAATCCTCTTAGACCGCAAATTTCGAGGTCCATCAGCAGTGTCCTGAAGAACTTCCCTAACCAGACGAGGAGTCCTCAAAGCTGAGCTGATGAGGTTCAGGCATTGGGGAAGCAGACACACATCTAGACAAGGAAAGTTGATCATCCTGCATCTGGGAAGGCATAGGAAGGCCTGGCACATCAACCATCGGAAGTGTAGACACAAAGCACAACCAGGCACAGTACCTCCCAGACTTCCACCAGATGTTTCATCTTTAATGCAAACAACCCTATATAAAACATTCCAGTCCTCGCAGTTCCGAGCACTGCACTACTACCCATTCACTATGATACAAAGAGAAGAAAACATGGTGTCTCAGGGTATAGAAAGAGCATAACACAATAAGAGCTCGATCATTGAGTTCGGATAAACTGCCCAGGATACAATAAAAAGCATTTCACTTGAACCACAATACAAGGAAATTAGAAACGAAAATACAAATACAAGTGGTAGAATTTTCCCCCATATCATAAAGGATTAGGCATTATCTTTCATCTAGATAGGTTTTCACGGCTCCACGCTTATTAGCACATACATATGCTATGATCCAGGAAACATATACTTATCATCAGGGCATAAAAAGAACATAATCAAGCCCAAAATTCTCGGTTTTTTAAACAGTACATGTCACTTCCCTTCCTTGAAACACTTTCCTCGTAATCAAGTGTCCATTTCTCAAAAGTGCAATCAACAAAATTATAGTAGCCCCCATGAATGGAAAGCACTCCTTTCTCCACCTTTTCTTCTATCCATGGGTAAGTGAGCAAGTTCATCAATGAACGGTTGACTGATTCCTGAGAAAGAAAGATATAAATGGCTTAAATATTTAGCATGATGGCTCAACAATTTATAAATTCAGCATAGTATAATGATTCCTCCATCCCTAAGGATCAGTTTGGATAGACATAACTTTCAAATGAAGAGACATGACATTATTATTCAGTCGCAATAGCTCGAAGTTATATCTGATCATTTCCAAAGGGATTTCATATTGAGTTTGAGAGTTTCATAAGATGGATTCAACATAGCTATGTTTTAGGAGTGGTTAGTAATCGTTCAACTTAACGGTTGTAGTTGTACCTGATCCGATATTACACATCTCTTCTACTTAAGTACTTATAATCATTCTATTGGTTTAATTTCACAATTCATTATAACTGAACCCTCTGAATAAGGGTTTAGTAAGCATTTAATTGCACCAAAGGCCCCCCAAAACCACCTATTTTATAATCTTCCAAAATAATTGAGCATCCAACCGGAAGAGGGTACACGTGTCAAAATAGTCTTCTGTAAAATCAAACGAATTAGTTGTATCTAAGAGGAAATAGCAGCCCAGCATTACATCAAATGTTAATGCCAATACCCAGCCCCTCAGATGTGGAAAGCTGAAGGTGGACTACTAGATACAGATCTAACCTTCAACAACTTACTTAATACCATTTTTTTATTGCACCAAGCAGTGACCCAAAGCTTTCCAAAGGAGCAGGGACTTCCCTTGCCACTGGCGAAGAGCTTGAAGTCAAGGATTTAAAATCAGCCGTTAACATAACAGCCAACGCGCAATGGTTTTTCGGCCTTTCGATACCATTACACCCCCATATACCGGTGAGAGGGAAATGGATGCATATCAGCCAATTCTTGTTCCGTATCGCTCCGTTGCGGACTCACAGACGACCATTACGGGTGGTTTTGACAGTTTTTTTGTGTGTAAAATTCACGACCGTGACAATCGATTCGTGTTATTCAATACTCCTGATGCCATTACACCACGACTGTTACCGGTATGTATCCCAATACCATTATTTAAAACCTTGCTTGATGTGCATTATTGACTCCCTTGCCACTGCGAAGAGCTTGAAGTCAAGGATTTAAAATCAGCCGTTAACAAAACAGCCAACACGCAATGGTTTTGCGGCCTTTCGATACCATTACACCCCCATATTCCGGTGGGAGGGAAATGGATGCATATCAGCCAATTCTTGTTCCGTATCGCTCCGTTGCGGATTCACAGACGACCATTACGGGTGGTTTTGACATTTTTTTTTGTGTGTAAAATTCACGACCGTGACAATCGATTCGTGTTATTCAATACTCCTGATGCCATTACACCACGACTGTTACCGGTATGTATCCCAATACCATTATTTAAAACCTTGCTTGATGTGCATTATTGACCCATTTCCCAACATCTTAAGCTTTTGGAACAATTGGCAAAATAACATGGTATAGAGCTCAAGTTGGGAGAGGTACTGGGTTCAATTCTCCCCATTTGCATTATGCTTCTTTCCTTGGTATTCTATTTTGCTCCATCTACTAATATTTACATCTCCATGTGCAATACAAGATTACACGCGGGATGGTGTTTAAGAGCTTGATATTCATTGTTGGCCCCATTTTCTAACAACTTAAACTTTTCGGAAAATTGGTAACTTAACAGCCACCATTAGCATTAGGTGCCAGAAAAGATTGAAGAAAATGGGTATTCACTATATTGACATAAGATGGCAGGATAGCCATTCCCATATCAAATAAAACACAAAAACCAAACTGTTTTTTTTTATTGCATTGAAATAATAATCGGTAAGAACAGTTTATTAATGTAACAAAACAGATCACCTTCTCGCAGTGTCTGCACTGCTGATCAAAGTCTAGGTTGGAAGCGGCAGCCATCGTGCTTGACCTTGCATTCTTCCCAACCACTACCCAACTTCCAATGAAGCTACTGGAAACAATAGACGAGATCAATGAGACATCCAAATAGCACTTCTCTTTCACTCGAACTGAATATATGCCTACTGTTAGAGACTATTATCCTGCTATGCTCGGGTATCGAATGCTTGGTCACTTAATGAACAAGAGGGAAGCTTTTGAGTTGGAAACTTATCTGCATTCATGTTTGTGTGTTTGAGAGAGAGAGTGCGCGTGCGCGCATGTGCGTGTGTATGTGTACGGGTTAATATGAGAGAGAGAGAGAGAAAGGGGGGGGAGTCGATGTTGGCAAACCTTGGATTTACTTCATCTTGCCTACTCATAAGGGCACGTATACCTCCGCAGCAACTGTGGCCAATGACTAGTATATTTTCAACCTGCAATAAGCTCACACTTAGTAAGAATTGTTATTTGCTGATCAAGTTTGTCAGCAAATGGTGACCAATTTGCTCAATACAATTACATCAAGAAGTTGATTAGAGAAACTCTAGTCATCTGAGAAAAGAATATTTGTTTTCAATTTGCTTAAAATCTCCTTACAATTAAACCTTGGGCTTTTATCCAAACTAACACGCGAGGTTCAACAAATTCGTTCCACAGAATAATGGTTGGCATCTGAATCCTAATAGAAAAATACAGATGATAAAATAGAGTCCCAGGCGATGTACGGGTCACGCAACCAATGGTGACTAGATGGACATGTTTTCAGTCTAGAAAACCATGTCAGTAGGTATTGCTTCTTTTTCTTTTTTCTTTTTTTTAATGGAACAACAGGAGTTACTTACAAGTACAGAATTGACGGCAAACTCAAGGGCAGCATTTGTTTCTGTTGGCCCATTCTGCAATTGATAAAATAGCAAACAAATAAACACCATGTGTGCTGAAATAGAGTATCATTTATAAATGTCCATTCTTCACATCTATGCATCTTGAAATGAAGAACTACTAGCAGTAATGGTAAAGCTTAGCGAAAGCAAGTGCAATGTATACAATACCTCAAATGGGGGAACTAGATTTGCCACATTCCGTATTACAAAGGCTTCTCCTGGTTGAAACCCTAGGATGTTGGAGGGACAAACCCTGGAATCTCCACAAGCAATCACCATGAACTGTTCTTGCCATGGTCAGTGAACAAATCTCAACAACTTTAGCACAATATTGAGGCAAATTGACACTGCAATCGAAGTTGGTTCCAACAAATAACAAGGGTTAGACAAGGTTAATGATCCAAAAGAGAAAGTACTTATTACCTTTGGTGCTTGACCCTTGGCAAGATTTTGGAAGTGTTCCGATTCTTCCCTGTTTTAAGGAATGGCTCATATCAGCACAACCAAATTCCATATAAAAGCTGAACACCATTAGGCCGAAATAATACTTTGCTTACAGGAATTTGTGTTGCTTGAAACTTAGAAACCTGTTTTTCATTTCATTGAACAAATCAGACCCACTTTGAGTTCCTGATGTAATATTCTGTTTGTTATTTGCAAGTTCCTCGGTAAGCCATGAGGACTCCATTGAGGCCTTCAGCCGCAACCCAGGGTTGCCTCTGTGAATAGAGTTTTTCATTCCATTGAACAAATCAGACCCACTTTGAGTTCCTGATGTAATATTCTGTTTGTTATTTGCGAGTTCCTCGGTAAGCCATGAGGACTCCATCGAGGCCTTCAGCCGCAACCCAGGGTTGCCTCTGTGAATAGAATAGATAAAGGTACACGTTTAGAAGAGGGTAGAAAACATGTGTTACTACAAATCATCAGCTAACTAGATAGCGCAGATGATTTAGAATAAATCAAAGACATTCTTATCTCTTCGGGTCAATCCTGATGGTTGCATGGTAGACTGTTAGCTTAAAAAGAATGACAGTCCTATAAATACATCATAAAACGGTAAAATTAGAAGCTTGATATGCAAGAGTAACACAGAATAGAAGATAGAGTACATTAGGCTCCCCCACTAGTGTAGGAACCAATTATTATGGCAAGAAGAGGATCCATCTCACGACTGCATTAATACAAGCAAACAACTCCGCCGTGGACAAATCAGGACAAGTAAATAAGAAGTTGGAACCAGGTGTGCTCAAGCAAATGAATACAGTGTCAGAATTAAACGCAGGCGACACTGAGGTCTTCCCCCAAGAGCGGGGGATTTATCCCAACTTTGAAATTCAGCATCATTTTTTTCAATTCTGTTGACGTTATCTTAGAAGCTACTTGAAACTTGTTTACACGGTTCGCAACCATCGTACTGGATGGACTGAACACAGGCGGATCAGGTCAAGAAAGGTTCTTAACCAATAATAATAATTAAAAAAAAGAGCACCGCCAGCCTCGTGTCCAAGTTGATGTATCATGGAAAGGTTTGAATTATCGTGGAAAGTGAACCATTCATTGCCTCCGCACTTCTCCAGCCATATATTGTACTCCCTCCGTCCCAAAATGATAGTCCCTAATGAAAAAACGTGCAATTTTTGGACTAAAAAATTTAATTTCTGATCATAATTTTTTGAATTTTTTGGCACCAAATTAAAGATCTAATCGAAGACTGGTAGATATACGGTTAGTCGTAGTGACATCCTTGAAACACTGAGTTACCCTGGTGGGTTTCCGGCCACTTACTTCTTGTTTTGATGAAATTTTAGATTTTGACCACGAAGGATTTAGATTGACTTGACTTTCAATATGACAAGATTAGCTAAACTAAGACAAATGATTCAATTTCAACATGTTAATAATCAACCTTGAAACACTGGGGGTTACCCCGGCGGGTTTACGGCCACTTACTTCATTATTTTGATGAAATTTTAGATTTTGACCACGAAGGATTTAGATTGACTTGAATTTCAATATGACAAAGATTAGCTAAACTAAGACAAATGATTCAACATGTTAATAATAAATTATAATGTTGAAGCAGTGTCTTAAACATTGTATATAACCAAGACCTCGAGTCAAACTCAAGATTAAAATTCAGAATCACACAATTGAACAAAAATAAGAAAACAGTGGGGATGCAGAGAATCAACTAATTCCTAGAACCAGAAAAGGACACAACAACGAGAGAGAGAGAGAGAGAGAGAGAGAGAGAGAGAGAGAGAGAGAGAGAGAGAACTTTTCAGATACCCATTAACATTACCTCTAATAATTCTGCTCAATATCCTCTAATTTCAACTTCCAACGGAAAAAAGACCCAACAAAGAAAAGAAAGGTCGCAATTTTCAAATAACCAATAACTTACTTGAAATGGGTCTTCTCAATTTCCACTAATTTCAACTGGAAACCAAAAAAATAGAACAAAAAATCAGTGAATACGATAGAAATGAGGAAAATTTTCACACACACACACAGAAAGAGAGATTACCGTAGAGATTGTAGGTGAGTTTCTGGGAAGTGAATATTTGTTGGGGAGAGGTGATAAAGAGATAGAAGATCCAAGGAGTCCTTGAGGCGCCATTAGAGAGATCTAGCTCCTAATTGGGGGAGCGAGGTGTTGTGGAATTGAGGAATGTAGAGGAGCAGAGAAAATACTTGTGTCATTATAGTTACCAAAAATGATATATACACAACATACAGAGTTGATGTATACAGGTGTTTTCGGAGGTGGGTGTATGTAGGTGGTGTTGGTCGGATCGAAGAACACTTGTTTCTCTCCAAGAAAGACGGAGAAACCGATGTTGGGTGCGTTATGACACCAGCTGTTTCGTTTGTTTGAGAGCCCCACCCCCATCTCTGATTCAACCGCTTTTAACAGCCCCTTTCGACGGTGAAAAACGGCGATATAGGATCTTCCGCCTTGATCCAATTTATTATTGGGTAAATTTCACTTACCTCCCCTGAGGTTTCTGACAATTACAGACACCTCCCCTTATGTTACTGAAATTGCACTTACCTCCCCTGTCAGGGTTAGCAGGTAACAGAACCTAACGGGGGGAGCAAAAATACTTATTTGCCCATGGTATTATACTGAATAAAGAAAACCGGATAAAGAAGAAGAAGTAATAAAGGAAATGTAAAAAATGAAAGAGAAAAGTGTACAGTATTTCAGGTACTTACCCACCACGTGTAGGGTTGTGATGTGTTTCTCCAATCCTGAGGTCTGGCCCTTCATATTACGCGCCAAGAAGAGATAGGAGTACTCAGAAAAAAGGAGAGAGAGAGACAGAATGGGTATCGATCAAATCCTCTTCTATCACTGAGAGAGAAATCTGAAGGAAGAGAGAGATGGCTTAAACCGATCAAATCTCCTTGTTTGTGGTACCTACGATTTGGAAGAAACGAAGAAACGGTTGTGGTGCTGTGAAGAACGGATTGCTCTGTAATCGTTGCTTGAAGGTACGAATTTCTCCTTTCTGAAATCAAATCCCGTATTTCTCTTTGCCAATGTGAGTATTTTCAAACAAATTTTAGGGTAGTTTCAGTTAGGGTTTCCAGGTTTGAAAACCAAGTTGCATATTTTTTTTTTTTGGTGCGCCTTTTTGGTTTTTTGGTAGATTTTAGGGTAGTTTAAGTTAGGTTTCCAGGTTTCAAAAAAAAGTTACATATTTCCAGGTCTGACGATTTTTGGGTCGATTCAGTAGGATTTCGAAAACCTTAGGGTTTACATTATGATCTTGTGGTTGTAAACTGATGATGCAGTAGCCAAGGTCTACTTGTGGTTGAACCTTATTTTTTCCATGTTTGTTATTTTCAGTTATGGATGCTCTGTATTTCGGCATAGCTGTGTATTTTAGAGGTTATGTTTCAAGGATAAAAAATGTGAACCCTGGGAGGTATACCTATGTTGATCTGTTGGATGATGTTGCTGAAAAGAGTTTATCTACAATCCCATGTGGGAATGGTTGTACGATCACATTGAGAAGCAAAATTCCTGAATCTAATGAAACCATGGTTGTAAGTTGTGACCTAGATGTTCTTGATATGTTTAGGTTCAACTCTCGAACTTGTCAAATTGAATTGATTGTAGATGAGGGTGAAGATGGTGGAACACTTGAGGTAGGAGGACAGGAGGTTGTTAGGAATGATGCAAGGGCCCATGATGTAATTGATCTTAGTGATAATGTAGTTGAGGGTCTTACTAGTGAAGCTCATAATGTGCAGAGAATTGAGAATGTTGGTGAGGGTAGTACCGTTGACCAGTTTAAGAGTGTTAAGAAGCGTAATAATGTCACAAGGCGAGAGCATGATGACTATCTTGCAAGTTTGGACAGTGATGAGGATGGTAGTCTTAGTGGTCGGTCTGAACATAGTGATGAGGATTTCATTAACGATAGTGATCAGTCTGAACATAGTGATGAGGATTATAGCTTTTCCTTTGCTAATGAGGATTCTGGCAGTAGTACTGATGGGTTCTCTAGTTATGAGTCTGATAATGAGGATGGGAGAGACTCTAGTGATGAGGAGGGGAAAGAGGGAAAACTTATGTTGATATTACCAAATTTGGGCAAGAGTTTCATGTTGATGGTGAAGATGGGAAGGTCATATTGAAGGAGAATTTGTTATTTGAGAATGTTGACAAGTTTAGAGAAGCTTTGAAGGAGTACACTATCCAAAAGGGTTGTAAAATTGTTAGGGTTAAGAATGAAAAGAGTAGGGTCACATGCCATTGTGCTGCTCTTGGTTGTCCTTGGAGAATTCATGCATCTCCTTTACCAGATGTCACCACATACAAAATTAGGACTTATCATGGAGAGCACACTTGCATATCTTCCACAAAAATTCCTGAGGCAATTTCTAAATGGATTTGTAAGAAGATGTTGAGGTGCTTGAGAGCAAATCCAAAAATGACCTTAGAATCAATGCAAGTTGAAGTGCAACATAAGTATGGAATTGAAGCATCACTTACCCAATTGTATAGGGCAAGAAGGAAGGCATTAGTAGAGATTGAAGGAAACCATGCAAAGTCATATTCATTACTTCCAGCATATGCATATGAAGTATTGAAGAGCAACCCTGGTAGTCTTGTTAAGATTAAAGGTGAAATGTTAACTCCAACCTCAACCCCAATGTTTCAAAGGTTCTTCATAGCATTTGATGCTATGATTACTGGTTTCAAATCTGGTTGCAGGCCCTTCATTGGGCTTGATGGTTGTCACCTCAAAGGGCCATATGGAGGTATATTATTGGCTGCAGTAGGATTGGATGGAAATAATGGTTTGTTCCCAATTGCTATTGCCATTATGGAGATGGAAGGGAGTGAAAGTTAGACGTTTTTCATTGACCATTTGCAAACAGTCTTGGGTCATAGGAGTGAAGCCAAGCCTTGGGCCTTCATGTCAGACATGCAAAAGGTAATCTTTGTTCTATTGTATTCAGCAATATTCAGTTTTATTCTGCTATGTATTAGTTGGATATAGTAGCATTACTTTGATACATATTTATGTGTTTTTATTCTGTTTGTAGAGTATTGAACTAGTGCTTGCAGAGTTTATGCCTCAATCTGCCCATAGGTTGTGTTGTAGACACCTTTTTGCCAACTTTAAAAAGGTGCATTCTGGATTGTTGCTTAGGAAATGTTTTTGGGAGGCTGCAAGAGCTTATAACCAGATTGACTTTAATCAAGCAATGGAAAGGATGAAAGACATATCAAAAGAAGCTCATAAATGGTTGCCAGATGTAAGGACCTGTAATTTTGGAAATTATTTAAAGGGTTATTAGATATTAGAAATTGAGGAAAATGTAAAATTCGTGGAGTTATTTGATTTGGGGTTTGAGCGATAGTATTGCAATTAGAAGGGTGTGGAGTGTAATTAGTAGATATTTGGGTATATATAGGAGGGTGAGAGAGTAGAGAATTATTTTTCTCCTCCCTCTCTCACCGGCATCTCTCTCCCTCTCGGCTCCACTCTCTCTCTCCCTCTCCCTCTCGCTCCCAACCAAACCCCACTCAAACCAACCTCCATTCCACCTTCCTCTCGTGCTTTTGAGCTTGTAGCTTGCCCGGTTCGGCTCGACTCGGAGTATTTTTGACGTATTTCAAAGTTGGAGTTCCGGGGCTTGCATGGCCCGATCTCCTCGTGTGTTTGCTCTCCGACTTCGAGGTAGGGATTTCTTGTACATGTTATGCGTAAATATGGTGTTTATGTTGATAGATCGTGCGTATTATTGTTGTTGTAGTCGGTGTGGTTGAAACCAGAAAACCTGCTGAAAATTTGCTCGAACACCCATTTGTATCGATACTGCTCAGATCAGTATCGATACAAGAATCTCTGGAACGTTTTTAAGCCCATCTGTATCGATACTAGAATCGCTAGTATCGATACAAAGTGCCCTAAAATCAGCTTTTGCTGTTTTGTCCCAAACTTCGTTATTTTGACCTCCGATCACTTCTAACACCTCTTATACACCATTAAACCATCCTTGAACTTGGATGCTCGTCCTCCAAGGACTTATTGCTCGACTCCATTCATTAGACATTCATAAATCGAAACTTTAGTATCGTTGTAATGGAGGTTGTATCGTAAGATTGTTTAGGGAAGTTGTAGGTCATGCGAGGCATTGTGGTGAGTATGATTGGGTAGATGCGTGTTCGTCTAGTGATTTTAAAGGTAGGATCGTAATCCGTGTTCTCATTGTTAGTTCCTTTGGTACTCGTTCCATGAGGGTTAGGTGTCGGTATTGGCCGAAGGTATACCGTCGGGTAAATGATGGGTTCGTACGTTACTTGTGATTTTGTGGTATAGTTTAAGGGAAGGACGTGTAAAACTTATTAGTCGAAATCATGATATAGTTAATAGTTTGAAATGTTATCCATGTGGTGGACTGTTAGGTCGTTTAGAATGCTTGAGGTAAAATCGATGTTGTGATAGGACTGTAGATATGATATATTAACTGGTGTCCTCTCAACTTATCGAATCTCTCAATTCTTTAGGCACTCATCCCATGAGGTCAAACGTAGAAGCAAATGAGTAGAGTATTGTAAGGTTATATTTAAGTTCTTAGTACGTTAAGTAGGATGTGGATTTATAAACTACAAAAAGGGCATGAACGAGTATATTTGGGGAGTCATGAATGATTGATTGAAGTTTGGTGGTGCAACTGATAAAAATGATGATGAAATCAATTATAAGATGATGTCGATTTTGAAAATGTGAGAGGTGACCCAAGTGGTCGTTATGGAGGGAATAGACTCGGGGTGACCCTACGCTCGAGGGAACAGACCCGAGGTGACCCAATGTGATTATCTTTCTTGAGGGAATAGACTCGGGATGACCCTACGTTCGAGGGAACAGACCCGAGGTGACCCAAGTGGTTATTATTATTAAGGGAATAGACTCGGGGTGACCCTACGCTCGAGGGAACTAGACCCGAGGTGACCCTAGTGATGATTGAGGGAAAAATCCGACAAAAGAAAGGAAAGGAAAGAGGATCTTTAATAAGAAATGGGATTTGGTTATGAAATGAGGAATGTGAAAGATTGTGAAATGAGAATGAAAGTGGAGATAGATGTGATGCGAAGTATCAGTTGATAAACTAAGGATTGGTTAATTATGTTAGATGTGAGAATATTAGTGACGTTGGTGTGGGGTGTGAAGTGATAGGTGTCGTACATAGGGCCGTCTAGAATCCCTTGGCCATTGTGAGTTGTTTGTTGATAGCCAAGCAAATCTTGGGTATATCTGTCTCTGTTCATTCACTCTAGAAGCGTACTCGGCATGTTTCTTCATAACATGTGCATAGATTTCTCTACTGGGCTAGTGTAGCTCAACCTATCTTTTTCAGATATATTGCAGGTCATTGTCACGGAGTGCTTGGATTGCATGCTGAGGTCGTTGTTTAAAGCTATTTTCAGATGTACTTGCGTATCTTTGTAAACCAAAACTGCATCGTAATGTACTTTCTAATGTGGAATTCTGTAATTATTGGAAAGGTATATGGACTTGGGAACTAAACTATCTTTTGGGTTATTTATTGTAATTCCGGTGAGGATTTTGATTATCAAATGTTATTATTGTTTATGTTGAAAATCGAGGCTGTGACATCAGATGTCCCAACTCATAAGTGGGCTAGGCAAGCATTTGATGATAGAGTCAAGAATGATCACATCACAAACAATCTCACTGAGTCATTCAATAGTTGGTTAGGTCAACTGAGACATAAACCTGTCCTTTCACTTTTAGAAGGTATTAGAATTAAGGTAATGAGTAGGATCCAGAAGAGGTATGCAAAAGGGATGACATGGACTGGGTCAGTTGGATCACATGTGAAGAAGAGGTTGGCTAAAGCACAAAATGCCTCTAGGATCTGTACCTTGTTGTATTGTGGTGGTGATGTGTATGAAGTGATAGATGATAGCCACACTTTTCAACTTAACATGAGTACAAGGACATGTACTTGTAGAGAGTGGCAGGTGGCTGGAATACCCTGTAGACATGTTGTTTCAGCCCTTACACATAAAAGGGTCAACATTGAAGATGGTTGTGATCCAAGTTATAAACTTGAGGCATATATGCAATGTTATGGAGGCATGATACATCCAATCAGGGATTAGAGGTATTGGGAACCTAATCAATTCCACAAACTGGATCCTCCACCTCTGAGGAGGATGCCTGGAAGACCAAGAAAGAATAGAAGGAAAGAAGCTGATGAGGCACCTGCTGGGGCTAGTCACATGAAAAGGTCATAGACCCTTAGATGTACCAATTGCAAAGAGTTTGGGCACAATAGGAGGACATGTCAAAGGGCTCCAGTGAAGAAAAAGAAAGGTGCAAATAGCCAGGTACTACTAATGTGTTCCATTTTCTATAAAATAATGTGTTCCACTTCATGTAACCATGTGTTATCTGCAGTTATAATCATGTGTAAAATCAACCTCAGGGACAAGGGGATCAAGCCACACAAGGTCAGGCATCTCAAAGTGAAATTCCATCCCAGTGTGTTACACAATCTGAATCTGCAGTTATGACTTTCACAGGTTCCAATGTGTGTTACACAATCTGAAATGCTAGGGCAGAAGAGGGAGAACAAGTGTGGGCAGAGGAAGTGGAACAAGTGTGAGCAGAGGAAGGGGAAGAAGTGGGAGCAGTGAGTATGCTCAGTTCTGAGACTTATCTAATCTGTTTATGGACTTAATTACTAAGTAGACTGCACTTATGAACTTAATTACTAGATAAATGGTGCTATACATGGGTCTTAGTTGCAACTCACTTTTATTTTATGTTTTTTGTAAAGTGAGTTGCAACTGAGATGAATCTTTTAGTATAGATGCAAATGGTGCTGGTATAGATGCAAATGGTGCTAGTATAGATGTAAATCAGTGGATACACATGGCCTTTTTTGGGATGCACATGGCATTTTTTTGTATGCACATGGCATTTCTTTTGGTATAGATACAATGGTGTTGATACAATGGGTGATATGTATCAACTGGTATGTAATGGTTATTGAACAAGGGTATGACATTTGAATATTATGCTACTAGTTTTTGTAAGTGTTGTGTTTGTATGAACTGCTACATGGTCAAATACTGAATGTGCCACTTGCATTACATACCCAAGTTCTCTTGCATTACATTCACAGGTTCTCTTGCATTAGTAGAGTGACATTACAACAAAAGACCCCTTGCATTACAAAACATAACCAGGTTCTAGTCTAGATATTTACTTCATAAGTGCTCCTACTGACATTAGGATTGCAGTTTTCTTGCATTAGTAGAGTGACATTACAACAAAAGGCCCCTTGCATTACAAAACATAACCAAGTTTTAGTCTAGATATTTACTTCATAAGTGCTCCTACTGACATTAGGATTGCAGTTATGGCTAGAATGAAGCTTGCAAGCACCAACACCTTCACCATGCTAATAGTGGCTTCAATGATCAATAGCCTTGTGTTGACCCTCCCATCTGGGATTGCTGTGTCAGTTTATTCGGTTATATCCAGGCTTAGTAGCTGGGATGTTGGTCTTGTCTGTGAAACATTGTTGATCTGGTTGGTTGGGTTGCACCATGCCCAGAAATCACAGCCACCATTATCTGCATCTTTGCATGTGTAGTACAACCTTCCCGAATTCTTATCGGATTCTGAGATCTTCACAACAGCCCGCTCTCTGCATTTGCATGTTCTATTCCTGTACCTTAGGTAGTTTTGGGTACCAACAGTGCTTGAAGTAGACATTCTTCAATTTTAGCATGTACAAAAACCAACAAATAAGTAGTTACATTTACTTACTATTTCATAAATTTGAATATATAAACCATACATGGTGCTATACTTATACATTACCTGGAAAAGAGGAGAGAGAAGGAGGTTGTGAGTGGTGTGTTGCTTGCTCCTCCAATTGATGGTGGGAGAAAATGGTGAGAGGCATTGGTTTTTATACAGGTAATAGGTTTTAGCGCCAAATGTGGGAGGGAAACTGACAGACAATTAGGGGGAAACTAAAAAGTGGAGCAAAGTTGAGCCAGGGGTAGATTTGTCATGGAAAAATGTCTTTATGCTGACCTCATCACCTTTATTGCTTTTCCGTTACGTCCAACAAACGGATGGGCTGAATTGCAGCCGACAACTAAACCAGAGGGGAGGTAAGTGCAATTTCAGTAACCTAAGGGGAGGTGTCTGTAATTGTCAGAAACCTCAGGGGAGGTAAGTGAAATTTACCCTTTATTATTTAAAGCTCTATTTGGAACCCATAGAAAGGAAAAAAAAAGAGAGGAGAAATGAGAGAAAAATATGAGGGAAAATTTATTATTCGCTACACTTGAAATTCTTATTTTCTTCACTCTTTTTCTTCCAACCAAATAATGGAAGGGAAATTTTTTTAATTTTTCTTTCCTTTCCATGGGTTCCAGACATAGCCTAAATTTGAGTCAAAATCCATTTTGGATTAGGCTCACTTCAATGACAAAATAATTTTTTACCCAATATATTATTTTTTTATGCTTTCAAGAGTATTTTCCTCCATTTTTGTTTTCCTCCGTTTTTTCCCAACAATATCTCCTATTTTATTTCCCTTCCATTTCCCCCCTTTTGCAAACAAATCTCCCTCTCAATTCTGTCTTATCCTATACAAATCCTTATCAGATTTATGTTGGAGAGATCAGTTCCATTCACACATCAACTAGGCAATGGAGCCTTCTAAATATTCTACACTTTTTTCATCGTCGTCATCCTCTTCTGATGATGGTGATGAAGAAATAGCTATAGCCACACTTGTAGGTCTCTATGAGGCAAATCATGGCTTAATGCTAGAAATGGTGAGAGAAAACACAAGCAATGGGGTGGCTCTGTTTCGAGACAAAAATACTACTGACGCGAAAGAGTAGCGGGTCATGATCGGCTAGTTGCGAATTATTTTGCTGAATATCCAGTTTTCTTGCCATCGGTATTTTGCAGACGCTTTCGGATGAGACGCGACCTATTTAGGAGGATTCCGAATGCCATTGAAGAACACAATCCCTACTTTGTTCAAAAGCTAGATGCATGCCAGGTATGTGGACTATCCTCCCTTCAAAAAATGACATCCGCAATGAGAATGTTCGCCTATGGAATGCCGACTGATGCAACTGATGAATACTTACGTTAGGAGAAAGCACTACAATTGAATGCTTCAACCATTTTTGTCAATCAATTATCAGAAAATTTGGTGATGTGTATTTAAGATCTCCAACAACAGATGATGTTAGTAAATTGCCTACAATAAGGGAGGCTCGCGGATCCATGCCAACCTCACACATGTTCCACCGCACGAGCTGCAACAAATGACCTCGCCATGGCCTTTCTCGACGTGGGGTATCGATGTCATCGGAAGGATTGTGCCAGCAGCCTCCAATGTCCATAAGTTCATCCTAGTGGCTATTGATTACTTCACGAAGTGGGTGGAGGCCGCCTCGTATGCAACCCTGACTGCAGTTCAAGTCGCGCACTTTATCAAGCAAAATGTCATCTATCGATACGGAGTCCCTCAAGCATTCGTGTCCGACAACGGGGTTCATTTCAAGGGTCGAGCCAGAGAAGTCTTGGATGAGTTCCGGATCCAAGTACACAAGTCAACAACCTATCAACCGCAGACTAATGGGGCCGTGGAACCAGCTAACAAAACAATCAAAGCCATCCTGGAAAAGACCATTCAATCCGCAAGAGATTGGTACGAACAGCTGCCATTGGCGTTATGGGGATATTGCACGTTCGTACGTACACCGACATGGGCAACTCCGTACTCTTTGGTTTATGGTATGGAAGCTGTACTTCCCGTTGAGTTAGAGGTTCCATCCCTTCGGACTATGATCGAATGTAATGTTCAAGAGGCAGAATGGCTAAGCAACCAATTTGAAGAACTTATGCTGTTCGATGAACGCCGTTTGAGGGCTCTTTACCATATTCAAGGATATCAAAGGAGAATTGCGCGCGCGTTCAACAAAAAGGTAAAGCTTAGGGATTTGACAGAAGGTGACATGGTTTTGAAAGAAATCCGGGCACCAGTCTACGATCCACGGGGAAAGTTCCGACCAAAGTGGTCCAGGCCTTACATCATCAAGACCATCCTATCCGAAGGAGCCACGCAACTCATTGACTTGGACGGAAATGAATTCTCAACCCTGGTCAACCTGGATCAACTCAAGCGCTACTACCCCTAAAAGAAGCTCGCTGGGCTGAAAACCGCAAGGGCGGGCAGCTTCAGGCAAAAGTTAGAGCAAAAGCCTGCTAGGATGAAAACCCGTAAGGGCATCTTAGGCAAAAGTTAAGGCAAACGATAAATGAGCTCACTAGGCCGAAAACCCGAAAGGGCGGTACTAGGCAAAAGTTAGAGCACAAAAGGAGAGTGTTAAAACCAGAGCGAACCCTATCCTTGAACTACGTTATGACCTGATTCCTTCACCAAAAGGATACATAGGCAGTCTCACTCCGAGACTCGGTCACGATCAATCAAAACAAAAATCCAGGTTGACAGAATTCAGAAAGGCGGAATCAGAGAGGGGGAGACCCTCTGTAATTCACTTTATTAAAATAACTGCTTCTAGTACATAAGGCCGAGCATGATTTTCGAAAATAAAAGTGCAACATAATAAAAGCGGATCCATGATTTATTCAAAGGACAGGGTAGTAAGATTGAGTCAGTTTCTTTAAGCCCCAGTTCTTGCAGCAATGGCTCTCCTGAGCCACTTCCTATAACTCCCGCGCACTACCACGGATGGGTAAGGATGAGCATCAGTCACCTCACGAGTCCTCCAGAATCGTTGGTAGTTGCAAAGAACTGAGTGACGAAAGAAAGGCAAAACTACATCCACCAAGACCTCTGCAGGAGCCTCTTGTCTCAAACCAAGCTGACGCTGAATCCGATAGGGGATGTAGAAGGTAAAGGCCTCCAAGCCAGCAAGAACAACCCATTGAGGACCCATATAGTGCACAGTCATAGGTGGAAGGTCAAGCCACGAGCATCTCCAGGAAATAGTCTCAGCCCGTTGACGTTTGAAGAAGTTGACCCACTCGGAAGCTCGCCTGTCTGCAAATTCAAAGCACCGAGAAGACAATAACCTAGCCTCATACACCAAGTTGCCAGGAAGGAGAGTCAGCACATTCACCTTATCGCAAAGCAAAATCTGCCAAAAAGAGATAAAACAAGTGAGAAACCATAGAAAGCCAAACCAAACGTGGAGGAAAAATGAGAATGGGAGAAAACCCCGAAAGAGGAGAGCTAAGTGAGAAACCAACCTGTAAGAGGAGAGAACTACCTCCAAAAGTCTCGGTCTCTCCAGAGCGAACCTTGTCTAAACCCATCAATGTCTCAGCCAATACCATCAGGATCACGTCCTTCCGAGCTTCAATCTGCACAGCAATGCTGACCAATGCCGAGCTAACATGACCGGTGGAAGGAACCAAGAAGTAGGCAGCAAGCAAGCACATGCAAAGAGCGGTCATGCATCGAGTTTGGTAGGTTGTGTCCGCTAGATCACCAAGAAGAGAGAACATCTCAATGAGGCGCATCACGTTGAGTTGACCGTTGCTAACCAAGTAACGAGCAATACCGTCATTCAACCCAAGGGAGGCAGCAAGAACCTTGGAAATGTTCTCGTGGGGCAAAGATAGGCGCGGAACTCTTCTATCGTGGGGCAAAGTTCTTGTTCGCCAAAGCGGAACACATGCACTTCTGGGTCCCAAAGACTTGTGGCAGCCCTCAAAAGCTCGGGACGGAGACGAATGTTACGAAGGTGCCTCATGGAATAGAGGCCGTGAGCCCGAAAGTTGAGCCAATCGACACCTTCCATAGAAACCAACCATGGGTGGAGAGAACCGGTGAGAGAAAGAGCCATTGAGAGGAAGAGAAGGCTTAAGGAAGGAGAAAAATTAAGAGGGATGTGGTTAGTTTGAGGTCCAAGGTCTGAATTTATAAGAAGGATGGAGGAGACAACTTCGACTTTCAAAGAGCCATTGGGTGTCCAAAAGTGCAAGTTTTCCATGAGTTTTGTATGGGAAAAGGCTTAGTCATACCTCAAAAACTTGGTACAGACATGAATTGATTCAGAAATGTCATTGAAGGAGTCAAACTTCAACCATCGTGCAATCTGTCTTGGGAAATAGCAAATCGCAGACTGTCAGGAAAATAGTACCACACGGCGTATTGAAGCAACGCGCGGTATACTTGATCTGAAGAAACACCACGGCATAACATGGATACGCCGCGAGATTAAATGGAATCCCGCACGACATTTTGAAGCCCCGCACGGTGTAGTAAGTCTGCATTTCTGCAGATTTTGACAGAAGGGTTTAGAATCAATTCAAGGTACTTTCAGGCATCACCAACCCCCAGAACACACCTCAATGGGTATTTGGGACTTCGGGGAAGTTTCGCTTCGAGTCAACTCTTAAAATTCAAGATGGTGGCACAAAAGGTCGATGAAATCCATTTCTTAAGCCTCGTCAAGGTGTCGAAATCCGTTTCGAGCTATTTTAAGTCGTTTCGTTGAGTCACATAGGTCATAATGATCAAAAGTGACTTAGTCCAAGTTCTGGTTTGAGTCCCAAGTCAAAATTTGAGAATGTCACCCTTCAATGTCAATATTTTCTTACTTCTTTAAGTATTAGGTTCAATTCCCGGGATACATGTCGAGCTTTAAAGGTCACCATTGTCATACGCAGTCATGTTCAAGGGTATTCATGTAAATTTTTGTATAGTGTCAAGTTTTCAAAAGTTTGTCCAAATTACCTTTCTTTCGATTTTCATTCCTTTGTCAATACATTTCTCTTTCTAAGATCATTACTTGACGAGCATTTCATGATAGATTCAGTGATTTATGGCTGGTTGCGTATTATGGTCAGGGTTTTATGTTACTCAATGTTCTTTATAATAAAGGAAATTGAAAGACACAAAACTTTGAAATAACAGTTGTTCCATATCATCTCAAAAACATCCATGAGTCGAAGTACAAAAACTAAAGAAGTCATGCAAGCCCGATGCTCAAAAGTCCTATCTACCGAGGGTAAACAGGCACCCTCCCAAAAAAGAAGTACACAGGCTCCACTAAAAGGCAAAAACAAAAACAAACAAAAGAAGGAGCTCAACTCTCATCCTCGTCCTCGTCCTCCTCGTCATCCTCCTCGGAGACCTCCTCCGCTTGGGAGCTAGCCACCTCCTGAGTACCCGTCGCCCTGGGCACAGTGCTCCTTGAGGTGTCCCCCAGGTCGACGTCTGTAGGCTCCTCGGTCTCGTCAGAGACGTCAATAGGCTCACCCTCAGTCCCCTCTGAGAGTCGTGGCCTCTTCGACGGAGGCTCCTCCCGAGAGCCAGCAGAAGAAGCCTGTTGCGCTTGCATGCGCACAGACTTCCTGCGCAGCCCCCGTGAAGCCCCTCCTCCAGCCTGCAATAACATGACATTCATCATTTGCATCATAATCATGATATAGGCAATAAGAAGTAAAGTAAATAGTCAGAGTTTGAGAGTTTTACCATCGTCCCGCCAGCGCGAAGTAGCACCTCTGGAGCATGGCCCATGGCGTACTGCCTCACCAGCTGCTACAGGCCCATCATGGCCTCCGCCATCTCCTTCACGTACTCCAGAGTTGCCTGCATAATGGGAAAATCGATTGGAATATACAGTGATAATAGCAAAGTGCATGCAAAGACAGAAAAGTATGTGTCATACCTGAGCAAGAAACTCCGGAGCTGTAACTGTGGGACGTGGCACCACCACTACACCAGAAGCCCCCTGGGCAGTCACCACGTCCACCGTCCAGAAGAACGCGTGCAAACTGGCCCTGCTCGAACTCACGCCACCACCGTCGCCTTCACTTCCTCTTCCTCTTCCTCTCCCTCCTCTCCTTCCTCTTCCACCTCTACACCTACATCAACTGACGCCAGTAGCGTCGCCTCCCAGACATCAGCTCGTATCCCAAAGCTCGGCATCAAGTACCGAGCCCGGTACTCGGAGTAGTAAGCGTTTGCCTGGAAAAGCGGCTCCAGCTCGAGGTCTGGCTGCACAAACCGCTCGACCTCCTCCCTAGTGTACAAACTCGTCCGCTGCACGAAGGGAGGGAGTGACCCAGGGACTCGAAAGACGTCCAGCCTCAACGACTGACGTGACACCAGGTCACCCAGGTACCACTGCCAGCTGTAAGGGGACTCAAGAAGTACCCTCCCCCTCGTCACCTCCCTGCTCCGGACCATGTAAGGGAGCTCGAAGCGATCCCATACACGCCAGCGAACCTGCAATCAAGGATATGCAACATCAGCATGAAGTTCAAATAGAAATGGGCTTGATGATAAAAAACCAGAAGCATGTAAGGTGTAGTCATACCCTGTCAGGACGCAGCTCGTCTCGGTAGAGGCGGTAGGCGTTTAGATCGCCATTTCCTTTCTTCACCCCTCGGAACTCCTTTGACCAACGCAGAGCCCGAGGGAGTATCGTGTCACTAGGGCAGGAGGTCTCGGGAGGGTACATGTCGAGCACCTCGTACGTCCATAGCTGTAGAATTAAACATCAAGAATTAGCACAGGATATGCAATAAGTGAATAGAAAGACAAATAAGCATGAGAGAAGTTTGAAATGTACCTCCCAAACTCTCTAGTAACCGCCACGGCTCTTCCCCGCTCCTCGGGAGAGAGACTCCATGAAGGCGTAGCACGCCCCCAAAGCCGCTCCGCCCCAGTCGAAACGGGCAATCTCCTCTATGTTCCTCAACGCCGGCAGCAGTGAAAGATGTACTCGGTTGCGCCTGTTAGGAAACAGGGATGCACCGAGCACGTACAGCAAAAAGCACCTCGTCAACTGCTCCAACTATACCCTGTCTGTCGGAACCTCCTCCGTCCAAAACCCTAATAGCTGGGCGTACTGGGCATCCTCCTTCTCCGCCTTCTGCACGTACCCCAGCATCTCTCGCTGGAACGCCGCACTCCTCCCTGTAGTGGCATCGTAAGGGATAGGGTCACCTCCGACCCTCAGGGCCAGTGATCGCCGAAAAGTTCAACGGCGTCACTGTCATCTCACCGAAAGAGAAGTGGAACGAATTTGTCGTGTCCCACCACCTCTCAGCGAGAGCCCTCACCACCTGCCGGTCGTTACTCGCCCGAGTTAACACACTCACAAATGCCCCAAAGCCAGACTGCCTCACCATCTCCCTCGCAGCCTCGGGGAGCCTCTCCCAGAACTTTGGCACATTGGCCGCACCCCCGTAGCACGAGATCGTGATCTCCTGTTGCAGAAAATCAGCAATATTCAGTAAACAAGCGCAGTATACAAGACAGGTATAATATTCAAAGCAATGGATTGAAATCATCATATGATTGTATTGAAATGCAAGTATTTAAAGTATATCTCGTCTCGGCGTGCGGAAAGGTGCTGCTGTGGGTCCCTCAGGACTAAAGACTCGTCGTACGTAGGCCTATCGGGCCTGTAGGCGTCCAGAAGAGTAGGCACCACTAGGTGCTGGAAAGGCACGTAGGTCGCCTCGACGTAAGGCCCCCGGCCTCGTAAAGCCTCTGTCGCCTCCTCCACAACGCTCCTCTGGGGGACTACCTTACCCATAGCCTCCTCCTCTACTCCCAGTGGCCCTCCAGTGGCCCCCGCCTCGAGCTCGGCCTGAAGCTCCCTCTCCCGAACCTCGAGTAAGGCCGCTGCCAGCCCAGGCACTCCCCGTAGGGTCTCAACTAGGTCATCAAGAGACGCCGCCTCCAAGTAGTCACCTAAACTTATGGGTCGTGACGACCCTGCATCGCTACCGACGAACATAGCCGGTGTGTCCTTCTCCTCCACCGGCTCCTCCTCGACAATGGGGGCTATCCCCAAGTCAGCCCGAGGCTCTCTCACAGGAGAGGCCTCCGTCTCCACCTCCGCTCCGACTAACCCGTCGCCACTGCGAGCCTCCGTGGCCCTCTCCTCTAAACCAACTACACCCTCCGCTCGGCCCGTGGCCTCGTCCTCACCCCTAGGCTCCACTGCACCCGAACTCTCTGTACCTTGGCCGTAGCTGGCCACTACCTCACTGCCCCCATCATCACCGCCGCTGCCGATCCCCTGGGCAATCGGGGCCGTGGCCACTCGAGCCGAGACCCCCGTGGTCTCCAGCGCCTCCCCAACCACTGTGTCACTCTCCGGAGGGACCAGGGACGGTGTAACCTCAACTCTCGGCAGTTGGTCACCACCGGGTGTATCCATGCTATCCATATACGAAAGAGGGAGAAAGACAAGAGCGAGAGCAGTCGAGAGAGAGAGATGCACGAGAGAGAGAAGAAGCAGAGAGAAATGCGAGAGAGAGAGAGATGCGAAAGAGAGAAAGAGAGGTGATTGAGAGAGAGAGACGAGAGAGAGGAGGGAATTTTGAATGGTGGGGCATATCGTATACGCCTCACCTGTATATACCCCTCTCGAACCGGTTCGTCTGGAATTAAATTGGACCGGGTTTGAAGTCAGATGTGCCGCACGGCATATTGGGATGAGCGCACGGCATAATAATGTGGATACATGAAATTCTTCGAATTGCCACGACGCACGGTATTTCGTATGCCACGCACGGCATTATGTCTGTTTCGACAGTTTGAGTTCTGGACGGTTTCTTTACGTTTGAAGCTTTGATGCTTGGTTTGTTTGAGTTCGTTCAGAAACAGTAATAAAGGCAAGATCGGATGGACAAAAGGAAAGAGGGCGTTTTCATTCCATGAAACCCAGGGTAAACCCCGGGATTTCCATTACAATAAGTTCAAAAAAGAAAAACAAACAAACAGAAAGTCCTACTGCCCCCCTTCCTCTTCTTCTTCATCCTTAGTCGCTTCCCCCGCCGGAAGCGCCGTCCCCTTCGCCCGAACGGTCATCCGAACCGTTCGGATTCCCCTCCGAGTCCTTCGCGATCTCGTCTGAGTCACGCCCCGGTGCATACTTCGGGTCATGCTTATCGTCCAGTTGATCAAACGCGAAGTCTTGCAAGTTGGACACCGCGCGGCGAAGGGTCCGGATTGTGGAGATGAGCCTTGCAATATGATGATTGAGCGACTCGATCTCCTCCCGATAAAAACCCATCTCGGCCTCCAGAGATGCCACACGCGCTGCCAAGTCGCTGTCCGCCATGGCCAAAATTTTGAAAGTAACTTGTCTTTTTTTAGAATGAAGAAGGAGGTGTAGGGAGGTGTTACCGAACAGGTGCAAATAGTAGCCGAACACGTGGTGTCCTAAGACCCGTGTAATGAGGAAAGTAATATGGGATTCCGTATAAGATGAACGGCGGCAGAAAGGTCCGGTGCATCCAGAGGGTACCAGATTAGATTGTCTGTTCGGCTGAGAAGAACTAACGACATGAGAAGTCGTTAGTTAGTATAGCCTGTTCGGCCAAGAGGGGCCAATAACATAGAAAGTCATCAGTTGGTACATTCTGTTCGGCCTAGATGGACCAGTGGCATGAGAAGTCATTTACTTAAGTAGTCTGTTCGGTAGGGGCATACGCCGAACAGATGGAGCTACTTGATGGGACGTTGTTTTAAGAGACAAGGCAATAAGGGGTGTCCTCTAAAACGGACCCGATATACGGTAAAGATGTGGCATGAGACAGTTCTACTAAGGGATGAGTTCTATGGTGAGAAGAGACCCTATGAGGAAGGGATCTCAGTTGATTGGATAAGAGATTCCCAGAAGAGCCAGGTTTCCTGTACGAGACAGAAGGCCTGGGATGAGAAGGATGCTTGGAAAACAAGCATGCTCATATCTATAAATACGAGGTAAACCTAGAGGGAAAAGGTACGCAATAAGTTGCACTCACTTTACACTTTCCTACTGATAATTAGGGTTTTGATACAGTACGAGATACTAACTTAGGCATCGGAGGGCCTTTGCCACGAGAGGCAGAGGTGCGCTCACCCCTTGTTTGTTTTACGGGTTAGGGTTCAGGCGAAAGGATTAGGGTTCCGGTTGGACAGCACGTGAAGGAAGGAGATTCGGTGCCGTTCTAGGTACCATCTATTTCTCTCCACCTACAATTGGCGCCGTCTGTGGGAAACGAAAGAGTTCCCTTTTTGAAATACGACCATGGTGGAGGTAGATCCAGTCACACCGATTAATGACAAAAACCAGGCTGGTGGCGGAGGGGATAAGTCCCCACCAGGTGCTCCGAGAAAGCCAACTAGCGGGCATGATAAGAGGACCACGAGCAGGGATCCTCTTGCCATCCATGACAACTCCAAGAGCAGAGAGGGCAAAACGGCTACAACTTCCACGCGAAGGAGCAAATCCCATCACAGGGGAGAATCAGTTGCACATTCAAAAAGCGTGCACAGCAACGAGGATATCCTCGATAAAAAGAGGCAGGAAGTCGAAGAATATGCTCGACTAATATGGAAGAGGGAACACGAAATCCGAGAGTTAGAGTGGATTCGTAAACATCCCGAGGATTCTGGGTTAGCAGAAAGGGGGTCCAAGGGAGATGGGTTGGTCATGGTGCAGTACACAAAGGCTCCTTCACGAAGGAGGAGGAGCAGGTCCAAAAGCCCCACTCCTCCCAAAAAGAGAGCTTCTTCACGAAAAAGAAGAAGCAGGAGTCTAAGCAAGCAAAAGAGAAGCAGGAGTCCAAGCAAGCAAAAGACTCCCCCACGTTACAGAAAGAGCAGAAGCCGAAGTTCCTCACCCGAGGAAGGCGTAAGAAAACACCCCAGGGACAGGTATGAGAGACCTGATGGTGATTGGAACAGGGCAGTGACCCGCGAATCCAAAAAGCGAGAAGATGGGTCTATGACTGCACGTGAAGCAGCAAGGCGGGCCCTGAGTAATATAGCAGCGTCACCTTTTTCAAAAAGGCTACAAGACGCGCGTCTGCCGAGCAGAGTGAAGCACGGGTCGTTCGTGCTTTACGAGACAAATGCAGATCCCGTTGCTCATGTGCAACATTACCAACAGGCAATGTTCATGCATGATGGGGATGATGCCATCATGTGCAAAATGTTCCCTTCAAGCTTGGGAAAGGTGGCTTTATCGTGGTTTCATAAGTTGGAACCACGTTCCATAAGAGGATGGACACAGTTAGCAGAGGAGTTCACTGCTCGGTTCTTAACAAGTAGAAAGGCCCCCAAGACGTTCGAAAGTCTCTCGATGATGAAGCAGGAGGATGGCGAGCCGATCAGAGATTATGCAAAGAAATAATGGGAGACCTTTAACGAGATAGACAGTTGCAGTGAGGAGTATGCTATTGCAACCTTCAAAACTGGCTTGCCTGTTCGGGGAGAGTTACGCCGGTCATTGAATAAGCATCCTGTGGCATCGCTGGCCAGGCTAATGGAGTGTATCGAACAACACGCAAGGATGGATGATGACATACTCCGGGAGGAAGGCAGAGTTGTTGCCGAACAGCCAAAAACTCCAGCAAAGAAGTTTGATAAGCCAGAGCCCAAAACCTATAGAAAAGAGTATGGGCAGGCTAAGAAAGAGCCTTACAAGGAAAAGCAGGCGCCTGATCCTAAGTCGTTCTTTTCGATAACCACGGTTTGGAAAGAGCCAATCTACAGGATTCTTTATCGAATAAAGAATCAGCCTTTCTTCAAATGGCCCCCAAGTCTAGGTGGAGATAAGGAAGCAAAATGTGCTACGAATCAGCACTGCAGTTACCACAAGGATTGGGGTCATATGACAGAGGATTGTGAGATGTACAAGAAACATCTCGATGATTTGGTCTCTCGTGGTTACCTTAGGGAATTTATTCAGGACGATCCCAAAGATAAAGGGAAAGCAATGGAGTTGGATTACGAGCAGAATCCTAGGGGGGTAATCCATATGATACATGGATTGGCCACACCTTATACGAGGAATGAGGTGAGATTGATGCAGAGGCAGGTCAAGCATGACCAGTATGTTATGCGAGTGGGAAACAAAAGGGGGCGAGAGAATGATATGCCCGACGAAGCTATAGTCTTTACAGATGAAGATCTGAAAGAGGTCCAGGTGCCCCACAACGATGCATTAGTCATAACCCTACGAATTGGGGAATATGACATTGAGAGAATCCTGGTAGATTCAGGGAGCTGTACAGAGGTATTGTATTACGATGCATTCAAGAAGTTGGGGCTGAAGCAGACAGATTTGGAACAGTCTATTACGCCTTTGGTTGGATTTGGTGCGAGTGCAGTATGGCCCCTTGGAAAGGTGACAGTGCCCGTTCGGGCAGGAACAGTGGTCCTGAGAACGGATTTTTTAGTTGTAGATGTACCATCCTCCTATAATGCAATCATAGGAAGGACTTGGTTACACAAGATGAGGGCTGTTTCTTCCACCTATCACCAGATGGTGAAATTCCCAGGGTCCCACGGAATCGAAAAAATAAAAGGGAACCAAAAATCAGCACAACAGTGCTTGATTTCAATCATCAAGAAAATTCCGAAGGCCCATCAAGTTCATACAGTAGAGGCAGATCAACCAACTGTTGAAGATGTTGGAAGAAATCCAACAGACAAAGTAGTGGAAGGCCTAAAGAAAATACAGATCAACGAAACTAATCCCGAAAGGTATTTTCTGATTGGAGAGTCACTGCCGGATGAGGAAGAGTCCGAATTGATAGGTTTCTTGAAAGAACATGTTGATGTGTTTGCATGGGTACCAGAGGAGATGCCTGGAGTGGATGCAGATGTGATCTGTCACCACCTAAATGTCGACCCGCAGCATAAGCCCGTTATTCAGAAGAAAAGAAGGGCAGCAGTACAGTATGTTAACGCTGTTATTGAAGAGGTGGATCGTTTGCTAGAGGCTAAAGCAATACGAGAGGTCTATTACCCAGAGTGGCTGTCCAACACTGTGGTCGTGAAGAAGAAAAATGGGAAATGGCGTGTCTGTGTAGACTTCACAGACTTGAATAAAGCTTGTCCTAAGGATAGCTTTCCCTCTCCCAAGGATTGATCAGTTGGTTGACGCCACTGCTGGGTATGAACGAATGAGTTTCCTCGACGCATATCGAGGATACCATCAGATTGCCATGTTTGGGCCTGATCAGGAGAAGACTTCTTTCATTACACCACGAGGGTTGTACTGCTACAGCGTTATGCCTTTTGGGCTAAGAAATGCAGGAGCAACTTACCAAAGGCTGGCTACGATCATGTTTAGGAAACTTCTTGGCCAGACTATGGAGGTATACATAGACGATATGGTAGTCAAGAGCAGGACCAGGCAGGGGCACATTATGGATTTGAAAGAAGCCTTTGGAATTCTGAGGAAGTACAAGTTGAAACTCAACGCCTCGAAATGTGCGTTTGGAGTTGGCTCTGGGAAATTCCTGGGCCACCTGGTAACTCTGAGAGGAATCGAGGCAAATCCTGAACAGATAACGGCCCTACAAAAGCTCCAAAGTCCTAAAACTACGAAAGAAGTCCAGAGGCTGACAGGGATGGCTGCGGCCCTAAACAGGTTCATAAGCCGTTCAAGTGATAAATGTAGGCCTTTCTTCCAGTTGCTCAAGAAAAGAGAAGGGTTCGAATGGGGAGCAGAATGTGAGCAGGCATTCCAAGACTTGAAGAAGTATTTGGCCCAAGCTCCCCTCTTGTCGACTCCAGACCCAGGTGAGATTTTGGTTTTATATCTGGCAGTTTCTGAACATGCTGTAAGTGCGGTTCTGTTAAGGGACAAGGGACCCGAACAGATCCCAGTTTATTATGTAAGTAAAACACTTCTAGACGCAGAAACGAGGTATCTGCCCCTTGAAAAACTGGTCCTTGCGTTAAGGACAGCAACACGAAAGCTGCCCCATTATTTCCAAAGCCATAAGGTTGTGGTTTATACTGAGTTTCCCTTAAGATCATTGCTACGAAAGGCAGATTTCTCTGGGCGGATCTCGACTTGGTCCGTGGAGTTAAGCCAATATGATATCGATTATCAGCCGCGCACTGCAATCAAAGGCCAAGTGTTGGCTGATTTTGTGGCGGAATTTTCACCAACTGTAGCACCTCGGCCTCCTACGAGACAGGAGCAGAAAGTTGAACTATCTAAGAGGAAAGGAAAGGCTCCCGCCGAACAGGATCCTTTAGAATGGAAACTATTTGTCGATGGTTCTGCCTGTAACACAGGTTCAGGTATTGGCATTGTTTTGTTCCCTCCTGAGGGTGTTATGTTGGAACAGTCTGTTCGGCTGGGTTTCAGTGCATCAAATAATGTAGCAGAGTATGAGGCTCTTCTGGTTGGCTTGAACAGTGCCAAAACTCTGAAGGTTAAGAGAATCAGGGTTTACTGTGATTCACAGCTGGTGGTGAACCAACTGTCTGGCGAGTATGAAGCTCGAAATGAGAAGATGGCAGCCTACGTGGAGGCAGCCAAAAGTCTGCTTAATACCTTCAAAAGGGTGTGTATAGAACAGATAAGTTCCGGACAGAATTCTCATGCAGATTCCTTGGCTTGGTTGGCTGCAGCTGTTCCAACTGAGTTCAAGCGAAAGGTAGCGGTGGACTACTTGGCCGAGCCGAGCATCGGAAGAAGTATGAACTTGGCCCTGGACGTGAATCAAGGACCAAGTTGGATGGATCCAATCGTAGAGTTCTTATGAGATGAAACTCTCCCTGCGGACAAAAAGGAGGCCCACAAAATCAAAACCAAATCTGCAAGGTTTTGGCTATCCCCCGAAGGAAAGCTATATAAGAAGTCCTTCACCGGGCCATATTTGCTTTGTGTGCACCCTGAGATGGTCCAAAAATTCCTCCATGAAATCCACGAAGGAACATGTGGAAGCCATGCTGGGGGCAGATCCATTGCCCACCGAGCAATCACCCAAGGTTATTGGTGGCCGCACATGCAGGAAGATGCCAAGGTCTATGTTAAGATTTGTGAGAAATGCCAAAAGTTCTCACCTATGATAAAGACACCAGCCGAAGACCTGGTGCCTTTAACTAGCCCCTGGCCGTTTGCCCAGTGGGGAATGGACATCGTTGGTCCGCTCCATAAAGCAACAGGAAATCGAAAGTTCCTGTTGGTGGCCACTGACTACTTCACCAAGTGGATTGAGGCAGAACCTTTGGCCAAAATCACTGAACCTATGATAGAAAGGTTTGTGTGGAAGAGCATTATCACTCGATTTGGGGTCCCTTACTCTTTGATCACAGATAATGGGGCACAGTTCCAGAAAAAGTTCAAAACTTTTGTTCCCAATATGGGATAAGGAACTATTACTCAACCCCTGCCTACCCTCAGAGCAATGGGCAAGCAGAAGCTTCCAACAAAACAATTCTTGATGGAATCAAGAAGAGGTTGGACAAGGCAAAAGGCAAGTGGCCTGATGAACTGCCTTTGGTGTTGTGGGCACACCGAACAACACCCAGAAGGTCTACGGGAGAGACCCCTTATTCATTAGCATATGTTACAGAGGCAGTCATACCCCTGGAAGTGGGACTTCCAACCAATAGAACTGCATTGGTTGAAAGTGGGGGGAATGACAGGGCTTTAGAAATTGAGCTTGATCTGGCCGAAGAGAGGAGAGAGAGGGCCCTGGTCCACTTGGCCTCGTACCAGGAACAGCTAATGAGAGGATACAATAAACATGTCCACCCTCGAGAATTTGGCATTGGAGACCTTGTGCTTCGAAAAGTACTTGGCAACACCAAAGTGGCTAATGAGGGAAAGCTTGGAGCAAATTGGGAAGGACCATATCGAGTAACCGAAATTGCGGGCATTGGGGCTTATAGATTGGCTGACCTGGACGGGAACCCGGTACCAAGGCCTTGGAATGTCCACAATTTGAGGAAGTTCTTTGTTTAAAAGACTTTTTTGCTTTTAAATTCTGTTTTAGGATTATGTTATTGTGTGGGAATTACGAAGACAATTCCTTTGTTTTTAAATTCTGTTTTGGGATTATGTTATTGTGTGGGAATTACGAAGACAATTCCTTTGTTTTTAAATTCTGTTTTAGAATTATGTTATTTTGCGGGGATTACGAAGAAAATTCCATCGTTTTCTCCTTTTTTGCAAGGTGTACGCATAACGACTCCTTGATTTTCACAATTATGAATAACGTAGCAATTTTCGTGCAATTTTGTTTCTTCTAGTGAATGGTTGTTTTTTAATAAAAAACTTGTAAATCCGAACAAAGGCCACACTGTCCCTCCTTCGTATTGGAGAGCAGGTAATTGGTATGAATATCTTAGACATAAGAAAACACGTGCTAATAGAACAGAAGTACGAAATACTTGTTTGCACGAAACGCTAAGTACGAGAAACTTAAACAGAAGTACGAAATACTTGTTTGCACGAAACGCTAAGTACGAGAAACTTAAACAGAAGTACGAAATACTTGTTTGCACGAAATGCTAAGTACGAGAAACTTATACAGAAGTACGAAATACTTGTTTGCACGGATCGCTAAGTACGAGAAACTTAAAGAGAAGTACGAAATACTTGTTTACCCATAAAATAGCTAAGTACGAAGAAACTAGGACGCACACTAATATGTGCACGATCAGCTAAGTAAGAGAAAACTTAGAAGCAAACAGCTAAGTACGAATACACTTACGAGTTTCTCCAATCGCCGAGAACTTTGGGGAGCATACGAGAAAATGCATATTTATCCAAGTATGAGCAAAGCTTAGTACATGAAAGCTAGAAGGCTCACTTAGAATATAAATCCAAGTAAGAACACACTTGGTAGATGCAACAATATGTACGAAGAACTGGCTAAGTGCAGTATCAACAAATAAGAAAGAGCCACGAAAGGGCCGAGCAAACCAATGTACTGCCACGAAGGGCCAAAATACCTGTGTTAAAAGTATTTAAAAGAGTACTGATGCGAGGCAGGACTAAAGATCGTGGTCACGCAGGACCAGCAAAACATCTTACTAAGTAGTTAGAGGAATAGGCCGAGGCTTACCAAGTTAGTCCAGATTCTGGACCTCAGGGGTAATGTTGCTCGGATCAACAGGAGCATTACTATCTCCAACTGGTTGTTCTTCCAGGTTGACGGTCTCAGCGGCTGCTCCCTCTATGGTTGGTTGCTCATCATGGGCTTCTTGGGATCCAAGTTGGGCAGCCTGTGTCTCCATCTCCATCTCTTCATCCACATCAGCAAAGTCGTCAATTTGCTCTTCAATATCATCCAGAGCAGGCTCCGCGGAGCCATGAGATGGCTGGGCACGTTTGCTAGGCAAATCATTGTCAACCCAAAGGGTGGAATCATCAGGGGCCTTGATCTTAATCAAGCATGCCTCCCACCCAGCAGCCCAGATGTGATCCTGGATACCAGGCATCTGCTCCACATAACTTGTTGTAGCAGCATCAAACCCTTTCTTAAAACCGTCATCATATGCTATCTTTTTTGTGCTATCAATTTCAGACAGCGCTTGGCGAAGGTTTTCTTCAGCAGCACCCAGCTTCCCGTTCATCTCATCAGCATCCAGCTTCGCTTTGTCTCTCTCCCTTTCCACCCTTGTGACTGATCGAATCAGACGAGTGTTCTCATTCATCAGTCTGATTCTTTCAGCATCAGCTTCCTGAAACCTTTGTCCCAGGGTAACCATCTTTTGGATAAACTAAAAAGACAAACCAACAAGTTCTTTAGTATGCTGGTAAAGAAATCATGTACCTCGAAAACGGTGCAACAAAGGTTGAGATAAATAAAACTACCTTAATTCCGCTAACGAGACCAGTGGAAACAAGTCGATCAGAAGTAGATGAGGACTCCTTCAGCATATCTACGAGAAGCAGCAGACTTTGAGCAAAGGGCCAATGCGGTTTCCGAAGAGCTCGCACTGTCCCCAACATTTACTGGACGGTCCCCCCTCACGAGTTGAGGGGCCCAAACCTCATGAACAACCTGGGTAACCGATGAAGGAGTCTCCAGGGTTGGTATAGGAGTTTGTGTGTCTGAAGCACCGGCTTTTTGATGCCTTGGGCGTTTGTCCCGATGGGTATCAGAAGCCTCTTGGGAACCATCTTGTCCCTGAGGGGAGGAGGACGATCGAGGTCCTGGCCCTCTGGAGCGTTGAGGTGCAGGGGGGGCAAGGCCTGTAGAGGCCACCCTGACCGGGGCACCGCGCCCCCGGGGGGAGATGGTAAGTAAGGTGCTGAGATTAAGAGGTTGATGAGACATGGTACCTGAAACTGGTTGGGACGGAGAGTATCCTGCCGAGGATGATTGACTGGTGTCTTGTTGAATAACTAATTGCTCGGGCTGTTGCTGAATGGGCTCCTGATGACCAGAAGACCTTCTTAGATTTAAACGAGGGAGAGGGACCCCTTCAGAGATTGGAACCTTGCCTGGCTGACCGGCGACTGTTACTCCAGCACCTGGCCTCGAACTCCTAGGTGGAGGTGCAGTTGAGGTTGATGCACCGCTGGTACTTGGGTTCGCAAGTCTCCTATCAATGAACCCCCTGTAGGCTGGATCGTAGCCTAGTAAAATATTTGCATCACGCCCCCGTCCAGCAGTGCGTGTACCTGGAACACCTTTGTACCTTAGAACTGTGTTGATCTCCCCTTCTCGAATATAGCTTGGCTCCCTCCTTAGACGTCTATTAGCATTTTCGGCTGAAACAACAAAAAAGCGGAACTCTCAGTGAGAAGCTTCGATATGAGAGGAAAAACGATTAAAAGAACAGAAAGCAGAGGCGTACGTGGGAAGCCCCATTCGTGGGGGACGTGGACACCCACCACATGGCCATCTTCCCCCGTGGGCTCGAAAGCTCCAGTAACGTAGAGGAAATCCATCTCATGGTCCCGAGCAGAGTCTGGCAGGTTAAGCACGAAACGCTTCTCTGCCTTTCTCACTTTAAGCTACAACCCCCATTACTAATCTGAAAAAATTAGTGGATACTTGCATGGGATTGAGCCGATACCAGTTAAGAGTTCGACGAAGTAGTGGGTCGAGGGGGAAACGAACTCCACCCTCGACGATAGCCACGATTGGGATACATGTTCTATCCCATTTGCAGGCATTTCTAGTCGCACCCAGAGGGGCGAGTTCTAAACCAACGGTTTCTGGAATGTTGTATTTAGTCCTAAACGCCGCCATTGCAGCAGGTGTCTCGCAGAGTTTTCTGAATTTTCCTGGCTTAACGCCATTATCAGCTTCATCCGCCATGGATGAATCAGAGAAAACTAAGACAGAATCAAATCTGGAAATGGGATCGAAACCCTAGACAAAGAGGAGACTGAGAACGAAGTCTCGAGACGAAATGAAAACAGAGGTAAGAATGAGAGGTCTTACAGGAATGTAGAAAGGATTTCCTAGGTTGAAATCGATTTCGCAGACGGCGGCGATGGCGGACTGGAGATGAACAGTTCTCGTCTGGTTTTAGAGAGAGAAGACAGAATCTTTAAACTTTTGTGGTGTGAAAACCCATAAAACCCCCTTTTTTGGAGTTAAGAGAAAGAGACGGATTCGAACCGTCTCCCTTCACGACCGTTACATGAGGGGTAACGGAAAAGGAATCAACGAGAACAACGTTCTAAACGCCGTTACATGGAACGTTAGTTCAAATTTAATGCGATGTGTACGAAACACGCCACGTAGAGTCATTATTTCGAGAAAATTATGACTAAACCGCCAAAAGACATCAATGGAAGCCCGATGACTGTATCTGCACGATACCTTGTCTGTTCGGCTCTGAGTTCACTTTTGAGCTTTACTCATCATCTTCGAACAGTGATAATGAGCGAAAGCTGGGGAGCAATTGTAGGGAGGTGTTATCGAACAGGTGCAAATAGTAGCCGAACACGTGGTGTCCTAAGACCCGTGTAATGAGGAAAGTAATATGGGATTCCGTATAAGATGAACGGCGGCAGAAAGGTCCGGTGCATCCAGAGGGTACCAGATTAGATTGTCTGTTCGGCTGAGAAGGACTAACGACATGAGAAGTCGTTAGTTAGTACAGCCTGTTCGGCCAAGAGGGGCCAATAACATAGAAAGTCATCAGTTGGTACATTCTGTTCGGCCTAGATGGACCAGTGGCATGAGAAGTCATTTACTTAAGCAGTCTGTTCGGTAGGGGCATACGCCGAACAGATGGAGCTACTTGATGGGACGTTGTCTTAAGAGACAAGGCAATAAGGGGTGTCCTCTAAAACGGACCCGATATACGGTAAAGATGTGGCATGAGACAGTCCTACTAAGGGATGAGTTCTATGGTGAGAAGAGACCCTATGAGGAAGGGATCTCAGTTGATTGGATAAGAGATTCCCAGAAGAGCCAGGTTTCCTGTACGAGACAGGAGGCCTGGGACGAGAAGGATGCTTGGAAAACAAGCATGCTCATATCTATAAATACGAGGTAAACCTAGAGGGAAAAGGTACGCAATAAGTTGCACTCACTTTACACTTTCCTACTGATAATTAGGGTTTTGATACAGTACGAGATACTAACTTAGGCATCGGAGGGCCTTTGCCACGAGAGGCAGAGATGCGCTCACCCCTTGTCTGTTTTACAGGTTAGGGTTCAGGCGAAAGGATTAGGGTTCCGGTTGGACAGCACGTGAAGGAAGGAGATTCGGTGCCGTTCTAGGTACCATCTATTTCTCTCCACCTACAGAAGGTAGAGAGACTTGAGAAATTTTGATGGTGGTGCATGGAATGAAGCACCCCCATCCTTTAAAAAGAAAAGTTACAACCGTCGAAGGGGCTAGCCTGTATTAATGGGCACCCTCAAACCAGCCAACTGTTCTCGAAAATCAAAGAGTTGAATGGGAAACCGAAGTACCGCGCGGCGTTGCAACTAGCCGCACGACATTTTGATATCAAAGAATTGAATCCGGTCTCCTCCGGAATTGATCCCCCCAGCCACCAAAATCTTCTTGGAAGCCAAATATTCCAGTCGTTGTTGATCCAAAAATCTCCTTGGATATTGTTCTTTGATTAAAGAGTTGCCCAACTCTCGTCCTCCGGGACTCGTAGAATTTCTCGTCCCCCGAGGACTCGTCATATTCACAATTCTCGAAGATTTTGTCCTCCGGGACTCGCCATCGTTCTTTCGTCACCGGAATCTTTCCAGTATAGGCTCACAATGTACTCGCTCGTCTCGGACTTTTATCCTTCCGAAGGCTCGTCCCGAATTTTCAGCCTCCCGAAGGCTCGTCTCTAATTTTCAGCCTCCCGAAGGCTCGTCTCGAATTTTCTAAGCCTCCCGAAGGCTCGTCTCGAATTTTCAAGCATCCCGAAGGCCTGTCTCGAATTTTCAAGCCTCCCGAAGGCTCACTTCGAATTTTTCACGTCATTCGCTTCGCGACACCCTACTAGCACTCAATCTTCTCAAGTTTACTACATGGTTTTACTTGTTGTCCTCTGGGACTTGTTTTGCTTGCATCGTCCCAATTGAACTACGTTGGTCTGATCCCTGCAAACGAGGTACGTAGGCAGCTCCACGAGCGACCACCCTTGTCACTTACTTGCATTTTTGAGCATTTTGTCTCTGTTCAAAGACTTTAAAGCGACGGATTGGGATGCCTATTCTTTAAGCGTCACTCGTACCAATCAATGGTACCCTAGTTACGTTAAAGAGGGACTATTGTAGACACCCCAATCCAAACCTCGAGGGGTTTTTGTTCACCCCGATGATGAAATAAAGGAAACGGCACCTTAGTGAGCTTGAATGAAGGATTCCCTCAGCCTAACAAATCCTCAGCCTAAATAAAACCAAAAGCCCAGAGAAAGCCCAAAAGCCCTGGACTGGACCTGGAACGCCGCACGGGACACCCCTACATCGCACGGCATATCGAAAGTTACAACGCCGCACGCGATCATGGGGTTAGCCGCACGGCATTTCACGAAAAGTACTGACTGGCTCAGAAAGCTGTCAGCCACGCCTATTTGAGCCACAGCTGCAAAATGGCTCAGCCGAAAATACACTTCTGGCCCGCCCAGAAAATACCTCCACTATTTGAAATTCAAAATCCTTGGCTCTTGCCTATAAATACACCCCTCCACTCAAGAGAAAAGGGCCCTTGATCACCATTACACCATTTCTCTCTCTTCTTGCTTTCACATCCATTCCCCACTTCCAAGTCTTGAGAATGTTGCTTTCAAAAGACATTCTCTAGGCCTCTTGCTCCATTTTTCTCCTCACCATTAAAGTTAGTCCCTTACTAACTTTGAGAGCCCCAACTACCCAATATATCCATTTATTACACACCATCACACCTCTTTCCCCTCACCCAATCTCATCCAAGTTCGTCCATCATCATCCAACCTTGTTTAAGCTCAAGATCAAAGGTAAAAACTAAGTTTCCTTGGGCTAGGCTCTGTCCTGGCCCTGAGGGGACTCTTCTGTTGTCAGGCTTAACCCCTTCTGGTTAAGATCTGATCTAAAAATCATTTTTACAAAGCAAAACAGCCCCTGTGCTGGGTAAGCTACGCCGCGCGGCGCTTTGATGCGTCGTACGGCGTAGTGGGCTCACACGCGCGGCATTTCAGTTAACTGCTGTTTTCTTATCTAGGCTGTCTGGATCATGATCGTTCTTCATCGGATTTGTTTCTATCTATCAAAGGTAGCCTCGGAACAAGACCATATCTACAAGCCATATTTTATTACCTCGAATAAACTTTCTCAATCTTTCTGAATAAAACGAATGCATTCAAAAGTGGTTTTCTACTTGTGGCTTGGGGGAATTGTACTGTTTTGGGGTGATCTGATGGCTGTGAGTTTTTTGGTGTTTTGAAGTAACGCCGTGCGTCATACTCTGTATGCCACGCGATGTTCCAAAAACTACTGACAGTCAGAAGACAAGATCATAACCCCGCACGGCATATCGTATGGCCGCGCACCATATCCCGGTATGCCGTGCTGCAGAAGACAGTGATCCAGATAGTTTGGTAAATAGCTTTCCTTGTCTATATTTTTGTCGCATCATCCTTTACCATCACTGTACAGTGGGCACCACGTGCACGCCAATGTGATATATTCTGTCTTGCTCCCCTTTCCCGTATGTGTTTTTGAAGTTCTTCAAATGATATTAAATCCCTCATAAAAAATGCTCAGTAGAGACCGGTTCTTGCCGGGCGAGCGGGGTGCTTTTTCAACAAAACCTTTCCCGTTCGTAACGTGGCTCCCGGACTCAAAATCTTAACGTTGTCGCTAGATCAAAAGCCGTTTCCTCAAACAAACTCTCAGTTTTTTCGGATCATCCACCTCAAAAATCCGAGTGGCGACTCTTCGAAGGCGTCGGGCGCGGGAGCCCACAGTTAGTATCTCAAACTAGAAGAAAACCCTAATTATCTGTAGGAAAGCAATGGGATCTCTTACCATAATAAGTCAAGTATCCTATCTTCGTTAGGAAACTCTACCAGATCCTTTGTTCGCTAGATCTTGCTCTATCACGTAGCGTAGCTGTATTGAAACCTTCTAGAATAATCTCATTGCCTTATCACTCAAAGCAGTACAGGTTAGGACTCTCCTTCTTATTCGGCCGTCACGCTTGCTGAATAGACCATATCCATTACTGGCCTCTTGTGCCATTTGCGCTTACCGCCGATCACCTACTTGTTCGACAGTATGGTCCGATTTACTCAGTGTGAACTCAAGTGTCACATGCACAGTTATTAATTTGTACTTGTTCAGAAAAACCTCCCTACAATTGCTCCTAGCTTTGCTTGTCATTTATACTCGTTAAATGATGAGACAAAGCTTCTCATGCCAAACATTATCATACTCTTACGTGTGCCTTGCATGCTTTAAATCTTTGTTGGAAGTACCTTTATTTGCTCGGCCTTAAGGCCAACAATCCTGCTGTCAACACAACCGTCTCCATTTTCGGGTTGGGCAGGCTTTTTCGCAGTCACCTTTACACGCGACGCACTCCGTACGGTTCGCATTTAATGTGAACAGATATTTGCATGAAACGAGACGGCGTCTGGGGTAACGTTTCACATACGTCACCCCTACTTAACTGCGGTATATATGGGACTTCATTCCCATATCAAACCACACTTTCTCTCTCCAAACTCCCTCTGCAGAGAGACAAAGAAGCAACTTCCACCATTGGAGCACTGTTCATCGCCCCAAGACTCTCCTTTTTTTGCGCTAGGTTCACTCGATTTTCCCTTCGTAAGTTATTGCTTTCTCTTCATCTTCATTCTTGAACAGATTCTGAAATATTCTATTTCCTCAAACTCCCTTTCTCGTCTTTTGTGAGATTTCATTTCACAAACCCTAAAATGGGAAGGTATAGGAGGTACTGTAACACCCCACAAGCTATGGCTAACTTTAGGACACGCTTTAATGTCCCTGATGATGTCGCCATTACTCTTGCCAGTGAGGTCGCCATTCACGAGAGTTTTGACAATGATGCACTCCACATCCCTGTCGTTGCCGTCGTAGAGGGCGGAGTTAGGTTCCCCTTGGCCCCCCCTCCTTCATCAGGTTCCGTCCCACTACAGACTCTTTCCGATGCAAATGTCTGCCAATTTTTTTCATGTGGTTATGGGCATCAATGCCCTTTACGAGATGCTCGGGACATCTCTAGGGTTGTATGATATCCATCATCTCTACAGTATGTCTAAAACCAAAGACGGTCTTACTTACTACTTAAAAAGTAGGGATTCGACGAAAAAACTAGTGACCGAGCTGCCGACTCTGCTCGGGGAGATGATGACAATTTCCTCATCCTTACGGTGAATTTCGAGCCTAGAGATGAGGATGGCTGGGTGATTGGCTTTCACGCCCCACACAAGTTTAGCACCCCATGTCAGTTGCTTTTTCCCTTTTTAACTTTTGTAGTTTACCGACCATCTCTTTATCATGCTTAGTCTTATTCTTTTATTCGTATGTCTCTGTGCAGCCGAGAACGTTAATCAGGGGCTGTAGAGACCCGTGTCTAATTTTAAATTTATTTTATTGATGTTGGTACGTGGAATTATAATTAGATATTTTTATGAGTAATTGATTTCTTTATATATATGTATGTTTGGTCGTGTGGGCCTGAGTTCGTGAGCCGTAGGACGGGAGTGTTGGGGGACCCGCGGTGGGTAACTTTTATGAGTGGTTACTATTTATTTCTATAGCTCATGGGGTATTAGTGTAGCTACTTGTTAAATGGTGGAACTTAAGAGAGTGCCTAAGTAAGTAAAGGGTGCATAGTGTAATTTCTATACATAAAATGGGATCAGAGAGCCGGTTCCTCATTTCTTCTTTTTTCCTTTTCCTGCGTCTTCTCCGACTGTTTTCTCTCTCTCTCAAACCCTCATGCTTCAACACTAAAATCGAAGGTCAAGGCTCGTGAATCTCGCAAAAAGGCAAGAAGAGAACGTGATCTACGGACAAAGGGCTACGCATCCATCCGAACAAAACCTCAATCAGTCAAATTCGGGATTCCATCAATTTCGGGATTCGGCTCTTTTGAGGTAGGATTCTTGCTAAATGCTTAAATATGGGAAAGTATAGTGAGATACACCTAAAATTTCGTGGTTTATGGTATTTTTTCTCCAATTTCAAGAAAACCCTAATGTGTTCTAAGTAGATGTGATATATGTACGTTTTGTATTGTTCATGGGTCTATAGTTTTCATGATAGAGTATGGTGATTATTTAGCCTAATATGTAATCTTGGGTACATAGATGAATTATTGGTATCTTGTTCTTTGGTAAAGAGCACATTTTGTTTTTCTCGTATCAATTGTAGTACACAGTAAGTAATGGAAGAGTTATCTTGAATAAGGAAAAATGATAAGTACGTACAGGCTTAAGAAACTTGAACTTTATGTTTGTGTTTTCTTGATTTTTCTATATGTAAATAAAGGATGATTTGGAATTGATACTTGATATTTGGGCGAGTGAGCCATGTATTGGTGATTGACGTGGCCATTTTATTCTTGTTGTGTAGCCGGAAGCATATGGATAACGAGTTTATCCGTCGGTGTATAGTCCGTAAACCCGCGCGGGATAAGGTGTTCCATAGGCCTTTGGGTTAGTAGCCCATAAATTTGGATGATTAGGGACTTGATCAGTCGCCTAGGATTGGTACACAACTTGTTAATTTGGACCATCGGTCTTATGTGTTCTTATTTTCTCCTACTTGACTTGATAATTTAATGTATTTTATGTTTGAAGGATTTTGGAGATGAGATGAGTTTACGTGGTTTGATTATAACTTGATATTTGGGAATTGGATTTTCACCATATCGTATCGTATCGGATTGTTTTATTTATTTACTTACTTCAGTTTGATATTTGAGAAGGAAGTGTTAGTATTACATTTTTTTTGGAATCATTAAAATGTGCGTTCCCTTAGGATATTGTGTATACTCGCAAATTGATGAATTCGAAAAGAAGTAGACAAGAACAAATTATTTTGTGTATTGTGCATTTTGCTTGCGTTCTCTTATCTTCGCCTTTAGCACGTTTCCTATTGAGTGTCGACTCACATTGTATAATCCAACCTTTTCAGGTAAGGCGGTGGATCCGAAGGCATGATAGTGTTGGTTTTGTTATATTTTTTTTAGAGCTTAGTTGATATACTTGTATTCCATTAATTTGTTAGTAAGATTTTGGAAGTCCAGTGACTTGGTATTCTTTTGGGTTTGTAATAAATTTAATCGCATATTTTGACTCTCTCAAAAAAAAAAACTTGAAACGTGAATACGCTTATTGATAGACGCGTAAATGTTCACTTACGCGTTCCTTAATTTATCATTGCTGAGTCGATTTATGTTATTACTTGGAGATTTATTCTTTTGTTTTTGTTATAGGTATTTGAAGGGTTTGATACAAAAAGTGCAAAATTGAAGTATTAAACGATGTCCGAAGGTCCGAATCGCAATACGAAGTCGGGAGTCTAGCACTGGACTTAACCGAAGTTAATTGGCCAAGGAATTGGACTTTCAATTGAGAAATTGGACCTGCACTGCTTTGACTAAATATGGGCCCATGATGTTATTATATTATCTTATTAGGGCTTTTAAAATGAAAGGAAGAAGTCGGCTACAAAGGCTTATAAAAGGAGAGCCACGACTGACTTTCGGATTGATTCAGAGACTTCGAAAAGAAACAGAGAGCTGGACGCACGACAGAAAAGAAAAGAGAACGAGAGCTGCGCCAGAGTTCCGACGCACGATGTTACACATCACGGCAGAGGAACAGAACCGAACCTCAATGCTTTCCCTTCCGATGTCCGGCTAAACTCGCTTCTAGGGTGTAGATGAAGCTTGATCTCTGAGTAATGATGTTTATGTTTTGATTTAGAGTTTTATTATTCGAATCGCGGTTGTATGACTTGAGGATTTATTTGCGGCATTAATTTTCTTTATCAAATCTTGTGTATGATTTTCTAGATTTTTATGCACGTTCATACAACGGTTCTTAATTGTTTGTGATAACTGAGTAAGATGGGTTATGCTCCGTAAGACGCGCCGTGCTGTTAGACGATCCGTGCCATAGAGACGGGTCGTACTAGTAAGACGGTTCGTGCTAGGCGGCGATACCCCATGCTATTTGGTGATTCATAAATATCTTTAGGCGATACCGTGAGGGCCTGCAAACCCTAACGATATCCGGATTGATTCGAATAATTAACCTTTATCATCGCATAAATATTGTTACGATGGGTCGAGTGGATTCGAAACCCTAGATCTTTCCTCTCATAAGCTCTCTTTACTTTTTAATCGCTTTACATTAATTTATTCTGCGTAATTTTTAGAAATCAAACAATCAAATTCTTTTCCGAATTAATTTAGAAATCGATTGAAATAACTGCAACTCAGCCTTCGTAATTCCTGAGGACGATACTTGGAGTACTTACCGCTATCTTTTTGGTAGTAGTAATTATTCTGTTTTACTAATTATTTTTGATACGGAAACGACACGATCAAATTTTGGCGCCGTTGCCGGGGATTACAAGCACGGTTGCGTTGTTTTAGTTGATTTTTATTTTAATTCCTAGTTTAGGTATTTTTAGTATTTTTTTATTATTCCTCATATTTGGATAATTGCATTCTTTCTTTGTTAGCATTTTATTGTGTCAAGCACAGGAATCGAGAAATTGTAGCGCACAGGAGCAAGAAGTAAGCGGCAACACTGCAGCTTAACAGTGTAATAAATTCAATTAGCTTTCCTGGCGCTGTGAGTCTTCATATTTTTCTGGTTTTTAGTGTTTCGTTCATTTGTTTTTGTTTTTATTTGAGTTCGGACATTTTGCATTGTATGTTTGGTCGTCGATCATTGGACCCATTACTTGATAATTTTGACCCAGAGATCGAACGGACCTTTAGAGCTAATCGAGCAGCCTCTCGTAACCTTTGGCCTTCACCTAATTCACTTGTTATAATGACTGAAAGAATAGAGGCTCAGGATCCACCTGCGATCGGGGAGTACTTTCTCCCATCCGCCTACACCTCACCATCATGCATAACATTGCCTGCCATTGCCTCAACACAATTTGAAATCAAGTCTAGTTTGTTACAAACACTCCCATCATTCTATGGACTTGATAATGAGGACCCATATCGGCATTTAGGGGACTTTGAAGAGATTTGCTCCACTGTTAAAATTCAACACTTCACTGATAATGCCCTTAGGTTGAAGTTATTCCCGTTCTCACTTAAAGATAAAGCCAAATACTGGCTTAATACTTTAACACCGAATAGCATCACCTCTTGGGATCAAATGAAAAATGAGTATTTGAAAAAGTACTTTTCCATAGGCAAAACAAAAGAAATTCGCCAAGAACTCACTAGTTTCTATCAAAAAGAAGGCGAACAATTTCACCAAGCATGGGAGAGACTTAATGATATCATTAGGAGTTGTCCACACCACCAAGTTCCTAAATGGCAGTTAGTCCAATGTTTCTATGATGGACTATGCGAACAACACCGTTATATGGTGGATGCCTCATGTGGAGGCACATTTATGCTTAAGAATGAGAATCAGGGGTGGGACTTGTTTGGACAGTTAGCGGAGAATTCACGGCACCGAGCCGCATCATCCCGCACAAATAGGACAACTTCTACCTCTTCAAAACAGAGTGGCCTTTATGAGGTGGGCCACTCTGACGATCTTTCCTATAAGGTAGATGCATTGACCCGCAAGCTAGACACTTTCTTATCTTTGGGTCATGGTCCTTCACATTCTTCACCTCCTGCTGCTGTTGCGGAGGTCTGTCAGTTGTGCTCCAGTCCGTGCCATCAAATAAATGAGTGCCACATGGCATCTCAATTTCCAGAATTTCTTCAAGAGCATGTGAACTCGGCCCAGGGGTTTGGTAGGCCCGCGAATGACCCCTATTCTCATACTTACAACCTTGGCTGGAAAAAGCATCCCAACTTTGGATGGCGACAGCCAGACCAAGGGCAACCATTTGCCCAACCTATGAGGCCTTCATTTCCTAATACTTCCAACACACAGGCCTATTGTCCACCACCTGCACCACCACAGTACCAACAACCCCATGCTTCTCCTGCGTCCTCCCAAAGGACACCAAATTTTGAGGAGCAAATGTTGAAGGCCATGGCTGACATGAGAGCCGATTGCCAACAAATGAAAGCTGACTCCCAATTGCTTCACTCCCACTCTCAATCCATTGCCAAGATGGAAACCCAAGTGGGTCAGCTAGCTAATGCTCTTAACCGTCGGGATGAGGGTAGATTACCGAGTCAGCCAGTGGCTAACCCACGAGGGATGCACCACATTGACAATTCGCAAGGTCACGAACAAGCGAAATTAGTGGTCACCCTCAGAAATGGGAGAGAAGTAGAGACCCGACCGGAGGAGGTCAAAGCGAAGGAGAAAGTGTCTCCACCTGTCGCTGAGAGGTCTAAGGTTGATAAGAGGTCTAAGGAGAAGGAGACCGATCCAGTGTCCACAGTTGTTCCGGGGTCATCTGAGACCCCATCTTACATTCCTAAGGCACCTTTTCCGATTTGTCTGAATACACCTTCATCCTTTCACAAAAAGGGAGTATCCACTGATAATATCATGGAGGTGTTCAAGCAAGTTAAGATGAACATCCCATTGCTCGATGCCATTGAGCAGATCCCTTCTTATGCCAAGTTCCTCAAGGACTTGTGCACTCACAAGCGGAAGGCTCGAGCCAAGTTTTTAGAGCCCATCCCCATTCCTCACCAAGTTAGCTCTATTCTTCAATCTAACACTGCCCCCAAGCTTGCTGATCCTGGTGTGCCCACAATCTCTTGTGTCATAGGTAATCACTTTATTAGTAGGGCACTCTTAGATTTAGGGGCAAGTGTCAATCTTTTACCATACTCTGTGTACGAGGAGTTGGGACTTGGTGAGTTGAAGCCCACATCGGTTACTCTGCAGTTGGCCGATCGTTCTGTGAAAGCCCCACGGGGCATGTTAGAGGATGTCCTTGTCAAGGTGAATAATTTCTACTTTCCTGCTGATTTCATTGTCCTTGACACAGAGCCAGTCCACCCCACAGCCCTTAAATTTCAAACGCCTGTCATCTTGGGTCGTCCCTTTCTAGCCACGGCCAATGCACAGATTTCCGTGAGGAGTGGAGTGATGGAGGTATCATTCGGCAATATGAAACTGAGTCTGAATATGTATTCGGCCGCTCGACAGCCTCATGAGGAGGAAGACTACTTTGCAGTCGATGTCGTTCACGAGTTAGTAGAAGAGGCGATGCCGTATATTTTGGCCAATGATCCTCTTGAGGCATGTCTTGCCCATTTTGGCTATGAGGAGTTCGATATTGACCAATCCATTGCTGAGGTCAATTCTTTGTTAGACCTCGCACCTTGTATGGCCAAACCTACCTGGCAAACTCCTTTCGAGCCTTTACCTGCTTTGTCTAGCACTCCAGCTCTCCCCTCCATAGAAGCCCCACCGAAGCTTGAGTTGAAGCCTCTCCCGGCTTCTCTAAAGTATGTTTTTCTTGGCCACGATGACACCTTGCCCGTGATCATTGCCTCTGACCTTTCTTCCGAGCAAGAGGGTCAATTACTTAAGGTGCTTAAAGAGCACAAAGGTGCGATAGGGTGGTCAGTGGCAAACCTCAAGGGTATTGATCCCTCCATTTGCATGCACCGCATTCATTGCGAGGAAAATGCAAAACCGTCAAGAGAGATGCAAAGGAGGTTGAACCCTAACATGAAGGAGGTCGTTATGAAGGAGGTAGTCAAATTGCTTGATGCGGGTATCATATACCCCATCTCTGATAGCAAGTGGGTGAGTCCCACTCAAGTAGTGCCTAAGAAGTCAGGCATTACTGTTGTTGCGAATGACAAGGGTGAGCTTGTGCCCACACGCATGACGACTGGTTGGTGTGTGTGTATTGATTATAGAAAGCTCAATTCCATGACTAGGAAAGATCATTTTCCACTTCCGTTTATTGATCAAATCTTAGAGAGGTTGGCAGGCCAGAGCTATTATTGTTTTCTGGATGGCTATTCCGGATATAACCAAGTGGCTGTCGACCCAGCGGATCAAGAGAAGACTACCTTCACCTGCCCTTATGGTACTTATGCTTATCGGCGCATGCCTTTTGGCTTGTGCAATGCGCCCGCGACCTTTCAAAGGTGCATGATGGCTATCTTCTTTGATATGGTGGAGGACTTTCTAGAAGTATTCATGGATGACTTCTCGGTCTTTGGGGCCTCCTTTGATTCATGTCTCCAAAATCTTGCAAAGGTGCTTAAACGCTGCAAGGAGGCTAACCTGGTCCTAAGTTGGGAAAAGAGCCACTTCATGGTCCAGGAGGGGATTGTTTTGGGCCACATAGTGTCTAAGAGGGGGATTGAAGTTGACAAGGCAAAAGTTGACTTAATTTCTCGACTTCCTCCCCCCTCGTCAGTCAAGCAAATTCGCTATTTCTTGGGACATGCAGGGTTTTACAGGCGTTTCATCAAGGATTTTTCTAAAATCGCTAAGCCCTTGTGTGATCTTTTGGCTAAGGATGCCCCCTTCGTTTTTGATGAGGCTTGTATGAGAGCTTTTGTGAAGCTCCGTGAGGTGTTGTCCACAGCACCCATCATGCAGTCCCCCAACTGGTCTCTACCCTTTGAAATAATGTGTGATGCATCCGACTACGCAGTCGGTACTGTTTTGGGCCAGCGGGTTGACAAGGTCCCTCATGCCATTTATTATGCGAGTAAGACCCTCTCCGATGCGCAGTTGAACTATACCACTACGGAGAAGGAATTACTCGCTGTGGTCTTTTCCCTTGACAAGTTCCGGTCCTACCTTTTAGGGTCGAAGGTCATAGTATACACTGATCATGCCGCTCTGCGGCATTTGCTTTCTAAGAAGGAGACCAAACCTAGGTTGATTAGGTGGATTCTGCTCCTCCAAGAGTTTGATGTGGAGATTCGAGACAAGAAAGGATCTGAAAATTCTGTAGCAGACCACTTATCGAGGATCCTAGTGGATGCCTCTCGTGACACCTTGCCCCTCAAGGACTCATTCCCCGATGAGCAACTCTTTGAGGTGTCATAAGTGCGACCCCCATGGTATGCACACATCATCAACTACCTAGCCATAGGCGCACTTCCCTCTCATTGGTCTAAGCAGGACAAGGACCGATTCTTTGCGCAGGTTAAGCACTATTTTTGGGAGGATCCGGAACTCTTTAAGTTGTGTTCGGACCAGGTGATTAGGAGGTGCGTTCCTGAGACTGAGCACCATAGCATTCTCACCTTCTGTCACTCACTCGAGAGCGGAGGGCATTTTAGTGGGAAGAAGACGGCGGAAAAGGTTTTACAAAGCGGTTTTTTCTGGCCCACTCTATTTAAGGATGCATATGTATTTTGCAAGGCATGCCTTAAGTGCCAGAAAACTGGCAATATTTCGCGCCGTGATATGATGCCATTGTCCTCCATCCTTGTTGTGGAGATATTTGATGTTTGGGGGATAGATTTCATGGGTCCGTTTCCTTGTTCGCATGGGAACGAATATATTCTTGTGGCAGTGGACTACGTGTCCAAGTGGGTGGAAGCGGTAGCCACCAAGACCAATGACCACAAAGTTGTGGTCAAGTTTCTTCAAAGTAATATTTTTACTCGTTTTGGCTATCCGCGAGCGATTATTAGTGATGAGGGCACCCATTTTCTCAATAAACACTTCGCCGCCCTTGTGCGAAAGTATTCTATCACTCATAAGGTGGCGACACCCTATCATCCTCAGACTAGTGGGCAGGTTGAAGTGTCAAATAGGGAGATTAAACGCATACTTGAAAAGACGGTTAGGCCTGATCGAAAAGATTGGTCTTTAAGGCTCGATGATGCTTTATGGGCCTACCGTACAGCTTATAAGACCCCTATTGGCATGTCTCCTTATAGGTTAGTTTTTGGTAAGGCGTGTCATTTGCCCGTTGAGTTGGAGCATAGAGCTATGTGGGCCATTAAGAAGTTTAACTTCGATATGGCCGTTGCTGGGTTAAATCGTAAGCTCCAGCTTGCTGAATTGGAAGAGTTGCGCAATGAAGCATATGAGAGTGCACGAATTTATAAGGATAGGACTAAGGCATTTCATGATAAACACATTATTAGAAAGTCCTTCAAAGTCGGTCAAAAAGTGTGGCTCTTCAATTCTAGACTTAAACTTTTCCCGGGCAAGTTGAGGTCACGGTGGGATGGTCCATATGTTGTCATTCGTGTTTTCCCACACGGAACTGTAGAGATTAAGGATCCACGTGTTGGTAATGTTTTCAAGGTCAATGGCCAAAGGCTTAAACCTTACGTGGAAGGAATTGGTGATAGCGTGGTGGATGGTGCCACGGTGGAGTCCATTACTTTGATGGACCCAATTTATATAGATTAGTGCTTTCATTGGAAGTCTAGGAGACTTAAAATCCATGGAGTTTGTGATACCTCCAGTGTTTGCCGTGCTCGAACGGTTTCCAACGGTCTGGTATAGCCACCTGGTCAAAGCTATGTATGTAGTACCTAGGAGGTTGGGTCTGGCGGCAGGCGCGTAGTTAGCAGCGAGAATTCTGCCTGAACCATCTGACTTTAGTGTCCAACTCTATGGAGATTGCTTCACAAACGGAGTGGTGGGTAAGGGATCTGGCAGTCCCAGAGGGAGTGACAGCCTATTAGATGATGGTACCACTTCTCAAGATATCGTTGAATCCTACGCATACTGTTCTTCCAACAAATAGGGAACCACAGTCTTTTGATCAGGGAGAAAAGTAGTACCCGTGTCTTTTGCGTGAAGAAAGTGGATGGATTTATTTTATTTTATTTTTACTTCTTGCCTTTGTTTATGTTCTTTAGTTGTTTTCCTTGTATATATTTTGTTGTTTTGGAGGCTAACATTTTGCAGGTTGTTCAATCCAAGTTGGGGGGGTCTCCCTCTTGCTATATATTAGTTTGCTATGTTCCTCCTTTTCGAGGTGATACCTTTCCTCTCTTTTACGTTTCTGTCCTATCTTTTTATTTTTATGCTTTCAATGCGGACATTGAATAATTCAAGTTGGGGGGAGGGATCACTTTATTCTTTTTGCATTGTTAGATTCAAAAAAAAAATTGAAAAAATCTAAAAATAGTGGGATCTTTCTTGCATGGAACTTTAAATTTGCGAGGTATTTATTGGTTGCTTGAGTTGAGGCATGTTGGCATTGTTTGGGTGTTTTGTGGACTGTTAGTTCTTTATGCTATCTTGTTAATGCATGTAGCTATGGCACTTGCATCTCGGCATTTCACGTCTATTTGGACTTAGTTTGCCTGTGAGTGTCGTTTGAACGTTCTCGATGGCTAGATTAGTGGAGACTTACGCCCTAGTGAGCTTTCGTGCCTTACCTTTTTGTTGGAGTGGTGTCACGTAACTTCCCAGTTTTGTCAATGAAAAGAATATATTTGTTGATGGTCCCATTATTCTTGATTGCTGAGCGTTGGAACTTGAACACATAATACTATCTCTCAGTTTTGGTTCGTCACATGGATGTTACACCCCTGGGAGAGGATTATAGGCATTTTCTTGATATTTGGGCCGGTTCGTTCCTTTATTTTCATATTTATCCCTTGCAAGCCGCTTTAAGCCTTTTATACTTAGCTTTTTCTTGGTTAGCTCCACCTTCCATATTGTGTTTGGAGAAAGGCAAGAATGTAAAGGTGAAATTTTTGGGTTGATTGTGAATTTTTGTGCTTGAATTGGTGGTGTCCCTTAAAAAAAAAAAAAAAACACAAAAAAAAAAGAGGAAGAATACAAAGAATAAAAGGGGCACCGATGTAGTTGAAAGGAGGAATCATTGCTTCATGGTTGAAACAAGTTGAAGGGTTAGAAGGAGAGATAAGGTGGAATCGGTTTGATGTTAAGGGGCACACATTGCATATTCGCCCCGTTAAGTTGTCTTGAAATATTTGCCTATTCTTGGACACTTGATGTTTTACCCTAGCCTTTACACACTTTCCTTTACCCAACGTTATAACCGAATTAAAGTCCTATTTGATCCTTGGGGTGATGGGAAGTGGATTGATGGATGTGAGAGAGAGAGTTCCAATGCTTGGTGTTCCATTCATGGGATCGTGTGTCCACCGTATAAAGCGTTCTTTCCGTGTCATAGTGTGCGAAGTATTTTGCTTTCAATTACATAACTTAAAAACCGCACACTTGAGAGTTCATAATGCACCTTGTTTCGAGCGATTTTATTTGTGAGTGCATGACATTGTGAGAATTGAAGTCGAAGCTCGGTCCGGAGAGAACTTTTAGTGGCATTTCATCGGTGACTAAGTCCAAGTGTTCACACACGCTAAATTAGGTGTCATAGTTTATATGCATGTCTTGATAGCATTTTGAACTAGTGTTGCCCAATTTGAAATATACTTGTGCAATGACTTTATGCCTTGGCTTGAGAGATTGATGAGTTACTTGCAGGTTGTGGGTTTCATGTGAAAAGGATTCACGGTGTTTTGTGGGTAATCACTACTGAAAACCCTCACGAGACTTCACTCGTCCTACCGGGGCCGCCTGGGGGTTTAAAAGAACTATCAATTTTAATTTACTTTCTTTAGTTACATTTTCTTTTCTTTGCTCGAGACTAGCAAAGTGTAAGTTGGGGGGTGTGATAGACGCGTAAATGTTCACTTACGCGTTCCTTAATTTATCATTGCTGAGTCGATTTATGTTATTACTTGGAGATTTATTCTTTTGTTTTTGTTATAGGTATTTGAAGGGTTTGATACAAAAAGTGCAAAATTGAAGTATTAAACGATGTCCGAAGGTCCGAATCACAATACGAAGTCGGGAGTCTAGCACTGGACTTAACCGAAGTTAATTGGCCAAGGAATTGGACTTTCAATTGAGAAATTGGACCTGCACTGCTTTGACTAAATATGGGCCCATGATGTTATTATATTATCTTATTAGGGCTTTTAAAATGAAAGGAAGAAGTCGGCTACAAAGGCTTATAAAAGGAGAGCCACGACTGACTTTCGGATTGATTCAGAGACTTCGAAAAGAAACAGAGAGCTGGACGCACGACAGAAAAGAAAAGAGAACGAGAGCTGCGCCAGAGTTCCGACGCACGATGTTACACATCACGGCAGAGGAACAGAACCGAACCTCAATGCTTTCCCTTCCGATGTCCGGCTAAACTCGCTTCTAAGGTGTAGATGAAGCTTGATCTCTGAGTAATGATGTTTATGTTTTGATTTAGAGTTTTATTATTCGAATCGTGGTTGTATGACTTGAGGATTTATTTGCGGCATTAATTTTCTTTATCAAATCTTGTGTATGATTTTCTAGATTTTTATGCACGTTCATACAACGGTTCTTGATTGTTTGTGATAACTGAGTAAGATGGGTTATGCTCCGTAAGACGCGCCGTGCTGTTAGACGATCCGTGCCATAGAGACGGGTCGTACTAGTAAGACGGTTCGTGCTAGGCGGCGATACCCCATGCTATTTGGTGATTCATAAATATCTTTAGGCGATACCGTGAGGGCCTGCAAACCCTAACGATATCCGGATTGATTCGAATAATTAACCTTTATCATCGCATAAATATTGTTACGATGGGTCGAGTGGATTCGAAACCCTAGATCTTTCCTCTCATAAACTCTCTTTACTTTTTAATCGCTTTACATTAATTTATTCTGCGTAATTTTTAGAAATCAAACAATCAAATTCTTTTCCGAATTAATTTAAAAATCGATTGAAATAACTGCAACTCAGCCTTCGTAATTCCTGAGGACGATACTTGGAGTACTTACCGCTATCTTTTTGGTAGTAGTAATTATTCTGTTTTACTAATTATTTTTGATACGGAAACGACACGATCACTTATAGGTAATTTTCTATTGTTGGAGAGGTGGGAAGCCTCATTGGTCTTTATGGTAAAACTTCCAGGTTTATTTTCTTTTTCATTGGTGTTGACCATTTGGAAAAAAGCCCTTGAAACAAACATTCCCTTCCAAATTTTTTTATAAAAATCATGTCCTCTTTAGGCGCGATCTGATTTGGTATTATGGCATTTGGTTTGGACCTTTCCATAAGGATATTCTTTTATCATTATATGGAGGTTTTTCCTTAGAACTCACGTGCTCGGGTGGTGCGAGATCGGGGCGTGACAGGGGCACCAAATCATCACCCCTCAAGTTCATTTGGCAGACATTTGACGTGCGCTTGCCTTCAACGGAGAAGGTACATGTCTTGCTGGCCGAGCAAAAGCTGCCCAAGTACTTCTTAGCTACAGGGCATCATACAACGATTTTATCAACCGTCGTACCCAAGTAGCGAGCATCTAGACATCCTTGGCTCCTTCCTCATCTGCCCCAGCTAACACCAAAAGAAGCCGGTCACGTACTCCCCCTGCACCAGAAAACAGGGCTATCACAATCGAGGAAGCCTCTACCTTCTAGTTACCATCTAGAGGATATTCTCCTTCACCTCCACCTTGTTGTGCCGAACACGAAATTGAGAATATAACAAATCAACAAGCGATAAACAAGAACACAAGGATATACGTGGTTCCGCTCAAGCACAAAGCAAGAACGTACTCCACGGGGAAAAGAGCAAGAGGATCCACTATAAACGGGGAGAGAAACAAAGAGCCGGCTATACCCGTAACTCTACTTGAAGCACCAAACAGATATCTAGGGACAAATCTCTGGTGGAACCCAAAAGGGAGACACAAACCCTTGGTGGAACCCTAAGAGATGAACAAAACCCTAATATCTAAACCCTTGAACAAAAGACCATAACCCTAGCAACCCCCAAGGTCCCTATTTATAGGAAAACACTAAATAAACCTAAACCGAATAGGAAAAGGAATCCTAGTCAATTTAGGAATTCTAGTCAATTTCCAACAAATCTCCACCTTGACTTGAATTCCATCGAACTCAACACTATAGGCAATCCTCTCCTTCAATCGCTCATCTCCCCCAAAAGCCCCCCACGGGGCAATCACCAACGGCACAAACGAGCAAGGCTCAAGCACACCTGCTTGACCTTGTAAACGCGACTCAGGAAACCCAGCCGCATATGCTTCCAAATTGAGCCTCTATCTTCCAACGGGCACCTCCCACCCAACGCATCCCTCCCGGATACACACGAAGATCTGCTCAAACTCCCCACGGAGTTAATTACCGACTCCACCACGGAGTTAAAAACCCAAAACTGAGTCAACCTCGAATTCACCGATGAAGAACCCAAAGATGTAGCACCCACAATCGTACTACCATCAAGCACATAGAGGTTATTCGATTTCCGACCCTTCATCAAAACACGAGTACCCTTCAAAACCCTCAAGACTCCACCTTCAGCGGTATGCTTCCAACCCAAAGAGTCAAGAGTGCCTAAAGAGATAAGGTTCCTTTTCAAATCTGGTACATGTCGAACACCAAACAACGTCCTCACAAAACCATCATGCATTCTGACTTTAACTGTTCCAATCCCAACAATTCTACAGGCATATTATTCCCCATAAGAACTGTACCACAACTGACCGATTCATAAGTATTGAACCAATCTTTATTCGGACACATGTGGTAAGAACATCCGAAGTCCAGAATCCATTCGGCATTCGAACAGACATCACCGACACTCACAGAAAGAACCATAAGTGAATCGTCGGAATCCTCTTCAACAATACCAACAACAACCTTCTCTTCAAAATTGTCCTTATTTTTCAACCTAGGACAATTTCTCACCATATGCCCGTATTTCCTACAGTAAAAACACTTTACTTCCTGATTTGTGGAACGAGAGCCAGAAACCCCTCTACTGCTATTATCCCTCTCAGAAGTTCTTCCTTGCACCACCAAACCATCAGCATAAACCTCACTTTCACTAGATACCTTTTCCTTAATTCTTTTGAATATAAACTAGATTTAACATCCTCCATGGAAATCGTATCTCTCCCGTAAAGTAGGGTAGTAACAAAATGCTCATAAGACGCAGGCAAAGAACATAACACAATAAGGGCTTGATCTTCATCATTAATCACAACATCAATATTTTTTAAATCCATAATAATTCGATTTAACTCATCTAGATGGTCTTTTACGGGCGTACCTTCCCTCATACGAAACGTATAAAGGCGCTGCTTCAAATACAACCGGTTGGTAAGAGACTTCGTCATATAGATACTTTCCAACTTCAACCAAATACCGGCAGTAGTATCCTCCTCCCCAACCTCGCGAAGCACATCATCGGCTAAACACAACTGAATCGAACTGAGCGCCTTCGCATCGAGATCCTCGAACACACTATCCTGCATATCAGCAGGTTTCTTCGATTTCCCCAACAAAGTCTTGTGTAATCCTTGTTGAACAAGCAAAGCCTTCATCTTAATACGCCATAAACTGAAGCTAGTGCTCTGCCCATCGAACTTCGCAATTTCGAAACGAGTCGCCATTGAAACGATCACCAATTGCACAATACGCAGCGGAAAACAAAAGCCTCGGATTGAAACCTGGCTCTGATACCAATTTGTTGTGCCGAACACGAAATTGAGAATATAACAAATCAACAAGCGATAAACAAGAACACAAGGATATACGTGGTTCCGCTCAAGCACAAAGCAAGAACGTACTCCACGGGGAAAAGAGCAAGAGGATCCACTATAAACGGGGAGAGAAACAAAGAGCCGGCTATACCCGTAACTCTACTTGAAGCACCAAACAGATATCTAGGGACAAATCTCTGGTGGAACCCAAAAGGGAGACACAAACCCTTGGTGGAACCCTAAGAGATGAACAAAACCCTAATATCTAAACCCTTGAACAAAAGACCATAACCCTAGCAACCCCCAAGGTCCCTATTTATAGGAAAACACTAAATAAACCTAAACCGAATAGGAAAAGGAATCCTAGTCAATTTAGGAATTCTAGTCAATTTCCAACACACCTGAGCAAGAGATGAGTCAGCCGATCAACCTCAACAGTCTTCTCAACCTTCCCAGCAAGAGTCGGGGCCATGGCTCCACTAGGGGTGGTCAGTGAGCCGCCACTGCTCGGACTAATGCTCATCCTGGCCTTACTCCAACAACTGAAGATGCCAGTGCCAGCCATCGGGATAAATGCCAGAGACCAGACCCAGCTTCCTCTGGAACCATACTCACCACTCCCTCCGCTGGAGAAAATCTCCCTCTTTAGGGTGCAACATGATCTCCCTCTGTTTGGGCTCCCCAACTCAAGATTAAAAAATTATAAGTTACTCCTTGTTGCATAACAAATTACCCATCGTCGTGATGTAGCCGCCAGAAAATTCGACAAAATCTATATGACATCCTCAAATCCTAATTACAATGGACACACTGTTCTTTCGTAGCTTGTGGAAGACTACAAGGGTGTAAAAATTGCTTTTCACATGCTATATAAGACAATTTGTGTGATGACCCGAATTTTTGCTTTGCCACAAAATAAATACATCTCCAGTAATTACAAGTCCTCAAGATAAAATCTACATCATGGCGGTGGGTTGCTGTGCTAGTCTCCCCCGAGGTTTGGATTGCGCAGTCGGGTCCAATAGTGGATCGGTTGCAGGGTTATTCCTCAGTTACCAAAATAATAATAATAATATAATCTACATCATGGGGCCTAAAATCCCCAATTGCTACAACAATAGTTATTTCCTCAAATATCTCTAACAAAAATAAATCCTCAATAATGCTCTGACTTGGTCTCCGCTAACTCCTTCCTGAACCTGCCACATAAATTACGCGTAAAGTATTCAATACGACGAATAATAGCTTAAAGCAAAGGAATTAGCTCAATCAACGAAAAAGCGAGATTATCTCAAGGGGATTAAATCCAGCTTCTCTGGTACACAACGGTGACTGGACCTCACCCCCTCAACCAAAAAGGTATATCTTGGAGGACTGTTGGCCGAGTTCACTCGTTCATGTACCAATTCATTCCATGGCATTAAGCCAAGTTATCTTATGCGGCATTTAGTGGCAATCTCTTTAGTCCAGTGTTCTAAAAGTCCCTGCCTATGGCCGATTAGTCCCCGCCTAGGCGCTAGGCGGGGATCCAACGCCTAGGGGATTAGGCGATTAAGTGGCTGACTAGTCCCCCGCCTAGGCGCTAGGTACCCTGCCGACTTGGGAGCGCCTAGCGTCTTTTAGAACCTTGCTTTAGTCAATAAATAATGACGACAATTCTTGATTTTAATAAATTACACAGAATTCAAGGTTGGCAAGATATCAATTACAGAATATGAAATTGAGATATGAAGGAAATACTCCAGAGAAAGGGATGCATATTGTATACTTCCGGTACCTCAAATTGTGATCGCTAATTGTGCGGTTCTATTGCCGTAAGCACCATCTAGAATTTCTATCCCAAACTGATGTAATTTGACCACTGGGTTCATCAAAACTCTATATAGGTTGAAATTAGTATCTTAACTGTAACGACCTGCCCCAACTGACGTGCTAATCATTCGCCTAACCACGTGGCTCAAAAGGTTAATCTCAAGTTATACAGTAGCTTATCAGAATAACTTTATATACTAAACAATTTCCATATTTCCCACCGATGTGGGACTGCACAAGTGGGTTCTCACAATCTCCTCATCTTGGTTGCAACGTCCCCGTTGCATTGGCCCAACAACCTTACCCTGGTGGCCATGGTGTGACACTTAGCTCTGTACAGCACAATCAGTGTGCTCATACTAGATTCTAGAGGTGGCCCCACCATGTAGATCAAGATTGTGCTCTGATACCAATTGTAACGATCCACCCCAACTGACCTGTTAACCATTTGCCTAACCACGTGGCTCAAAAAGTTAACCTCAAATTATACCGTAGCACCTGCATACTAAAACCATTTCCATATTTCCCACCGATGTGGGACTGCACAAGTGGGTTTTCACATTAACAGTACCTGATTTCCCTTTCTCAAATAAGCAAAAAGAAATAAAGAACTACAAGTCTTGAATTGTTATGAACTCATTTAAGTGGCTGACCACCAAAGAAGACTTTCATTCCAATAACACTGTTGATAGCAGTTGGAATAGGATTAGGAATAAATGCTTGATCTTTTCCTAGCCTATAAGTACTGAATCGAAATGATCAGTATTGTACACTTTCGGAGCAAAACAAAGGAAAGAAAAGAAACATACAGAAAGGTAATGAGAATTTGATCAATCCGGAAGATTGATCTCAATAGTTCTTGAAGAACTATTTCATACATATTGTGTTTAATATTTGTTTACTTTTATTGTGCAAGTTCCTCTTATATATGTCTCAATTTTATAACACGTTATCAGCACGAAGCTCTAACCAAAAAGGATGTCCTACCGGAAGTAGTGTACCCCTAATACCTGAAGTATTGCTAGATACCTGAAGTAATCTATGCCAAAAAAAAAAAGGGATACCTGAAGTATATTCATTAAAACATACCCGAAGTATTAATTTCCAGAAGAATTAGTTATCAATTACTTCTTTTACTATTGATTTCATTTTAACAATTTATATTGTTTAGATAAGAACCACAGTAAATATTCTTAGTAAAAACTTAAGAAAAAAGAGACAAGAGTTTGTGGGTCTTCAATTCTGAATCCACCACGCACTCTCGAACTTGCGACCTCCTTAAGGAAGGTGTTGAGTTTGGCCACCAGGCTAACCCTAGTGGTTGATATATTTGTTACATATTTGTTTATTTATGCAGTATTGATTTTCTTATGGCAGCCATTGATTTCGGTGAAATTTATTTATTGACCCGTACAACTACTCTCCCTAGTACTTTTACTTAAGAAAAAAAAAATTACGGGCTAAAATAACTTGTTTAGTTAAAACATATCTCATTAATTTTATTGTTTCTTATTAAATGTTCTGTTATTTTATAGAATATGTCGAACATCAAGAATCTGGAATTTATTGCCCTAGATGTTTCGGGAAGAAACTACCTACCTTGGGTTCAGGATATTGAAATTCATCTAGATGGCATGAATCTTGGTCACACCCTTGAAGAAAATAATAGTGCATCACTGGAAGATACATCCAAGGCAATGATTTTTATCCGTCGCCATATCCACGAGGATCTCAAATCCGAGTTTATGGAACGATTTAAAAGATCTATTTGAACATCAGAAATCGGTAATCCTCCCAAAAGCTCTTTTTGATTGGACACACATAAGAGTGCAAGATTTTCAAACAGTTCAAGAATATTATTCTGCTCTATTTAAAATTGTTTCAACATTAAGATTGTGTGGCGAGACAATCACTAAAAAGAATTTGCTAGAAAAAACGTATTCCACTATGCACCCAAATGATATTACTCTTCAACAACTATACCGAAAGAGTGGTTTTACAAAATTTTCTGAATTAATTACTTGTCTTATCGTGGCCGAGAAAAACAATGAAATTTTACTTAAAAATCACCAAATTCGCCCAACTGGTGCCACTCCAGTCCCTAAGGCAAATAGAGTTTCTTTTCGAGGTCGCGGTCGAGGATACAATCGTGGATATGCACAGGACAAGGTCGAAATTCGTATCGACAAAACCGTGGGGGCTACATTCAAAAACCTTTCAACAGAAATGCACAACCATCTCACCAAAACTGGAATATCAATCCAGAACCATCCCACCAATATGTCAAAACTACTCACCAAACAGGGTCTAATGACCCTGAGTCCTCCAAAGGGAAGGGGAAGGGGGTATAGAATAAGCCTCCTAAGAAATATGAAGATAAATGCTTCCGTTGTGGGATGAGTGGTCACTGGTCGCGTACATGTCGTACACCCAGACATTTGGCTTATCTATATCAAGTATCTGTTAAGAAGGGCAAGGGAATTGAAGTGAATTTCGCAGATCAGAATGAATCTTTTGACAATACTTTTCTGGATATTGAGGATTTTATTATTGAACTAGATGAGTCATTTGATTTTCTAAATGGTGATGGAAATGACCACACTGGTTAAATTAGTTCTTTAATCACTATGTTAGTGTGTTTATTTTTATGTGTAAGTGTGTTTGTTTCCTTCTATGTATGTGAGTTTCCTATAAAAATAATTATGAAGTTATTTGGATTTCTATAATATCAAGTTATGGATTTGATAATACTAAATCTTTGTCATATTTATTTGTAGTTGCATGGATACTATAGATACTTTGTCCAATTCAAAGATGAATGATGAAGACACTTGTTTGGCAGATAGCGCAACAACTCACACTATTCTTCAGAACACAAAATATTTTACACACTTAGTAATGACAAAAGCTAACGTCAATACAATTTCAGGTTTTGCAAATCTTATTGAAGGCTCCGAAAGAGCTATTATTCTGTTTCCTAATGGAACAAAATTATGTATTGATGATGCTTTATATTCTACCAAATCCCGAAGAAATCTGCTAAGTTTTAAAGATATACGCCGTAATGGTTTTCATGTTGAAACCACAACTGAGGGCAGTAAAGAATATCTTTATATTACTTTAATGAAGTCTGGTCAAAAGCTGATATTAGAAAAACTTTCTGCTTTGTCATCTGGGTTATATTATACGACGATAAGACCGATTGAATCACATGCTGTGATACACAAGAAGTGTTCTAACCCAAAAGTGTTTATGTTATGGCATGATCGTCTTGGGCATCCGGGATCAATAATGATGCGTCGAATTATAGAAAATTCAAGTGGACATCCACTAAAGAACCAGAGAATTCTTTTACCTAGTGATTATCCATGTAATGCTTGTTCACAAGGAAAACTGATCATTCGGCCATCCCCTACTAAAGTGGTTCTTGAATCCCCATCCTTGGTTGCAACGGGTTCAAGGGGATATTTGTGGCCCAATACACCCACCATCTGGACCATTTCGTTACTTCATGGTTTTAATGGATGCTTCAACTAGGTGGTCTGTAGAGACCCGAATAATTTTAATCCTTGAAATATTGATTAAATGCCTAATTGAGAGATTATGGATTAATTGGTGAATGATGGAATTAAGGACCAAAGTGAAAGAATAGAAGTTTGAAGGGAGAATGTGTGATTTAATGATTTGTGAGTATAAATAGAGGATGTGAGTTGTAAGGGATAATTGTATCTCCCCTTTTCTCTCATTCTCATCCGGCCTCCCATCTCTCTCTCCACCGGCTCTCTTTCTCTCTCTTCTCCTCTCACTCAAAGCTCCACTCCTCCACCTAAAATCTTCAAGGAATAACCTCATTCAAGCCTTCCATTCGCGTTCATAAGCTCGGAAATCCTTGGGTGGAGTTCGAATCGACGTGTCGGAGTTCGTAAGGCTAGGGCTCACCCAATAACGCGTGGATCTCGGCCATTGTTTCGAGGTAGGAACTTCTTGACCTCTTTTATATGTTTCCTTGTTGATTTGGTGTAGAATCGAGTTGTTGATTGTTGGATTTTGGTTGTGATTCGCGTTTTGAAAATCTGCTGAAATCGCTACCCGAAGCCCTGTGGTATCGATACGGATTTTTGGCGTATCGATACAGTAAGCTTATCTTTTGGACAGCCTGTTCCGTATCGATACGGATTTTTCCCGTATCGATACGGGGAGCTTATCTCCAGGTTTTGCTTTTGTTGATCCTTTGTTGATTGTTTTGGCTCCCGACTACTTCTAAACCCCTTGAAACACCTCATAATCGATCTCAAGCTCTTTCATTTGGCTTCCTCCAACTTTTCGATGCTATCCTTGTCCGTTGGCCTTCCGTTGGTATAAATTGAATATGGAATTACGTGGTTAAACGTCGTTAAATGCTTATTGGTTGATTATTGGAACATGTAACCATTTGTGATACGTTTATGATAGCGTTGGCACATCATGTGATGTTGCGTCGATGAATGTGATCTAGGGAAAGTCTTAGCTTGCTTGTGGTTTGTGAATTGGGTCGTTTGGGATCGGGATGTGGTTTTGGAAGTCCCGTAACGCAAGGGGTGGCAACACGGAGACTTAGTAGGGTTCTGTAACGCAAGGGGTGGTAATACGGCAACCCGGGAATTATAGTGATCACTGTGACGCAAGGGGTGGTAACACGGTAATCCTCGTAGTGGTGTACGGTAACGCAAGGGGTGGAAATACCAATGGTGGGAGTTTGGATTGGTGGGCTGAGTTGAGATATTTGAATTGTTGAGTCATGCATCTAGTGTACATGGTCGGACTCGAGGTTTAGGCTGAAAATCGATTGATCCTGAGTACTGAGCTTTGCTTTCTGATATATCCTTCTTTCCGTTGCACAAATCGACATGTTTGCATATAATATTGGTTAAGATTTTCCTACTGGGCTTTGTAGCTCAACAAAATCTTTCTTTTCAGGTTCGAACACCGGACAGTAGCATCATGTGTTGCATGCTTGGATTGTGGACAGATTTTTGGAAGCTCTTCTTACTTAGTTGCCTTCTCATCTTGTACTAGTCTCACTTTTGGGTCAAGATGGCCTAGTAACTAATGTTTCATGAAATTCTTTTGACAAGAAAGTTTGTAACTCTCCGTACATGTTGTAACTATACTTAAGCAAATTCGGGCCGTGGTGCCAAAGTCGTATTCTCTTTTGATTTGGGGACTTGGTCTGTATTTTTAAACAGGTGGGATACTATTTTGGGAATGCGATGGCAAGCGAAGTTCTTTTATTTTAAATATGGTATTTAATTTATGTTAAAAATCCAGGTCGTGACAAATTGGTATCAGAGCGTATAGGTTTGAATACTTTGAGACCGTGGGGAGACTTCTAGTCTCATGGGTTCAAAATGTCACGTTTTTTTTTTTGCATACTACATGGGTGCTTGTGTATATTGACATTATTTGATTTATCTGGCATTGCATTTATGTTTACTTGAAATCGTGAAAAGTTGATTCTCGGGTAAGAGGAAAAGAGAAGTTTGACATCCCTATAGTGGCTATGACTGTGACTGTTGCTATGGTTATCGTTACTGTTGGAAGTCTTGGACTTAAGCCATTCATGGTACGGTGCCCACTTTAGATTAGATGTTAGATGGGAAGGAATCTGAAAGGAGGAAATTACTGTTGTTCTTGTGCATAGTGGCAAGATTGACATATGAGACAATCGTTAGACTATTAGTAAGATTTGTGAACTAAGTGTTTGATGTGTTTTACTTAAATTGTACAGACTACGTGTTAGATTTTAAATACCTTAAGTAATTTTCATGTGATGTGAGGTGCGTTGAGTGTAAAGGAGCGAAGGGTGGCATGTTTGTTAGGATCGAAGGAGAAAAGAGAATATATGTTGAGATGTGGCAGGAACCGTAATTCATTCAGAAAGTGAGTGAGGTGTGCCATAGCTAGAGGGTTGAGCTAGTGAGTGTTGTGAATGTGTTTAAAGTAATGATGTCTTGTGTGCTAATGATTGTAATTTGTCATTGTTATGGTAGTTATTGGGGTAGTGATTAGGAGTATAGGTAAGGTAAGGTAAGATAAGTTGAGCCCTGTAGAAAATTGTAAGTATCTGAGGTTGACTTAGGAAGATGAGGGTCATAGGTAGGGTGTTTAGATACAGTATGTGTCTTCTGGACACTCAGGCGACTACCGATGAGATCCAGTTGGAAGAAGCGCTTGATCACCGCTCCTTCTAGATGGAAGTCTCGGAAAGTCAATTGGATACTAGGCCTATACCTAGGGGTTAGGTCTATAGGATTGAGATAGGTGATTGTATGGAGGGATTTTGTAGAAAAAGGGAAATGTTATGGTGTTGTTGTGGTGGCGTCGTTATGACGGATTGATAGAAGAATATTAGTTGTGTTGTTCGGTAGAAGAAAAAAAAAGAACTCAAGGAGAATTATACTGATGTGATTTAAGTCAAGTGGTTGAAGTGAGTTGCGTGGTGAGAAACTTGCTTGAAGTGAGAGTGATACGAATGGGAACCATTGTGGTCGTTAATGAAGTGGAGTGGTGTTAATGTCTTAAATTATAAAGGTGGGAAATTTGGAGTGATGGGCGTGAAAAAAAAAAAGGGGGACGTTATGAGATGAAGGGTTTGAGTGTAGAGATGGTGTACGATATGTATTCGGTGAGGTAGATTTATACTGCCAATAGTAGAGGACGTGTCGGGGTATACTATTGGGATGATATGTTGGTTTGAGAGTGATTAAGACATAATAATGATAGCGATAGGTGGTAAAATGAGATGTGAAACAAAGGGTTGATTTGCTATGTGAAAATGTGGAATTGTGTGCCTTTCTTGTTGAATAGGGAAGATGAGATTATTTACGTGTGTTCGCTTCATGAATTCGTTTAGTTGGCGTGTTTTTGGTTATGTATTGAGATTAGAGAAAATACTTGATAGTGAAGTTTCTAGACTAATATGATTGGAGTGGTTATGGTTAAAAATTGGAATGTGGGTGTTCACTGCAACGCAAGGGGTGGAAATGCAAATGGTTTGTGAGTATGTGTCTTTTGATTCAAATTGTGAAATGAGGTTGTTGTTCATACCTTGGTTGTATGCTATTATCGTCGAATATGGGTGTTTATGGAGTTGGCATCTTGGAGTGTTCAAAATGTCATACTAGCTTCTTTTCTTTCTTATGGACCTTTCAAATTTTGTGGCTGAGTTGGTATAGTGGATTGTTTGGAACGTTTGTACTTGTCTTCTTTCTTTCTTATAGCCTTTCTGTGTTGTGGGTTATTATCCCATTTTCAATGTGATAATTTGTTTGGTATGGAGACATGTTGATACTTGGGGTGCGACAAATATTGTTGGAAGGATATGTTGGTGTTTCACTAGTGGAAAGAAAAAGAAAAAGAAATGAATAATGTAAAATAGAGGGATACGATGGGGGACGCGATAGGTCCATATCGAAATACTTATTGTAATAGTGTTGTGGTTACTGTTGTGGGTTGGTGGCGAAATAATAGTGATTGTCGTTGAGAAACGTTAATGTTGATGTAACTACTTAGTGGAAAGAGGGATTTGTGATTTGTGAAATTGTGGTGAGCGAGACTGTTGGGAGTTAGTTGAGCGAGTAAATTTGACTCTTGAGTAATGAGGTAGTAGAAGTCTTAAAACATAATTAGGAATGTGATTAACTTTTTTTTAGATTGGATAGAGTATTAGATGTTTGTTGGTGCAACCGTTGCACATATTTCGTGGGTGCTTGGGTGATGAGATGTTATTAGGTTATGATGTTGTAGAATCAGAGGAATGATTAGTATTAATCGTCATGTTAGAAGTGTGATTTAAGATAATGAATATGAGAAATGCTCAAATTGATTAGACTAACGGAATGAGAGTACTGGAGAGTGGTAAGGTGAATAGACATCGTGTGAGGTCTTGCGAGAGTGATGTGAACTTGATCACTATTGGGCTTCTAAGAGCCATGAGTCATGAAGAGATGGGTATGGTGTAAGCTATTAATTTGTACAGTTGAAAAAAAAAAAATTCATGTATGAAATGTGTTGTTATTTCGTTTAAACTTACGTGATTAACGTGTTGTGTAGTCTTAGTATGTGGAATTTGCTCTTAGAACGCAGTGTAGGATGGACACTTATGTGTGCGTGGGTACTTGCAATGAGGAGTTAATCTTTAGTTGGAATCTAGCGTATGTCCTTTCTTTCAGTATCAATATTGAGATATACAGTTTGAAGAAGGTAGAACTTGACTTCAAAAATTGTTTACTTACCACTCTTTTGTATGACCTAAATAGAAAATTAGATGCAAGAGGATTTCGAGGTATGTCAACCCCGCTAGTTTGAAGTGGTTAATGGCTTGTGATAGGGAGAATAGTGAAATGGAGAGTTCACCCGAATGGTTTCAAGGTTGTGTTATGTAGGACGGACGCATTTCTATACAAAAAAAAAGAAGAGAGGATCTGGGCATCCGGAAGAGAAACCGGTAGTGACTCTAAGTGAACTGAAGGGAATGTGGAGTGGTATTGGAATTTTGGTTTTGTTCGAATGTTAGATGGACGAAAAGACGTCCAAAAAAAAAATTTGTGCAGAAATTCGACAGAGTAGTTTTATGGGTAAACAGATGTGTGAGTTGGAGGTAATAGCCAGCGGGTTTGTGTTACGTGTTTCGCCGTAACAAGGGAAGTTAGTAGTGCCTTTATGAGAGGGAAGTGAGTGCCAAGATGCACGGGGTTATTTGGAATTGTTAAGGAAGTGGTGTTGCTGTCAATCATTAGCAGAATCAATAGAATTGATTAGGTCGTGAGACGTGTCTATTTTTTTAAAATTTTTTTTTTTGGAGTCGAAAAAAATATCAATGATTTTGGAATGTGAGGAGTTTAGCTATAGTGAGTGGGTGTTTATAGTTGAGCAGAGGGTGATGAGTCATTATGTAGTCTAATAATTGGGTTCTAGGCTTTTTAGTTTTATTCTAGTGGAGATTATTTGAGTTCTCTAAATTGATTCATTAGTTGACGTTGATTGGGGAAAATGAGAATTGGAGTTTATTAAGTGGTTCAAAAAAAAATTCTAGAGGCACTTAGTGAAATAAGTTAAGTTTGGAGAAACGTGGGGATACCATTTGTTGGATTTCGGTGTGGATGCCATGTAACTGTAAGAGTACTAGGAATCTTGTACGAGTATTAGAACTTGAGTGTCTGTGAAGGTTGAAAATTTAATAGGAATGATTAGAGGTTGGTGTAGTTTTTGAGGGGAAACCGATATGCATTCTAGACACGCGGGACTGAGTGTTGAGGGGTAAGACCATACTGCTAGTGAGGGTTTCGTGGAGCAATCAGAGTAAGGAAAAGTCTATGTGATAAAGGGAAGACGAATTTTGAGAGAAGTATCCGCAATTGTTTCCGAATTAACCAATGTGAGTTTAAGTTTCGACTTTATGAATGTCAATTCATTATTTAACAATATATGTTGTGACGTGAGCATGTTTATTTGATGTATAATCTTGATTGGCTTGAGTTGTAAATTTCGGGACGAAATTTCTTTAAGGAGGATAGATTGTAGAGACCCGAATAATTTTAATACTTGAAATATTGATTAAATGCCTAATTGAGAGATTATGGATTAATTGGTGAATGATGGAATTAAGGACCAAAGTGAAAGAATAGAAGTTTGAAGGGAGAATGTGTGATTTAATGATTTGTGAGTATAAATAGAGGATGTGAGTTGTAGGGGATAATTGTATCTCCCCTTTTCTCTCATTCTCATCCGGCCTCCCATCTCTCTCTCCACCGGCTCTCTTTCTCTCTCTTCTCCTCTCACTCAAAGCTCCACTCCTCCACCTAAAATCTTCAAGGAATAACCTCATTCAAGCCTTCCATTCGCGTTCATAAGCTCGGAAATCCTTGGGTGGAGTTCGAATCGACGTGTCGGAGTTCGTAAGGCTAGGGCTCACCCAATAATGCGTGGATCTCGGCCATTGTTTCGAGGTAGGAACTTCTTGACCTCTTTTATATGTTTCCTTGTTGATTTGGTGTAGAATCGAGTTGTTGATTGTTGGATTTTGGTTGTGATTCGCGTTTTGAAAATCTGCTGAAATCGCTACCCGAAGCCCTGTGGTATCGATACGGATTTTTTGGCGTATCGATACAGTAAGCTTATCTTTTGGACAGCCTGTTCCGTATCGATACGGATTTTTCCCGTATCGATACGAGGAGCTTATCTCCAGGTTTTGCTTTTGTTGATCCTTTGTTGATTGTTTAACATAAATTTGTCACGACCTGGATTTTTAACATAAATTAAATACCATATTTAAAATAAAAGAACTTCGCTTGCCATCGCATTCCCAAAATAGTATCCCACCTGTTTAAAAATACAGACCAAGTCCCCAAATCAAAAGAGAATACGACTTTGGCACCACGGCCCGAATTTGCTTAAGTATAGTTACAACATGTACGGAGAGTTACAAACTTTCTTGTCAAAAGAATTTCATGAAACATTAGTTACTAGGCCATCTTGACCCAAAAGTGAGACTAGTACAAGATGAGAAGGCAACTAAGTAAGAAGAGCTTCCAAAAATCTGTCCACAATCCAAGCATGCAACACATGATGCTACTGTCCGGTGTTCGAACCTGAAAAGAAAGATTTTGTTGAGCCACAAAGCCTAGTAGGAAAATCTTAACCAATATTATATGCAAACATGTCGATTTGTGCAACGGAAAGAAGGATATATCAGAAAGCAAAGCTCAGTACTCAGGATCAATCGATTTTCAGCCTAAACCTCGAGTCCGACCATGTACACTAGATGCATGACTCAACAATTCAAATATCTCAACTCAGCCCACCAATCCAAACTCCCACCATTGGTATTTCCACCCCTTGCGTTACCGTACACCACTACGAGGATTACCGTGTTACCACCCCTTGCGTCACAGTGAGATTTATCAAATAAGATCCATATTGCTAGAAAAATTATTTGCGTAAACACATGAATTTTGAACTTGAAATTGTCTTCTAAAAAATAAGTACTTATTTTGGAATGTGGAACGGGGCCGTGTGTTCCGTTTTCCCCCCTTAAAAAATAAGTACTTTTTTGTAATTTTTAAGCTTAAAAATAATAGGCTTACTAAAATCAAAAAATATACAATATGAATCTTATTTGAAAGATTTTGATAAAATTTATCAAATCCTGCAAAAAAAAGTTAAAAATTTACTTTCATAAGCCTATTACTCCCTTTGTCCGGATTTAATTGTCCCTAATTATATTCTAATCAGCTAAAAAACAGGTTATATCTTTGAATCCGTAATGAATTTCATATCGAATATGGATCTTGTTTGATAGATCTCGATTAGTTCTATAATACAATATTTTCGAAATCACGTAAAACGTTTTAAATTGGAAGATATAATCGATTGAAAAATGACACGAACTCCAAAAAAGAACTATTAAATCCGGACGGAGTGAGTATTTTCAAACTTGAAAATAAGTTCTTATTTTTTAAATACTTATTTGAGAATCTGGAACAGGTTATTGTGGAAAATGAATTAAAAAGAAGAAATTTATAGAAATGGTCCTCCTAGTTTCACCCGAGTCTCATTTTTGTCCTTCAAGTATCAATTACAACTCTTTTGACCTTCAAGTTTGGTTTTTGTACCAAATTAGTCCAATTGATAATGTTTGTCAGCCAAACCGGAGGGAATAAATCAGATTGAGGGCAGACGTTATCAATTTGACCAACTTGGTACGAACTGCAACATCCAAACTGCCATCAATCTGATTTTTTTCGTCCAGTTTGGCTGACAGAAATTATCAATTGGACCAATTTGGTACGAAAACTAAACTTGAAGGTTAAAAAAGTTATAATTGATACTTATAGGATGAAAATGAGACTCGGATAAAACTAGGAGGATCATTTATATAAAAAATTTCCCTTTAAAAAATTGAAATTCTGAATCCCAAACGAAAGAAAGAGAAAAGTCAGAAAACAGTTAGGCACGCCTTGCTACAAAACGCTGACCTTCTCCCCAATTTCCAATTCCAACTACTATTTTTCGTCAATTTTGGCGTGTGGAAAGCACAGATGTCATCGTTATATATATGTATGTATATACCTCAATAGTGAGTCAATATTATCGCCTCCATCCTTAACTTTCCCTTTGATCCTCTCTCTCTCTCTCTCTCTCAAGAAGATCTGCATTGTTTTCGCTTACCTAATCGCCATTCACGGGTTGTATTCACCCTCTGCAGCGAAATCCGAAGGTATGGTTTCATATTTCTTACTCAATGGAGTACGTGTTTATACAGATCTATGTATTTTGTTTGGGTTTTTTTTTTTTTTTTCCGTAGTTCGATTTGGTTCAATTTCGACGATTCTCACAGTTTGTATTCTGCTTGTTGGATTTCTAGCCCTATGTGCAATTGCTGTTTTGTTGATGATGTGTAGCCAAGTTGTATACAGGCTTATTTATTTGCTGGTTTTTATTTCTTCAAATTTATGGGTCTATCTCTTGAGTTGGTTGGGTTGTTGGACTTGTGCAATTGTTGTTGGCTTTCACATAATAGCTGTGATTTTCGATGGATGTATTAAACAGCATGTACGTATTTCCTACCAATTGTTAAAGAAAATAAAACAAACATTTGATGGTGTGCAAAGGATGTTGGAGTTTGAGATGTGGTCCTGAATGTTGTATTGGACGATCCCATTGTTGAATTGACCTTCGGAGTTCAAGCCATTGCTTGAATTGTTATCCTGATGTTCGGGGACGAGATGTCGCTGCTTAAACTGAAGAGTCTTTTTCTTTATAGTTGGTTTAGCTGGGAGTCTGTTTGATCAATTCCTTGTCATGTTAGATATTTTTGGCGTTTTTATCGCTTATAAAAAAAAAAAGTGTGTTTATGTCATGATTTTTAACCTCATTCATGTAGAGGTATAAATTCACTTAGTGGAGGATGTAAGGATTTTGGTGGAAATTGTTCAAGTTTCTTATGCCTTGTTTGGATGGTATTTTCAAAAAAAAATTCCAACTCAAAAAACACTCATTTCCCCTACTTACAATCATTACTCTCATTTCTCTCTCCCCTCTCCAATCATTATTCTCATTTCTCTATCTCTATCTCTCTCCACCCATTACCCCTATCTTCAATTATTATCCTAATTTCTCTCTCCACTGATTATCCAAAAACCAAACTCAAAAATTTTCAAAACATCATCCAAACAAGGCATTCGTAACTTGAAATATCAGTTGTATAAATATGTCAAACAGTAAGTTTTTATTCATTGACTTCATGGTTTACGGAAATAATTCAAAAAGCTAAGCTCAAGCTTAGATCAAAGCACCCTGATTGCATTTTTTCTCCTTTTTCACCGCCTCTTTAGGCAAGCAGAACCCAAAGGCCTTGGCTTGGCCCACGGATTTTTGTATTCATTATAGCTATCTAGCCAGTGAATGCTGAGTTCATCTACAGTTTGTTGATTAGGAATTTTGTCTCTGAAAGTGTAAAAAGAGTGTTTGTTTAAGATTTTGGTATTACTCGATTATATTTCGCATTTTTATGATACGACTTGAGGTCTTGAAAGGCTGTACTGAATTCTTCCAGTGGTGTCTCCAACTATTGACTTTCGAGTATTGTGTTAATTGGTTGATAGTTGATACAGATTCAGTTTTACCAAACAATCACTCTCTGCTGTCCCTAAACATGTCATTCTTTTTATTCAAATTCGTAATTGATTTTGGCCATACACGCACATGGCATCATTTGGCTGTACAATCTCATGCCGTCAAATTCCTGCAAATGCCATGGTTGATCTAGACTTAAAGTACACACTAAGCATTTCTATTCCTAGTATCGATGTTTAAAGATAAAGTCATTCCGTACATCCATGTTTAATGCTCATTTTTCTTTTACTTGCACAATGATTTTAAAAAATGTGAATGAAGGTTGTAATGCATCATGTTACATAGTGTACCTGTTGAGTGTGTTCCTATGCAAACATATGGTTGAAGGTGTCATATCGTTGATTGGACTTGTGACCGTATGGGGCTCTCATATTTGTAGCACTTTTAGTTCTTCATTGCATTCTCTTAGACCTTAGTGAAAGCTTTCTTCTATTAGCAAAACAAGTGAAATTTTGGCTTCACATTCGTTATTACTATGGTGATTGACAACGCATGAATACATTATTAACACTTCTTTCCTCTTTGAAGGTTATCCTGCTTGCACGAAATGGACTTTTTCTTCAGGGCTATGAATGAGCAGTCTCAACCTTCCCATGAGGACATTGTTAGGTGCCCATTTCTGAGGAACATTAATGAGCCTACCAATTTCTCCTTCTCCTCATCGATTGCTATCCCAATGCCTGTAAGTTAATAACTCGTTAATGTTTACACAGCATATTATGATCATTCACATATCATACTTTTTTTATCGGAAACTTTCTACCCACATGTGCATAGCACTAGCTTCATCTCCGGTGATGAATCATCTAAGTTTATTTGCTAAATCTGGTCTCTCTCCCATTAGCTCTGATGCATGTCGCATCTAAACTTTTGTTATCTTTCATACACAGATGCAAGGAGCTAAAGGTCCAATTTTTGAGGATGGTCCCAATTTCAAAATGGCATTCAGTCTTTTCCATGGGCAAAATGGTGTCGTCCCTCTCTCTGGAAGATCATTTGTGCATTCTGAGAAGTTAGAGTCTGAATGTGCACCCCCTCAGTTCAACCCTCTAGCAGCAAAGGCAGCTACGATTAGCCTCTCAGGTTTTGGACCATTCTTTGGTGGATTCTCTGGGAAATGGAGGAGGAATCAGAATAGAAAATCTAACTCATCAAATAAAGGAAATTCTTCCCAGGTATATGACTTAGCTGTTCAAGCAAGCATTTCTTATAATGCCTTGTTCTCTTAAAATTCCCCCTAGATTCCCCCTACTTCCAACATTTTTCTCTCTATCTCTCTCCACTTATTACCCCTACTATTTTTCAAAAAAAATTTCAAAACACAAACCAAACAAAGCTTAGTAACTTTAGTTGTTCCGCAGAAGTTCAAAGCAAGTCCCTAAACTGGGGATTATGATATGAAGAAAAGTGAAGTTCTATTTGGATGAGTAAACAATTCATATATATTGAAAAAAGTCAATGCACTTATACAAGAGGATATCCTAGGCAACTAAGAAAGAAAAGAAAACGAGTTCTATACAGTACAAACCGAGAGAGCTAAAAGCCTAAAACTCTACAATACTCTAAGGAGATGAGCAGTAAGGTGTCTCTATTACAACTTATGCGCTGATGGCAACACAAGCCATGCCTCCTAACCGAAAGAAGCTGCCTTTATAAGTATTATAAGAATACTCTGCTTATTTTATAATTGATTGAAATTTCCAAAGTATATTGAAGGATTGCGATTTTGTAACCTGCCTGTAGTTCATGACTCTGAAACTCCAGAGTAGAGAATCTAAGAAGATAGATACTCCAGAACATAAATTCAATTTGCTCGTCTCTTGACGTTTTTTTTTTATGTCTTTCAGGGAGGAGACCCGAAGCACGAATCAATGAGTGACGACTGGTTACAAAACGGCGACTGCCCAATCGCCAGGTCATACCGTGCAGTGAGCCATATCCTTCCAATCGTGGCAAAGGCTCTTAAGCCACCACCTGGCTTGAAACTCAAGTGCCCCCAAGCGATCATCGCAGCCAGGGCAGCTCTTTCACAGACTGCCTTTGCAAAGACCCTCCGACCGCAACCACTTCCTGCCAAGATCCTAGCAATCGGAGTATTGGGTATGGCGGCTAACATTCCTCTGGGAGTTTGGCGGGAACACACGGAGAAATTCTCACCATCATGGTTCGCTGCCGTCCACGCGGCGGTTCCCTTCATTGCAATGCTTAGAAAATCTGTTTTGATGCCGAAGACGGCCATGGCGTTTACCATTGCAGCTTCTGTGTTGGGTCAAGTTATTGGATCTAGGGCTGAGCGATATCGGTTGAAAGCGGTTGCTGAAAGAAAATTGGCTGTGGCAGAAAAATCTGTTATTTGTTCTAATAATCAGTTTGAACTTTTTGGGGCTAAATTGGCTCTGGCAGAAAATTCGATTAGTTCTGATAATCAGTTTCCGGTTCTTGGGGCTAAGGGTGGACATTGCGGCGAGATTGTCGAGTGGAACGCGGTTTCTCTGAAGGTTGCGGCACCTGCTTTGTCTACTGATGTTTGCTGCTAACCATTTTGTAGATGTCTTTGATGTTTGTACCACGTCGAATTCTGCAAAAACAATTGTTTGCGTTGTGTATTTCTTTGTTTCTTGTTGTTTCTTTTCTGTTTGTGTTTCCATTTCTCCATTCGGAAGACCTGGTATTGTGAATTGACTAATTGAGGAATAAAGCATGGAGGGATGAGGCTATTCTTTCAACGGTGGTTTGCATTTTGATAATATCTTGGCCATATATAAATGCCTAACTTGAGAAAGTTTAGAGGTGGAATTATTGGGATCACCACACGGGATAGCTGCTTACGTACTGGAAACTAGATAAAGCATGATGGTGCTGTGTGGATGGTGCCATGGTGTGCACCATTCGAGCCATCTGTTCCAATACAATTCAACGGTTCAAATCTTATCTCCGTGTTGCGCACCATTTAAGCCGTTCATTGCTGAGATGAAATTTGGACTATTTGATTGCCAAGCGGACGGCTTGGATGGTGCACAGCATGGTGCTGTGCACCACCCGCATAGCACCATCCCCCGGTTCGTTCATCGTGGGTGTCTTTGCTTATTCTGGGTCTTATGACCCCGTTCGTTTTGAAATTTTGAATTTGGATTTGTAGGTAATGAGTGTAAAGAGAAATAGAGTAACGATTGAAAATAAGGATAATAATTGGAGAGAGAAAAAATGAGAATAATGATTAGAAAGAAGTAGGATAATGATTATAATTCAAAATCCAAAAACCTTAAATGGAGTCATTTTGATTCTCAGACCTGTTTAGTTCAAATCTCTTTGGTGAGTACTTGGGCTGCCCCATGCTTGATAGAAGGCCCAAAAAATTAAATCTGTGATGGATAAAATCTACTCAAAACTTGCGAGAATTGTCACGCTTTCGATTTTCAACATAAATAAACAATCCATTTCAATAAAAGTTCCTCGCATATCATAAATAATACCCAAAAGAGTTTCCAAGTCAAAACATATACAATTTTGACACTCCGGCCCCAAATAAGCTTAAGTACAAGTACAACAAGTTCTTTAGTTACAAACAATTTAGTCGAAAGGGAATTTAAGAATAATTAGTTACAAACTTATCTTTATCTAAAAGAAGTCAATACAAAGATGATTTGAGTAAATAAACAATACTCCATTAGCTTCCAAAAATCTTCCACATCCTAGCACACGATGCATGCAAGCTATTGTCCAGCATTTGAACATGAAAAGAATGATATGTTGAGCTACACTAGCCCAGTAAGAAAATCTTTACCAGTTCTATGTGAAAATATGGTGACAAATACAAAAGAAAGAAGGCAAGAGATATAGCTCGATCGATGGATAGCAATCAACTCATAAGTATGCCAACATTCACGAGGATAGTTCTAAGACATGTCATTATCACATTTAGCCACTTAGTTCACAAGACTCAATCAACTCTAGCAATTTTGACATGACTCACTATTTCCCAATCTCCATTGTCTGTATTCCCACCCTTGCGTTACAGAATAACACCTCGAGGGTTACCGTATTGTCACCCCTGCGTTACAGAGAGCCCTAACAACTTGAATCACCGTATTACCACCCCTTGCGTTACGAGACTCCCTATCCCAACTTCCGACACAAACAACTACTTTCTTATTCAATATGCAAGTTAAGACTTCCCCATGATCACGTTCATACATGAGACATCATACAATATGCCAACATTACCACAAATGCGCCATAAACATTCACAAGTAACCAACAATCAATAAAATGCATTTAAACGAAGTTTTAACCAAGTAATTCCCTATTCGTTCCTCACTAACGGAAGGCCAACGGACCAAGGATAACATCAATTTATCGTAGGAAGTCAATTGAACATGTTTGAGATAGGTTAGGAAGTGTCCAAAAGGGTTTAGAAGCAATCGGGGGTCAAACGATCGAAGAAAAGCAAAACAGCACGAAGCTGTCCAGAGGGGAGGGGGATCGATCCCTGCAGTCACTGGATCAAGGGAAAACAAAGGGGGATCGATCCCTACGCAATTTCGGACGATTTCTGCAGATTTTTTACAGCTTTCAAGAGAGCAAAGGAAGACGATCAAGGTTCGATTTCCACACCAAATCAACATATAGACACATAAAAGAGGTAAAGAAGTCCCTACCTCGCAACGATAACCAAGATTCAAGCGATTTGAACAAGCCCTAGCCTCCACAAACTTCAAAGTTTCACTCCAAACTTGACCCAAGGAATTTCGAGCTCAAGAACACGATTGGAAGGCCGAAGGGAGGTTAATCTCTGAGGTTTTTGTGAGATGAAGTGGAGTTTTGAGTGAGAGGAGAAGAGAGAGAGAGAGAGAGAGAGAGAGAGAGAGAGAGAGAGAATCGGCTAGAGAGAGATATGGAGATGAAAAATGATCTCCTACAACACACACCCACTATATATACCCCTATATCTTTATATCACACTCCCTTAAGTTTCCATTCCATCACTTCAATCCTCAATCTAATTTACCACCAAATAAATCATATTTTCTCAATTAGACATTTAATAGACATTTCAAGAATTAAAGAAAATATACGAGTCTCTATAGGAATTACCCTTTAATCGGTTAACTGTACCATTTCAGCATGTCATGCAGTAATATTCTTCACAAAAAATCCGAGGAACCGTGAAACCGGTCTGAACCGAATTGATCTGTACCTTTTGGATTTTGCCTGTGGATTAATGGTCCGAAAACAGATTCAAAAATTAAAAAACCATGGGATACCGATTAGGATTGGATTTTCATTTGAAAACCGTGGATTATCTGAACTGAACCATGAGATATTTAAAAAAAATAAAAAATTATAATATATATGTAATATATAGTAAATAATTATAATATATATGTAATAACCGTGAGACTTTTGGTCCAGACACGGATTTCATTTTCAAAAAACCGTGACTCACAGATTAGAATTGGATTCATAGAAATCCAATCCAATCCGATCCGGACCGTGCACAACCCTATAGAATATTATGCTTCCTTCAGGGGGTCCGAGTATCTCCAATGGACCCTATAAGACACTCATTAGTGTGAATGACTAAACTTTTAGTTAGTGAGTGTTCAAAAATTAGCTCTAATGGACTAATTAAATTGACCCATAATCCTATAGATCAATAGCTCACCCTCTAAATTTGGCCACCTATATATGTAGTCAATAAGTTTTGTGGGCCCATTTCTTAAGGCCCCGTTCTCTTGAACTTAACTTAAATATGGTAATTTTGTCCTTATTTGAATTTTTTTCGCATTTGTTAGTTTTGCACCGAATTTTTGTGGGTTATTGATATTCATCTCAGACATTTTGTTTAAAAAACCCAAACAATTTTAAGTTTCAATCCTACATCCCTTTATTTTATAAAACAAAGCGCGATTAGTTTTTGTATTTTTTAAAACCATCTCAACTATCGTATTGGATGAGGGACTTTGATCACGGGCGTCGGTTTCAAAGTGAGGAACAAAAGAGAAGTAGGGACAGAAATAAAGAGATGAAGTGTGAAGAAGAGTAGGTCATCCCTTGAGAATAAACGACCTTCTTGAGTTGTCATCAAAATAAAAAGACGACCCTTTTCTCCTTTAGGCCTCGATTGGATGCTGTATATGGCAGGGGTATTACCTCATCCGCCCGGATGAGGGGATGAGGTGTGATTCGGTGACATAATAAGAGAGCATAAGAGCAAGTTTACTCGTTAGCGTCAAAACAATTTTGTCAAATTATCTTTTAGCTTGCAATAGTGTTAAAACATTGAAGACAATAATAACATTATTGCACTGATTTGGTTCTATTTTGACACAATATCAAATCAAGATCATTGAACTAATCTCATCTCATCTTCAATGCAAATCAAATGTGTTACGCCCCAAAATTAATTATACATAGTTAAACAACATTCCATTTTAATACGGAGAAAACCACATGTGCACTCAAAACACACCAAATATATACGGTCTAACGTAGGCAAAATTCCGTAAAGGGACTCTTAATCCTCTCCCAAATGAGTTCCTCTCCTTCTGAAAAATTAAAGACCTAGCTAAGGGACCTCTCTTTAAGCCTCCCTATCTCCAATCCCACTCTTTACTTTACCTAGCAAAAAGTACAAAAAAAAAAAAAGGTAAAAATTTATTTTGCCTATTTACTTTTCCATCTGTGTATCCCAACCCTACTCTCTATCCAAATAAATATTTATTATTTTTTGATCATCTCCCATAGAATTGAGTAGCAAAAATGGAAATATAATGAGAGAAAGAAAGAAGAGAGTCTCCTTCTCTAGCTACTAGTAGCTAATGGAAATTATAAAAGGCAAAGAGGCTAATGAAGTAAATAGCCCATTGGATCACTTAAAAATCAATTTTGAGTAGCTACTATAGCCAAGAGGTCTCAAGTAGAGAGTCGGTTGGAGATGCTCAATTCTTTTATTTTCATTTTAGGCTCACGAGGAACCCCCCTTTACCAGACTCCTCTTTCCTTTTGTCATTTGATGAATAAGATGGGTTGATGACTTTTCCGCTAACTACGTGTCGAGTTCGAGTCGTGTTATCGTGTCGTGTCATAAATTCCCACCCCCAGTCACGGGAAGGGGGAACTCTCAGAGCTGCTCCCGTCCCCGTCCCCCTGCCGCCACGACCTGTTGCTCTTGAAAGCCTAGGCACAAGGGGGGAGAGAGAGAGAGAGAGAGAGATTATACTTGGATTCTCAGAATAACACCAAAGGAGTCCATACACAATTTTTATTAGGAAAGAAATACTCCGTAGTAGTATGCATTGAGCACAAGTAGGTGTTTGAAATGTCTGGTGCCCGATCTTAGTAAAATGGCACCTAAATGATAAAGGAAAATCGGGATGCTGCAAACCGGAGTGCGCGAATTTATGCATGATAAACTAGTGCAGTGACCAGCGATGAATGGAAGAAGATATATTAGTACATAGAAAGACGCAAGATTGTCTGCAGTAGTACCTTTTGCAATTGTGATGCGTAGAACTTGGGGATTTTGACACTTTTGCAAACCGATCCGAGACTCGTTCATTCAATGTTATTTTTCGTTTGCAATTGGTTAGAAGAAAACACACACCAAATCACACATAACTTCAACAGTTTCTTGACTACTTTGTGTATCCATAGCATTGCTGGAGAAACAGCGAGAATATACAAAATTGGGAAGCTTCGAGCACAAAAATAACACCACAAAATACATCAACTCTACGCAATGCCAAAACCACAAGGATGGGGGCTAAGCTTCAAATCTTACAAACCTGGCATTATGTTAGAACTAATGTTCCACATGAATTCGACTGGGTATAAGCATTCGAGTTTGAGTCGTCGTTTTGTACATGGACGATTACCTTTAACAGTAGCATCGGAATAGATACCATTATCAGTATTATAGCAGATGATTCAGCAGTTGCTCAAAGCCTCATACCATGCATGAAGGGAAAAACTAATTCAAACAATCAACCAATTATCTTGGCTTCTTTGTGATGTGTCAATCTGAATATAGCATCTCCTATAAGCGCCTGTCCTTTAAGAAGAAAAGAATCTCTAGTGAGTGGATCACTTGTTGTGCCACTTAGACCTTTACTCGAGCTATCTATTTCTCAATGAAGCATCTTAAATTCGAGCCTCGAACCAAAACACAACCCTTGACAGAACTCACACACAAGTATGAGCACTCGGCAACAAACACCAAAGAGAGATATCACAGAAAATACAGAATGCACAGGATTACTTTCTGTAGCTTTCATTTTCAAAAGAATTTCCATGAAATTTGTTTTCAAGAAATTTTTTGAAAACAAGGTGCTTTTGGCCTTTTTGTTCTGTAGCTTTGACCGGATATAAACACATGGACTATTATACAGAATTCCAGTAACCTTCAAGCCATCTCTTTTTTTCGAGCACATTTTTTTGTATATAGTAGAACAAAGCAAAAACTTTCAGCCCTCTTTTCAGTTTTCCTTAACTTTTGAGGAAAGCAAAATGTCTTAAAACTCTCAAAAACTTGCCCACTGATTCAAACTATTCGTCAAAAGAGTGTACCATAACAACGTGTTCACAAGGGGTTCTGTGAAGGCTCTTCAAAGTTACCAAACGAAAACCGCCACCTGAAGCCGGAACCGCCGGGCTGTTAGGCACGAGATCGAATTCCAGCCAAGGAAGGATACGACGGGGAAACGGCGAAACAGGCACAATTGGTGTCGGAAAAAAGGCTAGAAACGGCAGAACGAGGATCGGGAAGAGAAGTAGAAGATAGGAGAGGGGGAAAGAAAGGTTAGGGAGGCCCAGGGGGAGGAGGAAAGGAGGTCACCTCCCCCCCCAGGCTGTGGCAGAGCTGAAAAGTCTAGGGTTAGAGAGGGGGGAGGGGGAGGCGAGAGGTTTTCTGTGAACACAAATAACCAATTAAACATTAGCAAATATATATATATATATATAGAGAGAGAGAGAGAGAGAGAGAGAGAGAGAGAGAGAGAAGGTAAAGATAAGTAACACTGATATAATGACCGCAAATATATGAGATCAACAAACTAAAATTAAGAAAATAAACTATAACATGATTTAATTGCTCCAGCAATGTAACTGCACCACAATATCTTGACTGCACCTTGTGCTCTAAATTCTATCTTTGTGATAGGGTACAAGGCATCTTCAGGTATTCACCCCCAATAACAAAAATCATTCTACTGCTTTGACATCAAATAGACCTCCCAGCGGAACTAGAGCAGTACAAGAGATAATGAAGTGCATGCGATGGACAGAGAGATGGAAGCACTACTCGTTTTTCTGTATTCTAAGTTAATAGGTCTTAGATCCAAAAAGACAAAAACGAAAAGCCCCCTTCTCAAACTTGAGGTGGAGACATGTCCCCCAAACCTAAAATATGAATGATAATGCACTTACTTATAGGGTGAGTGTGCTGTTTCATTAGAGTGGTAAACCAATATTATGCTTATACTTTTTCCCGCAAGTGTTGAAATATTTGGAGCATTTGGAATGTTTGGTTGAGAAGATTGTGGATATGGATCAAGTTGCTTGAAAAGTTGCTAAACGTGTTTTTATTTCAAGAGCATGCCATAGCTCTTGTGGTTGGATTCGTTTTCTTCTTGATGTACACAAGAAGGGTATATAAATTGTCTGTTTGTTGTACAAGGTATATAAATTGTTGGAAGTTCCCTGATTCACAAGGTCACGGTACCGTTTGGTTGTGAGGGAAGCAACCCTATAGCTTTTTGAAAAGTTGTTTACCGTAAAGTTTTGGGAAAAAGTGTATGTTTCTTGCTATGTATGATTGGAAGCTCAACTCGATTTGCTCTTGTAAACTTGTTTTATGCTTTCCGCTTGAATGAAGTAATAACACTCACAAACCATATAAGTCTTGCGTTTATTTGGAGAAAGTGTGGATAGTAACAACATTAAGAAATAAACATCTAGCTCAATTGATTTCCCAAAGTTGAGATATGCAGATTGTATTGTGCTTAAGGAAAGGATGCTGAGGAGGATTCAATCCTGGTCAAATAAGCTGATGGCCTTTGGTGGGAGGGCTCAGTTGATTAGCTCTCTGCTGTTTAGCATCCAAGTCTATTGGGCTTCAATTTTCATTTTGCCTCAGAAACTTATAAAGGAGATTGAAGGGATGCTGAGTGCTTTCCTTTGGAAGGGTACAGATTTGAAAGCTACTGGGGCAAAGGTTTCATGGAGTTCAGTTTGTGTTCTTAAGAGTGGAGGTGGTTTGGGTTTCAAAAGGTTGAGGGAATGGTTGTGGAATAGGACTTCCATGATGAGACATTTGAGGGCCCTTCGTAAGAAAGAGGATATCCTTCGGGTTAAATGGGTTCACGCGTATGTAATTAAAGACCAATGCATGTAGATTATGAAAACCCCTACAGATTCTTCTTGGACAATGAAGAACCTGTTTAGTCTTAGAAAGGAAGGGCAACTTTTCATTTGGTTAGTAGTTGGCAATGGCCAGTCCACCTTCTTATGGCTGGACAATTGGCATAGTCTTGGGCCTCTTTACCTTAAGCTTGGGGATAGAGTGGTTTTCAATCTTGGCAGGTCTCTTGGAGCCAAGATCAGTTCTATAATTGAAAATGGCAGATGGAAGTGGCCTAGAGGTAGAAGTACAGTTATAGCTGAAATCATAGCCAATACTACTGTAATCTTTTGCCAAATGAAGCATGTGAGGATAGAGTTGTTTGGACTCTCTCTCTCCTTCCGGTAGCTTTACAGCTAAATCTTCTTGGTTGGCTCTCAGGTCAAGGGTTCCAGAGATGGACTGGTCTTCTGTTGTGTGTCATAGGAGGAACTAGATGGGCCTTTATTTTCTGGGTGGCCATTCTTGGTAGACTTGCTACCAAAGACAGACTCCTGGCTTGGGGGGTTACTTCTGATAACAGTTGTGTCTTGTGCCAACGGGGGATTGATTCTCATGAGCATCTCTTTTTTAGATGTGCGTACGCAAGTCAAGTTTGGAGGGATATCAAAGCTAAATGTGGCTACGTTCAAACATTCAGAGAGCTGGCCTCTGAGATAAGTTGGTGTATCTAGCATTGCAAGGGTGACTCTATGAGGAAATCTATGTTCAAACTCTGTTTAGCAGCAGCTGTGTACCACATATGGAGGGAGCAGAATGGGAGGGATTTTCAAAGGGTGTGCATAGACTCTGTAGGATTGGCAAGGAGAATTATGGAATTGGAAGAGGTTAAGGCTTGCAAATGCTCCTGGAGAAGGATGCCTAATCCAGCTGAAAATCAGAGATTATGCCTCGACTGGCGGATTCCTTTCCTTGTGCTCGAACGCTTATAGTGCTGGTAGTCTTATGATTGGCCTAGTTTGTAGTAGGGTTTTGATCTTGTTTGAGGTTCTGTTTTGTTTTCTTGGTCCTTTGCTCTGTTGTTTTTTCAGTTTAGTTAGTTAGCTGGTTGTCTGTATCCCAAGGCTATCCCATCGAGTTTGTTTTTTGTTGGGTTCCATATAAAGGAAATTGTTCCAGGGAAAAAAAAACATCTAGCTCAACCACACGATTAACGATCTCTGGACTACAACTACACTATGTTTAATGGCATTTGAAGACCACCTGCATTCTATGTTGCTGTATACGTACGATACATTGAAAAAGGAGACTAGCATAAATAAAACGGGTGGAGTGTTGCAGCAAAACTTGGCTCACAACTAGGATTACCAAAAGTAATCTTGCCATATGCCATTTGCCTAGCAAGTAATAAGTCAATAACGGCAGTCAAAAGATGGATAAAACTCATTGCTGAAAAATATACATTAACAAGTTAACACCTAAAACGCTAGGTAGAAAATGGCCAATGCTGGTACACCAGTCATCAGTGCATAAATACAACAACATTACCTACTATTACAACAACAAGAGTCTTCCTTCACTAAGCAGCCTTAACTTTTCAGTATTGGCAAACTGCTCAAAAATTCATCAAGGCCTTCAAAAAACCCAATCCCTTCCATTCCTTCCTCCTCGCCATTACCTGCCCCATTCCCTCTAATCATTCCCATAGCGTTCCCTCTCCCCATTCCCGGAGCATTCAATCTGCTCATCCCGGGAGCAGGCTCTTCTACCTCATTACTAAACTCCACATTCAAGTCCAACCTACTCCATTGTTTTGCAAACTTCCCTGTTTGCTTCTTTGCACTATTTCCAGCCACTTTCCTACTATTTTCAGCATTTGACACATTTGGCGCCCCCATAACCCCTGGCATCAAAGATCCACCTTGTAAACCATCACCAACTCCTTTAAGTTTCTTTGCCTTCTCCAAAACTGGTTTCTTAACACTTTTATTACCTGTTAAATCCTTGCCCTTGGTACCTTTCGCTTTCTTCTTCTGTCTATTATTACCCCAATCATCGTCCGATTCCTCCTCTGGTTCGGATACCTCCACATACACATCATCATCATTAACGTAAATCCTGGGCGCCGAGCTCTTGTGAGCATTCACATTCATCTGACCCGCACCAACATTCACACCATCCTCCACCACATTACTCCTCCTATCTTCCCCAAATTGAGGACCACCACCAAACATGGGAGAAAAAGGGGACCAACTCGAACCCCCACCGCCACCACCCTTATTCTTGTCCAACTTCGAAATCGAAACACCCAACGGATGAAACCCCCAACAACAGAAGTAGCTCTCTTTCCCCTCAATAATCGGTGGCGGCGCCATTATCTTCGTCCCGTGAAACGCCCTACGGCAATTCTGACACCGGAGAGAACAATCGACGTAAACCCCCGGGTACTCGTACATGTTATAACAATAAGGACAAGCCGTCCAGAAATTGTAATTCACATCATGACTCTCACTACGGTTGTCACCAGCGTTATCACTAGGGTTATCACTAGGGTTTCCTATTTCCTCTGCAACAGTCCTAGCCCTAGTTTTACTAGAATTGCTGTTTCTGGAGCTTCTTCTTACAGCAGCATCATCTTGCTGCTGGCTGTGTGGGTGTTCATTAGTAGAGTAATTACTATTATTATTGTTGTTGTCGTCGTTGTTGTTATCGAGAACGATGTCGTTATCGTAGAGGGCTTTACGGGTAGGGTTAGAGAGGACTGACCAGGCGTCGGAGACGAGCTTCATGGCGTGATCGGCGAAGGGGAGGCGGTTGCGCTGGGGGTTGAGGAGGAGGGCGAGGCGGCGGTAGTGGGAGGCGACGAGGTCGGGGTCGGCGGTGTGGCGGCCGGCGAGCTGGAGGATGGAGTACCAGTCGAGTTGCTGGTCGTGGTTGAGCCGCTTCTCGCCGGCGATGAGGGTGTCGGCTACGGCGAGGATCTGGTCGGCGGAGTCGAGGCGGGTCGGGTCGGAGTCGCGGGCGCGGATCGCGAAGGTCTTGCTGCCGACGAGGTCGCGGCCGGCGAGGAGCTTCTCGGCGATGAGGAGCCAGCGGTCCGCCTCGGCTCTGTTGCCGCTGCTGCTGTGGGGTTCCATTTTTCTCTCTTCTTTACGGGTGTGTGTGTGTGTGTGTGTGTGTGTTGCTGAATCTAGACTAGGAGTGAAGAAGGTCAGCCACGAAGAGAGAGAGAGAGATAGGGTAGAGTGCGTGATTTTTTACTGGGCGAAAAAAGGACAGTGGTTTCAGGGGAAAACAAATGGAGTCCGACACTTGTTTGTCTTTGTTTGGAACCTAGTGATTGGATCGAATATCTATAAGTATCGGATTGAGCTGAATTTTTGCGAGGACCCTTGAAAAAATATTTTACATTTAATGATCTTCTCGGATTATTTGTGTGAAACCCGTAGTGGGCCCCACAAAAAATCTATGTACAAAATTTGTACCAAAAATCTGTACCCATAGACTTTCTGATATAATATGAACCTTGCTACTGGCACAGCAGATCTATGCACAGATTGTGCACAGATCACATTGTGGGGCCCACATACAAATAATCCGATCCGTTAATTATGTTTAAATCATTTTTTCAAGGGCCTCCGCGAAAAATTAGCTCAATCTGTTACCTATAAGTGCTTGATCTAATCATCTAACTTTTCATACAAGTTTTTAGAGAATGAAAAGTTAGATGATTAGATCAAATACTTATAAGTATCAGATTGAGCTAATTTTTCGCGAAGACCCTTGAAAAAATGTTTTAAACATAATTAACGGATCGAATTATTTGTATGGGACCCTTAGTGGGCCCCACAACGAGATCTGTGCACAGATCTGCTGTGCCAGTAGACTTTCTGTGTGTATATATATATATATTCCATGTTTGGTTTTTAGAGAAAATTGGGAAGATAGTACTAACAAATAAAAAATCAAATACACTAAATATTCATCCACATTTTTGTCAAAATTTTCTCTTCTTTTCATTTATTTTCCTTTACTTTATTTTCTCCAAATTCCAAAACAGGCCGTTAGTATCTTTAAATTGAAATTGAATTTTTTTCGTTTGATTTTTGGCTAAGCATTGATATTTTCTATTGAATTCTTGCTAGTTAATGATAATTTTTTTTATTGATTTTATATTATTTTTCTAATTTTTTAAACTTGTGTCAAAGTTGTTTACGTTTTCAATTCAACTTGATGAAAGAAATCAACAAAAATAACCAATATGATCTAAAGTTAGAGAAAACTTCAATTAAGAAAGTTAACATAGACTGGTGTTTTTATTTTTCAAAGTTTTTTATTTAAATTAAAAGAACCCATTGAATTTGTTGGAATTTGGGCAGGTCCGAAGAAAAATCAAATGTTTTTACCAAAATATAAACAAAAAATCAAGCTTCTATCTCTAACTTTGGAACTTACTCTCTCACCTTCCATAAAGCTCTTACAAAATAATTTAATTACATCTCTCATTCAAATTAATATTTATGTACTTTACACTATGTTTGAAGTTTTTGAAGAGAGAAGAAAAGAGAAAAGAAAATTTATTAAACTGTAAAGCCTTTAAGAATTTATTTGTGCTTTACTTTTTTATGAATTCACTCAAAAACTTGAATTTTATATACTTAAAAAATTAAAAACAGTATAATGTGTAATTTTACAATTTAAATATAAGTTTCAAAATGTATAAGAAAGTGGATTGCAAAATTTAGTTTGTAAGATTTCATCATTCACAATCTTTTATTGTGTTCATTTCTCTTCTCTTTTTGTTAACCAGACAATACAAGGGAAACTCATTCTTTTTAACGTGTTTAGTACTTGTATTTGATTTTTTTTGTTTTATTTTTCAAACTAAACAATCAACAATAATTCTATGGACCCTGAAGAGTTTTTCGAAAATGTCATTGAAAGTGAAATTAATGATTGAGATTCACTTTGATTTGTGGTACTCGAACATCCAAGTCACTTTGAACCACGCATTGTTCCATCAAGTTTTTCGGGGTTTTTTTTCTTATTTTGTCCTTGTTAAAAAATCGCATTTGTTAGTTTTGCAAGTAACTTTCGTGAATTATTGACTCTTCTCATCAAGAGAAATCGAAAAAGTAAAAAAATGACTTCTACCCACACACTTTTGAAAATATCCAAGATAAAGCCCAAAAATCTCAACAAAAAAAAAAAAGAGAAGACTTTTGGGACCTTTTTCTTGGATATTTCCGAGATTATTTGGGAAATTCATTTATCGAGATGAATCAATAATATATAAAAGTTAGGTGTAAAACTAACAAACGCTAAAAAAATTGAATAAGGTTAAAATAAGAAGAAGCTCCAAAAAAAAAACTTAATGGAACGAGACCTGATTTCTCTTTCGGAACATTTTCGGGAAAACTTTTGTGAGTTCCTATCATTATTCAACAATCAAAAGAGGATTATTTTAAGGGAAGTGATTTCGGCCCTCCCCAAATTGATAACAACGCTCTCATTCCAAAATAATTCCATATAGGGAATTTATTTTTATCATTTATAGGGATTGATTTGGGAGTGCCAAAATTCTCTATTTTTAATTTTCTCTCCGCCGTCTTTGTCTTTGAAAGGAAAAGAAAATGGCGTGGTTGAATTCTACTCTTGTATGTTCCACATAATCTTTGTTGTCTTTGGGGGAGAGAGAGAGAGAGAGAGAGAGAGAGAGCGATCTAGGAAGGAAGGGAGGGAGAGTCCGAGATGGGCGACGAGAAGGTGAAGAACGAGGCTCTGGAGATTATGGGTTTGTTTCAAGTGTTGCCTCGTTTGGTCGTCTTCGATCTCGACTACACCCTCTGGCCTTTCTACTGGTAATAACATCAATTACTGCTTACAATCACTTCATCGATTCAATTTCACTTCTCAGCTCCATGGAATTTACCACTTGTCTCTTCTATTGCCATTCACCCATCTTCTTCCCCGTCTTCAATTCCTTGCTTCGGTTTGTTCCGGTTTTTGTTTCATTCTAGGGTTTGTTTTCAGCAGTACTTGATTATTTGTTTTTCCTTGGAATGGAACGAGAATGTTCATGACAAAGGAATTTAGACACAGAAAAATAAGCAATTGGAAATAGTGAATTGTTGAAGAAGAATAGTTCCTAGAGCATTAGAACAAACTATGCATTGGAAAACGTTTTTTTGGCCGCTATGCCTGTTGTTATGATTGCTGTCTGGAATCGTTCCATTAAAATCACAATCGACTATGAAATTTAATCGACGTGGATCATACTCGTGGCCCGTTGTCGATCCGCACGTGAGGTATTGTGGCCTCTAGGTTTTGTGTACGTTATGATTTTCCCAGCTCATGTTCTGCAGAATCTGCACTCTCGCTTGTGGACGTAGTCTTTAAGACAGACTGCGTAAATGCTAGTGTATTTGGGAGACTGTTCTGGTTTTTGTATTTTTTTTCTTTGTGACCCTGTCATGTGGATTCATTATGTTATTTATGTTGAATTTTTCTATGCAATTTGAGTTTCATGGATCAAACTAATTGGTGGGTCTCTTGGTTACTCAAAAGAAAAAAAAGGTTTGAGAATCTAATCTAACTTCAGACCCATAGTTACGCTTTTTGTTGGGATGCACGCTGGAACCTACCTCAAGTAGCATTGCCCAACAACAATTAACTGCCATTGTAATAGTGAATTTGAAAGTTGATGCCTTTCTTATTTGGGGTTGGGCATATGAAGGTTACTCGGATTGAGACCAAGCTGCTAGAAAATAGTAATAAAACCTTATTCGATCATGTGCTCCAAAAAAAAATTCCGTTTGCATCGACATCATACCAGAATAATAGTCGGATGATGGATTTGATCTTTTTTTTCCCTGATCAAGGTGTGGGGATTCCAAAGCAATGAAAGCATTTGCTCCGAAAAACATAGTACCTGCCTCTGTCGAAGGATGCACAAAATCTAAAGCTATTTTAGTAAACCATAAAGGAAGGTTGGGGTTTGTCATACCTTCTATTTCTGCAACATGAAGCATGCATATGCACAATATTGCTTGCTTAAAGTAATGCTTGAAATTTGTCATTTTCCCAACATTATTCTACAGATGTGGTCACGATTATTTGACTAGATTAACACGGGGTTTTATTTACCCAAAAGCTTGACCCTTTAAGTGGGTTCGCTTTACAGTTTACCCAAAAGTACTTACCCTTACTGCCTGGTCATTGGCATTTTTAACCACTTCTAATTGGAGAAAAGGGGAAAACTATAATCATCAAAGGCCTTTTAAAGGAGTATTGTAGAAGCATGACTCTGATATGGTAAGGATATTATGGAGTAACTATTCTAGCTTGGTTGGTTATTTTACACATCACGACCAATGAATGAAAACGTTTCCACCTTTCATTTTCAGCCGTGTTGTGCCTACTACGTTTCTCCGGCCAATGTCTAGAAATATTTCGTGTTACTGCAGTTGCCTGCTTATTTGTAAGCAAATGGCATCTATCACATAAAAGGGTGTTATAGCACATCTTTTCAATGTTAAGGATCTTAAGTAATAAATAAATACTTAAGCTTATTTTGTTATATCACACCACTAACAATATGGGGGTAAGTTTCACATTTCATTTTCAGTTACGTTAAGCTTATTACGTTTCTCTAGTCAATGTCCAGACTCCAGAATATTGAATTTCTAATGCAAGATTGCAAGTTCTGCTTATTTGTTAGTGAATGCCGCTCGAAGCGTGAAATGCCATCACTGTACCCCCATGCGAAAGGCATCTTATATGCACTGAAGGACAAGGGAATTGATGTTGCTATTGCATCTAGATCACCAACTGTGGATATAGCAAAGGCCTTTCTCGACAAATTGGACATAAGATCGATGTTTGTGGCCCAGGTGAATCATTGCAAATGTTCCGGTTTTTGTTTGATCGATCTTTTAATACTGAAACTGCCCGACTAAGTAAATTTCAGGAGAACAATGTTTCGGGTGGATGATGGTTGCTGGAAAGTTCATCAGCTACAAGTAGATCATCATAAATGACTTATTGGTGTTTGTTATGCATGATACACAGGAGATCTTTTCCAGTTGGACACACAAGACAGAGCACTTCCAAAGAATTAATAGGAGGACTGGGGTTCCATATAACTCAATGCTCTTTTTTGATGACGAGGACCGCAACATTGAAGCGGTAAACCTTTGCACACGCATCACTTGAGAATATCTTCAACCTGATAATTGCTTCGACTTGACAGGACTTTTTGTGGTGTGAAACCTTATAGTCTGACGGCTATTGCGCAGGTATCGAAAATGGGCGTGACCAGCATCTTGGTCGGAAATGGGGTAAATCTTGGGGCTTTCAGACAAGGGCTTATGGAATTTTCTCAGAGTTCAGGTCCATCGAATAGGAGCACACAAAAATGAGAACATGCATTTATATGTTCTTCAGAACTACAATTCGTGACATTGAAATTGTTCTGTATCGGCAGGGATACTTATTTCTAATGCTCCTTAATTATGTAATACTCCTACAAGATTATTGTATCAATACAGAGGAATCGATCGGAAGGTTTCTATTGACATTTCCTCCCAGAATGATGCCAAAGAGTCTGGATTACATATTGGAAAATTAGAGATTCTCAAAAAATTGCATTGTTGGGACTAGGGAGAATGAGTCACAGAAAAAAGATTGTAATCTTTTCCTCCAACGACACAACGTTCTGTTCGTGGCAAGTGGCAACTAAATTGCTGAAAGGAGCAAAGTTGATTTGTTTTTTTTGAACGGCGCAAAGTTGATTTGTTTGTCAATAGCTGTGGCCAAAATCAAGGAGGTGGATTCTCTGCAGTTGGACTGCAAAGAGTCCATGCAGTCTAATCTCAGCCGTTCATCTTTGCATCTAACGGTCTAAATTTTTTAGGGGAAAAGTTTTTTTTAAATCTCGACTGTTAAAAACACAATCCGATGGTTCACAATCTTCCAATTGCACCTCTGCAGTCCATATGTCCACGTATGGACTGCAGGCAAGCCTAATCATGTCCACTATGATGAGGAATCTGGGGGGCTGTTGTGCCCCTAAGGTACCCTCCAATTGGACTTCGTTCAGAGTCTGACAAGGCGACTTGTCGATCCAAACTGTTCTTTAAAACTCAACGTGAAAAATAGACCTTGGAGAAATCGAGTCGATTGGACATCGGTAGCCAAGTGATTGAATCAAATTGTTGGGCGTGTTGTTGAACATATTTGTCGATCATTTTTCAAGCGAAATGTTGATTCGCTTATTGGGTTATTGATGTCCGATAAATGTGATTTTTTGTTAAGTGATTTTATGCACCGAAATCCTATAAGTGATTATTCGGATCACTTTTTTGGTCTCTATGGCAGGCACAACATTGCATGTTTTCGTATGATGATGAAAATAACTTAACTAACTGAAAAAAGTTAGGAAAATGATTTTGGCACTATATTTTTTAATGATGGCACTTCAAAACTTATCTTTTAGTATAAAAATTATACTGTAAATAGTAAGACATACTAAAAGACGAATTTTAGAGCGTCAAAATCTTTTTTCAAAATTTATTGCTAACTTAAAAAGTTCTTTAAAGCTAAAGTTACTGATGGTAGTTATCACGACAAACACTTCTCCGTCACACTCAAGTGCGACATACATTACTCACATTTATCGTAGAATCTATACGCATTTATCAATAGCTATCTATCTATCTATCAATATCCTATAAGAATGTAGTCCACCTTCCAAACCCTCCAAACCTCCAATCCTAATTTCCTAGATTTTCCATTTTTTAAAAAAAATAAAAAAACCCACGTTCACCACTTTTCCCATTCACCCCTCCCTCCTTTCCTCCTAAAACACCTACCCGTTACAAAAAAAAAAAACTCCCACGTTCACACCTCCCTCCTTTCCTCCTAAAACACCTGCCCACTAAAAAAAACCCCACGTTCACCACTTTTCTCTTCTTCTACTACTAGCATTCAACCCGTTCTATGCACGGGCAAAACTAACCCGTTTTATCGTTGTGCCCGTTCGATACACAGAACAATTAATAAAAGTAGATTCGAACGGGCACAACGCTAGAACGGGTTAGTTTTGCCCGTGCATAGAAATAGTTGAACGCTAGTTTATTAAAAAAACATAATGGTAGCATGTGAATATTAAACACAATTACTGGTATTCAAACTATACGGTGACAATTAAAGAAACAACTCTTGAATTTAACCAAGTAAGTTGATTTCCTCTTTGCTGAGTTCGACGGGACCCCAACTCCATTTTCCGCCATTCTGTTAAAAAAAAAAAAAAACCAATGTCATTTTTTTATACCCCGTATACAAATGTAGTGTTGTTTGAGAAGTCTCCAAATGACTATTTTTAATTTTTCAGAATTGTGGAATTTTCTTAATTGAACGAACATGTTGAAAACCAACTGCAAAACACGTGCTTTAATTTCCACCCCCACCCCGATGGCCTGCACCCTCTCCCCCGAGTCCCCACTCCATAACTGAACACTTGAATATGTCAACTCATTTAAAGTTGTTTGTCTTTGTTTGTAATTTATGCTTTCCGTGTTTAGTTTATGTTTTAATCTCCTCTCAATATTTATGTTCTCATTTGTTTTCTTAATTAATCTGATGCACACAGAGATATAAAATGGTTCAAGCTCTTTCCTGCCTCAATAACCCTAGGTTGCCACAACGTAGCTTACAGCATTTTCCTTGGGTACTAGGTACATTTACAGATTGAGAAATCCGTGATTTAGCTTTCAACTTTTTTTTTTCTTTTTTTATAGTGAATAGACTTGGGCTAAATATAGCAATGTTCAGTCAGCCAAATGCTTGGGCAAACCTACCTTATTTTTTTCAAGGAAAATTTGTGTGCTTTGCAATTTTTTTGTTGTTGTGATGTTACTTTTTTTTTTTTTCATCCCATCAAGCCTAGAGGTATCATGTATCAGTAATTGGTTTTGGCAGGTTTAAGGTTTTGACCGAGTTCGGAGGCGAGAGGTCAATTTTACGCAGGAGTGACCGACTGAAACGCAGAACGTGGGCTAATTCTCTCTCCTCCCGTTCTATGCACATCGACCCTGTGGTAAAGACCATATATATAAATTGACCTTAAGGTTTTAGTACATAAAATTTATTTGAAAGCCAATCGAACACCCAATAAGCCTATTAAGATAAACTGACCCAGGTCAAAATGAGCCAAGCTAACTTGTAAGGTTAGTAAAGTCATGAGAATCAATATCTTACAAAAACTGACTCAATATCATACATGTAACATGTTAGTTTAAGTTTATCGCTGTCAATTTTTTCAGTTTGTCTTTTTTACTAACCCAATAAGCCTATCAAAATTTCAAAAATTAACCTTACTAAATTAGATTCTAAATTGAGAAAAAAAACAAAAACCCAGTAAAATATTTTTGGGTTCAATCTATCAATTCTCTTGGATCAACTTACTTGGTTGAATTCAAGAAATCCCTGAAGGCCTGTGATCAGCAATTAACTTCATGCGATAGCTATGGTCAATTTATTAAAGTTGTGCAATTATGGGCGGTAACGGATCATTTATGGCTTACCCAGCAAATTTTCAAAACTAAACCATGAAATCGAAAAAGGTAAATTGTCATGTTAAGTACACGAATCCAATTACCAACTGAAATTGGGATGTGAGCATTCTGTTATACATGAAAAATTACGCCATTCAAACATCAATAAGGGTTAAACGAACGAAATTACAATCAAATTTTGAAAGAAGGATCCATGACCCAGTTCTGCATTTTTTTATGCTCGGGACAAAACAGAATGGCGGAAAATGGAGTTGGGGTCCAATCTATCAATTCTGTCGAACTTAGCGAAGAGGAAATCAACTAATTGGTTTCATAAACCAAATGCCAAACCCATGCCCAGAATCAAATCAAACGCAAAAAACACACACACACACATTAATTTAACTCAAACAACCATCATATCCACCCAATTCTTGATTCTGACACTAACCCATTTTCTATTTTACAAAACTAAGCAAACCCATTTCTTTTTTTTCGTTTCAAACAAAGCTAAATGAACAAAGAAACAATAGAGACCCACTGACCTCAACATTTTGTTGTGAAGATACTCGAATACCTCGTACACCGAAGCACGAAATTAGCATCACCCACAGTCCTCTTGATCTGCCGTTGCTTGAGAGAGTAAATGAGTGAAGGAGGAGTAGTCCTACTTTTCTGTCAAGGGCGGGCGTGGTACGGTTCTGTCAAGAGCGGGGGGTGGGACGGTGGTTGGCGGCGAAGTCAATCTGTGAAAGTTTGAAGGAGGCGTGAGGCGGGGGTTCATAGGCCATGAGAGAGTGAGAGGTAGGGGTGTGGGAGAGAGGCGTGGGGTGGTGGCGGTTGAGGAATGGAGAGAGGGAGAGAGAGAGATGGATGCCGGAGCCGAATTGGAGGAGTAGCTGTGCAAAACGTGGGTGGTTTTTTTTGAAATAGAAAATATAGGAAGTCGTGGGCTAGGGCTGTGCAAAACGTGGGTTTTTTTTTTGTTTTAAATAGAAAATATAAGAAGTGTGAGAGGGATGTGAACGTGGGTATTTTTTTTTCTTTTTAAACAAAATAGAAAATCTAGAAAATAAGAATTGAGAGTTCAACTACATTCCTTAGGATATTGATAGATTTAATCTCTTCTCATTCTTTAATTAATCCTCACCAATGCAACTCCTCACTTTTCCTCTTCTTTAATCCTCACCATTTCAATATTGCAGCCAAAAAAAGGGAAGTTAACAAATCAATTCATACGTAGTAAGTCCACCGCTCTTTGTCATATATCTTCACTTTCTCCACAGTTTCTTTCCTAATTAACGAAATTGTTTCAACTTTTTTGTTCTGCAGATTTTGAAAGCAAAAGGCTATGTTCAAGAACTATATTGAATTAGCCAATTAGGAGATTGCTCAATTCACTACAACGTTTGTTTTAAGTTCTCATCAATTGCTCAAAGGTTTCAATTTTTTTTTTTTGTATTCATGCATTTTTCTTGCCTCTTTGTTTAATATTCTCACATTCGCTTTCCTAATGTTGTTTCCACTTTTTTGTCTCTAGATTTTGAATAAGAGGTTGTGATCAACAACATTTGATTTCAGTGCTCATCAATTGTCTCTAGATTTTGTTTAATAGTCGTGCCATTTTTTCAGGATAATTTCATGCCCTCTTTATGTTACCAGAAATGAAAAATCTAGAATGCTACATACACTTCTATCAACCACAACTTTCTCACATATGTGTAGGGCTCATCCCACACATAATGCAATATCAATTATCGTCCCTGTTCATGCACGGAATAGAACAAAACTTTGTTTTTCTTAGATGGCGAATACCACAAAATTAAACTGACTTCAATATTTTTTAGTTGTCCCGTGCACCAAGCACTAGCATTGTGCCCACTCGATGTACTGGACAACGATAAAGGCATTAAAGTTTTGTCGCTTTGTGTATCGAACAACTACAATGCTAGCGTTCGGTGCACAGAAAAAAGAGGTCAAACTCAATTTTTTTTCAATTGTCCCATTTATTGAATGGGGACAACGCTACTCAATACCCTACAAAATGTGATTGAGCCCCAAAAGCCTCCAATCTCCCAATCCTAAATTCCTAGATTGTAATTTTCAAAACATAAAAAAATAAGAAAAAAGAAAAGCACGTACATGTCCCAACTCCCACGTCCATACTCCATACTCTCAACTCTCACGCCACACGTTCACTTCCACTTCCTGACTTCCATACTCCCATGGATGGCACAAATTCTCCACTTAAAAGCAAACAAGGAAACGAAATGTGCACTGCTACTAGCTGTTTTAACTCATGGTTAAAATTTGTTAGCCTCTTGCTTCCATCGCACCTTCCACCAAAATTTGTTAGTCTTCATGGTTAATAAGTTGCAAGGGTATTATCTATATCAGCTTTATCATTTCATGCATGATTGCTACCAGTAATTGTGTTTAATGTTCACATGCTACTATTATATTTTTTCATAAATTAGCGTTCAACCCGTTCTATGCACAGGAAAAACTAACCCGTTTTAGCGTTGTGCCCGTTCGAACCTAATTTTATAAATTGTCCCGTGCATCGAACGGGCACAACGCTAGAACGAGTTAGTTTTGCCCGTGCATAGAACGGGTTGAACGCTAGTGGTTACATATTGGAATGTACATACCATGTATATATTGGAGTAATTTTGTGAGGAGCATCTCGGGTCCAACGAAAATGATTTGAATCGCCCATTATTTTAAAAAAAACTACTTAACTGCTTAGTTTTGCCCCTACAAATTCAGAATTTTTTTTTACCGATATCGAGTTGAGCTGATTTTTTATAGGGCTCCATAATTTTTTTTCTTAAAAAATAACGGATGATTTGAATCATCTTTGTGGGACCCGAAGTGGGCCTCACAAAATCTATATGTACATGGTATATACATACCATATGTACACATAGCATTACTCCGCATTTATATACACTTATACATATCCCACATAATACAAGTGTATTTGCATCTCACAATAAATGTAAGACATTGATCCCGCATTACCAGTGTATGTGGGTCCCACAATGAATATGAGCATGTGTGGCACTTGCAATTTATTTATTTTTTAATCCCGTCAATCCATTCAATGGCAGGTAAAGGTATGCCTCGTATTCTTCTTGTTTTCCACTTATTAGAAAGATTGCTGATTTTGCCATTCCTTTTTTTGTTAACGCTACTCCCTCTACAAGTGTATTTTTTGTGCAAAAATACACTTGCAGCGGAATGACGTTAACAAAAAAGGAAGTGGCAAAATCATTTCCCTAAAAACTATCTCGCTTTTCCAAATGCACCCGCACCCTTAACAAACTGTTTATAAAAAGTTCCTTTTGACAATGTTTGATGAGAAATTTTTTCATTAAAAAGAAGAAAATATTTAAAAGGTAAAGTCTATGAGCACAAAGCCGAGTACATGTGTGCTTGAAATCATCCGATGTACAGGTTTCATGCACATCTGACGGTTTTAGATACTTTTGTAATTATATTTGTGCACTTAATAATGATGATTTATTATTCCGAAGTGCCCAAAAAAAATTAATAATGTTGATTTTGGCCCTGTTCCGCTAAGGAAAATAAAATACTTATTTTTTGAATTAAAGATGATATATTGTGAGAGAATGACTTATCTCGTAAAATAAAAAATAATTAAGTATCTAAAAAATAAAAATATTAGCGGAATGAGCCCATATTTTTTTTTGGTCAACATTATATACATCAGTGGGGGTTAGTGTGTGTGTGGGGAGGGGGGGGGAGTGTTAGAGTTAGAACATGGTGTTCAGAAACTATCCATAGCCCTGACTCCCAAAACTCCGCCCTCGTGGAACTCAAACCCTGATCACCATTGGAGAAGGAAGATGAGTAACCAACTTCACGAGAAGTGGTTCTCGGAACGAGCCCATTGAAAAAGACCATTTTCTGCTTTTTGGTACTTCACCAAACAAAACCTAAAAACGACTAGCCACCTGAAAAAAAAGCAAGCAATTTTTTTATTTTTTGTGATCTCTTAAATTCAACAGCGTACACGTCGTCTCGTGATTTGCACAAGCGTTACCTGCCCCGTAATGCTCCTGGGCCCTACCTCACAAAATTATCCTTATCCCTTCCTTTTACAGACTCATCTTCCTCCTCCTCCCTCCTCCTCCTCTCTCTCATCTCCTGTTCAAACCACATACTATTCTGCAATCCCCTCCCCCTTGAAAAAACCCCTCTCTCTCTCTCTCTCTCTCTCTCTCAATTCATGGCGTCGATCTCCCCGCCAACATTTCCACCCCCATCATCATCCACACGACCCGATCCAAACCCTCACAAATTCACCTTCCACAACGCCAGAATCTCCTCCAAATCGAAACGATCATCGTACTCTCTCTCCAGCTCCCAACATTCCCTCTCTAGGGCTCCCGACTCCACCCTCTGCCGCTGCCACAGCACCAACAACAACGGCAATGACTCGGCCGATTCGTTCCGCTGGGACTCGGCCGTTCAGGAAGTCGTGAGGAGTGCGGTTAAGTGGTTCGACGACAACCTGGGCTCGGTCCGTGGCGGCGGCGAGTCGAAAGACGTCGCGAGGGGCGTTGGCGTTGTGGAGAGGAAAAGCGAAGGTGTGGAGGGTAGTGATGAGGATAGGGATAGGGATTGGGATTGGGACCGGTGGCAGAAGCATTTCGATGAGGTGGATGAGCAGGAGCGAGTTGTGTCCCTTTTGAAGGTAATTACCATATTTCAGCCTTATATTAAAACATCATCCTAGTACGCCATTATGTAGACTACAAAACATGGTGAGTTGGTGACTAAGAAACATGGTGACTAAGAGTGTCCCCAATTCTAAAGTTAGTAATGTTAGTCCGAAATATGATTCACAATGATATGGCCAAACTTAGCAACCCCTTAATCAATAACGAAATTTTGGCCTTTCGATAACAAAACTAGCAACTTTTTCTCTTTGGATAATCAAATTTAATGGGGAGCACACACTAGCTAATTCCTTTTGCTTTCTTTCTCTCTCCCCCTCACTATCAGGATGCATCCGCTTACATTTATTTCCAACTCTCCCTTTTTCTCTCTACTAAAAATGCTTTTGGATTATGGACCATTATGGGACTTCACATTGTTAACATTAAAAATCCTTGAATAAGTAACAAAAAGATGAGGTGGCAAGTTTAGACTATCCAATTTTGGTTATGGCGTTGGAGATACCTAAGAAACTTAAACAAATGAGAAAATATACAAAACAAGGAAATTAGACTAACTAGGAAACATGTATATTAACCTAGTCTTACGAAACATAACAATGAAACATAGAAAACATGACAATATTTCATAACGGCTAATGCTATGCTAACATATTTCCTGAGAAATGTTGTGTATCATATTTTTTTTTTAGAGCATCTCCACCCTTAGCTTTGAATTTGGGATGTCAAATTAGGAAAATTCATAAAAAGGATATTTCTTACTAGGAAACATCAATAATAACCTAGACTAAATAGGAAAGATAATAATAAAACCTAGAGAATGTGGTAACACAATGTTTCCTAACATTATGCTAAGATATTTCATGAGAGACGCTATGCCATTTATTATTTATTGCCGTTCTAAAGCATCTCAAACCTTAGCGTTGAATTTGGGATGTCAAATTTTTAAAGATTTAATGTAGCAAATTGACGTGTTAGAGCATCTCCAACCTTTGGTTCAAACTTGGAGATGCCTAATGTATTAGGTTGATGTGGGCATTTGACATCAAATTGGACACACAATGTTCTTCCTCTACAATTATGGTTTCAAATTTGCTCTCATAATCTAGTAAACTAAAATGCTATATTTTGTAGTTCATGAAGTCACTTTTTCATTGGCACCTGTTGCTAATTTCGAAGCAAAATGGTTGCTGCCAAATCCATTTGTTATTTCACTTTGTTTGCATTTGAATGTAAGACTAGAGAGGCTTGTGGGGCTAATTTTCCTAGGTGGAGCTCCTCACATTGGAGATGCTCCTAGAATTTGACATCGTTGAAAATGTACACTACAACAAATACACCGAACAAGTTGTTTTAGTAGATATTTACTTTAATCGTTTGCTATCTTTCCATTACAAAGTTTTGGACAATAAAGTAATTAAAGACGAAGATTTGACACGATAAGGAGATACAAATGCAATCTAAGCAATTGATATCTTTGTTGGAGTTGTTTCAAATGCCAATTCATCCACTTGCATGTCATGTCAAATTTGTCATCCTTGGTTGGAGATGCTCTTATGTCACCACATGTACAGTAAAATGCAAGTGTGATATATATCAGTCCTATAGCTGCTCTCTTATTTTGGGAAATGTTTAGATATTAAGACTTGTGCTTCTAGCCTAATGGTCTTTTATCAACACTTTAAACGCTTGGAGGTTTTGGGCCCGAGCATATAGAACAGTATCCACACCTTTTATAGACTCCAGAGAACAGTATCCACACCCTTTACAGTAATTAACAGCCCAATAACCCTGTCAGTGGGAAAAAGAAAGTTAAGCGCATCACTGTCTTGTTGGTTATATTTAGTGTCCTTAGAGTATCCACAATGTAATAATCAAAAGTGAATAATCAAAACTTGCCACATCAGATTTTGATTATCCATTTAGAGGTTGTTAAAATTAGCAATGTCAAGTCTCACATTGGTTTTTTTTTTTTGCCCATAATCAAAATGAGTTGGCAAAAATTCAAATCTAACGGTCAATTTTTTTTCCCTCAATCTAATGGTCTACATTGAATGGCATCCTAGTAAAATAAGTGAAAATGAAGAGCATTTGTTAAAATCCATAAAGTGATCAATATTGTTAAATGCACAACCACTTGACAAAGTGGATAGTGAGCTTCACCTACCAATAATGCATTTGCTTTATGAAGGGCTTTATGGAGGGTGAGTTTCACTTTCCCATGATGGTTGTACTTGATTGAGAAGATGTGGGGTCCAATAAATTTGGTTATTGGCAAAAGATTGCTAGTTTTGATTATCCAAATGCCCAAATTTGATGAGTTGCTAAGAGGTTGCTAAGTTTGATTATCACAATGTGAGCACTTTTTTGAGCACACATTGCTAACTTTATCAACCTTTTGGTTTTGTCTATTACATTGTGGATGCTCTTAGGGTTGTTTTAAATCAATAAACATTAATCATACCCATTGTCCTTGGGAAAATAAAATTTTCCCAAACACACATTCCCCATTGTCAGATTATTAGATTAAATAGATGTAACTAATTAGTATTTGGGTACTAGAGCTAAATTTATATCCAACCTATTACTCGACTTTTTAACTCCACTTGAGTAAATGTAAAATTGAGTAAAGCTTCACCAATTGCATAAATTTTATTGACTGTATAAGGATTAGATATGTGAAAGGCACAAAATAACCTTAAACTAATTGGGTAACTTTAGATTTTGAACTTTTACTTGCTTTAACTTAGCAAGTTCAATCTTGCAAGACAACACTCCTCTCGTGGCAGATGATAGGAAAACCTCTCTCACGGTTCTTGCCCGGGTAGCCTGGTTGTGAGTTTATTAGAAATAAGAACTAATAGCAGAAGTGCATTCAGGGCAATATATTCTCCTTGAATAGTTGTACATATTGGAAGGACCATGGAAGAGGCGATCAGAATGGTACTAGAATCGATTTCCTTTTACTTCTTACATTATACCAGCTTTTTGTATCTTTGCTTACTCTGCCAGTCAGGAAGTTAGTCGATAGATTATTGGGCCAAAACATTAAGAAATCACTCGTTGATTGAGGAGGTTTACATTATTGATGCCCTATGGAACTGAATGAGTAAGATTACGAACCATGCCAACATATTTAATGAGTTTTGAGTAAAGAAGCGGTAAAGGTTTTTGGTGGACTTTTACTTTAATTTAAGTTCGAGCCAAGATTAGAGAGCATAGTTTAGGTTTTGCATTTGAAACTGAGAGAAGCCGTTCATGCTTTTTGTAGTGTATTTCGGTGTGCAGCAGCCATCAATGAGTATTCCCACTTTAAGGATTGCTCTCAGTATAGTGCCACACATCCAGCAGGTATAATAGGAATGCATAAAATGACATGGATTTGAGGTGACAAGAACAACCTTATAATCAATTGTTTAATCAGGAACTATGATGTACGAGTACTTCTGAAACCATTTCATACCCATATCGGGTACTAGGCTACGTACTGGGAATTGGTAATTTGCATGTTACTTCTCCATGCATACCGGGTACACAAAACCCTTGGTCTACCCCAGCCATAATATGGTTTTTCTTTTATATTAATGAAGTTAGCTTGATGAGAGTCATGAGACCCTTTTCTTTGCTTTGCATGCTTTTAGAATTAGGCTTTGGTCTGTTACTTCTATAATGTAATGACATTAAACACTGTCAGTAGTTTGTCCCGTATTTTGGCATTAAGCTGAGGTTTCTCAGTTCAAACCTTAATGAGTTGAGTTGTTTAACTGATTCTCTTATTTGGCTTTTTACTGATAAATATACTATTCTCCTCTGGGCATAGAAAATAATTTTCTACCGACATATTCCAGCCGTACCTATATTTTGACTTATTTTAATGTTCTCCGTATCAATGTTCCTGTCCTTGAATGTCCATATACTTCATAGATTGGTAACATACTAAACAAAAGCTAGTGGTTGAAAGCAAATACATAAATCTTGCCACTTCAATTAATTAGAATGAGAGCAATTATATGTTGTAATTCATAAGACAATGGTGGTTCAAGGTCCTATTTGAGATTTGTGCATCTTTGCTAGCTTATTAAGGATTCTTTCGCTTTTTTTCTAAAGGTCGGTATTCTTTCACTCAACATATTGCTAGGTAGGAGGATAATATTACAGGGTGCCTATTATTTTGCTGTCTTCCACTGTGAGAGATCATCTTCTTTGCAATCTCCTCACCTAGATCCGCATCCACACACAAGCGCACACTTTTTTTATGATGCTACTAATATCACGGTATTTGACTCAACAGTCACAGTTAGCTCATGCTGTTAGTCTAGAGGATTTCGAAGATGCTTCTAGTCTTAAGGTGGCAATTGCAGCTGCAGCTACAAATGACACTGTTGGCAGAGTGATGTCGCATCTGAATGTAGGAGAACTGTTTTACTACTCTTACCAATGAGCATTATTTACACTTATCTTTTGATTCTGTTGAATATCTTCATTCATATTTTGGGGTTGTCACTGCAGAGAGCTGTAAAAGAAGAGCGCTATAGAGATGCAGCTTTTGTACGAGATTATGCTGGGGCAGGATTGGTGAGTTTAGTTTTCAGAGGATAATATGCATATAAATCAACTCAACTCAAAAAGCCTTTGTCCCAATTACTTTGGGTAAACGTGCATGTTACAGTTTGTCTTTGTACTATTTTTTGTGTGTGTGCTAGTGTGCAATTGCCGGTTCCAAGGTGGAAGATTTTCCTCTTTTCTAGGTAGATCTTGGTTTAAACACATGTTTTTCTTGATTTGTTTCATATTGTTTAAATATTTGGTGTGTTGTGGTCCTTGTGGACTTGATGCTATGAAGAGATTCTTTCTTGTTGTGAGAGAAAGAAGGAAAAGTGTATAGGGTGTTGTGTTAACTAACCCTAACACAATCAACTCTTATTTATATAATGGGAAATCATAACATAAGACTACATTAACCAATGTGGGATTAATACCAATACTATATTCTAACATTTCTCGTACGCTTAGGATGCGTAGTTGAACATATGTGTTAATTTTTTTTCCCAACTGTTTCAGTTTCCTGTGTGATTTTCAAGTGGTAATTGACTCATTGGAATACCTCTGTGAAAATGGCTTGAGTTCATTCTTCGATTTACCCTTCCTAAATAAGTGTTGCAATTGTTAAGTTACCAACTCTCCCAAAAGCTTAAGCTATTAAGAAATGGGCCCAACAATCTATATCAGGCTATCTAACACCCTCTCTCGAGCTCGAATGGCATCAAAAATAGCATGAACAACCTCAGGGACACCCCTGGACCTTGCCTTGAACTACGGTTAAGCTCTTGGACTACGGTGAAGTTTACTGCCCAGAATAGGGGATTGTGTGATGACTGGCTTCTAGATTCTTGGATTTTTGGGATAAATACTTGTAGATAAGTCTTTTTTTCGATTGAAACTGATGTATAGTTGAGCCAGGGGTATGCCCCTGTGATTTTTTTTTGTAGCTTCCTGTGTTTTTTGGTGAAATAAAATTTTACTTACCAAAAAAAAAAAAACACACCCTCTCTCATGAGCAACCCCGTCCTGCATGTAGAGATGCAAATTTTCATAGACAAAACGAAACAGAATACGAAGGGGAGAAGCAGAATGTCTTCGGGAACAAATGCAGACGGAGTGACTTGAACCCAAGACCTCTTGCAACCTGAGCTCTGATACCATGCTAAGTAGTCTCCCAAAAGCTTAAGTTGTTAGGAAATGGGCCCAAGAATTTATATCAAGCTATCTAACACCAATTTCTATGTTGCGCCCTTGTAATTTGTTTCAAGCATCAATAGTGTGTATGCTGCAGATGCATATAAGAAGTTTATTTCGTCTGACGTTGTTTGTTTTGCTTTACTTGGCATCTCAGGTGGGTTGGTGGGCTGGAATTGCAGAAGATAGTAATGATCCTTATGGACGTATTATTCGTATAAGTGCAGAGCATGGAAGATATGTGGCAAGAAGTTATAGTCCCCGGTAAGTTCATTCACTTTGTTGGTGTATTGAGTTTTTATGGGACTGAAGCATTATGAAAAAAAAAACAGCTCTGGGAAAGAAAAAGCCCTTAGGTTTAGGATTGGAGCATTGGTTTTATATCTAATATGTTCATGAGATTTTTGGTAACAAGAGAGTTCTTTGCTGGGCAGCTGGGGGATTGTTTGCTTGTCTGAAGGCATTCATGGGTCTTGCTCTGTGATCTGGTTTCTAATGTTTCTCTTCCTGAATTTCAGTTTTTGGTTGGGGTACAGCAGGACTTCTTGCCCTCTCAGATAGCAGAATTTATGGTCATCTGAATCTCTTGAGTTTCATAGGGATAAGACAACTTATTTGTGAGAGAGGGAGGGACATTTTGTACAACCGCTTGTCTCTCAGCTATGTTTGATCTTGGGGGTCAAATTCTTTTAATTAAGGAAATTTTAAATATCAAGCTACCATATGGATTGTTCTTTATAAAAACTCAGTTACAAGGAATGGAGTACTCTAACTGACATAGTCTGTGACGCATTGGCTCACGTATGGGTAGTCAAATTTCATCTCTAAGGGCACACACGTAAAGAATATATATTCCCATGCATAATTTTGGAGAATGTATTAAATATGGTCATTGGGTGAATGTCCATCTACAGTCTGCATGTGCCAGGTAGATGAATATGCCTTATCCAAGTATCCGTTACAGGTATTTCATACACTTAGTTGCGTCCACGTAACATACACAATAGTTCATATTTTAAAGATGTTGATTGTTGAACATATTTAATGGAGGATTGATTATGAAGCAAACCAACTAAGCCTTGTTTCTCATTAAATTGGGTTCAACTACAAGAATCCTTTGTTCCTGTTCCGCTTTGTCAATTGAATGTACAAAATCCACAAAAATCTAGGTACGGAGAGACTGACCATTGTACTATTACTGTATATGGTGATCAAAACAAGACTCTTTATCCATAAGATGGACTCTTCCATGCCTAGTAAAGATCCTCTGTTAAGCTCAAACCAAATCAACCACATGAGGGTAAGCAGGGCCTGCGACCACGGTCACCGAGCCTTCCATCTCTACCTACCTACCCTACCAAGCCCTCCCACTTGCCATAACCCCTGCCAGTTATTCTTTTGTTGCTGCTGCAAGTGCAAAAACAGGGATTTACTATCTTGGAAACTTGGAGCCAACATGGTTTCAAGATCAAGTATTTCGATCTTTTCCTTGACATTGCGATATAGACATCTTATGCCATATGTAATTACCTTGTTCACTCTCAACCAAACTGCACCTGGTCTAATTTGAGGGCAGGATGAAGCCCCATAACAGAGAGAATAGACAAGTTGCAGGTGATTTTTTTCAAAATTTCAGAAGTGTCAGAAGCAAAATGAAAAGATTTCTCTGGTCTTGGTCCCCACTCACTACTCCTTTCTACAGCACATATAGTTGCCCTACCTGCCAGCGTGCTGATAGATGGGAGAAGGTGCTTTGGACAAAAAACGTTACATGAGTCAATCTAAGTTTACTACCCCTCTCTGTTCGATCGGAACAACGTCCCAAACGCTTGGGCCCATCTACCTCCTTGCACATTCCTAGAGCCGCTGTCCGTGTTCCAATATATCCAACCGGGCTTTCTCTAAGTCTCGCTAAGTAAAGCCTTATAATAGCTGAAATAAAGCAAGGAGAAAGCAGCCTGTCCCTTCTGCTTTAAAGCAACAGTAGATCCTATGCTTCTGCGTTCTATACCCCAACCCCCTTAACTAGGTAAAGCGCAAATTAAATTAAAACATGGGTTTCAGTCTTTGATACAAGTTTTTGAGAACTCCTGCCTCTTATGTAGCATTGGCGAGTACTACCATTGTATAGAACAGAGGCTGAATTCAATTACGTGATCTTGTTATTGAGATGGACGAGGATTTGTCGTGAAAGGTTCAAATCGTGGAGTCTTCCTCAAGAGGCTCACATGTGGTTGCTTGTGTCTTGCCTTGCCGGTACTCTCTCTAATCCTTTGGATCTTTCCTGGATTTTTCAAGACTGATTTATGGGATGCCATTCCTCTAGGTGACCGTTCCGTATAATTCTGAAGAAAGACTATTGGCAGCAGGTGGAGACATGGCCCCCTTCGACAGGAAATGCGGGCAGGGCAGAGCTCGACAGAGGGTTCATGAATAGGGTAGGACTTCTTATCGAGAAGGAAGATTTCGGTTTATAGTTAGGAACTAGGCCCCCGGAGCTGAAGTCTATAAGACTTATTCGATGCCAAAGTCAAACCTTAAGCCTTAAGTTGTAGCTGTGGGCTAAACCTCCTAGGCACCTCAAGGCCTTATCAGGCTTTTCCTGCCCAAACAAAGATGTGTGCAATCTCAGGGATTTGCTACTAGCGCTCCTTCTATCCTACTTGGTGCAACACAGTTCAATTACCCGATTGGCTGGTTTATAGGGCTATGCACTTGCCTCAAGCCATATAGTTTTCTTCATTGAGATGAGATTGGCTTTTCTGAAAGTATATACATAAAGCGAGGCTTGAGATACCTCTCGTAGGAAGGGCCATGCGTATGGAAAGTTTAAACAAACTTATGTTGATGCGCTTTTGCCCCTTAGATGCTAGTTCATTTATGAATCGGCTCCGGGATACGGCACGGGGGGCTGCCATATTTTGTTCTTCTACGAAACTACTACTGATTGTTGGACTGGCTTCCGTTAATGCATTAGGACATGTACATAAAGGTATTTGCAAACACTGTAGATGTTATGCACATGCATAACCACAAGCAATATGCGTTTGCATTGAAGACAGATTTACTTTCATTTTCAATGCTCTGCTGCACCTTCTTGCTCTATATTGCACATTTTGTTTTTCCAATACGCGAGCTTCATGAACCAGATAAGCTAGCATCCTCCTGGAGTCCAATTTTGGCTGACTATCTCTATTTTCCAGGCAGCTTGCAACAGCTACAGCTGGAATTCCGCTGTTTGAAATTTTTCTTACAGTTAATAAGAAGGGTGAATACAAACAGCAGGTACCTTCTTTGCCCTCCTCCATGAGGAAGAATTGTTGTAACTGCAGAACCTATAAACATGTACATGGTTTCCGGCATGCGGTCTATGCTAATATCTTATGGATAAGTTTTCATCTGCTTGGTACTTGCCGATTATATTGATGTGAAGTTTTAGATCATTACTATTTGAGGGATGATGTACCATATCTTATGGATAAGTTTTCATCTGCTTGGTACTTGCCGATTATATTCATGTGAAGTTTTAGATCATTACGATTCGAGGGATGATGTACCCATGCTACTACTCATGTGATACCTTTAGTTGTGGCCAGGGCCGTAAGTAAGTAGGGTGCCGCCTTGGTGTTTACACCCTATATATACACACTATGCCATAAAAGCGTTATTACAAAGATATATTGTATTGGCAAAGACCGTAACCAATTAATTGTAGACAAATTTAGTGCTGAAGTAATCGTCCCAACGGTGAGTTTTGGTCTAACTGGCTATGTTTTCTTGTAGAACTTGAGCATTGAATTTTTAGTAAAGTTCTCAGAGTTTAACTTAACTATATATATTTCAAGAACTTGAAAGTACAGTGATACCACCAATTGTTAAAAATTTGTGTATCAAGCTATTAACTATCCTGAAATAGTTAGTTGCATGCAAAATCACTATTCCCTTACAATATCGGATTGAGGGTTTCAATGATTTATAGACAACAATCTATGTACCTCTTTAAGTGGAAGTTTTATGTAATAATTGTCCTTGATGTGTAGTAATTGGCATGCTGTTGTGCAGAAAGGATACGAGGGTGCTTTCTTATGGTAAATCTTTTTAGTATGAACCCAAATGTCTTATAGTTTTTCCCCATCATTCTCTTCATCTTCTTGTGAACTCAGATTCTCCAATGTGAAATGTGGATGTCATCTGCTGTAAACATAAGAATTGTGAATTAGTGATGTAGCAAATACCAGAAAACAGCAAGAAACTGATGTAAAACTAAAGATAGAACGTAAAAGAGAGAAGACTCTAGGGTTTCAACCCAAGAATGTCTCTAGAATCTGAGATTCTGTAATTGAGAGGTAGAAAACTGGCTGCAAAAGGTTACAAAAGAGTATTTATGCTAGGGTTGTAGAAGTCAAAAGAGTATTTATACTAGGGTTATAGAAGCCCTAGCATCCTAGCCCTTGATTACAAAACAAACCCTTCTTTCCTAGCCTTCCAAAATAATTAAAAAGTCACATGCCGGTCACATGACTTTTTTGAAATAGACTAGGAACTTAACTTATGTCTATAGGACTAACATTAGACGTAGAACAACTCAAAACCTTAAAGATAAACTGAAAATAAATCTAATCAAGACTCAAATAAAGTGATCTAGTGGGCCCACTTGGCCTTGGTAAGCGTGACGTATGCTCCTGCATCAATTAGTGAAGTGATCAATTTGTGCAAAAATATCAGCTATTTGGGATCAGTAAGAATATCAGAGTAACGTGCAATCTGCTGAGGATAATGTAATTCATTTTCTTTGCTTGGCATTATGATCATATACTTCTTTCCTTGTACACTAAAGAACGTCCATTGACCCATTGGCTAGAAAAGCACTTGGAAAAGATTAATGTCTTTGCCTCTGGCTATAGGCATTTATACTATGGAAGAGAGGGTGACTGCCGGATTCATCACCCCTGTAGTTAAATTTTGCCCTCTTTTCAGCTTAAATCATCCTCAATGTTTGAGGTTGTCTTTTAATCTTGGTTGTGTAAGAATTATACCTGCTTGATTATGCTGCCTATATCTTGCCAATTATCATCTTTAGCGTGATGAATCATGAGTCACATTGACACAGGTAACATCTATCCCTGTCTACAGGGGCACGAGGTCGATTTCATTCTCATAGAGAGAGAGAATACCATTTTTTGTGTACTTTTATGCACATGTTTTGTAGTCTGCATGCAAATACGCTCATTCATCTATACATGTGACGGGATTGGTGACAGCAGATATTCAGCTATATGCAGATTTTGTGTCTGTGCACTTTCCTGGTCTGGGTATTGGTCGTTCCTTTTTTCTAGAAAGCTCTCTGAGGGAATTTACATTTTGTAGGCTGTGTACTTAAGGCGGATGGGGCCTCCTCGAGACTTCCCATTTGTTCCATCCAAACCACTAGATCCTACTGGGAGCTTGAATGCCTTAGACTCCACTGCAAACAAACCTGATCTGTTTTCTGGTCCGGAAGACAGTGAAGATAGAGATGATGATTCTGGCATACCCGGTTTTGATAATGTTTTGCGTGATATGATACCTGGTGTGGAGTTCAAGGTTTTGAGTGTGACAACTTCTGAAAATGTAGACCAGGATCTAATTTCGAAGGTGATTGAACAAATGATTGATGAAGAAGATGAAGAGAAGGATGGTGAGTTGGAAAGTGTTGATACTGAAGATGATAAAGGTGAAAGTGATCAAGAGCTGAAAGAGACAGAACTAAATGCTAGCGATGGAATTCTTGATGGGGACCAACAAATTGAAATCGCGGTTATCTGCAGTAGTGATGGTCTTGTCCAGAAAGTTTCCCATAGTGCACCTAATAAAAATTTAATTCGAGTACCGGCTAGGTTGGAGAAAAAGGGCCGCTTGTCGTTTTCATTTTCTGTGGAGAAAGATGAAAATCAACAGGTTCCTAAGGTCAAAGGGCAAACTCTACGAAGTAAAAAGGCTAAGCATGGCATTGACCATGTCATGTTTGACCTGGCAATGTTTATGGGCAGAGAGAAAATTCCTACGAGGGTTAGTTTCTAATGTTTACATGGCATAGCTTCTTACTCCAATTTGCAGAATATCCACTTCGAAAGCTACAATTTGGCTAATAGATAATTCTTAGACCAGTGCTTCTTATGCAGGTGCGTAAAGCTATTGCTGAACTGCAAACTTTCTCACGCAGCCGAGCTAAAAATCGTCAATTGCTTTCTGGATCAACGAAATTTAATCGGATTGAGATTCCAGCATCTCAAGATCCTCTGAATGGTAATTTAATTAGTAAAGTTGTTGGATCATGTTAATATGTTGCTGCTTATAGTGCAGTCTTTTACTTCTCTTCATTCCTGAACTTCATTGCATTTGTTGTATCTTTGGTCCTTTCACCAACTTTACTGTGAACACAGAGTGTGTATGTTATGTTATTACTACTCATAAAAGTTTTGCTTTCGTTATCAGGACTGTACATTAGTGCAGATGGGCTTAATTCTTCTGAAGTCATTCATCTGAGACGCAAAGTTGGCCAGTGGCAGGAGGATGGTGGCTCTAAGGAGCCTCTAAATCTTGAATTTTATGAGTATGTAGAAGCTGTAAAATTAACTGGGGATCCTTATGTGCCGGCTGGCCAGGTAACTCTGAAATTTTTATTTGCATATCTTCTCTGAATATCCAGTCATAAAGTTCGTTTACTCTTTCAGTTTATGAGTCAGCACTTCTGTTCAACCAATTTTTTTCATTATTAGATGCAAGTTGCTACACAAATCTCGATCTCCTTGCTCAATCAGCATATCCATGTGATTCATATTAGTTATTCGCATTCAAACACATTGAAAGATGTTTATATTACCTTGCAACTGTATCAGTGGAGTTGTATGTTATCTATTTAGAACCTTAACTTGGTTTGATTTAGGTTCACAAGAAAATCAGAAACTGAGGTGAACTCTGTTCTTACTAAATGGACCTTGTTGTAGATAATAACTCAGTTGTTGTATATTGTCTTTTATAACAGTGGGCCTTGTCTAATTAGAATATGCATGTGGTGTCAAATTAGCAGAGAATCGTTTGTTAATATTTGAGATGGCTTCATGGTTCAGTTATCTCAACTGTTCTCTTTCCTCTTGTTCTCCCTTTTTCTTTCCTCTTGTAGACATTCCAAAGTTGTAAATGCAAATTACATTACACCAAACACCTTGTGCAATGTAGACTTGTTCGGCACTTCATTTTTATAATAAATTAGAAGTGCAGATTGGTAATGCCGTTGCACTTCTTCAATGATGTCATTACGAGTGGTCTAAGCTCCTATTCTTGTATTAGCATCAAACTGCTGTCCATTATGGTTGTAAAGTGTTATTAAGATGCATTTTTCGGCTTCATATCACCTGGTAACAGCGTTAAATAATGTTTTTCCTTCTTTTTTTTTGTGGTTGCTGGTTACTCTTGGCATAACTTGGTTCTAGCAAGTTGTTGAGCTGTGTAATAATTTCCTCTAGAAAAAATCATCTTTGTGTCTAGTCTCTCTAAACCTTCATCAGATGAATATATGGTATTCTTGTCTGTTTCTACAGGTAGCATTCCGTGCAAAAGTTGGGAAAAGATACCAGCTTCCTCATAAAGGGATAATTCCTGAAGAATTTGGACCGGTATATCACTTGCTCATTAAAATTGGAACCTTGCATTGTATAGACTTTATATCCTTGTAGAAACTGGGAACTTTCATTGTATCCACATTCCCTTTTTTCTCAAGCTGTGGTTCATCTTCTGATCTTGTTTGCAATTCAGATTGCTCGGTATAAAGGACAAGGGAGGCTTGCTGAGCCAGGATTTCTGAATCCTCGATGGGTAGATGGCGAGCTTTTTATTCTTGATGGAAAGGTTTTTAATTCTACTAGTTCTCTCGCCCATTTTTATATTTCTTATTTGTATTTTTTGTATTTGATATGAGTTTTTGTAAGTTTCCTTATTTTGCTTTTCCTCAAATATTTACTGATTGTTTAAAACATACTGTTATTGGATTTTGCAGTTTATTAAAGGGGGACCTGTTGTGGGGTTTATGTATTGGGCTCCCCAGTACCGTTTCTTCGTGTTCTTCAATCGGCTGAGGCTGCAAGAGTAGATTCCTTGTGTATGAAGTTCAAGATTCTTCAGATTTTGTTAGGTAAATTTCCACCTTACAGGAGGCCCTACAACAATATTTAAAATTATATCCCCTGCCAAGAAGGGTGCTATATGTTTAGTCAGATTGGAGTCAGATTATATGCATGACCACAAATTTTTGTGAATACCCGACCTCTGTTGCATGTCTCTATACAAATGTTTAATTGACTTTACGGTTGCACGTACCTATATGCTGGATAAGCCTCGAATGTTGCATAATAAGAAACAGTGGAGATGTATGTTATTTTTGATTTCTATATTTCTGTTAATATTTCCTTTACTTCAATTCACATCTCCAAGTTCACGCTCGCGCACCCAATGGGTTCCCCGTTACACTGACAGTTGCTCACCCCCTTTATAAACCATGATCTTGAATTTATTGCTCTTTACTGGCTGGAGAATGTTATTTGTTTCCAAGTTCGCGTAATACGGAACCCATTTGTAGTAACACGTCTTTTCTTCTTTCCTTTGTCCAGTTTGACACTTGAAATAAGATAAGAACCACCGTGCTTCAATTTTGTCCCCAAAACTTTTTTGTTTTGTACAATAACCATGTGTCCGGGGTAGCTTCACACACCTCGACGTGCCAAACAATGACTACGATGATGCTTCTTGGCATTCTAGGCAAGGACCCCAGCAATGTTCTACATCTTTTCTTTCTATCTATCTCCCATCTGGTTTCACAAGTCACCTGTAATTTAATCACTTAAATTATTGGTTGAGTTGACTCCAAAGGCATTGATTTGAAACCCACATCTATCCAATTGGAGCCTTAGTGGAACACCCTGGGATGGACTGGGGGAGATACCTCGAAGTAGTTAGATTATGTGTGGGCATTCTGGTGATTCTCGTAAAAGAGCTACACCATGCTATCTCAAAGTCAGCCCATTCCAAATAGAAGTTAGCCATTAACACGTAGGACTTGCTAGTGGGGGTATATCGAGATTATTCATGGCAGAGAAAATCTGCCTTATCGAACGATCGTACAGGTTTTCTTCCCTAACGCACAATGTGTTATTGATGCTTGATGGTTAATGTCTAATATTTCCTAGTCTGCTCTAATGAAGGTTTGTTCTTCATTTTGCTTCTGCTAGCAGGTTAGCTGATATATGTTTGCTATGATGTTGTAGAGCTGGTGAAGATAGCAGGATCTTTACAGCAACTTGGCAAATGCTCGCCAATCAGCACTCTGTGAAACCAACGAAGCATCATCTGGCATTAAGCCGTGTTTAAAGTAATCTTTTTTCCCTTCTATTCCTCCATTTTATTTGTGGCAGTCTTCCAATAAGCACATGTATAGATTCATAACCAAAACGCTCGCCAAAGTATTGGTAGGATGAAGGTAGTATTCCTTCGTTGATGTGACTTTTTAGCATCTCCATGTCCTTAGTTCGAATTGGAAATGCTATATAGGATGCGGGAAATTGTGGAAACGATCTCTAATGCCTTTCTCTAGGAGAAGCCTTCTGTTTGTGGCTTTGGCTTTTTCGATGTTTTGTTCATCTAGCATTCAGAAATGGTATTAATATTGGTGTGGTACAAGGACTCAGGTAGGGGTGCTAACAAGGGTAATATTTGAGATTTTAGAGTGTATAATTCATGTAAATTATTAAGTTGATGGTCACAACAATTACGTTTTTCCATCGAAGAATTGGCATATTTGTGGATTTTTTTTACACTTATTTGTGGATTTAATTTTGCTGAATAGAAGGGGACTCTTATGCATAGTTTAGGATACTTGATGGAGATAGCTGCTAGCAGTGCCCAAAGGTAATGACTGACAACAGTGGCCGGAAGCAGAGGTGGCCAAAGATGGTGGTGGGGGTGGGTGTGGCCGGAGGAAGTGAAATAGAGAGGTATTTTTTTGTACTTTTACCCAAATATTTTGGAAAATATCCACTTTTAAGCAAAAAAAAAAAATTGGCTTAAAATTGGGTATTTTCAAAAATATTTGGGTAAAAGTAAATTTTTTTTTTTTACTTTTCTGATTCCTTTTGTCGAGACAAATCAATAATCCATAAAAGTTTGGCACAAAATTAACGAACGTGAATTTTTTTTTTTGAATAATGACAATCTCCAAAAAAATGTTAAAAGTAAAGCGGAACTTAGCTTAAGAGAAGACCTAAACTACTACTATGATTTGGGAAAAACCATTTAAGCAAGGAGGGGCAGTTCTACGAATTGATATAGGCATGAGATCACGTCCAAACCACAACGGCCTTGTCCAATACCATAGTTTGCAAGCTTTCTCCACACTTACCAATGATAATACCAATCAATACATAGTTTTTATCGTTAGTCATCATATTCCTGCCAAATGACGATGAGCACGAGACGACGTGTATAACACTAGTGTTTTCAAAAAAAGGGAATCACAAATGAATTTGAAAACATTTTTGGTTTACGGGAAATGGGAAAAGCTTTCAAACCTCAAAATCTCTGAGTACACTAGAATTTTGGGAAACGAAAACAGAAGACAAACCAAAACAAATCCATCTCGCAAGTCATCCGTTGTCAAAAGGATATGTTATGCATGTCTCTAAGTGGATCCTGGAAGAAGCACCAAATCTTGCCATGAAAGATGCTTGATGTATTCTAGAACCATCACACATAGAGATACTCCAAATGTTGGTCGATTGAGCAAGAGAGTAGAAATCCATAAATAAAAGGGGTTGCAACTGCTGACAACTTCTTAATACTTCTCAGATGATGAAAAAAAGAAGAGGCAATTAGTATGAATGTTGATATGGAAGAAATTCCTTTTAACATCCAACTCACTGCCTCAATAATAGGAATTATAGGAGCACAATCGTTTCAGGATAATGAACTTCTGAAAAAGGAGCCAACAAGCCTAGAGTTAACCATACCGGGAAGTTTACTCCAACCCAGCTTTCTTTAGCTGCAAATTAAAGTCATTGGCACAGAATCTATCCATAATTGGCTCATCAACATAGAAATAACATGGAAGTAAAGTTTGATGTCTGATGTGCATTGCATAATGTGTGATTCTCCATTGGTTCAATGCTAAGTCATGAAGTTTGAACAGTGGAGTTTGCTGGACCAATGCTTGCAAGAGCTTGAACTATTGAATGACTTAATTGATTTGCATGAAGAATCACATGAGTGGGGGGATGAAATTTGGGACTCAAAACAGCCCGGTTTCTAGCAAGCCAAAGTTACACCATAAAAATATAAAATGCAAGTGAATTTGGAGAAAAAAGGTACCTATTGGTAACCGATATTTGGCCAAAGTGGTGCCACCAGCCCAGCGAATCTGTCCTCAAACCAAACTGAGATGAAGGAATGGACAAGACAACTGAGAAAATATCAAGAGGAAAGAGAGACTAAATAAGATTAGCATTTCATTCTTTTTTAGCAGGCAAGAAAAGATTGTCTCTATGGTGGCATATATCTGAGTAGAATAAAAGAGCTTAGAGTTTCATCATCCGAAATTGTAGACTTCAGCTCAATGTGAAATGGAAATGACAGCCAAAAGCAGTGGCAGAGCTACGTTAGTATCTTTTGTTAATGGCTAGTTCAAGTAAAGGAAGAGACGGGGCTTTTGCCGTTTGTTGAATCGAAAGAAAACAAATAGGCTATCAAGCATCTTCAATAAAGGGGATATGTTATAAAACCAGCGCAATAAATAAGATTGCAGAAACTAAATTAAGCACTGGACACAAATATATAGAAATGATAGTTTCTCCAGGAACTATCGAGAGCAAAGTAGGTCTTCAGGACCTATTGTATTAAACGGTGTTTTCTCTTTTGCTTTTTGCCTTTCCTTTTTTGACTTACATGATTGATGTACAATGGCCTTACAAAACTATCAATTTATAGCCAAAGCAAGGAACAACCTAATAAATAGGTTAGATGAAATAGTAGCCTTTGTCTTACAAGTGGATCATCCACAATAATTCACAACACTCCCCCTTGGATGATCACTTACTAAGAACCTGTCTGTTAAAATTTTGCCAAGGAAAACCTTGTGGGAAAAACCATTGACGAAAGAGTGCAGCATTCTTGTATCTCTTGCAATATGACTTTAGTCTTCGAATTGCCTCATTAAAACCTTTGATAAGGAAAACCCAGTGGGACAAAACCTTAGACTAAGAAAAAGAGTGCAATCATTTTCAAGTTATTGACTCCCCCTCAATGCTGCAAGATAAATCTTTGAGTCGACGCATTCCAATACTGTTTACCAACTTCTTGAATGTTGTGGCTGGTAATGCCTTAGTGAATAAGTATGCCAGATTGTCACTAGATCGTATCTGCTGAACATCAATATCACCATTTTTCTAAAGGTCATGAGTGTACAAGAATTTTGGTGATATGTGCTTAGTTCTGTCTCTTTTGATATAACCTCCCTTGATCTGTGTGATACATGCAGCGTTATCTTCATACAATAATGTCGGATGATCTTTGATTGACGACAATCCACATTTTTCCCGAATGTGTTGAATCATAAACCTCAACCAAATACATTCGCGACTTGTTTCATGAATTGCGATAATCTCAGAGTGATTAGAAGAAGTAGCAGTCAACGTTTTTTTACAGAACGCCATGAAATAGCAGTACCACCGCAAGTGAACACACCACCGCAAGTGAACACATATCCTGTTTGTGATCGGAATTTATGTGGATCTGATAAATAACCAGCATCTGCATATTCGATTAATTGTGATGTTGATCCATTTGAATAGAATAAGCCCAAGTTAGTCGTTCCTTAGAGATAACGTAATATGTGTTTAACTCCTTTCCAATGCCTTTGAGTTGGAGTAGAACAGTATCGAGCCAACAAATTGATCGAAAATGCATATCCGGTCTTGTACAATTTGCTAGGTACATAAGTGCACCGATTGCACTCATATGTGGTACTTCGGGACCAAGTATATTTTCTCCCTCTTCTAGAGGTCGAAACGGATCTTTGTTCAAATCGAGTGATCTAACAATCATTGGCATACTCAAAGGATGTGCCTTATCCATGTAAAATTGCTTTAGGACTTTTTTCGTGTATGTCGACTGATGTACTAGAATCCCATTTGGCAAATGCTCGATCTGCAAGCCGAGACAATACTTTGTTTTGCCAAGATCTTTCATTTCAAGCTCTTTCTTTAAATATTCTGCGGTTTTTATAAGCTCTTCCGGAGTTCCAATGAGATTTAAATCATCGACATAAACCGCAATGATGGCAAATCCAGAGTTTGATTTATTAGTAAAAATACATGGACAAATAGGATCATTTTCATATCCTTCCTTTAGCAAATAATCACTAAGCCATTTATACCACATACGACCAAATTGTTTCAATCCATATAAAGATTTTTGTAGCTTAAGAGAATAAACACTTCGAGGTTTTGATTTGTATGCTTCAGGCATAGTATATCATTCAGGGACTTTCATGTATATGTCAGCATCTAGTGATCCATATAAGTATGCAGTCACTACGTCCATCAGGCGCATATCTAGACATTCCATGACTACTAAGCTGATCAAAAATCTAAATGTGATTGCATCCATTACGGGAGAGTATGTCTCCTCATAATCAATTCCAGGTCTCTGCGAGAAACCTTGTGCAACAAGTTGTGCTTTATAGTGCACAACTTCATTCTTCTCATTGCGCTTTCGCACAAACACCCACTTGTATCCTACAGGCTGTATCCCTTTAGGGGTTTGGACTACAGGTCCAAATACTTCCCTTTTTGCAAGAGAATTTAGTTCTGCTTGAATTGCTCCTTTCCACATTGGACAATCATTTCTATGTCGATATTCCTTGACAGTTTGTGGTTCACTTTCTTCATTACTTTCGGTAATGTTTTCATTACTTCTGGTAATGTCAAGAGCAACTTTAAATGAAAATACGTTGTCGACAACGGTTTTGTTTCTATCCAATATTTCACCCGTATTCATATAATATATTGAGATCTCATTACTTTCAGGTACCTGTTTGTCTTCATGAAATAACTCTTCGGGAGGCTTCTCTTCAGGAGATTCATACTTACGGGAAAATATTGAAAGATTCATTCTTTCATTTGCCTGTTTTGTGGGTTTAGCCTCTCCAGGAGCACTTGAATTTGTTAGCTTGGTCTCTTCGAGAGTACTGGCTACTTCAGCCTCTTTGCCTTGGTTTTTCCTCTTCCAGGGAAATTTATCTCTTGCATCGACAGGTCTCCCACGCTTCTGGCGTGCCTTAGACTCATCACCTGCTATGCTAGTGGTTTGTTTTGCAGGAACTTCAATGCGTGCTGGAATGTTAGCAGCTGGTATATGAGACTTAGTTACCTTCTTTGTGTCGGTGAATGCATCCGGTAGTTGATTTGCAATACCTTGCAAATGAATAATCCTTTGAACTTCTAGGTCACATTGATTAGTACACGGATCAAGATGAGATAATGTCGAAACATTCCAAGTAATTTCACCTCGAGCTTTTGGCTGCGATTTATCTCCCTCTAATGGTGGGAATACTGATTCATCAAAGACAATCCTCAAAACGTGCTTTAAAATGATCACCTGTTATGGGTTCAAGGTATCTAATGATAGATGGAGAGTCAAAACCTATATAGATACCAAGTCTACGTTGAGGACCCATTTTAGTGCGTTGGGGAGGTGCAATAGGTACATACACAGCACAACCAAAACTCTTAAACGAGAGATATTCGGTTGTTGACCAAATACAAGTTGTGTAGGCGAGTATTTGTGATATGCAGTTGGCCTAACACGAATTAGAAAAGCAGCATGTAAAATAGCATGACCCCAAGCAGAAACTGGTAATTTTGTTTTCATGAGCAATAGACAAGCAATCAGTTGAAGTCTTTTAATAAAAGACTAGCTAAACCATTCTTGGTATGTGTATGTGCAACTGGATGTTCAACATCAATACTTATTGACATACAGTAATCATTAAATGCATGTGATGTGAATTCTCCAGCATTGTCCAGACGAATTGTCTTGATTGGGTGATCCGAAAATTGTGCTCGTAATCTGATTATCTGGGCAAGAAATCTAGCAAATGCAACATTTCATGTAAATAATAAACAAGTATGTGACCATCTGGTTGAGGCATCAACTAAAATCATGAAATAGCGAAATGGTCCACAAGATGGGTGTATTGGACCACAAATATCCCCTTAAACTCTTTGTAAAACTGATGGAGACTCAATAACGACTTTAGAGAGATATGGTCTAGTTATCGGTTTCCCTTGTGAACAAGCATTACAAGGGTAATTGCTGGGCAAAAGAATCTTCTGGTTCTTTAACGGATGCCCATGTGAATTTTTGACAATACGACGCATCATTATTGAACCTGGATGCCCAAGGCGATCATGCCATAGCATGAAAAGTTTTGGATTAGAGCACTTTTGGTGCATAACCGCATATGATTCAATTGTTCTAATCGTCGTATAATATATAGCCTAGAAGAGAATGCAAAAAGTTTTTCTAATACTAGCTTCTGGCCAGATACATTAGAAGTGATATATAAATACTCTTCTTGACCTTTGCTGATGGTTTCAATCCGAACCTCGAAGGGTTTTTGTCCACCCCGATGATGAAATAAAGGAAACGGAATCTTTGCGAGCTTGAATGAAGGATTCCTTCAGCCCCAAACAGATCCTCAGCCCAGATGAACCATTAGCCCCAAACAAACCCAAAAGCCCAAAAGCCCAGAGAAAGCCCAAAAGTCCTGGAGTGAACCTATAATGCCGCACGTGATACCTCTACACCGCACGGAGTATCAAAAGTCATTACGCCACACGCGATCATGAGGTTAGTCGCACGGCATTTTGGGTAAAGTTTTGACTGGCTCAGAAAGCTGTCGATCACGCCTATTTGAGCCACAGCTGCAAAACGGCTCAGCCGAAAGCACACTTCTGGCCCGCCCAGAAAATACCTCCAACATTTGAAATTCAAAATCCATGGCTCTTGCCTATAAATACACCCCTCCACTCAAGGGAAAAGGGCCCTTGATCACCATTATACCCTTTCCCTCTCTTCTTGCTTTCACACCCATTTCCCATTTCCGAGTCTTGAGAATGTTGTGTCCAAAAGACATTCTCTAGGCCTTTTGCTCCATTTTTCTCCTCACCATTAAAGTTAGTCCCTTACTAACTTTAAGACCCCCATCACCCAATACACCCATCTACTACACACACCCATATTCCTCTTTTCTTTTCCAACCTTGCCGACGCCCATCCGCCATCATCAATCTCCATCCAAGCTCAAGATCAAAGGTAAAAACCAAGTTTCCTTGGGCTAGGTTCTGCCCTGGCCCTGAGGGGACCCTTCTATTATCAGGCTTAACCCTTTTTGGTTAAGATCTGATCTAAAAATCATTTTTACAAAACAAAACTAGTTTTCTGTGCTGGGTACACTACGTCGCGCACGGCATAGTGGACTCACACGTGCGACATTTCAGAGAACTAGTGTTTTCTTGTTCAGACTGTCTGGATCATGATCGTCTGTTGCTGGTTCTGTTTCTATACACCAAAAGCAGTCTCGGAATGAGACCATATCTACAAGTCATGTTTTAAGTTTTATAAATCTTTTCAAATGAACAAATGTATCAAAAATGGTTTTCTACTTGTGGCTTGGAGAAATGGTACAGTTCTGAGATGATCTGATGGCTGTGGGCTTTCTGAAATCTTAAAAATAACACCGTGCGTCATACTGGGTATACCGTGTGAGGCTTTAAAAATGGCAAAAGTTTGATAACAGGGTCAGAACCACGCACGGTATACCAGAAAGCCGTGCGCCATAAAGTGGTGTGCCGTGTGACAGAGGATGGTGATCCAGATAGCTTGTTTAGACGCTTTCCTTATTTCTATCATCGTCACAACATCCTTTATCATTTCTGTACAGTAAGCACCACTCGCACGATAATGTGATATATTTTATCTTGTTCCCCTTTCCCCGTATGTGTTTTTAAGGTTTTCCGAACGGTATTAAATCCCCCATTTAAAATGTTTAGTAGAGACCGGTCTTTACCGGGCGAGCGGGGTGCTTTTTCAACAAAACCTTCCCCGCTCGTAATGTGGCTTCCGGATCCAAAATCTCGATGTTTTCGCTAGACCAAAAGCCTTTCTTTTCAAAACAAACTCTCGGTTTCTCGGATCATCCATCTCAAAAATCCGGTGGCGACTCTTCGAACGCGCCGGGCGCGGGAGCCCACAATATGGTAACCATTACGACGTATATCTTTGAAACTAAGAAGATTTCTTCTGGATCTGGTAGAATACAGAGCATTGCCAATACTTAAATTTGTCTCATTTGTTAACACAATATTCGCTCTTTCAGAGCCCTCAATTAGGTTTGCAGAACCTGATATTGTATTGACATTTGCTTGTATCTTTTTCAATTGTTTAAAATATTTGTTATCCCGAAGAATGATATGCGTTGTACCACTGTCTACCAAACAAATATCTTCACCAGTTATCTTTGTTTTTGACAACGCATTGTTAGTATCCATGCCTCTATTATATGCAAGAAAAGATTTCATAAATAAATAATTGAAACACACCTTGACATTTTATTACAAAGACAAATACAACATGACATATTTCTTACAACATGATTAAAAACATAAACACACCTTCAAGTTTATTACATGCAATATAAGTAGGAAATGATAATTTAGTCTAACTGCTGGGACCATTCAGGGTAGTCGTTTTCATCATAGAGGTCATTTTTCGTTCCACTTGGTTCACCGATATACTCAGAGATATCAAAAGGCTCAAAAGGGTCAGGTTGATTATTATTCATTTGATCAGTGAAGTTTGTTTCAATTTCCTTTTCCTTTCCTTTGATAGATGCCTGGTAAAGTTCTATCAAATGCCTCAGTGTACGATAGGTACGTGACCAATGTCCTTTTCCTCCACATCTGTAGCAGGAGTCCTCAGAATTCCTGGGAGGCTTATTTTCCAAATTCTTCCCTTTTCCTGTAGACACTTTTGGTCTAGTCTACTTATTCCACTTCTGGGGAATATCTGGTTTCTTGCCTTATTTCTGAACATATCCTCCATGGACTTGGTGGTTATGGCTACCACGCCCATGCCCACGGCCACGACCACGGCCACGACCTTGTCCCTAATTGGGAAAAGAGACTCTATTCGCTTCTGGGAATGGTATAGAGCCAGCTGGACGAGACTCGTGATTCCTCATTAACAACTCGTTATTCTGTTCAGCAACCAGGAGACAGGAAATTAAATCTGAGTATTTCTCAAACCCACGCTCTCTGTATTGTTGCTGCAGGAGCAAATTGTTGGCGTGAAAAGTGGTAAAAGTTTTTTCCAACATATCTTTTTCAGTGATTGTTTCACCACATAATTTCAAGATAGAAACTATCTTGAACAGAGCGGAGTTATACACGCTAACAGATTTATAATCTTGCACCCTTAAATTTAACCAGTGATAACGAGCTCTTAGCAGTATCACTGCTTTTTGGTGCCCGTACCTTTCCTTCAGATTATTCCATAAGGTTAATGGGTCCTTAATCGTAAGGTACTCGGACTTCAGGTCTTCGTGGAAGTGGTGGCGAATAAATATCATTGCTTTGGCACAATCCTTCAAGGACGCGTCATTACCAGTTTTAATCGTTTCTCCTATTTCCATGGCATCGAGGTGAATCTCAATGTCAAGAATCCATGATAAATAATTTCTTTCTGAAATATCAAGTGCTGCAAATTCCAATTTTGTGTAGTTCGACATTGTCTATAAAAATAAGAGATTTCAATTTAGATAAACATTTAAATAAGGGATAGTTGAATGAGCGACTCATATTTAATGAACTGCAATAATAAATCTAAGGAAACATTATGTAATAATCACAAATATGTGGATCAAACGATGTTTACTTAAACCTGCAACGTTAGAATGTAAATAAAAATGGAAACATGTGGAGTACACCGTAATTTCCTTAAACTCTAGGAAAAAAAGAGTAGTAATAAACCAAAAGAGAACTTACTGATGCTGTAGTCATATCAGAAAGAACAAACAATAATTTACGTACGGATGTGATCAGTTATTAGGAGACTTTCGAGTCCAACTATCAAATAAATGTTTTATATTATTTATTGTTAATGACATGGCAACTTAATGTTATCCCTTTGTTTTTCAAGTCAATCAGTGATGGAGTATAAACGATTTGCATACAACTGGAAGTTCTTAACATGAAATTAATGCTAACAAATAATTTTATTTGTAACGACCCGTGTAATTATGACATCACGTTACGTAAGTGTACAATGAGGTCTCGGTGTAAATAGTATGAAAAATTGGGCATTTGTGCAATGGGGGAGTGTGCAAAGGGGGTGAGTGCAATTATCTTATGTGTGTGTGTGGGTTTTATACGTGTGTGGTGTGTGTGTGTGCAGTGAAAAAAAGAAAAGAAAAGGAGAGAAACCCAAAACTCTCTCCCCCTCCCGTCGGTTCTCTCCCTTTCTCTCTCTCCTCCTCTCTCACTCAAAACTCCACAAAACTCACCTAAAAAACCTTCAATCCTTGCTCCTCCAAGCTATAATTTCGTGGGTCTAGCTCGGTGGGAGTTTATCCGGCTCGGTTTCGGAGTATTTCAAGATCTAGGGCTCGTCTGGCTCGGGAAAAGTTCATACGACCTTGAGGTAGGAATTTCTTTGCTACTTTTATGTGCTAATAGCTTGATATGGTGTGAAATCGTGCTTATAATTGTTGTTGTTGGTGGTGTTGTTGAATTCCTAGAATCTGCAGAAAAACCTGTTCGAAACCGTTATGTATCTATACGGGTTTTAACCATATCGATACCATAAGAAAACAGAGAGTTTGAGAATTCCTGATTTTTGCTGTATCGATACCCACACCTCTTGGACAGTTTTTCCTTTCCTTGTTCCTGCTTTGATTTGGTCGAGTTCCAGACACTTCTAGCACTTCTTGGACATCTCCTAGCCTATCTTAAACATGTGCTTTGACTCCCTATGATTGAATGACCTTGTGCTTGTTTCGTTGACCTTCCGTTGGTAGCAAAAGTAGTAGTTTACTTGGTTAACGTTAAATTGGAATGCATCCTACTCATTGATTGGCCATTGGAAATGTTTATGGTATTGTCGAAACATGGTTGGCATGCTGTGTGGTGTTTTTACTTGTGAATTTGATAGTAAAAGAGTCATGGATTGCACGTCGAGTACGGTAGTAGTTGTTGTGAGTCGTAAGTCGGCTAGGGAGTCCCGTAACGCAAGGGGTGGAAATACGGAGACTCTAGTGGACCTTGTAACGCAAGGGGTGTCCGAGGTGTTAGGGTTCGCCGTAACGCAAGGGGTGGTAACACGGAAACTCTCGGGGTGTTGTACTGTACGCAAGGGGTGGAAATACAGTTAGTGGAGGTTTGTGTTGACGAGTCTTGTCGGGATTGTTGGAGTGAATACACTGAACATTGTCATACTCTCTCGTTGATCATTGATCATTGATAGAACCATGTCTTCTTGTTAGTTCCCTTTTGCACTCATCATGTTATTTGCACATAAGTCTAGTAAAGATTTTCCTACTGGGCTCGCATAGCTCAACCTAATCTTTCTTTTCAGGATTAAATGTTGGACAGTGATTTGCATGACGTTTGTCCGTACTCCGTACAAACAGTTGTAATCTATTTGGGGCCGGAGTGCCAAAAGTGTATATTTTTTTAAAACTGGGGCTTATTTGTAAAGTTTAACAGGTGGGAACTATTTGGGGTATTTATTGTTATATGCGAAGGACTTTATTTGAGACAGCTTTATTTAATTATGCTAAAAATCTAGGTCGTGACAATATTCTTATTTGTATTTGATAAAATTCTAGAGAAGATATAATAGATATAAAAATATGTGAATATTTTCTCAACCACTGGGGTTAGCTCAGTGGCCAAACTTGTGATTTCTCTTAGAGAGGTCATGAGTTCGAAGCAGTGTGGTGGATTCAATATTGGATTCAATATTGAAGACTCACCCACTTTGTTGCAAAAAATACTTTGGGTATTCTCATTTTTTTATACCGTGTAAAATACTTTAAGTATTCTCCCCCCCCCCCCCCCATATATATAAGTATTTACTAGTAGAATACTTCAGGTATTCCTTTTCATTTATTGTAAATAGAATTCTTCAGGATTCATAACTGGTAAGTACTTCATGTACCCTTTTTTTTATTTTAGCATATACTACTTACATATATTATGCAGGAGAAAGATATAGTAAGCAGAGCATATGAACAAGTGAGTTATAGGAAATGTAAACCATTTACCTTTCTCAGTAGGGTAGAGACTCGTGCTGATAACGTGATATAAAACTAGCGCAATAAAAAAGATTGCAGAAACTAAATTAAGCACTGGACACAAATATATAGAAATGATAGTTTCTCCAGGAACTATCGAGAGCAAAGTAGGTCTTCAGGACCTATTGTATTATATCGATGTTTTCTCTTTTGCTTTTTGCCTTTCCTTTTTTGACTTACATGATTGATGTACAATGGCCTTACAAAACTATCAATTTATAGCCAAAGCAAGGAACAACCTAATAAATAGGTTAGATGAAATAGTAGCCTTTGTCTTACAAGTGGATCATCCACAATAATTCACAATAGGATACTAATTCTTTCATAAACCAAACCAAACCGAGCCTTATGTCCCAATCACTTGGGGTCGGCTACATGAATCATTTTCCTCCATTGAGCTCTGTCAAGGGCCACTTGCTCTCACAAACCTAATATACTCATATATTTGCGCACCACATCATCTAATCTCAATTTAGGTCTTATGAACGTCTCTCAAGCATCCTCAAATTCATCTTTTGTAAGTGAATCATAAACCACACTGTGCAAAGAAGGTGAAATTGATTTATATGCGTCGTACTTTCCCAACTTTTCTGGCACCTTTTCAAGATGTGCCATATGCACCACTGGTGTCAGGTGTTAGGAAATATGTCTTCTATAGCATTCTTCATGGCCATACATTGATCGGTAATAATTGCTTTAGGAGCACAACCCCACATGCATGTCATCCAAGTCTTAAATAACCACGAGAATGACTTGGTGTCTTCATGAGATACGAGTCCACATCCCAATAATATCGACTGACCATGATGATTGACGCTTACAAATGGAGCAAAAGGCATGTCATACTTGTTTACCAAGTATGTTGTGTCAAATGTCACAACATCACCAAACTTCTTACAAGCTGCCTTACTCATTGCATCAGCCCAGAATACATTCCTCAATCGACCCTTATCATCCAAATCCATGGTAAAAAAGAAGTCAGAATTGCCAGCTTTCATCTTCATGAAATAACTATGCATCGCCTCAGCATCTCCTTCAACAAGTAATTTATGTCGCTCAGTATTTAAATAATTTCGACAATCCTTCTGATTATACTGAAGGTTATCGTGTCCCCCCTTCTGAATCTGAAGTGGGTCATAAATCTTATACAACGGAATCCCAGCTTTATCATTCAATATGAGCTTTCTTTTCACATGTTCATCAAGAACCCTATTGCTTTTGTAAAACTTGGACTTTCCCGGGCTATATTCATGATTGTGCTCCAAGGCAACCCGATTTAACCTCCACTTTCCATCCTGACATATAGCAAAATTAAGGCGAGCCGGACACTCAATTTTTGTTTGTGGCCGTGGTTTGACCGGATTGGTTGTTTTGACCCTTGCCTTTCCACCCCAACTACATTGAAAAGTAACATTCCTCAAGTTTCCATCTCTTCCCTTCTTGTTAGTTCTTTTAGCCAACAAACCGATTTTCTTTAGCATATCTTGAGTAATATAGATGTCACGTCCTCGATTTTCAATATAAATATAAATGATTTCCATAAATAAAATCTCACAAATAAACCATACGATACCCCAAAAGAGTTTAATATTTCTACTTCCATAATTGTACTTCCACGTCCATTAATTCCCAAAATATTATATCATTGGCTCGAAGGCCCGAATTAACATAAGTACTGAGTATTGAAGTGTTAAGGGTTGACAATATTCCATTGTCAAAAGGAAAGTAAATGAAGTTACAAATACATCTTCCAAAAAGTGATTTACAAAGATGGCCAAATAACTCCTCTATGTTAGCTTTCAAAAGAGTTTTCCACATCCAAGCACTCTGTAGACACTTCCCAAACGGGGCATCGCCATGCAAATTGGTCACGCTTGTTTGGTTCCACTTCATAAACCAAGATCGTGGATATCCCCATGGCTAGGAACATCGCCACACGATAACGGTTATCATCAAAATAGAGTCGCCACCTAGTTTATTAAAACTAGGAAAAATAGACAGAGATTCCGGGTACGGGAGCCAAGAGTACAATAAGGGGAAGGTGTTAGGCACCCCTCTTTGCCCAGTCGTGAGACTGGCCCATAATCGTTCGACATACAATGTATATTTGCTTTATTTAATTCTAACACATAATCTGATTTTTAGCCTTTAATAGTTGATAAGGTGAGCCAATACGATAAATGAAAGCATGCATCAAAATAAGTAGAAAACAAATATATCCCAGCAAATAGATCCCTCGGCCGGTGAATTGATGTCACGGCCGAGAAATCCCACTGGATCGATGTATTGGCTGAAGGATTGATTCCCCAACCGATGTTCTTTCTCACACCAGAATACGAACAGTTAATAGAAAGAACTAATTAAAAGCGAGAGAAGGAAATTAAATCAAACCATAGGCCCCTGGGCCTCACCATCTTGATCCCTCAGAGATTGATTGCTTGGATTGCGATTGATTGTAGATAATAGTGGTTGATTGTGGTAGTCAACTTCACAAAATCCTAGAACAAAGTGAGTTCTTTGGGGGTTTTTACTCTCGGATGCGGCTACTCACTGGAGATTAGGGCTTTTGTAGAGGATTGATAGAAGATGATTTCTGTAGAGTTTGGGGGCGGATCATGGAGTGGAGAGATGTGTATTTCGGAGCTCTAGAGGACCCCTATTTATAGGGTTTCGAAGGACCGATCAAATGGACGAGATTAACCCAATTGATAAGGAAGTTTAGGGCTTCAAGACCTCTATGGTAAGTGTATTCGTAGCCCCAAAATAATGGTTCGTGGCTGCTAGGGTTTGGACGAACGGATTCAAAAGCTGCTGAACATTCCAGAATCTGGAAAACATCGGTCTGCCGGCCGCCCAAATGATTTCACGGCCGAAGAAAGGATTTCGCGGCCGCGGAAAGGATTTTCCAGCAAAAGGCCAAATTTTGCGGGCTCGCTCCGGACACTCCCGAACTCAGTTTTGCGTGTTCTTTGGACCGTTGGAAAGCTTATTGAGTCTACTTTCTAACCCAAGTGGTTTGGATCAAATATATTTAGTACATCAAAAGATATGACAATTTTACCCTTAGTAGGTCAGAAAATGGATTATTTTGGTAAAATTCTTGTATCTCCCTCGTTTCAAATTGGTTTAAGGCGTATTATATATCAATAAAGAGGGTTTTAAAAGTACTACAAGATGATGGAATCCAACCACCAAAATAAGGAACTTTAGTTTATGAAAAATGGGCTGAAAGCAGACTTAATTGAAGATCGACGATGCTACAAAGGCTAAAACACGTGTTAACACATTTCTATCCACTCCAAGTGTCGCTTGGCACTCCTATCACCTATTCCAAAGTGTTCCTTAATCCCTTAAGAGTTCCACAAAGTTCCTAAGGCTTTCATGAAGTCAACCACAACAACCACATATCATATTCATCATCGGGATGGTCCCCAAGGTGGGACTTGAAATAATCGTTGAACCAAATTGGGGTGTCTACACACTCTAAGCATGCATGCTATTGTCCTGGGTTAGTACTTGAAAATGATAATAGGTTTGAGCTACTCTAGCCCAGTAGAAAACTCTACTCTAACATTATATGCAAATGAAACGCTAAGATAATCTCAAGATAGGAACAAGAACAAGGACCATAGGGTAATCAACAATCTTGGCTCAATAATCTCAAAACAACAACTTAATGAACATCATGCAACTCAAACTAGAACCGTTCTCATCTTCCATGTGTCCAATATCTTTTCGTCGCAAGTGTCATGAGCCGAAGCTTCTGCCAGGCCAATTAAGGGATCCCAATACCCTCTGTCAGGCACCTTACTCATTAGTAGGTCCTGAATGTAACCAATACGAGCTTTTGCTCCTATCGGGCCAATTAAGGGATCCTGATACCCCTGCCAGGCACCCACCCGTTGATGGGTCCTGAATGTTCTCGTTGTGTCAATAAGTGTTCAAGCGTCTCATACTCTCGTAATGTGTCATTTCAATTCTACCCTGGTTCATGTAGTTATCAACGTCAAATTCTACCGAACAAGGGCAAGAGATGCAAGGATACTCCACGAACTCAACGAGTGCGATTAAATATGTTATGAGGTGATTTGGAGGTGCTTTGAACGAGTTAGAATTGATCGGGGGTCAAAACGATGAAGTTTGGAACAAATGCAGCAAAACTGTCCCTAAGCAACTAGTATCGATACCAGAGTGCCCAGAAACATTCCAGACGCAATGGTATCGATACCATGCAAAATGGTATCGATACCAGATTAGTTTGAACAGATTTTTCTGTAGATTTCAAGGGTTTAACAACAATAACAACTACTAGAACAACCATGGGTTCGATTCAAGGCAAGAAAACACTTCTTTTACTTATATTGAGAGGTAGAATCCCTACATCGAGGTCGAAGAACGATATCCAAGAGAGAGAGACCGAGCCCTAGCTTCCAAAGTCCACACTGAGCAAAATATGTGTAGAGCCCCGTAGTTTCGGAAAAATCGTTTAAAAGTTTTATAAATGCTAGAATAGGAAATTTGTAGAGTTTAATTGAATTAGGGTTAATGTGATAGAATGGCTTGTAAGAGGGTGTATGTGCAATATGGGTTTATTTGAGTATATATGTGTAGGAGAGTGTGGTGTAGAGAAATAACTTTCCCAAACACACACACCACGTCTCTCTCTCCCTCTCGGCATTCTTCTCTCTCTCTCACCCTCTCACCCAAAAATCCCACTCCAAGTTCAAAACCCACTAAGATCCTTCACCAAATCATCATCCTCTCGGGCTCTCGACCTTGGGTTTCGTTGGAGCAAGCTCGGAGAGGAGTATTTTCGAAGGATTTCGAATTCAAAGGCTAGGGCTCGATCAATCTCGTTGGGTTTCGTTCTTAAAGTCGAGGTAGGGATTTCTAACTTTCTCTATATGTTTATGAGTTGATTCGGTGTCCAAAACTTGCTTTGGATCGTTGTTTGGAAGCCTTGTGTTCGCCCTTGAAATCTGTCAAAAACGTGCTGAAAAACCCAGGCGCTACATGTAGCACCCTTTTTCTGCTACATGTAGCAAACCCAGATTTCTTTGATTTTGGTTTGCTGGCTACATGTAGCACCCTTTTTCTGCTACATGTAGCAAACTCGGATTTCTTTGATTTTGTTCGCTGGCTACATGTAGCACCCTTTTTCTGCTACATGTACCAAAACCCAGATTTTACGTTCTGTTCGCTGGCTACATGTAGCACCTTTTTCTGCTACATGTACCAAACTGGAAATTTCTGAAAAGTTTCTCCCTTCATGGTTTGGACCCCCGATCACTTATAATACCTTTTAAACACCTTTAAATCATCTCTAAGGTTGATTGCTCGCGTTTCAATGATTCGTTGTTCGTCCCTACTCTTCGGGCTCTCGTTATAATAAAGAAAAGTATAAAACTGAATGAATACGATACTTGTTCGTTTGTTCACGCGTTTGGGCTATTACATGAGTATTGTGGCATGCTTTATGAATGATGCGGACTTGACATACGTCATGCTCTACGGTATTGAGGCTTGTAGAACGAAAAATCACAATTTAGAACGATAGAACGAAACGAAGAAAGCCACGGATCCACTACAAGGTGTGATGCCGGAAAACGGGACGCACGGGGTCCCAAATGCCCGGAAGTGCACAAGAAAGCCACGGATCCACCGAATGGTGCGATGCCGGAATGAATTTGGGATGCACGGGGTCCCAAATGCCCGGAAATAAAATCGAGAACACTTGATATAATGAAAACGGAGAATTTTAGAGATTATTAAGTGACGTGAATATGATCGGTATTGATTGTCAAGTATTAACCACTTGTTCTTGCTCACATGGGAAACTTTCTTGTATCAATGTTCATCTCGGTGCATCGTCCATCTTATATGCATATAGTTTGAGTAAAGATTTCTCTACTGGGCTAGTGTAGCTCAACCTATTATTATTTTCAGGTACCTCTCAGGGACATTGATATGGAATGCTTGCTGTGCATCTTACCATACTTTTGAAAGCTAACTTTGAGGAATTACCATGGCATCTTTGTAAAATCTTTTTTGAAGATGTAATCGTAATTTCAATTATATTCTTTGACTTCCTCTCTTTAGGATACTGTCTAAGAATTTGGAGCCGGAGTGCCTTTATTGTAAACCTTTAAACTTGATCGTTCTCTTGGACGGATTATGGGAAGCAAATTTGGGGTATTATGACGTATTATTGCGAAGGACTTTTATTGGAAACGCTATTATTATTATGTTGAAAATCCAGGGCGTGACAACTTGGTATCAGAGCATCTAGGTTTGAATACCTGGAGACCGTGGGGAGACTTAGTCTCATGGGTTCAAAAAAAAAATCATTGCATATTTTAACAAAACCTGTGTGAGCTTGCATGACTGAAGTGTGATCATCATTGAACTAGTATTGCATTTATGTTCACATGAAACAGTGAAAAGCTGACGCTTGTGTCTGAGAAAAAGAGAAGTTTGACCTTCTTGTAGTAGCTATGGTTGCGATCGTTGTTGTTGTTATCGTTACTGTTGGTAGTTTTTGGACTTAAGCTATATGTGGTAAAGTGCCCTTTTAGATGAGATGTTAGGCAGGAAAGAATCTGAAAGACTGAGATTGTTACAGTGCTTGTGCGTAGTGCTGAGGTTGATGTGTGAAAGCTGATATCTGTTAGTATGTAATTGAAGTGCTAGACTATTAATAAGATTTATGAGCTAAGTGTTGGATGTGCTTTATTTGAATTGTGTGGGTTACATATCGGGTCTGAATTGCGTTAATTGAATCTTATGTGATGTAAGTCGCATCGAGTGTAAGTATACGAAGAGTAATATTTCTTTTGCGTTACAAGAACCGTAGTTGTCTGGAAAGTGAGTGGGACGTATCATAGCCAGCAGGTGAGTTAGCATGTGCCTTGCATGTGTTGGAGAAGGGTATGACCTCTTGTGGTACTAATTGTGGTTAGTTGTTGTTATGGTAGTTATTGAGATAGCGACTGTGAGTATAGGTAAGGCGGGTTGAGCCCACATAGGGAGCTATATGTTTCTAAGGTTGATTTAGGAAGATGAGAGTTATAGGTAGGGTGTCTAGATACAGTATGTGTCTTCTGGACACCCAGGCGACTACCGATGAGATCCAGTTGGAAGAGGCGCTTGATCACCGCTTCTTTTAGATGGAAGTCTCGGAAAGTCAATTGGACACTAGGATTGCATATAGAGGTTAGATCTCTAGGCTTGAGGTGGATGGCTCTACGTAGGAATTTCGTAGAAAAGGGAAGTGTTATGGGGTCGTAGTCTTCATTGTTGAGGTGAATGTCGTGGTGGTGTCATTATGACAGGTGGATAGAAGGTAGTGATAGCTTTGTGTGGTAAAAAGAAGAAGAAGAAGAAGGAAGACAAGACTTGAGGTGTACTATATCGATGTGACTTGAGACGAGTGATTGATGTCAGTGCGTGGTAAGAGACTTGTTTGAAGTGAGGGCAATAGAAATGAGGACTGTTATGAATTGAAAGACTTGAGTATAGAGATTGTGTATGAAGTGTAATTGGGGATGTGGAATAGACTAATGACAGTATGAGATATGTTGAGGTATGCCGTTAGGGTGACATGTTTATTTGAGAGGGTTAAGGGATAATAGTGGTAGTGACAGCAGTGAGGGTGATGGGAATGAAAGTTGTTGATATTGAGATTGAGTGAAATTGTGGTGAATGTTCTTGAGGAATAATGTGTCGATAAGATTGTTTAGTAAATGAAAAAGAAAAGAAAAAGGAGAGCTATGAAACTTGTGGTGAGCGAAACTGTCAGAAGATATTGGTGCGAGAGAATTGACTCCTAGGTGATGAAGTAGTTGGAATATTGGAATGTGATGAGAAATATAGACATGCTGGTTATAACCCCCAAAATCTTGCTGGTATTTAGGAAGGTGTCTGTCAATTTGTTTGTACTTGTATTGGTGTTTAAAATTTTAGTATCGAGATAATCAATAGTTGTGGAAGTTCGTTAGTGCAACTAGTGCACACATTGTGTCGGTATTTGGGTGATGAAAGGCCATGTGATTGTAAAGTTGATAGAGGAATGATTAATATCGATGCAGTGTATTTGTGATGTGATATTTAAGATTGTGAAAATGAGAAACATGTGACTTGAGTAGACTAATTGATGAGAGTATTCGAGGTTAATGGGTGAACAGAAAACGTGAAAGGTATTATGAAGTTGAAAAGAACGAGATTACTATTGGGCTTTCTAGAGCCATAAAATGTGAAGTGTTGGATACTTTGTGAGTTGGTGAGTCTGCTGGATACTGAGTGAGTCTGTTAATGCGTGGATGTGTCTGGTGTCGTGTAAGCTATTAAATTGTACCGTGGGTTTGTTGAAATGTCTCGTGAATGAAATGTGCTGTCGTTTAGCTTTAATCTACATGTGTGAATAAACAGTGATGCTTATGTGGGTAGTTGCTACGAGTGTATACCTTTCTTGAGCAGTAGCAACGATGCTTGGAGAATTTGGTTCAAGGAAAATAGTGGATTGATAGTTTACCAGAACGGTTTTAATGTGTGTTGTGAAGAGTCATGTAGAAGGGACGTGTTACAATAGGAGTGAGTTTGGATTTCCGAGAATAGAAACAGGAAGCGATTCAGAGTGGACTAGGGAATGTGAAGTAGTGTTGGATTCTTAGTTGTGTTTGAATGTTAAATGGACAAAAAAAAAACGTTTGAGGTTTGTGCAAAGATGATATAAGAGTTGTGTGGGTAAACAGAAGTGTAAGTTAGAGATAAAGGTTAACGATTTTTTTTTTGTTAAATGTGTTTCGTTGTACCAAGGGAGGTGAACCATGCCTTTAAGAGGGGGAAGTGAGTAGCGAGGTGCGTGAAATAATTTGAGATTGTTAAAGGGAATGGTGCAGCTGCCTATTATTTGTGGTATTGATAGAATTGAATTAGTTGTGAGGTGTGTTTGTTTGTGGAGACGAAAGAGGTGTTAATAGCTTGAGATGTGAGACGTTTAACTAGGGTGAGTTGGTGTTAAAATTGAGTGAATGGTGATAATCGTTATGTAGTCAAACTATTGGGTTTTGGGTTTCTTGGTTTTATTACAATGGAGAGTATTTGGGTATTCAAAGAAAATTGTTGATGGATTGATCTATTAGTTGGTGTTGGGAAGATGAGACTTAGAGTATTAGAATTAGAGTTTTTATAAGCAGTTTTGTATGTCCTTCTGGGAAGTTCTAAAGATACTTAGTGGAATAAGGTGCAAAGAATGAGAATGAGAAATTTCAGAGTTCGAAGAACGTGAGATTATAATCTATTGGATCTCGATGTGATTGTCTGTGGGCACACGCCCCAAAAATCCCCGCGGTTTTTGGTGTGGGAAAATTCCGGGTGCGCCTTTCTTGGAAAGCGCGGCGAGACGCTTCGCAAATCAGAGAGTCGCCACTCGGGTTTTGCGGTTAGTACCCAAGAAACCGTCCTTTTGAAAACGTTTGGACCACGTTTGTTTGATTTTGAAAAAGGCTTTTGTAGACTGGACCGTCGTCACCTTCGATCTTGAGGTTCGGGAGCCAGATTACGAGAGGGGAAGGGTTTTATGGCACCCCCCTCGCCCAGTCCGGAGACCGGTCTCTACTCAGGCATTTTATAAAACATTTGCATTTCTCTCTTTATTTGATCATCCTTTTAACCAGTTAGGGCCGGGGAACAGTTAATAGGGATTAAAACTGTAAACAAGTTGCATTTATGTACAAGATCGGTGGCAAAATGTTTATGGATGATGATGTTTGATCTAAGCAAATATAATAGATTGAGAACAAGCTTTTATGGACATTTTAAGCAGACTGGAGCACACTGACTGTGAGATAGTGCACACAGGAACAAGCCTGCATGCACTGGCCAAGCCACTGCATGCAGTCATGACCTGCGTGCGCCACCCAACGACTGGCATGCGCCGGTAGACTTAAGCTCACAGCTTCTGCCCTCAACCCTCTGGGCTCTGGAAAGGACCAGTGCACACCTAGGACAAACCACGCAGTTGAATATGGATTACTAAGCTATTACAGACAATGTAAAGGGCTTGAAAGCCACCAAATGGACAGAAAACCCCTTAAACAGTGAGGGGAGGATGATCAGAGGCCTGGATGGAAGATCCATGCAAGGGCCAAGCCACTGGAACACAAACCACTACCGTACGCCACTCAAGGAGCGCCGTACGCCAGTAAGTCCTTGGTCCCAATGCTTTGGCTTTGCACATTCTGGGCTCTGGGACAGGACCAGAGGGACCCAGAAGGCCAAACTAAGCAAAAGTACATATGGAAGAGAAAGCAGTTCTAAATACAGAAAATAATAAACTGGTTTTAGCATGCAGCAGGGTGATCAGAACTAAAAGAAAGCAAGAAAACAATGATCCATGATCCCCACGCCAGTTTTGCACGTACTACCATGACTGGCGTACGGCACTCAGTACTGGCGTGCGCCACTGATCATACCAAACGGCTTTGAAGCCTTGCCAGCTTTAGGGCCAGGACTGGTATAGATTACCAGCCTTGACCCTGCCAGCCCCCCTCAGGGGTCAGAACAGAAAGCAGAAAGCAAAGGTGGTATACCTTTTTTTGCTTTTGAGTTTGAGAGAAAGCTTGAGCTTTGAGCTTGAGGGAGATGGATGGAGGATGGATGTGGTGTGGTTTATGGACTATGGAGAGTATTCCCTTGCTTACTCCTTCTATGGAAGAGAAAGGAAGCAAAGGAGGAAAAATGAAAAGGAAGAAGGCAAAGGGCTTGAGCTCTTAATATTGCTAACCTTGTGAACCAACCCTTGTAAGGGTGAAAGGGAGGGGTATTTATAGGCCAAGGAGGACTGAGATCAGTTGGGTTAAGAGCTGGTTGGGTTAAGGAGAGGAGCCTCCCATGCATTTAATGCATGGGACTTGTTGATGGAAGATGTAGGAGAGAGGGGGGAACAGCTCTGGCCGATATAATGATCAGGGGGCTGTAGCTGACGTCAGGTGGTTACAAAATCTCCCGCGCGTCTGGCCGAAAAAGGTTGATTTGATTGGAATGTACTGGCGTACGCCCCTTGTTGAGTGGCGTGCGCCAGTAAGCGGCGATGACTAACACGTGGCAGGACCTCCTGCGCACGCTAGTCAAGTACCAGCGTACTCCAGTAGGGTTTTGCTGGGGCCATTTGGTTCTGGCTTGAGGGGTTTGACAGGGGTTCGAAGAGGTTTTGGGATGAGGCTCGGGCTGCTCAAAGCTCAAACACACTTGCAAACTCAGGTTGTTCTTGACCATAATCATCATCGGGGAATCAAAATACCGTAAATAAACTATTCTAGAAAGTCCAAAATAGGGTGTCTACATTGTCATGTAGGTATGTGGGGACTAGGATTTTGGTATAGGTGTTAGGACTTGAAAATATGATAAAGATGGTGGAGGTTTGTAACTGAGTGTTGAGTGATAAGACCATACCATTAGTGAGGGTTCTGAGGAGCAAACGGGATAAAGAAGAGCCTACATAGAAAAGAAAGAATGACGTTATGATTATGAAATTACATTATTGGGCTTTATGAGAGGCCATGTAGATCACCCGTGTGTTGAACCGAGTGAGGCGAGGCTACGTTAGTAGGGCCGGATATGATCGAGGAGACCCCCGAGAATATGAAAGCAATTTGCCAACGCCTTTTTGAAGCTCAAGAAAGAACAACGGAATAAGTCAAGGTGATTCGCCAAAGATTGTTGACCGCGCAAAGTAGGCAAAAGAATTATGCCGATCGTCGTCGCTGACCATTATCATTGGAAGAAGGGGATCACATTTTTCTTAAAGTATCGCCGCGTCGGGGTTTGTCTCATTTTGGGAAAAAGGGGAAGCTTTCACCACGTTATATCGGGCCGTTCGACATCATTGAGAAGATTGGAGAAGTAGCATATCGCTTGGCTTTGCCACCGAAGCTTTCGGGAGTGCACGACGTGTTTCACGTGTCTCTATTGAGGAAATACGAACCGGAACCATCTCATGTCTTAGAGTGGTCCGAACTCGAGCTAGAAGCCGACGCGTCTTATGGGGAAGAACCGATACGTATCCTAGATTCGCGCGATCAAGTGTTGAGGGGTAAGACAATACCGTTAGTGCGAGTCTTGTGGAGTAACCAAGGCAAAGAAGAGTCGACTTGGGAACGAGAAGATGAGGTTAGGGAGAAGTATCCGCATTTGTTTCCGGCGTAGAAATCGATGTGAGTGTTTAAGTTTGAACTTAAAATTATTACCATTGTTGCATAATGATTAACGTTATGACTTGGACATGTTTATGTGATGCATATTTTGATTGATCATGGTTATCAAATTTTGAGGACGAAATTTCTTTAAGGAGGGTAGAATGTAGAGCCCCGTAGTTTCGGAAAAATCGTTTAAAAGTTTTATAAATGCTAGAATAGGAAATTTGTAGAGTTTAATTGAATTAGGGTTAATGTGATAGAATGGCTTGTAAGAGGGTGTATGTGCAATATGGGTTTATTTGAGTATATATGTGTAGGAGAGTGTGGTGTAAAGAAATAACTTTCCCAAACACACACACCACGTCTCTCTCTCCCTCTCGGCATTCTTCTCTCTCTCTCACCCTCTCACCCAAAAATCCCACTCCAAGTTCAAAACCCACTAAGATCCTTCACCAAATCATCATCCTCTCGGGCTCTCGACCTTGGGTTTCGTTGGAGCAAGCTCGGAGAGGAGTATTTTCGAAGGATTTCAAATTCAAAGGCTAGGGCTCGATCAATCTCGTTGGGTTTCGTTCTCAAAGTCGAGGTAGGGATTTCTAACTTTCTCTATATGTTTATGAGTTGATTCGGTGTCCAAAACTTGCTTTGGATCGTTGTTTGGAAGCCTTGTGTTCGCCCTTGAAATCTGTCAAAAACGTGCTGAAAAACCCAGGCGCTACATGTAGCACCCTTTTTCTGCTACATGTAGCAAACCCAGATTTCTTTGATTTTGGTTTGCTGGCTACATGTAGCACCCTTTTTCTGCTACATGTAGCAAACCCGGATTTCTTTGATTTTGTTCGCTGGCTACATGTAGCACCCTTTTTCTGCTACATGTACCAAAACCCAGATTTTACGTTCTGTTCGCTGGCTACATGTAGCACCTTTTTCTGCTACATGTACCAAACTGGAAATTTCTGAAAAGTTTCTCCCTTCATGGTTTGGACCCCCGATCACTTCTAATACCTTTTAAACACCTTTAAATCATCTTTAAGGTTGATTGCTCGCGTTTCAATGATTCGTTGTTCGTCCCTACTCTTCGGGCTCTCGTTATAATAAAGAAAAGTATAAAACTGAATGAATACGATACTTGTTCGTTTGTTCACGTGTTTGGGCTATTACATGAGTATTGTGGCATGCTTTATGAATGATGCGGACTTGACATACGTCATGCTCTACGGTATTGAGGCTTGTAGAACGAAAAATCACAATTTAGAACGATAGAACGAAACGAAGAAAGCCACGGATCCACTACAAGGTGTGATGCCGGAAAACGGGACGCACGGGGTCCCAAATGCCTGGAAAGAAAATCGAGAACACTTGATATAATGAAAACGGAGAATTTTAGAGATTATTAAGTGACGTGAATATGATCGGTATTGATTGTCAAGTATTAACCACTTGTTCTTGCTCACATGGGAAACTTTCTTGTATCAATGTTCATCTCGGTGCATCGTCCATCTTATATGCATATAGTTTGAGTAAAGATTTCTCTACTGGGCTAGTGTAGCTCAACCTATTATTATTTTCAGGTACCTCTCAGGGACATTGATATGGAGTGCTTGCTGTGCATCTGACCATACTTTTGAAAGCTAACTTTGAGGAATTGCCATGGCATCTTTGTAAAATCTTTTTTGAAGATGTAATCGTAATTTCAATTATATTCTTTGACTTCCTCTCTTTAGGATACTGTCTAAGAATTTGGGGCCGGAGTGCCTTTATTGTAAACCTTTAAACTTGATCGTTCTCTTGGACGGATTATGGGAAGCAAATTTGGGGTATTATGACGTATTATTGCGAAGGACTTTTATTGGAAACGCTATTATTATTATGTTGAAAATCCAGGGCGTGACAATATGCCTCACCGAGCTCAATCCAACGAGGTACGGGCTCCAATACGCGCAGAGATGAAGGATTGAAGGTTATTTTGTGTGGGTTTTGAGTGATTGGGTGGAATTTTGGATGAGAGTGAGAGTGAGAGAGAGAGAGACTGAGAGATAGAGAGAGAGGCGTGAGGGAGATGAGAGGAGAAAATAATTCTCTACTCTCTCACCCTCCTATATATACTCACATATATGCAAACTACACTTTGCACCCTTTCACACTCAATCCTATTACGTTAGTCTCAAATCACATAAACACTATTATTTCACATTTCTTTCTCAATAATCATGCACTTATAAAGCATTAACATTGATAAAATAAATACGGGTCTCTACAATAGATATGCATCATTTGGTGTGTCGAATATCATTCCCTCCTTTTGTTGCTCAACTCTATCTTCAAAATTTTATGTTTCCTCCTTTCCTTCTTCATTAGTACATATCTCATCACACTCTTTTTTTGAAGAACCACTCGATACATATATCTTCTTTATCTTCATCGTATCCACTCCATACCTCCTATTTCTCATTCGAATCTATCTCATCTTGATTTGATGATCGAGGAGGCATTGTCAAAGGAATAGAATCTGGCGACATCGGAGGGCCAAGTCATGCATCATTTTCACAACAAAATCAATTTTTTCACCAATAGGCATCAATAATTTTAGTTAAACAAAATCTCTAATTTCAGTGGGTAATGCCAAGTCTTCACAGCTAAAATAAACTCAAATTGATACACCAATTAAGGCATCTAAAATATCTCACTCTCAAGCCGCCACAAAATCTCGCACTTACGCCACCATCTGGCTCCGATATCAATCTCAGGCTTAATGGAAAACCGCTAATTCCATCATTCTAGACAAGCCCATTATTCATTCCAAAGGCTAAATCCACAAAAATTAACCATCAAAATTTCCATTGTTCATTACTACAAGTCTACAAGAGTCCCTCAAAAAACAGCCATCAAAGACATAAATGACATAGATGAAAGTTCTTCAAACACTTAATCAAAATGACAAAAGTATACTTCCAAATCCAGGGACTGAAAAGCGATTTTGTAAAGTCAGAAATTAAAAATTTGCAACCAAAAAACATCGATTTTGATAAGGACCTCGATTTAGCGAACGTGAAATTATCAATATTCCGTCCAAAAGGACAACGGAATCCTAAAACAGTACTAATTCATTGAATATGAAGAGAAGTCCAACAAGAATGATAACAAACGTTAAAAAATTTGAAAAAAATTGAGACATGGAGATGTACACAAACGGTGCTCGTGGCGTCGGTGCTCATGGTGTCGCAATTTTCGCGAAGGGTTGATCGCTGGTGGTGGTGGTGGTAGACAGTGTCGCTGGTGGTCCTCCTCCTCTTCGTTGGTTTTCTAGATGGTCTGGTTTGGGGCTTTGGGGGAAATGGTCTGATTTGGGGGAAAATTAGAATTTTAGCGGGTTTTATTGGGCAGCTGCTGACATGGAGCCCACCGCCACGTCCGCGTCGGAAAAGAAATCGGAGAAAAGAGTCGATAAAGTATTAAAGTGTAGTTACTACTTGTTTAATTAATACAGTAGCTCACACCAAACCAAACACTGAATCTTGACACTACCCCCCGCCAACAATCAACGTTCAATGTTTGATATCTTCATATGTAATCTGCATATTGTTACTACTTGTTTAATTAACAACAAAGTTGTATGAAGATAATCAACCCATTTCATATTTCTAATCTCATTTCACTTACAACATTTTTATAAATTTACATTCCATTTGGGAAAGTATATTAAATTATCAACAAATCGATTGTAAAATACGTGCCGCTTATAAAATAATATATTAATCTCACAATTTAGATAATCAACCCATTTCCTATTTCTAATCTCATTTCACTTACAACATTTTTATAAACGGTAAGTCTTAAACCACACCAAAATCAGAGACCAAAATACACACCCTCTCACAAAACCCAAGGGGCCCACACACAGTGTGTATTTGAGTTTTGTGAGAAGGTGTGTATTTGGGTGTGGTTGTAGCATTTCTCTTTTATAAATTTACATTCCATTTAGGAAAGTATATTGAATTATCGATAAGTCGATTGTAAAATACGTGCCGCTTATAAAATAATTTTAATTGTCATATAGTTTTAATTTTTTTAATAAAACTAATTAAAATTTATCAAACAAGATGCATATTGAATAAAAAAGACATTACTTAATAAAAATATAAACAATTTTTAAAAAATTACAAAATACTGAAAGACAAATAAGGGGTAGTTTCCTAAAAGTATTAAAAGTACTTTTATTCTACTAAAATTATTACTAAATTGCGGAATAAAAGCACTTTTAAACTTTATCACTTTTCTCACATTGCGAAAACTAAATTGGGATGACATTTACGGTGTTGTTTCTCTTAGTTTTTTGGGCATAATCTTGTATATTTTTAAAAAAATAGTTGGATAAAAGTCATAATCTTTTATTTCCAATAATTCACAATAATTTGACACAAAATAAACAAAAGCGAAAAAAAATTAGGCTGCTGATTTTGCCACTTCCTTTTTTGTTAACGCCACTCCCTTGCAAGGGAGTGGCGTTAACAAAAAAAGAAGTGGTAAAATCATTTCCTAAAAATTAAGGGGCTTTTTGGCTAAATAAGCTAATTGACTTATTTTTTTGTCCTTCTTCAATTTTTTTTCCGCATATTTTAGTTTCGCGGCAATTTTTTTTTGTGAATTATTGGTTCAACTCGACGAAAGGAATCGAAAAAGTAAAAAATTATGGTTTAAACCTATTTTTTTTTGAATAAAGGCCGAAAAATTAGCTTATTTGTCTTTGTTTTGTTTTGGCTTAGTTTTGTCAGTTAATTGACTTATTTAGCCAAAATGTCCCTAAATACAGATATAAACAATAAACCCCCCCACAAAAAAAAAAAAAAAAACCTCCCAAAAAGTTCCGAGAGCTAAAATGGAAAAAACCCGAACAAAACCCTCTCCCTTGGTCACTCTCTCTCCTCTCCTCTCTGTTGCCCGACAAGCACTAGTACAAAAAACGCAAAGCGGGAGAGAGACATTATTAGATATAGAGAAGAAGGAGAAGAAGAAGAAGAAGAAGTAGTAGTAGTAACAGATGGGTGACTTGCTCCCCTCCCCTCAAGCAAAGCGTCCTGTACACAACCCCGCCGCGAACGGCGGCTCTTCCAAGCGGTTCAAGCGTCCCCCGCCGCCCCTCACCGTCCCCGCCGGCCACGTCCTCTTCCGCCTCCTCTGCCCGACCTCGGTAAGCGGTGGCGTCATCGGAAAATCCGGCTCCATCATCAAGCAGCTCCAGCAGGACACCGCCACCAAGATCCGCGTCGAGGAGCCCCCGCCCGGCTCCGACGAGCGAGTCATCGTCATAATCGGGTCGATTTCGGTTAACAAGAAGGTCGAGGGGGAAGGGGGGAGTGATTTCGAGGTGTCCGCGGCGCAGGAGGCAGTGGTTAGGGTGTTCGAGAGGATTCTCGGGGCCGCGGCGGAGGTTAATGGCGGAAGAGGGGCGGAGGAGCCGGCGGGTGTGGTGCTGTGTAGGTTGTTGGCGGAGAGTAGTCAGGTGGGGGCGGTTATTGGGAGAGGAGGGAAGGTGATTGAGAAGGTTCGGGAGGACTCTGGGTGTAAAATTAGGGTTTTGAAGGCAAATCAGTTGCCGGCTTGCGCGTTGCCTAACGAAGAATTGATAGAGGTATGTGTTCTTTTGGCACTATTTTTGTTTCCATAAATACAGAGATTTTAATTGGTACCCCGCAGCAGGTGGCGGTGGGATGGCTCCCAGTATTAGTCGAGGCGCACCTAAGCTGGCCCGGACATTTGAGTTATCATAAGAAAAATAAATTCAAGAGTCCATAAACAACACCTTAGTATGGCATAGCCTTAAAGTGGAGGGTGAGGTTCAAACGAGGAAAGGATCCCTTCTTAGTCAATTAGTAACAAAACAGATTTTTCCAATGTATAAAATCAAAATTGCAATGGCGTTGGTGAATGTGAAGCGCAAAGGTACAGTTATGCCTTGGGATGGAAGACAATCTATAAAATAATAAAACAAGCGGTAAATGCATCTTCATTTCATTACAAGCGGTGGGAGAACAAGTATTTGAATTACATCAAAATTCAAATTGGACATAAGGCCACAATCATACTGAGTCTAACCAAAAGCCTATAAAGAGAACAAATAACTGAACAAATCCCCATTCGAGGGTATCTTTGCTTTTGGCAAGAATTGAGACCTACCTTATAGGGTGACCAACTGAGCTAAATGGGTCGTTCTTTTTGCACCATTGTTTTTAATGGGTTAGTTATTGCAGTGTTGGTTTAGTAAGTAGTTGTAGTTCGATTTTTTGTTGTTGTTGTTGTTCTTTGTTCGCCTTTATTATTGATAACGAGGCTTTGATGTTTCGATTAGTGCATCCAACCACATGTTCAGCTTTGGTATACATACGTGCAACGTCTCTTACTGTCCTATGAAGTATGGGAATGACTCAAAAGTTATTATAGTTGGTTAGAATCTCCGTGTAAAAGCTTTATTTGATACGAAGCACTCTAATTGCCATATGCAAATATGTCTGCATAACTTTGGGTCTTGAGTAGAGCTTCATTTGACATATTTATGAATTTGGAAGTCATAAAGTGGTTTTCAAATTTTGTGTAATCATTTTAGCGTTTCTCGGTTTGAGTGAGGGTTCTCTAGTTAAATTAAATTTGAGTTTGAATGTTAGTTCCAGTAAGCGCTGGAAATACTCTTAACATTACGCCCTATAGACTGCTAATTTCCTATGGAGACTTCAATTTCACACACATGCTAAGTTTCTCCAAAAGATCCGCGGACAAGCGACGATGTGAAATGAATCAAAGAACTCAACACAGTTACATTATTTTTCTAGAACAGGAAAGCATCATTTAGTTCAGAGAGGGTCGTAGTTTACATTTGGCTTGGGGGATTACGAACTCGATTTTTCTTGTTTTTTCTATTTTGCTTTTGTACGCAGATAGGATGGCTTTCACAACTCTCCAGCATCCAGAAAGAGAAAAACTAACAAGCACTAGCAATATTCAATAAGCAAACAAACAAATCAAACTTCTCATTTTTTGTTCTCTTGCCTTGGAAATCCCCGAATGAGATGGTTGCTACTTGCTAGCATAGGAGGATGACATATCCTTCTAAAGTTCAAGAAGACTAAGGCAACGCACAAGCATTCAAGCAAAAGGAACCTAAAGGCACTTGCAACATCTAATGAGGAGAAAAACAAACCCCACGATTGCTTTTCCCTTCGCCCCAGTGTCCATGAAGTGAGTGGTGTAGACTAGAGCACTAGAAAAACTAATAAAATTCCTTTTCTTCTAGAGTGTAACGGTACCTAGTTGATGCAATCAAAATATCAAAGGGGAATCAAGGATTCAAAGAAAGGAGTAAAATCCCATTCAAGGAGATAAACCCAAAGGGTAGAGAGAAATTATGTCTCAATCAATAATTCTTAATAATCAAAAGTTAACAAATGAAGGACCAACTCACATATTTATAGACTCAAGACTCTACTAACACTAAGTGTAACACCCCGTGACTTCAAGCACCACAACAACGTAGAAATTAAATTTGTAACGACCCATCCCACATCGTTACTACAACCAGCCACAAGACGTTCATACATATAATTATGAGTGAAACCATCACCCCGGCCAACCCCCACGGTGGGAGCACCTCAAACTGCTCTGTTCCTATTTTTCTTACCCACAACAAGAATAAGAATAGCTAATATCAGCCAATTCTTTCCTCCTCTCCTCGTCCTTCTTTCTTTTCTTTATAAATAGTCTCATGTACCACATATCTAGGAACTTGTGCACATGCCATGCACACACCACAGATTGATGGCTTACACAACACAACACCACACCACATCACCCCACGCCACACCCACGTGCAGCTCACCCAATACTTGGACACATAACCCTTACATGCATCCACATAAAGTTAACTACTCCAAGCTTCTAATTAATTTTCGTAATGAGTTTATTAGATGCTTAAGTATAGGTAGTTGGTTTAATTATGATACGGGATATTACGATATCTCCTCCTTGGAAATTTCGTCCCCAATTTTTGATAGTAAAATTAAAAACAAGTAATTTAATTTCATGCTTCCGCTGCGCCACTCTTATTGCATCTCCCAATTTCCATTTTACATTCATCCTCCCCCTTCAAGTGTATATGAACATCACAAGTACATTCATCCTCCCCCGATTTTTGATAGTAAAACTAAAAATAAGTAATTTAATTTCACGCTTCCGCTGCGCCACTCTTATTGCATCTCCCAATTTCCATTTTACATTCATCCTCCCCCTTCAAGTGTATATGAACATCACAAGTGTCAAAAATATACAACTTGGCCAACTTTGGCAATACAGAGTAATATTTTTTTTTTTCCACATGCTCATCGCAGACCACCCCACAACTTCCATGCCACAGGTAACTCAATAATAGAATTCTCGTGACAAAAGTTCATACTAGCGTAAATCAAAGTTTCAAAAGTAGCATTACTAATACATAAATTATCTGCTACGAAGGCCTTGTCCCTAGGGCATAAAAATAGTATCACACTAGCCACACCACTAAGGCTTAACAATATTGCCACTAAGGCATAAATATATCGCCACACATGCAATAAATACAACGCCACACAGGCAACGCCACACAGGTATAAATATATCACCACACAGGCATAAATATATCACCACACAGGCATAAATATATCACCACACAGGCAACACCACTAAGGCCACATTCATTATTCCAAGTGAAACACATCACCAATAAATACCGAAGCTGTGAACTAGAACACAACTCCATGCCACATTTATAGCACCACATGAACCCATATATAGATCGATCACCCAAACCATCTTGGAAAATAAAAATAAATCATGTCGCAGTTCCTTATTGTTCTGTATGCATCTAGTTATACAACAAAACCATTAGGAAACACTAAATTTGCCTTTCAAAATTATTGGTCCCACATATTTTCACTATTTTAAATAAAATCTTATTCACACTAACATTGCACATGTTGATTGAACCAATATTATTTTTCACCCTTCAATGCCCTTATTCCTTCCCAAATCATCTTTTTCTGAAGCTGAGAATGGCACCAAGCTTATATGGATCTATTTGCTACACCACAAATAATCACTCGCATAATATCATTAATATAGGTAAATCATATACACTTCGAGTATTGAACACCCAAACATAAACTCAACAAAAATCCATTTGCCATGGGACATGGTCACACACATCCACTGATTTCTTTTCTTTCCTTTCAAATTCGACAAACAGCTATGTCACAAAGAAAAAGTTAGTCCAAGGACACCAACTCATGAATATAATTTCAAAATCACTTACCCATTCCCACCACCCGCACGATCGCATTTAAGATCTACCACTGTGCTCTCTGATACCAATTGTAACGCCCTGTAACCTCAAGCACCACAACGTAGAAATTAAATTTGTAACAACCCGTCCCACATCGTTACTACAACCAGCCACAAGCTGCCGTTCATACATATAATTATGAGTGAAACCATCACCTCGGCTAACCCTCATGGTGGGAGCACCTCCAACTGCTCTGTTCCTATTTTTCTTACCCACAACAAGAATAAAAATAGCTAATATCAGTCAGTTCTTTCCTCCTCTCCTCATCCTTCTTTCTTTTCTTCATAAATAGTCTCATCTTTTGTGCAACACATCTAGGAACTTGTGCACATGCCATGCACACACCACATATTGATGGCTCACACAACACCACACCACATCACCCCATGCCACACCCACGTGCAGCTCACCCAATACTTGGACACATAACCCTTACATGCATCCACATAAAGTTAACTACTCCAAGCTTCTAATTAATTTCCGTAATGAATTTTTTAGATGCTTAAGTATAAGTAGTTGGTTTAATTATGATACGGGATATTACACTAAGGACACTAAAATGACATGAGTACCCCAAAGGTATTGCATCATACACCCCCTCTAAAGAAAAAACAACTTGTCCTCGAGTTGGACACAAGACAGAAGACAACTTATGAAGAAAACAGAGAATTGTAGAACTAATTTATTATGCAGCTTCGAAGTAGACATGTGGCTGTATTTCCTTGATCTATGTCACCCTCATGCAATAACCCATCTTCAATATGAGCTTCCGCTTGTGTACATCCACCGCAACCATGCTTTTGTGCAATGAAATCACCAATTTACCATGCCTCCAGTGAATCAAGATATCTTCATAGGAAGCACGTATACTCTATTTTAGCCTCTGTATCACGTATCGTATTTGTATCAGATACCGATACTCTCAGATACTCTCTGGATATGTATCCGATACGTTTTTTAAAGTATCTTGCGTTTAGAATTATTTTTTGGTATCCCGATATGTTTCGGATACGTGCGAATGTGTTGGATACGCGCGAGGGTAAATATGTCATTTCTTAAAATATGTGTTAAAATTGCAATTCGAAATATATTTTTCTTTTTTCCCCACCAATCAACACTAGAAACACACGGACGATATCCTCTCTTTCGTCTCATCGCTCTCGACAACCTTGTAAGTCTCTCTCTCATTGTGTGTGTATATAATAACTAGATAGATACAGTTATATATATATATATATAACTAGATGTAAATACCTCTCTTTCGGCATCGGAAATAGTGAACTTGTGTAATAGAAAACTTTAATCATTAATGGAATTTTAGGAATTAAAAATTATATATAATCTATTTTTATTTACTTTTATATTCAACGTATCCCCAAACGTATTGTATCCTTATTTTTGGAAAAATCACGTATCCGCGTATCCGTATTGTATTGTGTCCATATCGCGTATCCGTGCTTCTTAGTACAATACACACCCACAAGTTGTGCCATGAAATATCCACCTTGGCATGTTGGAAAACCTCCTCATTATGCTCCAAACTAGCTTGATTGAAGTTCATTTCTAAAGGATCTACAAGCTGTCCCCAGAAGTATCCATCCATCATGTTTCTGTAACTTGAGGACTTCTTCGGACACCAAAACACAACAAATTTGAACATCTTGCAATTGGGGCAACTCAGAAGGCAACATTTCAAACCAATCCTCAACTTTTGGTTCAACCAACACGTCATCGAATAGTGGAGCTTCCAAATCATTCCCACAGTCATAAAGTTGAGTGCCTTGTACCAAATGTGACTCAAGTGGCAAGCTTTGAGAGAACTCTTCAATCTTGAAGTCATGATCATCAATCTTCTTGTCTTAGTTCTCCTCTAAGACTTGCTCACTATCTTCCCAAAATGTACACGGCTCAAAGATTGAAGGATTAGGCATTCTTGCTCTTCATTATCACCCGCAATATCCTAGTCTTTCTTTCTCACCTAGACACCCATCATAGACGGAAACGTCTTCAAGGCCATCACCAATCTCTTCATTAGGATACTCATCAAAGATTGGAATGATACTTATAATCATCATCACAACATGGTTCTCGTACCTCCTTAACAAAGAGGGCATTAAGAACATGCTCACTAGCCGTTTCACCAACTTCCAACTCAAGAGATGATTCCCCAAACTTGAAGCATTCAAATATTCCACAAGGTGACGGATTTCTAGCCTCAAAGGTGCCAATTAAAGGCTTATTTTTAGTTGGGACAGCCCCTAAGGACTTGCTCTTACCAAAACTAGTCAAGGAATCGGCATTGGAATGTTGATGGAAAGGCAAGAATTTCTCCTTGAGCTTCTTCTTCATCTTATCCCATTCCCTAATCTTTTCTTTGCCTCTCCTTTGTTGAATAACTTTGAGTTGTGTACACCAATCCGAAGTTCTTCCCTCAAGGCAAGTAGATACCAATTTCACCTTTTTTTCTTCGGTAACACAACAATATTTGAAGTTTAAACTCTCAATGGCGTCCAACCAACCAACGAACTCTAGTGGGTTTCCACAAAACATGAGAAGTTTGTTATCAACATCGTTCACCAATACGTGTTTAAATCTAACAAAATTTACTCTACGCCAATGCGGAGCACCATAACGATTTTCCAATGGAATGCAATCCATTCTAGTGGGTTTCAACCAAGATAGTTACTTCTTCACTCAACTCTTTAATCTCATTCCGATTATCTTTCAAATTGCAATCATTTTGCCTTCCACATTGTGGAATAACATTCAACCTTTCACCATTCTTCGCCACACCTTCCCTACCTCTAGCCCATAGTCTTCCTCTACCTCTTTGAGTCATTTCAATACAGACAATCAACTCCAAACAAGTAAATCAACCCCAAAGAACCTGCACCCAGTCAACTCAGCCACTGAACATAGTCAACTCAGTGACTTTTCAACCCAAACTCAGCCAATAGCCAACTCAACCCAAAATCGATCAACCTAGTTAACTCAGTAACCAAATAGCCAGCAAAACAACAGAAATCGACACTAATCGCAGCAAATCGCAACAAACGTGACTAACCCAGTTGAAATCGAACCTAAAAACACAGATTTGAGAGCCAAAAGAGTAGAACGGAGGTCCTTATCACTGTTTCGAGTAGAATTGAAAGGCTGTACAAGCCTCAATCGAGTGAGTCGAGCACCGAAGAGTGGCTAATCGACTGTTACGAGTCCAACCGAAGGTTGTACGACCAGTTTCGAGTGCCGAAATGGGTTCAAAACTTCGATTGAAGTGCCGAAATCAATTTTCAAGCTCAGGAATGACAGATTCGAGTTTGAAACAAGGCTGGGTGTTGCCGAAATCACCTGTTTGAGGTCCAAAACAGGTAGAACAAGACTCGACATGTTGTGAAATAACCTGAGTCAAGCTCGAAATGGTGCGAAATAGTGTTTTTGGTCATCTGAAATGGGTTTTGGTTGTTCGTAATGGGAAAAACAGTGTGTCGTTCTGTGGATCTTAAGGTTCAAAATCGAGTTGTAGGGACTTGTGTTGCACAAATCTGGAGATTTTGAGTGAAATGGTGTCTCTGGCGAGATTTTCCTGCGCCATTTCAGGGTTCTGGCTAGGTTTTCCGGTGAGGTTTAGGCTTCCGGCGAGTTCTCTGGTGAGATGAACAGTCAGGATCAAGTCTAGAAGATCTGATACTAAATGATGCAATCAAAATATCAAAGGGGAATCAAGGATTCAAAGAAAGGAGCAAAATCCCTTTCAAGGGGATAAACCCCAAAGGGTAGAAAGAGAAACTATGTCTCAATCAATGTATTCAATATTCTTAATAATCAAAAACTAACAAATGAAAGACCAACACACCTATTTATAGACTCAAGACTCTACTAACACTAAGGACACTAAAATGACATGAGTACCCTCAAAACTATTGCATCACTAGTAGAAGCATATTATTTCTACACTTTTCAGATTTGGATCCCTACGTGAATACCGTGTGTATATACTATTCCTCACTGGCCTGTTGTCCGTGCATATGCTCTGTTGCTTTTGTGGCAAGTACCTCACTTATGCTTGCCAATATAATGGTCTGATTGTTATGAGAGAGCTGATTAAAGTGGTATTTAAGGATCTTATGTCCATAGTTGGGCACATAGTTGTCAAATCGAATCAAATTGGAATATCTCCAATTCAGTCATGATTCCTAAAGTACATTGAAAAGTCTCGAGTGTGGGTGGCAAAGTACATGGTATGAATATAGTTCTTTTGGCCTAGATCAATAAAAAAAACTTGTTTTGAATGATGGAAATTGATAATAACGTGGTATAGTAGGTAACATGCTTCTATTGCAACATGTAAGTGACGTGGAATCTTATTAGAGTCCTTTTCAGGGAAAAAGAGTTAAAAGTACAAAAAACAAAAAACAAACACCTTGTTTGGTTCAACTTTTTGAAAGTTATTTTTGATGTAATGAGTGGTAATGAGTGGAGAGAGATAAAGAGAAAAAGATATTGAGAAACGTGTAGAGAGAAAAATGAGATGGGATGAGAGTTGAACCAAACAAGGCGTAAGCTTTCGGAGGCCTTTAGGGTTAATTGTATGCCATCTTTTCTTTGCCTTTTTTGATTTCCTCAACATATTCCACCAAGTATAAAAATGGAACCTAACCATACATGTCCTATTATATCTTCAGATTCGTCAATCCATCCTTCCCCCCCAAAGGGTGATTTTAGTAATTAACCAAATAGAATACCGTCTTTAAGGGTCAAGTTGGTAATTTTTCTTACATCTCCTCCTTTGGGAGCACAGCTATCATATAGCTCCCAAAATAAAGAGCCTTGAATCTTGAAGGAAAACAGCTGTACACCTGGTAGATAGACCCAATCTCGAGTAAAAAAATACCACGGTCTCGATAATTTTTTTTTTATTTTTTATATATTATCTCCTCTAGACATACCTAACGCTTTGTCTAGGACATGAAAATATGTACCATGATTCTACGTGCATGTTTTTACCCTCTCTTTTTACCTATAACAGTTTATGAGAGAGGAATCTATTTTTGAGAGTAAATAAGGACAAACTAAGGCAAAAGATTACATTAAATTATAACAAAGATCTTATAGAAAGTTTGAACCCTTTTTTAACAAAAAATTGCAAAAAAGGAGCCAAGAGCAAATTCAGCAAATCGGAGGTGAATGAACTGAGTGATTTACCAATTCCATTTGGGTCGATTAGGCACTGCAATTATGATTCACAGCCACTTCTGATTCATGCATCCTCTTTGTAGTTTGTCTCGATGCTCCTGAATCGTATGAAATCGTACCATACAAATTGTGGCTCGAGCTATTCTGATAACTTCGATTGAGACAAATAACAAGACATTGTTTGCTACTAACCACCTTTCTAAGAGATGATGTTTGAGTCTCACATACAGTTCTACTTTAACTATTGAAAGCCACTGTTTTAGGGTTCATCTATGAAGGGGTAGTTATATGGTGCTTACAGTCTAACACCCTAGTACGAGTGGCACATCACTATAAGCTTGACTTGAGTAAATGGAACCCTAGTCATTGGATCATTTTTTTAGCTTATGCAAAAAAAAAAAAACTTTGTATATTTATTGCTTCATGTTACTCATTGAGTTCACTCGAATTTATCATCTCATTGTGGCTGTCTGTGACTAGTTCTAGATGGAATGATGCAGAAATTATAGTTGACATGGTTGTGTTCAATATGCTGAGCAATCTGTGTAGCTGTGGTTTCAGATGTTGTGTATGACTTCGCATTTAAGTCAGTTACATATTAGGTAAATGAATCTCAAGCATGTTAAAATTGGTCGGTGTTGTGTCAGATTGAGGGCAATAGTTTGGCTGTTAAGAAAGCGCTTATCACTGTCTCGCGCCGCCTTCAAGATTTCCCACCTACTGGCAGAGCACAAACGAGTTGGACACGACCTTATGAGGCAATTCCCCAGGAGACCTTTCACAATATGCGTGTGGATCTTCCTCAGCTGAATCCAGTGCTACCACCTATGCCAGCTGGCTCTGTTACTTATGGCTCAGGAGGTTACCCATTCTCAACAGAGGCTGGAAGGGTTCCTACACTGGCCTCAAGGACTGAACAAGAAGTGGTTTATAGGCTTCTCTGCTCCAATGATAGGGTAGGCGGTGTAATTGGCAAGGGCGGAACAATCGTCAAGGCTCTTCAGAATGAAACTGGTACTTCCATAAGTTTTGGAGGTTCTGTAGCTGAGTGTGATGAACGAATAATTACTATTTCCGCAATGGAGGTTTGCCTAACTGCCATCGCTTTCAATCTATTTTTTTCCTAAAAATATGTATGGTTGTTAGGGTAGTAATATGTTTTTCTTTGGCTTGTTTTGCTGTAGAACCCTGAATCACAGTACTCCCCTGCACAAAATGCGGTAATTCTTGTTTTCAATAGGTCTATTGAGGCTGGCTTTGAAAAGGGGCTGGAGTCAAGCTCAAGTAACGGGTCGTCTGTTTCTGCCCGAGTTGTAGTTTCATCAAATCAAGTTGGCTGTTTGATGGGAAAAGGGGGTGTAATTATTGAAGAGATGAGGCAGGCAACGGGTGCTAGTATATCGATTATCAAGCGTGACCAAGTCCCAAAGTGTGCTTCGGAAGACGATGAAGTGGTGCAGGTGTGTTTTTTCTTCTTCTTTTTGGCTCTTTCCTAAGATCGTATGACAATGTACAGAAGAAGGTTGTTTCAATTGTTGGGATAATTTTCCTGTCACCCTCACTTACCAGAAACTAGCAATTGGTGTCTCTGCCTTTAATCTCTTTGTATTTATCTGTTTATGATAGATACAAGTTTTTCCTGTTCTTGTCCTGGTGTGCTGTCTTGTTCTACCATATACTTTTCACCCGGTAGAGTTGTTGGCATCATTTTCTGATAAAGATTGTTCAAGCCTTCCACATCCATATTCCCTGTGGTTTTCCGGAGATTTAAATGAGCCATTATCACGGTTGTCTTACTTTTTGTATCTTATGTAATATAATGAAATTCTGTTGAGTTCTTTCGCATTTGAGAATTTTGATATTGCCGAGTTAACGCTGCGATTTTCTTTTCTTTCTTTTTTTGGGGTCCCCACCCCCCACCCCCGTGCGGGTTGATAGTATAACTGCCCTAGGTCATCAAATATGTTCTGGAAAGATGATTCTTTTTGGTTTACAGATTGCAGGTAAGTTTGTTTGTGTACAAGATGCTTTATACAATGTGACTAGTAGGCTTCGAGATAACCTCTTTCCTGGAAGAGTTTCAAATGGTGCTGGAACTAGGAGCAGTTCCGCTATGATACCTGAGATGAGTCCCTATGGAATAGCTAGAGATCCTTCCTCCATCGGGTCATATACATCTATGGGCATATCGAATAATCTCAATAGACATTCTGCTGTAACACCAAGTACTGATCATTTTACACATTACCATAATTATGATCATTCCCTATCACAGGTAAAATTTTGAATCTTTGCCTTTCCATCCTCATTATGTAGGTTCTCAACATCTCCCTAATTTACTTTGATTGGAATTAATAGCAAACAATAGGTGGAGTAAATCCAGGGAGCACATTGGATGTTGCCAGAGGACAGACTTCTGTTAAAAGTGGCCAGGAACTTGGCAGGTTAGTATAACACATGGCTCTAATGACCCTAGGAAAATAAACAATGAGCATGGGACCTCACTAATAATTTGATTCCGCTGATGATTTTTATCTCTTTGGAAGAGGAAAATGTTGAAGTTTGTAATGAACTAGCAATTGCCTGTGCCTACGGGCTACGGCACTCTTAAAACTGATTAGAATTACCTTCGGAAGCTTGGTAGTGGCTCCAATATGAAATTGATGCTTCAATGTTAAATAGCATATGTTCCACTACTTGGCGGCATAAAAGAGGGTTACTTGAAAGATAGAATTCTGACAAATCAGCTTGCAGCTAAAACTATACCGGTGCTATGTAGATACCAAAATAAGAATCCCGAATGGAAAAAAGGTACACGTTTACAATTAGACACATCAAACATGAACGGTGGACCTTTCAATAGCAACTCATGAATTCCTAAATGCACTTCCCAAACCTTGACTGCACAACTTTAATAACAGCCTCCATTTAAGCAGCCTCATCCAATTTGATTCCCTACCGAAATATGCCTTCAGAAATAGTCTTCAGTTCTTCACTTATCTAGAGCAAATCCAAGGCTTCACGGAACTGGAACTACACATTACTTGGTAGGCATTAAAAGAGAAAAGGAAGAGTGTCAATTATATTTTATACCCAATTGAAGACAACCATCAAGGAAAAAAGAAACAAAAAGGAGAGAATAAACCATATGTTGCATAAAAATTAATAAAAACCACAGCAGGTTGAGAAGATTGCACTAACTAAACATGCAACTGTTACTTAACAGGTTTAACTCTTTGCCAACAATCAAAAAGAACAATCGATGAGTCACCGAAAAATATCTATGATACTGATGATCGACCACATGAAAACAATTACTAACGTCAACAAAAAATTGAAGGTTGTGAATACCGTTCCGTATTAGCCCGTACATACCTTTTTTTTGCATAAAAGTATAGAACCGATGCTCTACCCCTCTAAGTTCGTTCCTGTTTAAATACCGGTCGGTAGGAGTCATACTATTTTTGTGTTTTCTTTATTTCTTAATATATGAGCTTCATAATTATTACTACTCATTTTTTAGTATATATTTTCGTTTTGGTTTAGTTGCAGTTGAATTTTATGAGCTTTATAAGCATCTATACAAGTATGCATATTAATTTGCAATATTGTAACATAAAATCCGGAATGGTACCCGAAATTGTGTTTCCATGACTGGTCATGTTTCCCGAAATTGTGTTTCCCGTCTCTTTGCTACATCATGCAGTGTCAAGTGATTCTTAAATGCTCACCTGTTTATGATGCTGCTTCTATTTGCACGCCAAGTGTATAGCATTTATTGCACCCCCTGTTAATCACACGACCTTGGGCTTGATATTAACAAATTGTGGACATAGAATATTCTCTCTTGGCATGGGAGAACAGATATAAGTATACGGTGGCTATCCAGTCATTTTCTGGATTTCTTTTGTTTGTGTGTGCAGTGGAATCCGATCCGCCTTTGTGACAAGTACAACGGTGGAAATTGTAGTTCCCGAAAATCTAATTGGCTCTGTATATGGAGAGAATGGTAGCAATCTTGCTCGTCTCAGACAGGTATGGCATGCTTCTTGTTGTATAATATATTTCTGCTTTCATTAAGCAGATTGACCAAGACTAGTTCTACAATGAAAACCATTAGAAAAATGCTGAGAATTGAGTTTCTTCCCTTTATTATCAAGATGTAACGTAAGGGGCAATGATGAACATTCAATAATGAAAAATCCAAGGTTGGATCATAGATTTGTGGTAGGAAATGATGCAGGGGAAATGTAATGAAGCTGTAAATTTTATTTCTTTGTTTCCCCGTTCCTGTTTATACTGGTAAATCCCTCCACAAATCCATGATCCAAACACATCCATATACTTCTGAATCATATTAGAAAATGGTGTCCCCAGGCAGCTTTCCAGCCATTTCTGGATACTGCTTAATATAGTTTGTATTTTCTCTCTTCTTGTACTTCGTCTTGCCAAGCTCTTCTTCTTCCTACACTCCGAAATCAAAATGGGTGCTGTTGATTTCTATCTACTTTCCCATCTTAAATTCACCTTGACTTTTTTTTTTTTTTGGCTGTTAATTCACCTTGACTTGTATCCCTCTGGTTTGTGTAAATCAGATATCAGGGGCAAAGGTTGCAGTGCACGAACCTCATCCTGGAACTACTGACAGGGTGGTTGTTATATCGGGGACCCCCGACGAAACCCAAGCCGCTCAGAGCCTCTTTCAGGCATTCATTTGTACCGGACAATCATGACAGTAACAAAGCAATCCGTAGCTTGTGAAGAGAACGGTAGTAATTATGTCCCCTCTTTGTTTAATTAGATTTCCGTTCGATCTTGTGTTTGTACACTAAAAATCGTGTGGGCTGGAGAGGAGCTTGGAGCATCAGATGTAGTCCATGACCAAATCCTCGTAAAGTGGTGGTATGCTTCCGAAGTTCAAGGAAGTTTTGGTTCACTGACCTGGAAAATGGCTGTTAAGATGATGAACATTGAAAAGTTTTTTCTTTTGTTTTTCTATTAGCTTTCTTTTTGAAGTTAGAGGGCTTAGAATCACAACTGATGTATTGTTGTCAGGAGGGGAAATGTGCATTTTTGACATTACGCATAACAGAAAATGTCTTGTCCGGAGTCCGTGGCTATAGAAGCTTAAGATTAAGTCCGTGGTCTGAATTTCTTAATCCCGCAGTGGATGGCCTGCTTTTGACCGGAATGTCGAACCAAAAAAAAAAAAAAGATTACGTGTTGGTAAGCAAATGCGTTGCATTATTTCATACTGAATTAACTACATATCTATTTCCGAATGAAACACCAACTACATGTATATAGTTTGGTGATTCATGTTCCGCACTTTCACTTCACAGTATCTGTTATACTCCTTGCAGGAAACACTACTTGGGAACTGAAACAAATAGCTTTAATTCTGTTCCGAAGTTCAAAGGGGTTTGAGAAATTCTGTTCAAGCTCAGTTACGATCGAGCTGATTTTATATGAATTTTACATAAGCTAAGTTTTTTTTAGGAAGCACAAACGTATTGCATTCATAATACAAACAAATACTACAAGATTTAGTAACTTGGTTTGTTTGATAGCGTAATCTTATCGAGTCAAGTAGTTTGATGTTGAAGTTATGTCCTAGCTCAGTTTATAGATCGGCACTCCATTTTCTTGGATAAAAAAAGGGTAGTTAGATGTTGAAGGTTGGTTTCAAAACTTAGCAAGCTTTGAATGTGCTTTAAAACTTAATGGTAAAATGACGGCCAAGGACGTGTTTTGATAATTAATACCCACCAAGGACATGCTGAGAACATTTGTCAATGTTGAAAATGTCCTTGGCAGGTATTAATTATCAAAACACGTCCTGGGCCGTCATTTTCCCAAACTTAATCTTTTGATGTAAAACGAGCATGTCTCCAAAATCTAAAGTTGAGTCGAGCCTGAGTAGTGTTTTTTTTTCCTGGTTTAGTATCATTGCATGACGCATGGCAATTGAACTTCCAAATTCAACCACTCAACAATCATCGAAGACCAAATCAACCAAAACGTTCAATGTTCTAGGAAATGTAAAGTTCCTGTTATCGTCCGATCAACTTGTGTTACGAAGGAAAAAGGTTCCGAATATTTGGTGCTTCCTTAGATGGAATTCCAGGCTTTCTATATTCAAACTTTCTCTCACACCATATCCCTTAACCAGTTGTTGAAATCTTTAAACTCATGCAACATTGAAAATTCTCCAAAATTCTAGTGCTCTAATTATCCAAAACGGTTTTGGATAATTAGCTCTAATAAGGTAAAGTCTCACCCCTTTGCATGGAAAATTGGATTATTTATTTCAATAAGACAATTCAAGTTTTACCCTTGTATAAATCTGATAAGGTAAAGTTTCCCCTTCTTTTCGTAAATTCAATTGCGATGGAGCTTTTTCCTCCTCCCGTAGCTTGGCTGTTTAGCCAGAGATAGTGGTGGAGGGATCCAATTTTGCAGATCAAGCAGAATAGTTGCATCCTCAGCGTTGGTTGTTGAAGCATGGGCCCTTTGTATAGCTTGTGCGATGGCGGTGGATATGGGAATCTCTAATGCAGTGTTTGAATCGGATTGTCGTGTGTTAGGAGTAGTTGACTGTATGAACAACAAGAATGAACAGGAGCAGTGGGAAATAGCAGCTATACATTGTTACGATATCCCGTTACCGCGAATCACTCCTGATTACTGTGAATCACGGAGATCATGTAATTATCTTGTAATTGATATTCTTTCCTAGCTTAGAGATTAGATAGGCTTAATTGTAGGGATCAGTTGGCTTGTACAAATATGTACATGTATAGGTTGCAAAGATATGAATGAATACAAATTCCCTTCTCTGATTTGAATTTGGTATCAGAGTCAAGAAACCCAAAATTATTCTTCTTTGAATCCTTGAATCTTTTTTTTTCTCTTCTTCGAATTCTTAAACCATGGGCGAGTCAGGTTCTGAAACATCTGGCACCAAATCTACCCCCATCATTATTCAACACGAAGGTTCATCATTCAATGCAGGAAATGTATTGAATGAGACCAACTATGATCTGTGGTCTCAAATGTTCGAGATGCACATCGCTGAGAAGGAAAAACTCTCCTTCATTTGTGGCACATCACCGCCACCTACGGAGAAAGATGAAGGCTATGAAAAGTGGTACGCAGACAATCAGAAGGTCAAAAGATGGTTGCTGATGTCTATGTCCCCAGAGATCATGAAGCGGTACATTCGCTTACCTACGGCACGAGAAATTTGGAAAGCTCCGTCTAAAGCCTTTTATGATGGAGCAGATGAATTACATGTTTTTACTTTGAACTAGAGGGCTTTCTCTGCCAAACAAAATGGCAGACCGCTCTCTATATATTATGGAGAACTGACTGAAATCTTCAGTGAGTTGGATCATCGTGATAAGGTGGTCATGGTGAACGAGACAGATATTGCATCTTATCAGAAATCGCTTCAGCGACAAAGGGTGCATATCTTTCTTGCTGGATTATAGGGTGATTGCTCGCGCAGCAAAATCTTGAGGAAGGATCCTATCCCTGAATTAGAAGAGTGTTATGCCCTAGTTCGTCGCGAAGATGTTCGACGTGGAGTGATGAACGGGCAAGTGGAGAATTTGGAAGCCTCCGCCATGGCAACTCGTAACCGGTCCACTCAAAACTGGTCCTTTTAACACCAGCAGGACCGAACGAAGTCCAGCCATCCTAAGGGTGCTACAGGTGGCGACAAATCCTCCAATAAATGCACTCACTGTGATCAAATTGGTCACACAAAAAGTCGGTGCTATGAACTGGTGGGGTATCCGGAATGGTGGGATCATAATCATGATTCAAGGAAGAAGAATTCCAAGAAGGTCTCCATCGCCGCAGTTGTTGAAGCAACAACAGAAAACGAAGGGGCTAGTCAATCCGTGGCTGGACACATCTCGGCATTAGCAGCAGCGACAGGTAATGGTGGTAAGGTTTTAAATATTTCTGACGTTGTTTCTAATAGTACGTTTGTGGATAATTGATTCTGGTGCTTCGGACCATATGACATTTGATTCTAGACAAGTCTCACCTCTTAAACCTTCCTCACAAATTTCTGCTTCTACTACCAATGGTACCTCGATGCCGATTGTTGGGGAAGGATCCTTGTCCCTCATTGACACTTTGAATTTGGACTCTGTTTTGGTTGTTCCTGATTTAGATTATAATCTTTTGTTCGTTTCTCAAATAACCGCTACCTTATCTTGTGTCGTTATTTTTTTGGCCTGAATCTTGTGTGTTTAAGGACATCCAAACAAGGCAGATGATTGGTTGTGGTGTTAGGCGAGGGAAGTTATATTATTTGGACCTGGTGTCAAAGAGTTCAGTCAAGTTGCGTCAAGCTTTGACAACAGGAAGTTCAGAGGGGAAGAAGAATAAATCTGAGATATGGCTATGGCATTGACGCTTGGGGCATGCATCCTTTGGTTATTTGAAGAAGTTGTTCCCTAGTTTATTTATAAATTTTGATGTTACTAGTTTTAAGTGTGATGTCTGTGAACTCGCCAAGAGCCATCGCACCTCTTTTCCATTAAGTTTAAATAAAAGCCTACTCCTTTTTATGATCATACATTCTGATGTTTGGGGTCCATCTAAATTTACTACCTTGGATGGGTCGTGGTGGTTTGTTACTTTTATTGATGATTGTACCAGGATGACTTGGGTATGCTTAATGAAATCCAAAAGTGAAATTAACTTGTTGTTTTAGAAATTTGATAGGATGATCCGTAGTCAGTATAATGCCCAGGTATAAGTCCTTGTTTATACTCGTTTTTGGCACCGCGGATCGGGCTAGCCGTGATTGACCATTTAATTAATTCCCTAATTAAATTGGGCCGAAAGCTATGAAATTGTTTGGGTAATTCTTGGGCCATGGGTATTTTCCCACTTGGGCCCAAGCAGAACACGGCCCATATTGGTTTGGGAAGCTAGCCCACGGCTGGGCCCACGAAGGAATAAGCTAAATTGGCCCATGATGTGAGGCCCACGGCTGGGCCCACAGGGGAAGATGGTGATTTGGCCCGCATGGACCAACCCACGTGTGGATTTACAAAGAAACATTGATCTGATGCAACTAATGAGGTCCACGTTTTTAGGCCCATAAGGAAGATTCTAATTTGGTTCAGGGAGCAAGGCCCATGTTTGTAGGGATTTGGTTGCCGAGGCAGTTACTTTCTTTCAAAAATCAAAGGCCAATTGACTTAGTCAATTGGCCATGTGTCGAATACATGAGGAAAGGAGATCATGGGAAGTTGTCGCCACATCAGCCATGACCTTGGTAACTGCCCTTAACCTCTAAAAACTGCCCATGATCACACATGCTGGAAAAGTGGAGGAAACATGGGACACATGGCAGCTGATGGTGCAAGACAGATTTCGGATTCAGGCCTGAATCAGCCTGCTGCTGAGTCTATAAATACTAGTTCACAATGCCGAAAAAGGGGTCCAACACCAATCAAAGCTCAACGCTTACAAAACTTTCCAACTTTCAGCAAAGTAGTTTATCGAGTACCACGTGCTCAAACCCCATTCAAACACACTTCATCAAGTTGTTTGGATCTTTTATTTTCCTTGTAATCAAACTTTATTATCCCAGAGTAATAAAGTTCACTTTTTTCCTTTTCTACGTACATTTCCTATACGACTAGGAAATTTTAAGTCCACAACCGTGTGGCAAACCACGAACCACATTGTGATATTTAACCTTTGGGTCACACACAATCGCTCATACGTTAGAAGTCAAGATTCACGGGAATCTTCTACCAAAGTTAGGCGCTACAAGTCCTGGCACGCCCGCGTTCAAAGCATTCACGCCTTTGCCAAAAACGAGAGTTTTCAGTCCTCTAGAGTGATAACGGAGGTGAATATGTGAGCTCTGAATTGAAGCGATATTTGGAAGCTCATGGGACCATCCATCAAACTACATGTCCCGATACACCCCAACAGAATGGGGTGGCGGAGTGGAAAAATCGTCACTTGCTAGAGGTTGTACGTGCTTCATTGATAGAAGCACATATGCCTCTATCATATTGGGGACATGCACTTACCTCTGCCGCATATTTGATCAACTGAGTTCCTTCCAGCACTATTCATTTCAAGACACCATTTCAGGCTCTCTCTGAAGTGGTCACTGCTCCAGCTGTCCCCAACTTACCACCCCATGTTTTTGGTTGTGTAGCATTCGTACATCTTCATAAACATCAGGCAACAAGTTGACACCTCGAGCATTGCAATGTGTCTTTCTAGGGTATGCTGCTCATTAAAAGGGGTATCGCTGCTATCACCCTCCAACCAAACAGATGTTTGTGACATTAGATGTTTTTCATGAAGACTCTATGTACTATTCCTCTGAGTCTAGACTTCAAGGGGGGAACTAAGAAGAAGTTCAAAGTATAGACTATGAGTCTCTAGACTATGATCTTCTAATCCCTGAACCTGAGAAGTTAAATACGAATGAGCCTGAACCTGGCAACATGATTGTAAGAGAATTTGATCATAGTGATGAATATCACAGTGTTGAGGAACACCACAGCGGAATGGAACACCATAGCGATGGCTATCACAGCGGTGAGGAACATCATCCAGAGAATATATTTTAGTACGAATCATTTACACCACAGGCACCACATCAATCGTTTGCTGAGGATGTTCTTGATTTAGGGCCAGAACCGTCTAGAAAACAACTCCCACCGCGTCAAACCAGAGGTATTCCTAAGCCCACATATGAACCCGAACTTTCTAATAAAGTTAAATACCCCATGAGTCATTTTGTGTCTAACCATCGCTTGTCAGAATCGAAGAAGTCATTTGTAAATCAATTATCTGTTGTATCTATTCCTAACAGTGTGCAGGAAGCCTTAGCTGACCCAAGGTGGGAAGCCGCTATGAATGAAGAAATGCAGTCCTTGCAGAGGAATGACACTTGGGAACTTGTTGACCGTCCACCGGGGAAGAAACCAATTGGATGTCGGTGGGTTTATACTGTGAAGTACAAAGCAGATGGCACAATTGAATGCTTTAAAGCAAGGCTGGTGGCAAGAGGATACTCCCAAACCTATGGGATAGATTATATAGATACATTTGCACCAGTAGCTAAGATCAACATGGTAAAAGTCTTGTTGTCCCTAGCTGCAAACTTCGATTGGCCATTACAACAATTTGATGTGAAAAACGCCTTTCTACATATCTGGCGAGTTGTCTAAAGAAGTATACATGGATTTACCACCTGGTTGCATGATATCTGAAGTACACTGTCAAAAGGTGTGCAAATTAAAGAAATCTCTGTATGGGTTGAAGTAGTCTCCGAGAGCTTGGTTCGGCAGATTCACAAAATCCATGAGAGCCTTTGGATACCATCAGAGTAATTCATATCACATTTTATTCTTAAAGAAACAGGATGGTAAGATTACTGCCCTTATTGTATATGTTGATGACATGGTGGTTACAGGAAATGATCTTGAAGAGAGGGCAGCTCTTCAGAGTTATTTGTCAAGTGAGTTTGAAATGAAGGACCTTGGTCAATTGAAATATTTTCTTGGGATTGAAGTGTCTCGATCTGATAAAGGCATTTTTTTGTCTCAAAGAAAATATGCCTTAGATTTGTTGCAAGAATCTGGTATGTCAGCATGTCAACCCGCTGATACACCAGCGGAAGAAGGGTTGAAATTGTGTGTTGAGGTTAATCAGGTGCCTGTTGATAAAGGTAGATATCAGCGGCTCGTCGAAAGATTGATGTACTTAACTCATACAAGGCCAGATCTTGCCTATGCGTTGAGCATCGTGCATCAGTTTATGCATAATTCGGGCGAACAACATATGAATGCTGTTATGCGCATTTTGAGATATCTGAAGTCTACCCCTAGCAAGGGCATACCTTTTACTAAAAACATTGACTGTCAGAACGTGGACGCCTACACTGACGCTGACTGGGCTGGCGCGATCGATGACAGACGATCTACCTCTGGATATTTCACCTTTGTAGATGTAATCTTGTTACGTGGAGAAGCAAAAAATAGAACGTTGTTGCTCGTTCAAGTGCGGAGGCTGAATTCCGTGTTATGACACTTGGAATATGTGAAGCGTTGTGGTTGAGACTTCTCTTAGTGGATTTGGGCTATCCGCCAAGGCAATCAATACAACTTTATTGTGACAATAAAGCAGTATGTGATATTGCTCATAATCCGGTACAACATGATCGTACCAAGTATGTGGAGATAGACAGATTCTTCATTAAGGAAAAATTGGACGAGAAAATTGTGGAGTTGCCTCAGATTTGCTCGGAAGATCAGTTGGCTCATATCCTTACCAAAGCAGTGTCAAGTCGAGTGTTCTCAAAATTTTTGGGCAAGTTGGGCATGTGTGACATCTATGCACCTACTTGAGGGGGAGTGTTACGATATCCCGTTACCGCGAATCACTCCTGATTACTGTGAATCACGGAGATCATGTAATTAGGCTGTGTTCGGTTGCCATTTATCTTTAGTTTTAATTTTGTTTTTCAATCATTACCCTATATCTCCAATTATTAATTTCATTTCTCTCTCTATCTCTCTCTAATCATTACCCCTCTCTCCAATCATTACCCTATTTCTCTCTCTACCTACTACCAAAACTAAACTAAACTACCAACCAAACAAACTTGTAATTGATATTCTTTCCTAGTTTATCTATTCTTTCCTAGCTTAGAGATTAGATAGGCTTAATTGTAGGAATTGTAGGGATCAGTTGGCTTGTATAAATATGTACATGTATAGGTTGCAAAGATATGAATGAATACAAATTCCCTTCTCTGATTTGAATTTACATATTAGCATATATGAAGCAGTGGGCATGCCAAAAGAATTGGAAGTTCACATGGGCTTGTAGAGAATAAAACAAAGCGGCGCATTAGTTAGCGGGAGTAATTGTTGAGAAAAGAGTTCTATTTGTTTTACGGGTCGTATTCCACCTAGGTTAGCATCCCTTCTTATGAAGGATAGGCAGTTGTAATGTCTTTGTAAACGATGTTTGACTTATCAAAAAAAAAAAGCACAATGACAAATATACAGAGTCATAGCAAACTGATTCGCTTCACTACTAACTATCGATTTATTTTTGGAACAACTACCCGAATTACTAAATCGCAAAACCAAACCAAATAGAATAGTTTGATCTGGTTGGAGTCGATCATTTTTTGGATTATTTATTTATTTATTTTGGAAGAACAAGAACTTCAATAGATAATAAAAGCAGTTTACAGAGATAGACATCACAGGAAATAAAGCTACCATTTGCCAAAGCCTTTTTTTCGGTCCAAATAGGGTTGAAAACGCAGGGAGTCTATAGTGAGCAGCTTGAGACTCAACTCGTTGAGGGTTTTTCTTGGCTCGGTTGGTTTAGTAAATAAGTTGAGCTCAAAAAAAATGTGACTCGTAGAGTAAGCGAGCCGAGCTCGAGCTATCCGTAGCGGCACGTTTAGATAAGCTCAACTCACATGCATGAGCTCATTTGGTTTATAAAGACTTATTATTTGGCCCTTGAACTAAACTCGAGTTCTCAAATACAAATCGAGCTCAAATTCGAACTCAAATATTCAAGCTCAATTAGAGTTTGAGCACAGTAAAATTCAAAAGAATCAAGCTCAAGCCCCTAAAAACTCGGCTCAGCTCGTTTGGTGCACATTTAGACCCAACTCTCCAAGAGATTACTAAATGTGTTCTGGCGCACTGCTACATGGTGCTCCTAGCCTCTTTACCACCATACATTGTTGTGGGAGTCGTACACTGAGTCTTGGATCCCACAATAATATGTGGCGGTGGAGTGGCTTGGGGCCTAAGAGTGTCTCCAATGGCATAACAAAAACTAAGAGATTTCTAAAATTAGCAATGTGGTCCAAAATATGACTCATAATTGTATAATTAAACTTAGCAAGCCCTTAACCAATACTAATCAAATTTTGGTCCTTAAATAACCCCAACTTGCAACCTTTTTTTCTTTGAATAGCCAAATTTAATGAGAACCACACCCTCTCTCCTCCCATGATTAACATTCCTGCCAAACTTAAAGGCTTCTTGTGGCTTTGTATGTGTTGGGTTTTGCCTATGTGGTGTTAATGCTGTTTGGAAAAAGAAAAAGAGATTTTAATGAAATTAGTTGGCTAGAGAAGTAAGTGTGTTTTTTTGAATTAATGATTTGGTGGCTGGCAGTGCATTAAGAGCATTTGTTGAGCTTGGCTCTAGATAATTCTCGACAGTGGAAGAGTCACCTATGCTAGTGCCAATTCTAGGTGTATTTAAAGAAGTGCAGAATGTGTGCCGTGGGAAATGAGTAAGAGAAAAAGGAGAAGGCAGAGAACAAAAAGAAGTCAATACTTTCTTTGTAAGTGTGTGAGTTACAGCTTGAGAGCTACGGCATGTAAGTGTGTGAGTTACAGCTTGTAAGTGTGTGAGTTACAGCTTAAGAAGTCAAAAAGAAGTCAATACGTCCACGGAGAGAGAAAAATTGTGAGAATATTGTGTGAGTTTGAGGGAGATAAAAATACCGAGAGCTTGAGAGCTAGAGTAGGGTATTTTGTATCTCATTGTACTCATTCAATATTAGTGAAAGTTGTTCTCTCTCCATGGACGTACCCGAGTTAGGGGAACCACGTAATTTGTGTCTCTTTTGTGTGATTGTTTTTCGCTACGCTTCCATTGTGCGGGTGATCCGGTATTTTACCCAACAAAGTGGTATCAGAGCTACGGCATGGGGGGGAAAAGCACCGGGTTCGCAGTTGAGCTTTTCAATGGGCACAAAGATTTCACTCTTTGGCAACAAAGGGTGAGGAATATTTTGGTGAGAGAAGGTTTGGTGAAAGCACTCAAGCCGAAATCCAAAAAGCCGGAAGAAATGAAGGAAGATAAATGGGAGGAGAAGAGAGAGCTTACAAATAGCACCATCCAATTGTTTCTTGGGAATAGCACTCTCCGAGAAGTCATCAATGAAACGGATCCGGCGGAACTTTGGGCGAAGTTGGAGAGTAGGTACAAGTCTAAGTCTTTGACGAATAGGTTGTCGTTAAAGAAGCAATTGTATGCGTTAAGTATGCCCGAGGGAGGAAATATTAATGAGCACTTGGATGAGTTCAATCGGCTAATAACGGAGTTGGAAGCCATTGGCGCAAAGATTGAGGAGGAAAAAAAGGCGATCATTTTGTTGGTTTCCTTGCCGATATCGTATGAGCATCTCCAAACTACATTGTTGTTTGGGAAAGACACTCTCGGACTTGATGAGGTTATTGCTACACTCATATCCCATGAGTCAATGTCACGACCAGGATTTTCAACATAAAATAGATAATACGTTTTAAATAAAAGAGCTTCACTTGCCATCGCATTCCCAAAATAATGTCCCACTTGTTTAATTACAGACAAGTCCCCAATTTCAAAGAAAGTACACTTTGGCATCACAACCCAAATTAGATTAAATACAGTTACAAACTTAGTCGTATGATAGTCCGCGACTAATTAGTTACAAAGCCATCTTGACCAAAATCTAGACTAATACAAGATGAAGAATTAACTAAGTGTAAAAGCTTCCAAAAATTTGTCCACAATCCAAGCATACACACTTGATGCTACTGACCGGCGTTAGAACCTGAAAAGAAGGATTTTGTTGAGCTACAAAGCCCAGTAGGAAAATCTTAACCAATGTTATATGCAAACATGCTGATTAGTGCAATAGAAAGAAAGATGAGGAAGCAATACTCAACACTGAATAATCGATCAACTTGCAAGTGGATCCGTAATCCCGATTAAGTACGTGTGTCATACGACTCATTTACTTCGATGACCCCAACTCAACTCGACACCATTAAACTCCCACCATTGGTATTTCCACCCCTTGCGTTACCATACAACTTCACATGGATTACCGTGTTACCACCCCTTGCGTCACAGTGATCCCCACAAACCCAGGGTTACCGTATTACCACCCCTTGCGTACGAAACCCTTGGTGTCACCGTATTACCACCCCTTGCGTACGGGACTCCCTAAATCACCATACGACCTCAAACCACACAATCCTCAACTAACATGCAAGCTATGACTTCTCGAGATCACATTCTCAAACGTAATGTCACGTAACGTGCCAATACTATCACTAATGCATCACAAGTAGTCACATGTGCCAATTATCGACCAATAAGCAATTTGACAACATTTAACCATATGATTCCATATTCAATTAGTGTCGAAGGAAGGCCAACGAACGAAGAAAGCATCGAAAAGTCACAAGAAGCCAAAAGAACGAGCTTGAGATCAATTAGGAGGTGTTTCAAGGGGTTTAGAAGTGATTGAGAGCCAAAACAATCAATAAATGGTCAACAGGAACAAAATCTGGAGATAAGCATCCCGTATCGATACGCATAAAATCCGTATCGATACGCGTTCAACTGTTCGAAAGATAAGCTACCCGTATCGATACGCCACGAAAACCGTATCGATACGGATTGGCTTCGGGTAGCGATTTCAGCAGAACGCGAATCACAGCCAAAATCCAACAATCAACAACTCGATTCTACACCAAATCAACAAGGAAACATATAAAAGAGATCAAGAAGTTCCTACCTCGAAACAATGGCCGATATTTACGCGTTTTTGAACGAGCCCTAGCCTTTCGAACTCCGAAACTCCGATTTAAGCTCGACCCACGGATCTCCGAGCTTAAGAACGTGAATGGAAGACTTGAATGAGGTTGATTCTTGAAGATTTTGGGAGGTGGAATGGAGTTTTGAGTGAGGGGAGAAGAGAGAGAGAGAGATCGGCAGGGAGAGAGGGGGACGGATGAGAGAGGGTGAGATGGAGAAAATGATCTCCTACCCCTCACACACTCCTATATATACTCATGAATCTTGATATTACACCTACACTCCCTCAACTCTCCATTCTTTCACTTCAAGCCCCAATCTAATTTATCACCAATTATGCCATATCCTTCTAATTTTTCATTTAATAAACATTTCAAGAATTAAAATTATCCGGGTCTCTACAATCTATCCTCCTTAAAGAAATTTCGTCCCGAAATTTATCCAAAGCAACAAAGACACCTGATCAAGAATCCTAATCTTCAAGGGCCGTGCCTACTACACAACGTTACGTATCCACCAACTTCCGTGTCCACAACACCAACAATCTCTTTAATATTGTAGTTAACTAGCATAACTTCTTATCGAAACAATCACCAAGTTCCAACATTAACACATATCAGACCACGAAGTCATAGAGTTCGCATGAATTGTAATCATGTTATTAACCAATCCCGGTCTCATAACTCGTATCCACTCATTTCTATTTCTACTGATCAATTCCGATTTCCCAGACCGTGTCCAAACACCTGGTAGAATTTCATACGTTGTAACTCAACAACCTCGCCAAGTAAGACATAATCAACAAGTTCTAACGTTGTTCAACATTAACTCGCGACAAGCTCCCTCGAAATGGCGAACGCTAACTCAATGTTAATGTGTCTAGCACGATAAAGTCTAAACTGAACGGTGATCAAAAGTTTCCAACTTACAATTCCTAAAGTACGAGCGTAGTGTCGTAGGTCATACGTTAAGTAGTTTTGACGAATATCTAGCCTTGTTGAAAAGTCAAGCCTGAGTAGTTTAAAGGTTCTCGTAACATGCCCATCTGTGACAAAATCTTATAAAACGGTTTGAAAAGGAAAGTTTTTTTTTTGAAAGACATTAGCAACAATCGCACAAGACACGTCACATGGTGGTTTCAAAACAACGGCAATCTAAATGACATAATAAAGAATTTGCGATGGGGCTGACTCCACTATAATGCGACTGACTCCACGGTGGCACCATTTCCAATTCCAAAATGGACTATCTTAAGAAACCAATTTCACAAAGTATTCCCTCTTTTCAAAAAAAAATCTTGCATTTCGAACATATACATTCGTAACAAATCTTGAAACAAAGTTCACTACCCTACATGTTTCACTACACTAGCTCGGCGCTCCAGGTAAAGGTCTCAATTCAGGTTCGACGTACGCTCTCAACGTCCAAACTAGCCTAGTTCATTTAATATCTTACGAAGAATTAAACAAGCTGTCACTCGTCCCACTGGGACTATAATCAAGAAATTGAGAGACACGCAAGGTTATTATCAAACCATAAGCTGAAACAGAACAAGGAGCTGGGGCAAGAGGTTCCAATTATCACATAGCGTTACCTCTGATTAAGAGGTTCAAATCACCCACACAAACACCTTCAGACACACGTACACCTCCCATCCTAGCGTCAAATCTATTCTCTAACCAAGTTTCTTTTTTTTTTTTTTTTCGGTTTTCCCTTATAGGTCTAATATACAAGTACCGCTATAAACCCTTCACAATACGTATATCATTTCACAATTACCAAACGTGCATTCATACCAAATAAAAGTCCATATCGATATCATAACAACAGGTTACAGTGATTGAAAAAGTCTACAAGGGAACAACAAAGCTAGTATCGACATTTCAAATGATCCTCGGTGCATAATCTAGTTCAATTTTCACATTTTGATCATTTTCTCATCTGAATACTTCATTCTTTTCCAATTCCTTTCACAAACCACAAATATTCATATTCGACGTTAATAGCATGTAACCAAGGTGTAAATAACGATCTCATTTCACAATTTGAATCAGAAGACACATACTCACTGACCACTACATTTCCACCCCTTGCGTTGCAGTAATCCACACATTCCAATTCTTAACTACAGCCCCTCAAATCACACTAGTCTAGCAGCTTCACCATTTGACATTTTCTCAAATCAGTACATAACAAAGCACGCCAACAAAATTAATTCATGGAGCAAACACACGTAAATAATCTCATCTTTACAATTTCAACAAGGACACAAAATTTCACATCTTTCACATAGGGAATCAACCTTCGTTTCACATCTCTTTTTACTAACTAACGGATCTCCTTCGTGATGTTCCCACGTATTAATGGTCTAACTTGCAAATACCTTTATATAAAAAAAAAACCTTTAACTATGTAGCACCCATCAATGTTTATCAATCATAAGTTCTTGCCAAGTAATCTAACCAAATTCTATTCATCGTACCACAAGTGTCAAATAAGCACTCTACTACTCAACGTCACGTCACGACATTAGTTAATTTATACATCATGTCAACAATTCACTTGTCGAGTTATCGCCAAAAGTATAATCCATTGTTATCCATTTCTTAATTTTATTTTATTTTTTTATCGACCACCTCATATTACCTATCTTCTATAACATTCCTTCAATCATAATGGTATATCACCGCCTCTCCAAGTATCAAGAATACATATACGAAATCATGTGGGCAATAATAACTCTAATGCTTCATAGGTGTCCTCTTCTAAATTCTTTACAATAATAATTAGACACATTCTGAATATGACTCATACATCCCGGTTAACCCAAATCCTCCACTCTTAGTCAAGGTCACCCACTCTAATAGTCGTTATAACTCAACCAATTGGAGAACTCTATCTCCTATTGCAATAGCAACCTCCCTTATACTTCTCTAAATTACGAACTCCCACTATAGATGATAACCCTCCACCAATTAAACCCTCTTGTCTTTCTACAAGACATAAAGAAAAACAACCTCTCATCTTGCAAACACAAATTAGCTAAGGGTAACATAGGACCATTTCGCATTCCTCTACCTAAATCATAAAGTTTCATAGTCATTACACGTTGCTTTCACATAAATAAACGAGTTGTCCAATACTACAGCTTGACCACATGCACTTAGTCAAATAACGTAAGATGATAAGACGCATTTGGATGTCTCAAAACTACACGAGGCGCTCAACTGTCAATGACACTACAGCCCTAGTTGCCTATGTAAAAAAAAATGAACAGGTAATACTTAAGGTGCACCTAGCCACTCTCTAGGCGTAGTCACTCGTAACAACCAACTAGACTTAACTCCCAGTCTCGTTGCATTTCGTCTTACAAACTCTAGTACACTCATTGACCTCACAAGATTCACAACTTGGGTCCAGATCACTTGTCATCTCACTATAACAACTCATCTTATGCCTAGGTCTAGATTCGACAGCGCACAGCATCTAGGGGTGCCAATTCACTCTCAAGTAAGTAAGATCATATAAACATATACTTCACATAGCAAGAAGCACGTAAGCATGTAAGGGTTAGGCAAGCGAGCACACAAACACATCACTTACAAAAGACAAGCGTAAATCAAACATTCTACAGGACATACAATAGAGACCGAGTCCTCTCCCTTCAAGGTTCAAGACTAGAGATGTTCAAGGCTCTTCATTATCACAAAGTAATTTACTCCCCTATTTTCCCGATTTCGTAAAGATAAACCGACAAGGTATCCTAAAAGCTTCTCCTGTTTTCCCAAAATCCACCAATCAATCCACTAATTTTGGTTTAGATCTTAGTAAGCACTTGCTCCCCTCCAACTATAACACTCCCTTCAAAATCAAATACCTATCTAAGTAACACCTTCAGAGTAACTGATCTAAAAGAAAAGTAGTTGAATTTCTTTAACTCGGAGACGTAACACTTTACACTCTGTCACGATATTAAGTCAAATTTCTAAAAGTCTCTATCGACAACTCATCTCTCAACTTTTTTTGTAAATCGAACAGATTTTCTCTAGGATAGGATAATACACATCTTTGAGATAAAAGAGCACATATCCATTTTGGACTTCTCAGACAATACTAAATCATTAGGTATGCATACTCGTTAATGTTCCTCTTTGTTCTTTTGCCACTTGAACTTACATATCGAGTATTCCCATATGCGAAAGCATGAAATCAACGAGCAAGTACAATTTTCTTTTGACTGTGACAAAACATGATCTATCAGGATTCAGTTTTTTTTTTTTTTATAGAAAAAGTAAATCTTCCCATTGTTTACCAAGTTTAAAGAGCATCTATTCTAGACGTTCAATCATGAAGTCACGATGGCCAGTCGCACTTCAAGTTGAATATCCGGAATTAGATTATCAAAACCTTAGAAATATAAGTCCCACAGAGACTATAAGCATCCACCTTTAGTAATCAAAATGTCTCTTAACATAAACACATTAAACACAGTATAGATTCAAACTCTATTACTTAGAATAACGCAAACCGGCACCAAATGTATTTAACGTAAATCAAAGATAAACACACAGAGTACTCACAAAAACATAATAACCACATTAAGACCCAACTCTCTACAAACACGCGTATTCACCGACAAGTAATTTCATGCCATCACAAGAATCAAAGAAATGGAACAATCAACGGCAATCACCTCACCTATATGGTCGAGGCCCCAACTATCCCAACACGGGTTAAAGCGAATCTACACCACTCTACTGTATTGAAATGCCATGCCACGTAAACCAAATGATCTCAATGCACTCAAGCACACAGATGTTATGAAAATGACGTGACATTTTGAACCCATGAGACTTGAAGTCTCCCCACGGTCTCAAAGTATTCAAACCTAGTAGCTCTGATACCAATTTGTCACGACCAGGATTTTCAACATAAAATAGATAATACGTTTTAAATAAAAGAGCTTCACTTGCCATCGCATTCCCAAAATAATGTCCCACCTGTTTAATTACAGACAAGTCCCCAATTTCAAAGAAAGTACACTTTGGCATCACAACCCAAATTAGATTAAATACAGTTACAAACTTAGTCGTATGATAGTCCGCGACTAATTAGTTACAAAGCCATCTTGACCAAAATCTAGACTAATACAAGATGAAGAAGTAACTAAGTGTAAAAGCTTCCAAAAATCTGTCCACAATCCAAGCATACACACTTGATGCTACTGACCGGCGTTAGAACCTGAAAAGAAGGATTTTGTTGAGCTACAAAGCCCAGTAGGAAAATCTTAACCAATGTTATATGCAAACATGCTGATTAGTGCAATAGAAAGAAAGATGAGGAAGCAATACTCAACACTGAATAATCGATCAACTTGCAAGTGGATCCGTAATCCCGATTAAGTACGTGTGTCATACGACTCATTTACTTCGATGACCCCAACTCAACTCGACACCATTAAACTCCCACCATTGGTATTTCCACCCCTTGCGTTACCATACAACTTCACATGGATTACCGTGTTACCACCCCTTGCGTCACAGTGATCCCCACAAACCCAGGGTTACCGTATTACCACCCCTTGCGTACGGAACCCTAGGGTGTCACCGTATTACCACCCCTTGCGTACGGGACTCCCTAAATCACCATACGACCTCAAACCACACAATCCTCAACTAACATGCAAGCTATGACTTCTCGAGATCACATTCTCAAACGTAATGTCACGTAACGTGCCAATACTATCACTAATGCATCACAAGTAGTCACATGTGCCAATTATCGACCAATAAGCAATTTGACAACATTTAACCATATGATTCCATATTCAATTAGTGTCGAAGGAAGGCCAACGAACGAAGAAAGCATCGAAAAGTCACAAGAAGCCAAAAGAACGAGCTTGAGATCAATTAGGAGGTGTTTCAAGGGGTTTAGAAGTGATTGAGAGCCAAAACAATCAATAAATGGTCAACAGGAACAAAATCTGGAGATAAGCATCCCGTATCGATACGCATAAAATCCGTATCGATACGCGTTCAACTGTTCGAAAGATAAGCTACCCGTATCGATACGCCACGAAAACCGTATCGATACGGATTGGCTTCGGGTAGCGATTTCAGCAGATTTTCAGAACGCGAATCACAGCCAAAATCCAACAATCAACAACTCGATTCTACACCAAATCAACAAGGAAACATATAAAAGAGATCAAGAAGTTCCTACCTCGAAACAATGGCCGATATTTACGCGTTTTTGAACGAGCCCTAGCCTTTCGAACTCCGAAACTCCGATTTAAGCTCGACCCACGGATTTCCGAGCTTAAGAACGCGAATGGAAGACTTGAATGAGGTTGATTCTTGAAGATTTTGGGAGGTGGAGTGGAGTTTTGAGTGAGGGGAGAAGAGAGAGAGAGAGAGAGAGATCGGCAGGGAGAGAGGGGGACGGATGAGAGAGGGTGAGATGGAGAAAATGATCTCCTACCCCTCACACACTCCTATATATACTCATGAATCTTGATATTACACCTACACTCCCTCAACTCTCCATTCTTTCACTTCAAGCCCCAATCTAATTTATCACCAATTATGCCATATCCTTCTAATTTGTCATTTAATAAACATTTCAAGAATTAAAATTATCCGGGTCTCTACAGTCAATGCGGAGGAAGGAGAGCGAGAGGATATCAGAGGATCGTGCCATGGTTGCATCTTCCGGTAGTCAAGCTAGAGGGCGAACGATCGAAAGGCAAAATGGGTCTAAGCCAAGGGGGCGCTCATCCTCGCGAAGTGGCGAGTCACGGGGTGTTGACAAAAGAAAGTTCTACTTTTGTAATGAAGAAGGACATATAATGAAATTTTGCCCAAAGCTCAAAGCCAAGATAGAGCAAGAGAAAGGAAAATCCGAAGCGGCGGTGGTTGAGAGCTCCACCGAAAATGATGGTGATTTGCTTGCGGTGACTTCCGAAGGTACGGCGCATTTTGATTGGGTTATGGATTCCGGTTGTTCTTTTCATATGTGTTCAAACAAAAAATATTTTTATTCATATGAGGCTTGTGATGAAAGTACCGTTAGGATGGCAAACAACACGGTGAACAAGGTTGTTGGCATGGGTTCGGTACGTTTTCGTATGGCCGATGGAAGGTTTGTGACATTGACCGGAGTTCGACATATTCCGGGTTTGAGGAAAAACTTGATTTCCTTGGGAATGTTGGACGCAAAGGGTTGTAGCTCTACATCAAGGGATGGAGTTCTTGTGGTTTTCAAGAATGAGAAAGTGGTGTTGCGAGGCAAGATTGTCACGCCCTCGATTTCCAACATAAACAATAATAACATTTGATAATCAAAATCCTCACCAGGATTACGATAAATAACCCAAAAGATAGTTTAGTTCCCAATTCCATAAACCTGTCCAAAAATTACAGAATTTCACAATAGAAAATACAATACAACGCAGTTTAGTTTACAAAGATAGCCAAAAGCTTCCGAAAATAGTTTTGAACAACAACAACATCAGCATGCACTCCAAGCATTCCATGACAGTGACCTGCAATAAACCTGAAAATGATAGGTTGAGCTACACTAGCCCAGTAGAGAAATCTACACACAAGTTATAGGAAAACATGCCAAGTTATGCACCAAGAGTGAGTGAGAAAAGACTGATATACCCAAAGTTTACATGGCTACCAACGAGCAACTCCCTGTGACCAAAGGGTTCTAGACAATTCTATATACTATGCCTATCACTTCGCACACCATACAAATGTCACTAACGTTCCCACATCAAACACGTTTAACCAATCTTTAGTTTATCAATTGATACTTCACATCACATCCATCTCCACATTCGTTCTCATTTCACAATCTTTCACGTTTCTCAATTCATTGCCAAATCCCATTTCTTATTAAAAGATTCTTTTTCCTTTCCTTTCTTTTAGTCAGATACCTCCATCAATGATCACTAGGGTCACCTCGGGTCTAGTTCCCTCGAGCGTAGGGTCACCCCGAGTCTATTCCCTAAATAATAATAACCACTTGGGTCACCTCAGGTCTGTTCCCTCGAGCGTAGGGTCACCCCGAGTCTATTCCCTCAATAATATTCATCACATGGGTCACCTCGGGTCTGTTCCCTCGAGCGCAGGGTCACCCCGAGTCTATTCCCTAAAAACGACCATGTCAATTTCCTCTCATATTTTTTTTTCATACTTGTCATCATCTCATAGTCACTTTTATCATCACTCTATCGATTATACCACAGAACTTCAATATAACCATTTCGTAACTTTCCAAAGTCACAACCTTTCATTCATCACCATTCAATGTGTTGCAAACCCATAACCATGTTCTATTATACGTTAATAAATACCTTAAGTTCACGTTATCCCTCAATGTCTATCTCGACGTCTTACGTCACGCACCGAACCCACAACGATTTCCCAACACACCAGCTGCTAGGCTATAAACAAGAATCTATTGAACGAGTACCAAAGGAACCTAGGATGATCAGTCAAGACGAAGCACGAAGATACGAGTTACCCTATTCTCTTTCTAACCACTAGGCAAACCCTTAACGACCAACCAAGCGCCCCACATCATACCTTATCTCCTACAATACTCGATAACCTCACTACAATACGCTTTTTCATCCTACCATTCACCACGCTAAGTCATAGCATCTATCATACATATAGTGTAGGTCACCTCATGCCACAACGACCCTCAAGTACCTTCAATTCCATAAGATGCATTTCGATTATGTTTTTCTCTAGTATGACACTACTCTTTTTCTAACAACGGAAAGCAAACGGGACGAGGATAACTTAAGTAAACCAAAGGGGTTCAGCCAAGCATGCTTGAAATAGGTTTGGAGGTGTCCAAAGGGAATTAAAAGTGATCGGGGGTCAAAACAATAGAGTTCGGAGCAAAACAGTGAAAACTGGAAATAAGCTCACCGTATCGATACGGCCAAAATCCGTATCGATACGGATAGGCTTCGAGGCCGATCAGAGAGAACTGTATCGATACGGATTTTGGGCCGTATCGATACAGGATGCTTTCGAGCGGATTTTCTGCAGATTTTCGAAGTTCCAACTACAACATCAATCAACAATCTAAAGCACGATCAAGGCTCAAAACCAACACATAAACATATATCAAGTGCAAGAAATCCCTACCTCGAAGTCGGAGAGCAAACACGCGAAGAGATCGGGCCACGCGAACCCTCGAACTCAAACTTGAAATACGCCCAAAATACTCCTCTCCGAGCCAAACCGGATGAGCTATGAACTCAATAGCAAGTGAGGAAGATGGATATAGGGTTGGGTTCTTTGGGTTTTGAGTTTCGGTGGTGGGATGAGTGAGAGAGAGTAAGACCGAGAGAGAGGGGGAACGGACGGGAGGAAGAGAGAGGGAAGTGGGAGATTTTTAATCTCCTACAACCAACACACCCCTATATATACTAACAAAATTACAAATTGCACAAGCACCCCTCTAAGAACAACCTTCTCACATTGACCCCAAATCAAATAATTCAACAAATTCTATACTTTCCTTCAATTTCTAACTTCAAATAATCCTTTAAATAATTTCCGAAATTACGGGTCCTTACAAAGATGGTGGGAAACTTGTACAAGATTCAAGGTCGTGTTGAGAGGAGGCATACAAGTTTCGGACACCAAGCTAGCAGAAAAGAGAAGCGTCGTGTTACGCAAGTGTGATGTGTAAAGGAGCAAGCAAATGAGTCAATATGTGTGGCGAGCAACATCGAGAATGTAGTGCCTCAATTGTTGGTTTTGGAACAAGTTGAAGAAAAATCTTGCGCAAGGAAGAGGGTTTCTTTCGCACCAAATTTGGTCTCCGATATTTTCGATTAGGCACCCGAGCGAGGGGGTGCGATATCACATGAGCAAAAGGGGGTGTTTGTTGGGTTTTGCCTATGTGGTGTTAATGTTGTTTGGAAAAAGAAAATGAGATTTTAATGAAATTAGTTGGCTGGAGAAGTAAGTGTGTTTTTTGAATTAATGATTTGGTGGCTGGCAGTGCATTAAGAGCATTTGTTGAGCTTGGCTCTAGATAATTCTCGGCAGTGGAAGAGTCACCTATGCTAGTGCCAATTCTAGGTGTATTTAAAGAAGTGCAGAGTGTGTGCCGTGGGAAATGAGTAAGAGAAAAAGGAGAAGGCAGAGAACAAAAAGAAGTCAATACTTTCTTTGTAAGTGTGTGAGTTACAGCAGAGAAAAATTGTGAGAATATTGTGTGAGTTTGAGGGAGATAAAAATACCGAGAGCTTGAGAGTTAGAGTAGGGTATTTTGTATCTCATTGTACTCATTCAATATTAGTGAAAATTGTTCTCTCTCCGTGGACGTAGCCGAGTTAGGGGAACCACGTAATTTGTGTCTCTTTTGTGTGATTGTTTTTCGCTACGCTTCCATTGTGTGGGTGATCCGGTTTTTTTTACCCAACAGTATGCACGATAAAATTCTTACCAATCACTAAAATTCTTACCAATCATCAATCACCAAACTTTGAAGCATCTTTTCTTTGATTGCACCTCTAATGCTAATGCGTGGGTTCATTTTTCTAGTGTCCAGTGCCCTCTCACAGAAAGCACGGAGAAATGGAGGGAATGGCTTTTCAACAACATCCAAGGCTTTAGTTTTGTTTCTCTGTCATGTGCTAAACCCAGGCATGTAAGACTCGTTTCTTGGACTATTCCAGGAGTAGGAAACCCAGGAACTGCTGGATTTGGTGGTGTGTTCAGGAAAGAGCGTGAACATTGGGTGCTTGAATTTTCGGGCCGCCATGTAGACTGCACAAATTTGGAGGCGGAGCTTTGGGGCATCTTTAGAGGACTGGAGCTCGTCCAAAACGAGGGAATGGAGGCTTTGGAGGTGGACTCAGATTTAGCTACGACTGTCGTTTTAATTAATGAAGACCCGCCCGAGCGATCTCCTCACAAGGTGTTGATTCAAGAATGCAAGGCTCTTTGGGCAAGCACGTGGTGTACCTTGAAGCACACACTCCGACGAGGAAATAAAGTGGCGGACCGCCTTGCAAACATGGGAGTGGATCAAGAAGAAAAAATAGTATCGCACGTCATCCCGTAGGATATGACCTCATTCCGTGACTCGAGGCGGACATGAGATAACGCGAAAAGTTTTTAATTATATTTAGGGAAATGCTTTTGCCACATCCTTATTTGTTAATGCCACACCCTGCAAGTGGTGAAAAATACACTTGCAGGGTGTGGCATTAACAAATAAGGGTGTGGCAAAATCACTAGCCTATATTTACTTATATTTATTCCTAACTTTCTCTATCTCTCTACTAATAATAGGTTTTTAATTATAATATTATTGTGAGATTTCACATTGTTAATCTTACCAACTCTTTAAATGAATTAAAAGATAATGTGATAAGTTTTTATTTTTTCAATTTTAATTATACCATTGAAAATGCGATGAATAAGTTTCCCTACTCTCCCATAGGCCATACAAAAAGGATATGAGTACTGCAAAGACTGTACATACAGCGTGCACAGATCGATTCTGGATCTTTTTCGGATCCCACAAAGATGATCATAGTCGCTTATTTTGTTCAAAATATTTTTTCTTTAGGGTCCCCCGTAAAAAATCATCTTAATTCGATTATGGTAAAAGCATTTACGAATCATCCATTATTGTAAATACTCTTACCATTATTGGATTTAGATGATTTTTTATAGAGACCCTAAAAAAAATATTTTGAAATAAATGAGCAACTACGTTCATCTTTGCGGGACCTAAAATGGGTCCAAAATTGATCTATGTACGCTGTATGTACAGCTTTTGCTGCACCCGTAGCACCTCTGTAGGCCATAACACGCTTGCACAATCTGAAGCACAACTCTCTACGGCCTCTCTCTCGTGGATCATATCCAGCCACAGCAATCACTCTTTTCCTTATAAAAAAAAAAAAACGTTATTCACACACTCTCTCTCTGTCTGTCTCAAAATCAACATATAATTCCGTACCAAACACTAACCAATTACGCAGTGTCAATTCCCCAAATCTTTTCCATTTAAATTCAGATATAGGTAATAATACTCCATATCATCATCATAACTTTTTAGGGTTTCTTTTCAGATTCGATTTTGAGATTCACTTCTTCTCTCCTCATATTTTCCCCCCTATTGGAATCAAATTAGGTATACTCTCTCGTACTGTGGCTCTTTGATTCGTCTCCATCTGAGCCGTAAATGCTTCAGAAATGCCAGAGAAAACCCTCCAGCAAGCCCCTCCGATGTACGACGCCAACGCCATGAACATCCAACAACAACAGCAACAGCAAAGAAACCAGATCGAAGGCGAGGAGGACGACGACGTCGCGAGCGGGGAGTCGATCGACAACCCCAACAACATCCGGTTCGAGCCTCACCCGCTCCACGACGGCGGCGGCGGAGATTTGAACGGCGTCGATGGCGTCCATCCCCACGCCTTGTACGTTCCTGGCTCCGAGATTACTCCGGTCGCCGCTTTAGGAGGCGGTGCTGATCAGCTAACGCTGTCGTTTCAGGGCGAGGTTTATGTCTTCGACAGTGTTTTGCCAGAAAAGGTAGCCTTCCAATTTTCAGGTCAATTTTGTGAACTAAGGGCATGTTTCGTTTGGTTCCTTGCTTATTTTTTTTTATTTATTGGAAAATGCTACAAACAATCCAGTGGGTTGTCGTTAAGTTTCAAAAAGTGTATTGGAAAGTGTAAAAAGTGTATGGAAGTGTATTGAAAAGTGTACAAAAATGTATTGAGTGTGTGCCTCTTCTTCTTCTTTTTTTTTGGCATTTTCTTAGCTTCTAGATTAATAGGTCCCTTTTTTGTTATCATAATTAAGGAATCAGTAAAATTCATGATAGCTTGTCATAATTAAAGAATTAGTCCACTGGCTTGTTGTTAAGGTTCAAAAAGTGTATTAGAAAGTAAAAAGTGCACGGGAGTGTGAAAAAGTGTATTGAAAAGTGTACAAAATGTATCGGAGTGTGCTTTTTTGGCACTTTCTTGGTGTGAGAGAAAGTTCCAAGTGGTTATGGTTGTTGAATAAGTTTATTAGGAATTTTTAATCAGTAGGCAATGAGCATTAAGTGTACCAAACAGGCCCTAAGTTTTGGAAATGGCTTCTCTCCGCGACTGGAGACTACTTGTTTGGGCTGCCACGGCAAATCAATTATCTTGTCCAATGTGAAAAAACGGGTTGATGATTGATCTGTTGCCATTTAATTGGATTATATCAGTCTTAAGGATAGAACTGTTCTATTCTTAAATTAAATTTTCCTTCCATTTTAGTGGAGACAATTGTGTTGTGATATGTGGCTATGATCATCTAATGAACGTTTTTAAATGGTCTGCTCTGGGAACTGTACAACTTGAACGGTTCAAATTATTGTAGTGGGCCCATCGAGAACAAACAGTACCATCCAGTTGAAAGTTTCAGCTCTTACATTTAACATTTGGTCAATTTAGGTAAATTATGTACTTTGAGTATTCTTTTTGTGTTGCTGTTGATAATAGTAAATTTTGGTTTGTCTCTTTGCAAACTTGTAAAGGGTGTAGTGTTTTGAAGTATTTGCAATTGTTTCTGGTTTGCCTGAAACTGATAAGTGATTACGATCTTACTATGCCTTTTCTGGTTTAATTTCCAGTTTTCCACCTGTGCTTGGGTTATATTTGAGAATTTGCACTGTGCTTTACTGCTTTTGTTTGAGTGGATCAAGTCTCAATGGGTCATTTATGAATTGTATCTTTTCCTATAGGGTAATAAAATTTTTATAGTTAACTTTGAATCTTGACGTGCTTTTTCTGATATTTGTAGGTGACCTATGCTAGCTTATGATCTTCGGTGTGTGACTGTTTTGAGTTGATTTCATGAAGCATTTAGTGCTTAATGCTTATCGTGTGTTTGATTTCTTGCTGATTGAAATAGGATTGCAGAGTGTTGTGCTTAAATGTGCTGAGAAATATGTTAGTGACACAATGTTTCTTTTCTATTTGTTTTGCAGGTGCAGGCAGTTTTGTTACTATTGGGTGGATATGAAGTGCCCACTGGAATTCCAACCACTGGGGTGATCCCTCAAAATCATAGGGTACTCGTGTAGTCATGATGTTTCACTTGTTACGGTACCAGTCTAAGCCTAAGAAGTATATGGGACACGGGCACGAACACCCAGACATGTGATTTTTACATAAACAAATATATATATATATAAAATCCCCGCGAGAAATCAGAAAAAAGGACAGGGAAGTGCTTCATTCGAGCAGTTTTTTATTGAACCATCTAGTGAAAACTGCTCGGATGAAGCACTTCCCGGTCTTTTTTTTTGTGGCTGATATCTCACAGGAACCCTTAAAATCACAATCTGAACACATTGAACGGTTCGGATCATCGTAATTTGATTGGAAAAAGGGGAGGTCCGCATTTTAACAAAATAAGAGATCCCTCATTGGATCCGAGTATAATTTACATTATCATATCATATATTACATAAATATATTATTTTTTCAAAATTAAAGATATAAAATTCAATAACCAAATGAGAATAGCATATTGTGTCCGATACGTGTTGAAGCGTGTCCAAAACGTGTCCGACTCAGAAAAAATGATTAAATACTCAAGATACATTTTTTCATGTGTTGGGAATGTGTCCGAGTGTGTCGTTATCTGACACGTCTGTGATACAAGAACGGAAAGCCCGGAGACGTGTCGGTGCTTCTTAGGTCTAAGCTAGTATTAACTTTTCATCAGCAACTTTGCAGGGTTTATAAGGTGTTTGGGGAGGCTATTGTAAGGAATGTTGGGAGTTCCCTCCTTGCAAAAGTTTCTTCAATCATTCATAATGGGGATTGGCATTGGCCTAGGCAACGTAATAGGGCTATAATACAGATCATGGGGAGTACTCTCCATACCTTGAGGCCTAACATTTCAATTGAGGATTCTGTAGTTTGGGTTCCTGCTTCTACTGGTCTATATTCTGTCAAATCTGCTTTGGAAGCTCTGAGAACTCCCAGTCCAAAGGTGCCTTGGGCTTCAATTGTCTGGTTCAAACAAAACATACCCAGATGGGCTTTTATTATGTGGCTAGTATGTTGGGGCAGACTTTCAACTAAGGACAGACTCATATCCTGGAGATTGGTAGTTGATCCTATGTGTGTTCTATGTGGTAGTGTGGCTGAGTCTCATGGGCATTTATTCTTCACTTGTTCATTCTCATCCCAAATTTGGTCCAGAGTCCTTGAAAAATTTGGAGTTCGTCGGTGTCCAGTAGAGTGGGATCAGGAAATAGCCTGGGCAATCCATCATCTGAAGAAAAAGGGTTTTCCTTCAGCTTTGTACAAGTTAGCCATGGCTGGTTCTGTGTATCACATATGGAAGGCTAGGAATGAGTGCATTTTTGGCAACAAAAACCCTAATCTTGAAGGCACTATGGAGCAGCTTGTTCTTGACGTTCGGGATAGAGTCTGTTCTTGGCAAAAAGTGGGCAGTAATAGTGTTAATCGAGACCTTTGTAAAGCCTGGAATATTTCTGGGAAATTTTTGCTTTGAGCTGTATGTATAGTCCAGGTTTTCTGTTTTTTGTGCAGTTTGGGTCTGTTTTTTCGTGATGTGATCAGGGGTATGCCCCTTTGCTTCCCTTTGTATCTTGTCTCCTTTTTGGTAATAAAATCTCTTTTACCAAAAAAAACTTTGCAGGGTTTAGGTGATTTTCCTGGAAGATCAAGTCAACCGCAAAGGGCTGCGTCTTTGAATCGGTTCAGGGAGAAGAGGAAAGAACGATGTTTTGATAAGAAAATCCGCTACAATGTTCGAAAAGAAGTTGCGCTCAGGTACTTCAGAGTTTAGAACATTTTGCTACTGCCTTCTGCTTTTTTCTCTTCTTTGTTTTCATTGTTTTGTGTAGACTTTGTTTGACTGGTCATAGAAAAATTAGGTCAACATGGTGTGCTCGTGTATGACAGCATGCTATTGAGATATGTTTGCTCTACCTACTACCTATGTTACTTAGTCTTTCAAATATTTGAAGTACTTATGTCAGAGACTTGACACAAGGGGGTGGGTCCGAGATGTGATGGATACTTTGCATGGACACTTGTTGCATAATTCTAACATTTTGTTACCGTCCATAGATATACTTTGTTCCATAATTGCTAGATAATGAATGATTCACTGGCTTACCAGAATTCGCTAATACCAAGCAAATTTCATTTTGGAATGCACGTTCTGGATTCTAATGCACTCACATATCCAAACAGTAAGTTTTGTGATCCAAAGGGATCCCGAAAGTTTTTCTCATTATTTCACTAAGCCCTTTTCTGGGAGAGAAACAATGTCGAACCATAAAATGGAGCTTTAATAGGACAATTATAAATGAAAGTCCGTCAAAATACTTTTATAAATGTGTTGTACATCAGTATTGGGAAAGTAACACTTTGTTTATTGGATGTTTCACTTGTAAAATAAGCACATCACTAGATTATGATCTGTAGAATTCTACTCCCACGGTACAACAGTTTAGGGCATGTGGCCTCCATTTCCATATGTTCCTGTTCCCGTCCCACATACCGAAATGTTCCGTGTTCTAGCCTCCAGGTATCACAAGAATGAAGTGCCTTTTTTTATGACAGTCCCACTCTTTTATGAAATAGTGACACTTTTATCCCCTCTAATAATTCACAATATGAAGAATATGATGCTATTTTGTGGAGTCTGTGTCCCCTTGAGTTAGAGATTGGATTGGTGTGACCCTTAGATATCAAGTCACACATGACTAAAGTCACTCAACACCCACTCCCAAGTCGGTCTAATATAGACTATAGTTGTAACTTCCAACATGGGGTATAGATAGAGAAATTTAGGTTGGAATCTACAGTTGGAGGATTTTTTTATCACATTGGGAGTTAGGGAAAAGGACTTTGGTTGAGAGGAAGGAAAAACTTACGTTCTTATGTTAGTCGCAGTGCATGTGCCAAAGTTACCAATTTCTAAGAGTGTTCCCAAAACCTCAAATTTATCATTGTTTTTCATTGAAGGGATCCCGGAAAATTTCAGGATGTTTGATTAACTCTCACTATTGATCTTTGAATATCCTGAACAAACCAATCATTTTTTAGCTCTCTCTGGATTTCTTAAATTATCTTGATTAACTGCCGAACCGTGAGCTGCAGATTATCTTCCATTTCTTTGAGCATATCATTATTTTGAGCATGGCTGTATAAACTATGACTAAGAAACGAAGCCAAGTGAAGTCTTAGTTCCTGTACTAGTTGGCAATGTTCTAAATGGCGCTTGGCGCTAGTAGGGCGGAGACCCACCTCCAAGCCGCCTAGGCGGCCTCCAAGCAATTCGGCGGTTTTTTTGTTTTTTTTTTAATTTTTAACACACTATTATCCAATCAAACTCAGAGAGCCGAGAGAGAGAGAGAGAGTGATAGGGAGAGAGAGTGAGAGAGAGAGAGACTGAAGCTCTACTCAGAGAGCCGAGAGAGAAAGCCGAGAGAGAGAGTGAGACTGAACTGAAGAGAGCTGAGAGAGAGAGCAAGAGAGAGAGAGAGAGACATACCGGCAGGAGAGAGAGAGAGAGAGACAATGGTGTCGACTGGAGCTCAGATCGACAGGAGTTTTTCACTTTGTTTCGTCTCCTCCCGCCTCTGAAGCTCTGGAGCGTGGAGTGTTGAATGGGGAGGTAAATGTAATTGTAATATATATATATATGATTTTGTAAAATTACAGAATAAGTCCTTTTAGTTTTTGTACTTTTGATCCTAGCCCTTTTAGGTTAATAGTATACAATTTAGGCCTCCAAAGACGCCGCCGAGCCCGCCAAGGGCCGCCAAGGTCCGCCAAGGGCCGCCAAATCCGCCAAGGCCGCCAAGCCCGATAAGGCCGCCAAGCCCGCCAAGTCCGCCTAGGCGGCCGCCAAGCCCGCCAAGTCCGCCTAGGCGGCCGCCAAAAACCGCCAAATCTCCTTGGGCGCCAAATCAAACGCCAAGGGGTATTGGCGTGGCGGCGGGGTACCTCCAAGCGCCTAGGCGGCCTCGGCGGCCGCCATTTAGAACACTGCTAGTTGGCCTGGAGAATCTAGGACGCTGAGGAGCATTAAATCTGAGTACTAAAAGGATAAACTGATATTTTGTGCCATTAAAATTGTTCTGGTTTGCCCTCTCGCAGCATGCATAGTTGGTTTTTTCTTTTCCACAAAAGTGTGGATTGATGATCTTTTGTTCCATTTTTTTCTTGTTTATACCTCAGCCTGTTTCTTTCAGAGGATGATCATTTTCTGACCATCTTCTCATGTTCTTTCTCAATCTGTCAGGATGCAGCGTAGAAAGGGTCAGTTTACATCATCCAAGACGATAGCAGAACAAATGGGTGCTTCTTCAGTCTGGACTGAATCACAGGGTTCTGTCCAAGAGGAGCCAGAAACTTCGTGAGTGTCAAGTTCTAATTTTTTTCCTCCTCTTGGATGCATCTCCTAGTTATCTATCACTTTCTTTTATCTTTCAGGGGTAGAGCCTCTAAAGGCATGATAACTGGTCTGAACACCTGTTATGTTATGTCAGTGACGTTTGATTAGTCTTTGCCATGTCTATATTACCCGGTCTTCATGGCTATCGGACCCATATTGATAGTGCCATTTGTTTATATTCCTTCGGTTGTTAGCCCCTAGCTCAGTTCTATTTTTGGTCAAGAGAGAACTTTTTGTATCTCCCATTTGGAGACTGTATTGTGTGCACGTTATTACCTACCAATCAAACATCATTTGTCCCTATAATATGCTTGTGGTAGTGGTATTTTGTTATAACTCAATGAGAAAAGGGTGCTGTTCTGTTCTTTATCATTCAAATCATAGAGTTGGGGAATTTTCATGCGTCCCCTCCTTGCTCTGTCTCTACAGGCTACCATTCTTTCTTTGACCCTTCTTCCGTGACATTTATGAGCCTGGTAACACCAGAACACAGATGCTCAATATTATTGTGAATTTTGCTTTTAACTATAAGGAACCCAGTTGTGTATAATATTATGAGGTTTTTCACCTTTTAAAGTACTTGTCAATTGTCTGTGCAGATGTACGCATTGTGGTATTAGCTCAAAGTCTACACCCATGATGCGTCGTGGGCCAGCTGGCCCAAGGACATTGTGCAATGCATGTGGGCTCAAGTGGGCCAATAAGGTTAGTACCCTAGGGAAGGATCATATCTTCCATCTTTTATCTTATTTGCACATTTAAAGCAACTTGTGGCATGTGGTGCGCTCTTTTATAATTGTTGTTAAGACTTTTTCACTTTATCTATGACCCACCCCCTTGAAGATAATGGTTGAGTTGATCTGAGGTTATTGTTGTGACTTGTGAGATGGTGAAGGGTTTCCATCATATACTAAGCTATCATGTTTTGTTCTCAATCTCATGCAATTTGCGATCCTCTTCATCTTGGGGTTGAAATTTCAATCCTTATCTTTCCACTCTCCAGGCTATACTTCGTCCTTTCCTTTTGATGTTTCTTAAGCTTATGAACCGCTCCACGCGCGCTTGTGCACAACTAGTGCACATATTACAAGAACAATAAACTTTAAAATCCGTACATTTTTTTCACCTGTTTGGTGATCATCAAACCACTTAGTGTGCTTGGTCATCTGTGGACTGTACAAAGGTTAACTATGTCCAGTGACTCCAAAATTGATGCAAGCGCTATTAGACCATCTCCAACCATCGATGTCATAGCTGACATGGCATGCCAAGTGAGTGAATTGGCATTTGAAACAACTTCAACCATGTTATGATATTTTCTCTCCCGAGGTTTTGTATTAATTACATTGTCCAAGACGTGCATGTCATATAACATGAATATCTATCATTTTGCATCTAAAATTGGGGCTGGTGCTCCAGTGATTCTCCTGTAACCCTGGCTATTTCTTGCTTCCTTTTCATGGCAAAGTTAGAGCTTTTTTTACTTTTACGTTCTTACAGTTAGAAGTCATTCTCAAAACTTCAAATACATGAAAGACTTTAAAAATCCTCTAAAGGTGGCCCTTCTTTCAACCATCTCATTCATGCAGCTTGAGCTTTGCAGGGATTGTTAAGAGACGTTCCAAAGGTTTCAGCTGCAGGAATCCCGGATCCTAATATAAAGGGTACTGAAATGGTATGCACCTTTTAGAGTATTCTTGGGGGTTGTTAAGTTTGCCTTGCTCATTTGCTTATTTTTTGGGACTATTACATGTTTGGTGAACTGTTTCGATTGCTAATGAAAGGTCAAAGTAAAATAGAAAAGATATTGGGCCATATTTGGAGAAAAGACCAAGAAGCAAAAATAGTCTATGTATTTTTCAAATTTATTGCTTCTTTTTCCCACTTCTTTGTAGTTTTTTCTTAAATTTTCACCTTTCTATCCCTCGTGAAGAGAACCGGAGAAGTACAAACATTTGACCTATTTTTTTAAAATTTCCTTAAAGACGAAAAGATTCTAAAAAATAAGCAAAATATGCACAGTAATATTCCTGTTCGGAATAATGAAGGGATGCTTTTGATTTGTTCTCATTGGTATGTGTTAAGAGAGGGCAATGGCTCCCAAGCGGTTTGGGAGCATGATGCTCCCAATTATTCCTAACCATTGGATTGTATGAGTTCATCTCAATCATTGATTGTCAAAACATCTGAGTAATAAGTGTAGCTATACAATGTAGTAAGTGTAACCATGTAACATAGTAAGTGTTGCCTAAGTGTAAACCCTGTTTTTGTGGCAAGTATATTGCAATTTTTTGGCGGAAAAATAGTAAAGCCATCTCATTTTTAGCAAAACCACCTTACTTTTTGGTGGATGGTTTTGATCCAACGGCCCTTATTTACATATTTTTCAATCTAAAAGTCCATATTCAATGGGAGCATGAGCATCATGCTTGCTCATGCTCCCAAACCACTTGGGAGCATGACATAAGTTTTCGTTACAGAGCGAGGGTGAAGCTAATGGCTTGGATGCTGTACCCTCTTCAGCAGACATCATCAATTCTTCTAATGGTGACTCGGCTGCTACTGGTGACCAGTAAGTAATAAGTTACCTTCAGTAAATGGCATTCCAGCTGCTGCATAATTACTGTCAAGTAAATCAGAATTTCCTCTAAAATAACTCAGGTGTTTCAATACATAAGATTTAATCCTTTAGATCGGTATAGGTGATTTATCTTAGTCTTGTGTCCATTGTTTAAATCGTTTACAGGTATGGAGCCTGATTAGGAAACTCACCCTTATTTTGGCGCTTGTAAAATATGTCCTGCATATGGAGAGTCATGGGAAAGTATAGGAAGTGGAATTTATAAACCGGAACTTTCTTGGTCTGCTGCTGCTGCTTCTCTGATCAGATTGTCAGCTTGATATTTGACCTTTAAGAATATTAGGAACTGGATGTTGGAATAATCAAGGCACCTAGTACATTATGGAGACCAAGGTTGATCACATGAAAGAGGAATCTCATGTCTGAACCTCCAGCCATTTGGTTACTCATGTGAAGAGATGTAATTTTACGAACAATAAGGTGACTTTTCTTTCTAACTTTTTGTGTTTTTTGTTTCAAATGGTGTTACTGTTTTTCGCTGGAGCAGTGAGTTGGGGAACTATTGTTTCAGGGATGGCACAGATGGGTGGGCGTTACTGCCCCGGAAACATTCTTGTGTGTTGTGGCATTTGTAAATCTAAAGAAATAAGTATTTGCTCGCTCTTTATTTTTGGCCGGAGATCTTATGATTCCTACCCCACACACATCCTGTCCAAAAATGTCAGATTAGTTTAAAGGCTATGCTTTGTTTTTTTTGGTGCAAAAAACGGAGGATATGCTTGGCAGTTAGTTTTGCAGTTTTTCAAGTATCTTCTATTTTTGGCTCACGGTAAAATAATGCATGAATTGACCTGTTCATTTTATGTGGTGATGTAGGGCTGATAAACTAGCTGAATGAGTTTTTTTATTTATTTATGAGGATAAATATATTGCATTCATAATAAAAAGTACGAAGGACATTATCGGTCCGAAAATACAAAGAAAACAACCCAAAAAAACCCATACAAAATGCAAAAGCCGCAAGAAAACAATAACAGTAGCAGAAAACTCATGAGTCAACTCAAGATTGGGTTTGGAAAATCCAGTTCGCAAGACTAGGTTTCGGAAAATCCAGATCTGCATCTTGTGAAAAGCACCAAGCTTATCGTTGTCACCGCTGCCACTACTGTACTGTTGGAACACCGCCGCCGCTGCCTCCAAGAATTCGTCGGACGCCGGGGCTCTAGATTTACCATAGATTGTTGGAGATCAACCCAAAAATAGAGGGAAAGAGGAGATCTAAACTCTCACTCGAAAGAGAGAATATCTCAACCCAAAACCACAAAATAAGAGAGAATATCTAAAGAGGAACAAATTTAGCTTACATTTATCAAATGAGATACAAACTATATGGCCCATAGGCCTAAACAGTTAAAACAACTTAAAATCAATGACAAAAACCAAACAAAATAGCCCATAGGCTTACAACAACCTAACAAAACTAACAAAAAAACACAGGAAAAAAAATATTAGCCACGATGTTGGAAAATCATCTAATTTGCTCCAGAATGGGTTTGGGAAATGATCAAGATCTGCATCAAGCAAAAAATACCATGACCGCCATTGTCGTAGCTGTCACTATAGAAACTCAGTTATAGTATAGAAACTCAGTTATAGTTGGAAGTTGATTTTATACGTGCTTTAATCGATTAGATGTCATGTATTTTGATTTTTTAAAGTATTAGTATAAGTTAAACAAGCTGAGTAATTGTTTCTTCAAGCAATTTTTGTTTTGTTTTGTTGTTAATGGTAAATTGTGATTTCATTAAGCACAAACAAAAGGATTTTCTTTTTTATGTGCCTAATAAGTCTTGAACAAGCTTTTAACGAGTTAACACCAGGTTAACTTGAGTAGCTTGATGTGTTTATTAGTCCCATATTGTTTTGTATTTGAGCGAAGATGAGGAAAATAAAGGTTTTTTTTTTTTTTTTTTCTCTCCCTTTGCTTGAACAGAAAGTAATTTTCTCCTATTTTCTTCTTTCTTATTTTCCTTTCATTTTCACTTACATTAGTTTCCTTCTTCTTTTTCTTAAAATTCAAACTTGAGTCATTATTATTTTATCTTGTTTTTCCTTTTTTTGAAAAATAAAGTAAAAAAATACTGCTTTGATTGGTTCCCTTCTTGAAAAAAAAATTCAACTCAAAAAACACTCATTACCTCTACTTGCAATCATTACTCTCATTTCTCTCTCCACTCTCCAATCATTATTCTCATTCTCTCTCCACTTTCCAATCATTATTCTCATTTCTCTCTCTATCTCTCTACTCATTATCCATATCTCCAATCATTACCATATTTTTCTCTCCACTCATTACCCCACAAACCAAATTCTCAAAAACCCATCCAAACACAGCACTGTCATTTTTCTTGAGTATCTTTCTTTTACTTTCTATTTGTTGCATCTGGGATTTTCCCTCGGTATTCGTCGACCCTCTCCGGGAGGAGAATGATCATTAAGAGGAAGGAAAGGATTCAAGTTCATTGAATATGACATAATTTTGAAGAAGAGCTTTGTGTTCTACTCCATTCGTCCATTTTTAAGTGTTAAGCTTCGTAACTCCTGCAATACCCCGGATTTGGGGGTTTGAGAGCGTTTAGTCCCACATTGGTTGGGAGCTAAAGCCTCATGTAGTATATTAACACCCACCTATGGCTACATGGTCTTAGGTATACCTTTTCAGACCATGTGTTTGGGCTGAAAGAGGGTCCATGGTCAGTTGGGTCGGATCGTTATAAATGGTATCAGAGCCCCACCTTGTTCCAAGTAGTGCATAGGATGCGCTTTGACACCACATACACTAGAGAAGGTTGCTGGGACTATGCAACATCCTCTTTGCATCTCTAAGATCGAAGATTGTAATATCCCGGATTTGGGAGTTTGAGAGCGTTTAGTCTCACATTGGTTGGGAGATAAAGTCACATGTGGTATATTAACACCCACCTAGGGCTACATGGTACCTTCTTAGGTATACCTTTTCAAGCCAAATGTTTGGGCCAAATGGGGGTCCACGGTCAGTCAGGTCGTTATAACTCCAATTTATTAATGAGACATCATCATTACACATTTCACATCAACTTTTACCTTCATTTGTCATAGCTACCCTCTATGACATCATTATTATACTTTTACTCACTAACTTTTCAAAGATGAATATACTTTTAGGTACAAAATGGGAAAAATACCTACTTTTTTCCACTAACTTTACAAAATTGACACTTATTAAGGGTCAACCCGAAATGGAATAAAAGGACGAAGGGAGTATAAAAAAGGGTTTCGATGAGTATGTAGAGAATATGTTTGAAAAATGTTAAAGGGTAGTTTTGAAAGAAAATGAGAAACAGTAGAAAAAAGTTTTGATCGAGCCCGTAGCGAGCTGCCCACCTATTCCCGGAATAAGAGAGAATTAGGTCGAATGTAGTTTGGAGAAAAGGGGGTTTCACAGCTGTGACCGCTAAATGTTTGTGGAAAATAACTTGGAATCGCCATCAGGCATAGTGTTTATGTGTGCCAAGTCACAGCTTGAATTGTCCAAAAGAATAGTTTAAGAGTTTTGAAAATTATTTCGTGAGCCCGTAGGCTCGGTTTTTAAAAGAGTGACTGTTTTGTTTTGTTTTTTCGGGTTAGAAAAGAAAGGGTTCGATAATTCATTGTTACGAGTGGGGAAGGTGTTAGGCATCCTACTTCGCCCTTGTGGTGCTCGTTCATCTTTAAGTACACAATTAAATAGAGTTGTTTTAGATCAAGATGAAATAGAAATGACATTATGCAATAGAAGGACATTATTCATGTACATACTTTATTAATGTGACATTTTTCAAAGGAAAAAATAGAAGAGATGAGAAAAAAGAAAGAAATGGATCGAGCTTGGCAAATGGCTGCCTACGTATCTTTGGAGCAGAAGAATCAGGTGGAAAAGATCGAGGTGGCCCTTGGTGGGCATAGTGAGATATTTTTATGAGTTTGGAAAAAAGATTTACTGGCTTGAAAACGAGTTTATAAGAGAGTTAAAAGAAGTCAATTAGGGCCCGGAGAATGTCAACTGGGGTTCAAGAGGGGTAAAGATGTAATTTGATGATTAGCAATGTCACGCACTCGATTTTCAACATAATTAAATAAGTCATTTCAATAAAAATTCCTCGCATAACATAAATAATACTCAAAAGAGTTCCTAATTATTTAACTTTACAAGTAAGTCTCCAAGTTTGAAACTTAAACAACTTTGGCACTCCGGCCGAAATAAACTTAGGTACAAGTACGAACAAGTTACCAAGTTACAGACGATTAAATCTAAGGAAATTTTAAGAATTTTTAGTTACAAAGCCACCTTTAACAAAAAAAAGTCATTACAAAGATGATTAAGTAACTAAGTGAAGTTAGCTTCCAAAAAGTCTTTCACTTCCAAGCATACGATGCATGCAAGCTATTGTTCAGCATTTGAACCTGAAAAGAAAGATTGAGTTGAGCTACACTAGCCCAGTAGAAAAATCTTTTACCAATTCTATGTGCAAATATGATGGCAAGTGCAAAGGAAAGAAGACAAGAGGATATAGTTCGATAGATGGATAACAATCAACTCGTAAATATGCCAGTATCGCAATTTGATGCATAGATCACAAGACACGATAACTCTGCCAATCCCGACACGACTCACTATCACAAATCTCCATTGTCTGTATTTCCACCTCTTGCGTTACAGTATAACACCTCAAGAGTTACCATATTGCCACCCCTTGCGTTACAGTAAACTCTAACAACCCGGGTCACCGTATTACCACCCCTTGTGTTACGAGACCCACTTGAGTCTCCGTATTACCACCCCTTGCGTTACGGGACTCCCTATCCCAACTTCCGACCCAAACAACTACTTTCTTATTCAATATGCAAGCTAAGGCTTTCTCATGATCACATTCTCACCCGAGACGTCATACGATATGCCAACAATGCTACAAACATTTCAAGTAGTCAATCAAACAATAAGATGCATTTCGACGTGGTTTTAACCAAGTAAATCCCTATACGTTCCTCACTAACGGAAGACCAACGGATCAAGGATAATATCGATTAATCATAGGGAGTCAATCGAACATGCTTGAGATAGGTTAGGAGGTGTCAAAAAGGTGATAGAAGTGTCCGGGGTTCAAAACAATCGAAGTGGGAACAACGAGAATAAAACCGTCCCATAAGGCTCTGGTATCGATACAACATTCAAATAAAAAAGTTCAAAAGCTACGGTTTTCAAATGGTATCGATACGACAAAAAACCCGTATCGATACAGCGATACTACGAGCAGCGATTTATCAGAATTTTGGGAGCTCAACGAAAACCTCAACAACAACAACTATAGGCACAAATTTTACACCAAATCAACGTATTTACACATAAAGAAAGCAAATAAATCCCTACCTCGCAACAATGGCCAAGATTCAAGCGATTTGGTCGAGCCCTAGCTCCAAAGACTCCAAAGCTTTGCTCCAAGCTTAACCCACGAAATTTCGAGCTCAAGAACACGATTAGAAGGCCGGAGGGAGGTTGATTCTTGAAGTTCTTGAGAGATGGAGTGGAGTTTTGAGAGAGAGAGAGAGAGAGAGAGAGAGAGAGAGAGAGAGGTGGAGAGAGGGAGAGGGACGGTAGAGAGAGAGAGAGGTTTGGAGATGAATTATCTCCTACACTCTCACACACACACTATATATACTAACATAGGGCTGCTCGCGGTCCGGTCCGGTTCGGATTTCTAGGAATCCGAGGACCGAACCGCTAGTCACGGTTTTTATAAAATGAAATCCGTGCCCGGACCAAAAGTCCTACGGTTCGGTTTTTACAAAATAAAATCCAATCCGTGACTCGCGGATCGGTTACGGTTTTGTCCACGGATTTTAACAAAAATAAAGCTTAAGCATATATCCCACACTAAAAGGGAAGAATGTTACATTCAAAATTAAGTTTAACACCACCAGAAAATACTTGTTACATAAACTACCAAAAACCTATTTTAAAAATCAAATTCAAAAGAATCTAAACACTAGTAGAATTGTGTCATTATAGTACATAACATTAAAAAAATGAAAAAAAAACGAACTAGTGAAACTCAACTAGGGTTACCCGTTATTTATATGAAAACACTATAATTTACTCCTTATATTTTATGTACATCTACATTATATCCCATTATTAAGATAAAATACTAAAATTGGTAGAAAAAAGTGTTAACATTACTAACAATTTATTATATAACTACACACATATATTTATATATATTATTTATATAAAATAAATATCTCACGGTTCGGTTCGGTTAATCCACGGTTTTGTAATGAAAATCCGTGGACTGAACCGCGAGTCACGGTTTTCTAATTTTTCAATCCGTGTCCGGACCATTAATCCACGGACAAAATCCAAAAGGTACGGATCGGTTCGGTCCGGACCGGTTTCACGGTTCACTGGATTTTTTGAGCAGCCCTATACTAACATACAAGTAAATCACACATTCACCCCCTCTCGTTTCTATTCCACCACTTCAATCCTCAATCCAATTAACCACCAAATAAATCATACTTTCTCAATTAGACAATTAATAAGCATTTTCAATAATTAAAATTTTACAGGTCTCTACAAGCAATGACTTCATTAAATTAGAAAATTAATTTGATGAGAAAGTCAATTGGGGCCGAGAAAAGTCAATCAAGGTCTGGGAGGGTTAAATGGTAATTTAATGATGGAAATTATTGGGTTAAAATATTGACTTGGTGATAGATTGAGAAAAAGTAAATTGGGGCATGAGAAGGTAAAACGTTAATCTGGCGATGGAAACGCTCTCGTTGTATTAAAACTTTGATTAAATTAAATAAAAGTTTGAGAAACATTCAAACGGGACCCGAAAAAAATCAACCGTGGTTCGAAAGGTGTAAAGCGGTAATCCGGCAATGGAGACGCCCTCGTTGGACTAAAATATTAATTTTGTACAGATTTTGGAAAAAGTCAACTGGAGTCCAGGAAGGGTAAAAAGGTAATCCGGCAATGCAGATGCCTTCGTTGGATTAGAATATTAATTTAGTGAAAAAGTCAAGTAGAACCATAGAAAAGTCAATCATGGGTAAAATGGTAATTTTGGCGTCCGCGAGGTGAAGGTTTTAGTACGAAATTCACTCGTTGACCAAAGAATAAACTTGGAGGAGAAGTTAGGAAAAGTGTTACTGGGCCTGCGTCGGACTGCCTACGTAACCTCTCAGGTTGAGGGAGAATCAGATCAGATGTAGTTCACAATGTGATTCGAAAGACATGGCTTGTGATCCGACATCAAACTTAGGATCAAGAAACACTGGAAATTTCCCAAGACAAAGGAGGGATCAGAGACGGTCCCACTTAAAACCCCTTATCCTTCAGCACCGAGTGTTGTTTTGAATTTTTTTGGATGTACCTCGAAACGTCGTAAGTCGGATCACGTTTATGATTAGGTAGATTATTAGAAGTTTGCTTGAGCCCTTGGTGGGCTTGAAAAGTCGTTGCAGGAAAATCACACACAAAGGTTGGAGTTTTATTATTAGCGGAGTTTTTGGGGTTTTCTGATTTGGTCTGGCTTGCGAAAAGGCTGAGCCATCATGTCGCCGAACTTGCCAATCGTAGTTTATTACAAGTTCATTCAATATACATAACCATGAAGTAAACGAATAAAATGTAAAAGTAATACGAAAAGTTACTTACAAATTTCCGGTAGCGACCTGGGAAATAGAATTGACGGAGAAATAAATCTTTGAGAAGGACAGAGAAAATTAGGCAGAGCTTTCGCTGGACCTTAGGTGGTTGAAAATCCTTGGCAAAAATTGGGCAGAGCTTCCGCTGTACTTCGGAGATCTAGGAAAAGTGCTGGCGGAAATGGAGCAGGGCTTCTGCAGTGCTTTGAGAATACCAAAAAATTGTCTGCGAAAATAAGGCAGCGCTTTCGCAAGACCTTGAATTGGACTATATTGGGATATCCCAACTTGTGTTTTCTCGGGATTTGGACTCAAAGGGTTTTTCTCGGGACTCACTCGAAAAAATTAGTAGGGCTTTACTACGTTTTCAGGACTCTGAGAGCCGAAGAAAACCTAGAGAGATGAGGAAAGGTGTAGAATGAAATGAAATGAGGTTTACGTATTTATATACGATCGAGAGAGTTGGAGCATAGGGAGAGGGACCACTTTGGGGGAGGTGGGTGATTTTAAGCCACTTCCTTGGGAGTAGAGCCTAAGGCAAGGCTTCGCGGAGTCTTGCTTGTTAAGTAATGCATGCGGTGTCCCAATTTAGAGGCATTTCAGACATTGTGGCGACGTCCTTTCTTTGAGATTATCTCAAGATCAACGGGAAAACGATCGTCCGGGATCTCGTTTGATTTCTAGTGATATATGCGATCGGAAGACCAAACGAACACCAAATGACCTAAAATTTTACCAAGAGATTCATAATTATGGGGATGAATTTACATACGACCTGAATGATGAAATTTGTTCTCAAAGTACGTGAACAAAATACTACCCGTTTCGGGAAACGCGGTGTGCGCAAAAATAGCAAACGAGCTCCATTTCGCATGAAACTTATCTGGAGTTCTCTTAGAATACTATAATATCACTATGCATGATGTTTGCTGAGGTTCGGAAAAGATTTGGTCCACCTAGGGATTTCTGAGTCCAAATCGGGTAATTTACCGGGTGTCGGTAAAAGTCGGGTGACAATTCAATGGTAAAACGTCCTCGGATTCTGATGAGACTTAAACTAGTAACTCAAAAACGATGAAATGAACACATATGTCGATGCCGATTTTAGATTGAATGTTATGAAAGTATATGTTAGTTGTTTGGTCAAGATTAGGGTTCACCGGGACCCGTTTTCTGACCATCGAGCAGAGAGGGAGCTGCGCTTGTCCAGGAATGGCATGCATGACCAGGCTATGCATATGAAGATATTTTTGGATGTTTATCAAATCGAATGACTGTACGACTTACTGTGAGAAAACCTAGTGCGTTTGACATCGTTTTGTCCTTACCAGGTGTAACGCCCCCAATTTTGGGTACGTTAAATAAACATTTTTATTGATAAAATGAAGTAGAGTCTGGCTCATTATTACATCATAAATCTCACAAGAGTACATTTATTCAATCAAGGGAGGGAACTAAGGTTCCTAACTACAGCTCTGCCTGTTCTTCCATCCTAGCCAGCTCCTTGGCTCCAAAAGCCTCCAAGGTGTACAGCTCACCCTGTTCATCTATAAGGTCTGACACATTATACCGGCGTCGCCACCAATATAATATGTCAGGGTCACCAAAGGGCAACACCGTGAGCTACAAAGCTCAATAGAATAAACCACACCCACTATCCCTTAACTTACAACAAAGAGGCATATAGAAAATTACGCATGCTCATTCAACAACATAATTAACAATGACGCAACCACATTCACTATCTTACTAACGTTGGTGTCATGATTCTCTGTGTTTCTCCTACGCAGAATTTCGTAGACCGTGTCTCCATTTTTCACTTTACAAAAGCAACATTTCGAATATCATTCCAATCCTCGTTACCAATGAGGCTATCAAGTCCGGCTCCATTGGCAACACACATAATGGGCTACCAAGTCCGGCCACATTGCGGTTTTCACAAACCATTCAAATCTTGCATTGGCTCCTCTCCGCGGATAACCAAGCCATATTACCAATGAGACTACCAAGTCCGGCCCCATTGGCAATCTTCACAATGGGCTACCAAGTCCGGCCTCATTGTGGTTTTCACAAGTCCACACAAAGGGCTACCAAGTCCGGCCACCTTGCAGGTTTTCACATCCACACAATGGCTACCATGTCCGGCCAATATGTAGTTTCAAAAATATTTTTATCCATGTTAACCACATCCTAGGTGCCACGTTTCTACTTCTCGGTTTTCGTGTCTCATTTTCATGCATAGACTCCGCGGTAGGACTTTTCATGTCATAAACCATTCATTGTAATCTTGAAACTAAACTAGTAAGATCGTCCAACTCTATCTTACTTAACATGCTCAAATCACAACATAAAGCATAACGCCACATGTATGGACGCCTTTGGAGTGATAATCACTTATGCTTTCACATACAACCACAAGTAATGCAAGTAATCATGTAAACAAGCTCATAACTATCTTAAAGATCAAAATACGAATACTTCTAATCAAGGGTTAAATTCTTATTTTCCAATATAGACATTTCTAATTATCCTTAGGGTAGGGCTAAGACTAATCTACAAGATCATACAATTTACGTATACTTAGGGATATTGAGGGTAGAAAATTCCACATGATCATACAACTATCTATACTTAGAATTAGAGTGTATGGAATAATCTACATATACTTAGGAATAGTAGGGACGGAGAATTCTACCGTTCTTCTTGGCGGTTAGTCGGTTTTTGAGAATCGGTCGTCGGTTTTGCGAATTGGCGGCATAACGGCTCCGGATTGCTTCGAAAGGAAGAGAGATGAATGTTCTCTTCCTAGAAACAACTTTGCTAACAACACTACACTACTTTAAAAATCTAAGGGTGATATATTTGATCAAGCAAAATCTATTTTTCATTGTCCTTATTTGTACAATTTCCATTTTTTAAACCTTGAACTATCCTTTCTCCTTACACAAAATCCTTCCAAATCAATCTAAAGGACAAAATCTAGCCTTGGAAGCCTAGAACTAGGCCTTGATCTTTCAAAAGAAAGCATGACAAAGTGATTAAAAAATGAGATATATAGAGAGAGAGAGATTTTGGGTGAGAGGGAGAGAGAGGGATGCCTTGGCCTATAAATAGCAAGCTCATTCAAGCTTAAACTCACACCTTCAAGCATTGCTCTCACTTCTCTCTAGAAATTCTAAGCTTTCCAAGTTCCAAAGTTCTAGTTTCTTGAGTTTTTCTTGAAGTTCTTGAGAGCTACCACCAAACCACCTCCAAAACCACCCTTAGATCTTTAAAGAAGTCTAGTTTAGTTAGCAAAGTTGTTTCTAGGAAGAGAACATTCATCTCTCTTCCTTTCAAAGCAATCCGGAGCCGTTACGCCGCCAATTCGCAAAACCGACGACCGATTCTCAAAAACCGACCAACCGCCAATAAGAACGGTAGAATTCTCCGTCCCCACTATTCCTAAGTATATGTAGATTATTCCATACACTCTAATTCTAAGTATAGATAGTTGTATGATCATGTGGAATTTTCTGCCCTCAATATCCCTAAGTATACGTAAATTGTATGATCTTGTAGATTAGTCTTAGCCCTACCCTAAGGATAATTAGAAATGTCTATATTGGAAAATAAGAATTTAACCCTTGATTAGAAGTATTCGTATTTTGATCTTTAAGATAGTTATGAGCTTGTTTACATGATTACTTGCATTACTTGTGGTTGTATGTGAAAGCATAAGTGATTATCACTCCAAAGGCGTCCGTACATGTGGCGTTATGCTTTATGTTGTGATTTGAGCATGTTAAGTAAGATAGAGTTGGACGATCTTGCTAGTTTAGTTTCAAGATTACAATGAATGGTTTATGACATGAAAAGTCCTACCGCGGAGTCTATGCATGAAAACGAGACACGAAAACCGAGAAGTAGAAACGTGGCACCTAGGGTGTGGTTAACATGGATAAAAATATTTTTGAAACTACATAATGACCGGACATGGTAGCCATTGTGTGGATGTGAAAACCTGCAAGGTGGCCGGACTTGGTAGCCCTTTGTGTGGACTTGTGAAAACCACAATGAGGCCGGACTTGGTAGCCCATTGTGAAGATTGCCAATGGGGCCGGACGTGGTAGTCTCATTGGTAATATGGCTTGGTTATCCGCGGAGAGGAGCCAATGCAAGATTTGAATGGTTTGTGAAAACCGCAATGTGGCCGGACTTGGTAGCCCATTGTGTGCGTTGCCAATGGAGCCGGACTTGGTAGCCTCATTGGTAACAAGGATTGGAATGATATTCGAAATGTTGCTTTTGTAAAGTGAAAAATGGAGACACGGTCTATGAAATTCTGCGTAGGAGAAACACAGAGAATCATGACACCAACGTTAGTAAGATAGTGAATGTGGTTGCGTCATTGTTAATTATGTTGTTGAATGAGCATGCGTAATTTTCTATATGCCTCTTTGTTGTAAGTTAATGGATAGTGGGTGTGGTTTATTCTATTGAGCTTTGTAGCTCACGGTGTTGCCCTTTGGTGACCCTGACATATTATATTGGTGGCGACGCCGGTATAATGTGTCAGACCTTATAGATGAACAGGGTGAGCTGTACACCTTGGAGGCTTTTGGAGCCGAGGAGCTGGCTAGGATGGAAGAGCAGGCGGAGCTGTAGTTAGTAACCTTAGTTCCCTCCCTTGATTGAATAAATGTACTCTTCTGAGAGTTATGATGTAATAATGAGCCAGACTCTGTTGGAAAAATGGAATTTTAACCAAAGAGAATTTGGTGGGACCCACACCGCGCAAGGTGTGCCCAAGTGGGTTTTAGATACTCCTTGCTAAGGAGTTTAAACCGTTGGAAAAATGAACAAATTCTATTGAGAGATGAATGAGAAATTGTCTCTCAAAGTGGGTTTTGGACCAACAACAGTGCACGGTTGACTGGTCATAGCTGGGTTAATTACCCAGAGTTATTACCCATGATTGTGTATTCAATTTCAGGAATAATAACTGTATCAGTTTTATTCCAGAATTGAATTGCGGAATCAATTCCCCTATTGATTGAGAGGCTCCTCCACCTTCATTGCAGCATTCATGGCAGAGGCTCCTCCTTCGGCTATAAAAGGGGACCTCTACCTTTGATTTCAACACACCGAAAATCCAAAGCTCCACTTCTTCTGCAATACGATTGTTCTTTCCGAGAGAGAGAGTACAGACACAAGTTGGTTCGACGGGCAGTTTACGGCGGCGCTCCGGCGGCTGAGTGGTAACCGAGTCAACCCTGGGAGACAAACACCGACACAATCTCCAGCACCAGTGAGGCGGCGAATCTGTCTTAAGGGCACCGTTGAACAAAACGGGTCTCGGTTTGGAATTGCTAAACTCTTTTACAGTTTATGTTTATATTTCATACTCTGTAATTTTGTAATTCATGTTCATGTTGTAATTTCCAGAAATTAGTAAAAACGATTACTGTTTTTCCTCACTATTTTCCTACAATCTTAAGACAAATTCCTCTATGGAAAAATAGTTTTCGGTTCGTTCTTGTAAAACAGTTTTGAAGATCAAAATCTGATTTTACATCACGAACAGATTCGAAAAAGGGAAACAAGGTCTTGTTCTCGTAACAGGTTCTGGAAAACACTGTTTAATTAGATCTTTCAGTATCTGCATGAACAGTTTGAAATAACAGTTTGCAAAAGAGTGATTTTGTTCCATTTCATCTGTGGCAGTACATGAAGTATATAAGCTGCTACTAGTTTGACTTGTCAAAGTTGCTATTAGCCTATATTTGTTTTTATCTGTTCAAGCAGTTGGGTTTGTTTAACGTGCACCTGTTTTGATTAGTTTTGCATGCTACATTTGGGAACAGGGGAAAATATTATATACTGTGTGTTCTGCATGTCAGTAATTTCTCAAAGTTATTTGTTTTGACTTATACTCTTTGTTTCTTATGATATCATTGGGAAATTATTGTATGCTTTTGTATTGCATGCTAGTATTGCACAGTGGTGACTCGTTTATGTGCTAGTTCATAGGTTGGGTTGAATCACTAATTTGTTCTTTACTGTTCACTACATGGTTTGAATATTGGGTGTAGACACCTCCCAAACGGAGCATCGCCATACAGATTGATCACGTTGTGTTTAATCGATTGGTTGCTCACTTCATAAACCAAAATCATGGACATTCCCATGGCTAGGAACATCGCCACACGATAACGGTTATCATCAAATAGAGTCGCCACCCAGTTTATTAAAACTGGGAAAATAGATAGAGATTCTGGATACGGGAGCCAAAAGTACAATAAGGGGAAGGTGTTAGGCACCCCTCTTTGCTCAGTCGTGAGACTGGCCCATAATCGTTCAACATAAGACGTATAGATGCTTTGTCTAATTCTAACACATAGTCTGTTTAGTTATTCCTTTAAACAGTAAGCAAAGTGAGCCAGTGCGATAATTGAAGCATGCATTAAAAAGCAGAAAAGCAAACAAAATGTCCCAAGAGATCGATTACTCGGCCGGTGAATGGATGTCACGGCCGAGTAATCACACTGGTTTAATGTACCGGCCGAGGGATCGAAGCCCCGGTCGGTGTTCTTCCTCACACCAGACAGAAAGATTAATGGATAATCAAAAATGCTACGATTAGTCAAAAATACAATAAATTAAGACAAACCAGAGGCCGTTGGGCCTCACCACCTTGATCCCTCAGTTGCTTGATTGCTTTGGATTGAGTGTGATCGATTGATTGCTTGATCGAGAACCCTAGAGTTAGGGTTTGAACTTCGGGGTTTGATTGCCGGATTGACGGTTGCCTTCGGAAGGTTAGGGCTTTTGGAGTATGGGATTGAGGGAGTATTTGTGCAGAGTTTCGAGGTTTGATTGAGTGTGTAGGTATCTCAATTTCTGTGTATTAAATTCGGAGCCCAAAGGCCCCTTTATATAGGCATAGGGATGACTCACTCCGGCCAATCAAATCACGAGATGGCAATTGCAATTGCAATTGCAATGCATCTCTAACTCTACGTCGTGATCTCCGAACGTAGCCCGAACGCATCGGAAAGGTAGTGTAGTTGGATCAAACCAAACGTCTGACAGAACGTTCCAGAGTCTGGAAAAAGGTCGATCTGGCGGCCGAGCAAAGGATGTCGCGGCCGTGGAATGGATGTCTCGGCCGAAGGATAGATCTCGCGGCCGAGGGATTGATCTCTCAGGGAGATTTTGCTGGCAACAGGTTGCTCGGGTGAGGGATTGATGTTGTGGCCGTTAGATCGATGTCACGGCCGTCAGATGGATTCTCCTAGGCTTCTGTATTTCTGTCTGAAAGACTATATGGCTTTGAATTGGGTCCTCTAAGTGGTCAAAGTTCTCACCGAAAGTCCTAAGGTCCTCAAAGAAGCAATCAGCAATCATTGTATCCATTTCATCATCGGGATTGTCCCAAGGTGGGACTTGAAATAATCGTTAGGCCAAATTGGGGTGTCTACAAATGCCCCTCTTTGACTGAACTCAGACGGATCGCGAGACATGTTTGAGTAAGAGTCAAAGCTGTAAAAAGCAACTCAATTTGGTCCAACCACTATTCCAAGGGGTTTTCGAAAAAGGTTTTGTTATGGTCGGGCCGGGAGGCTGCCTACGTATTCCACAAGGGAAATTCAGACCAATCGTAGTTCGGGCAATAAAGAAAAGTAAAAGTTTGGAGGGTTAGAGACAGAAGATGTACCTTAGGGCTTTAAAAGCCGTAGTGTGACATACCTAGACTGAGCCAGGGTTTTGGCGGAAGATAGTTGAAGGAGCGCGGGGCTACCTGGGGAGTTTCTTTGCGGAGAGCTTCCTTAGTATTTTGGGGTAGATCAGTACACTGCAGGTGCGTTTGCTTTTCTTGATCGTCCTTACTTTGACTGAAAGGAGCTCGGTAGAGTAGCCTATCCTTGCGAATGAGCTGGATGGGATTGATGTAATGGGGTGGAATCCAAACCATCTGCTGGGATGAGTTGGATGCCGGTTTGTTTTTGAGATGTAGGGGAGGCGCAGGGCCAGTAGCTGGAGCACGGAGCTTTGGCGATGAGGGGACCGAGGCACGGAGCCGGTTGTAGTCATGAGGCGAGAGCCTGGAGAGTGATTGATAGGACCGAAGAGCGGAGCTGGTGTTGATCATAAGGCGAGAGCCTGAGGTGATTGATAGGACCGAAGCGCGGAGCTGGTGTTGATCATAAGGCGAGAGCCTGAGGTGATTGATAGGACCGAAGCGCGGAGCTGGTGTTGATCATAAGGCGAGAGCCTTGAGGGGATTAGATTGAGGCGTGGAGCCTGCTGTGGTTTATGAGGCGGAGGCCTGAGGTGAGCTTAGAGCTTGATGGGACCGAAGCGCGGAGCTGGTATTGATCAGGATGAGAGCCTGTGGTGTCAGAGCTTTGAGCTTGACGTGATGAACCGAAGCGCGGAGCTGGTATAAGGCAAGGGCCTGAGGTGAAGGAACTGAGGCATGGAGCCCGAAGTGATTGAGGCGTGGAGCCTGCATGCAGTCTTGAGGCGAGGGCCTGAGTTTGTCGGAGCTTAGAGCTTGACGTGATATGAACCGAAGCGTAGAGCTGGTTGTATTCTGATGGTTTGTGCACGGAGCTTTCTCATCATAAATGTTGACGTGGAGCCAAAGGATCGAGGCGTTGGGCCGATCAAATAAAACCGAGGCATAGAGCCGGTTGATAGCAGGGTTGACCTGTTTCATGAGAGATATGTAGAGATTCGTAAATTATTTCATTTACTTTAATCGTTTGAATATGTGGAATACTGTATTTTGAGGTTATATTGATGTTTGGAAGTGTTGGTACCATGTCAGGTTCGTTTCGGTGTCCGTTAAAAAAATTCTTTTTTCTGCCCTGCATGAACCGGTACAGCTTTTCCCCGTACCGGTACATGGTGTCCAGAAGTTGTGTCTTCTGACAGTTTGAAGGTTCATGAACCGGTACAGCTTTTACCCGTACCGGTACATGCTCTGTTTTCTGCACTTTTTCAGCACGCTTTTTGGACCACTATAAATACTCCTTTTTGTCATTTTCCACACCATTTGGCCACGAAAATAGATCTAGAAACCCCCTCTCACCTACCCAACTCCAATCTCACCCAAGATCCTTGATTTTAAGTTCAAATCTTCAAGATCCAAGGGTTTTCTCCCTAAAATTCGCATGATTCTTGCATTTGGTGAACAATGGGTAAGTCTTGTGTTCTTACTCATACTTTTAGGCTCTCAATCACGTTTTTCTCTCTCTCCTCTCAATCACTTGTTGATCCTTACTTGTTTATCTTGTTTTTGGATTTCATTTACCCTAGATCTTGTAGCAAAACTTGGGAGGAGCTTGTTCTTGGAAGATTAGGGTAAAATCCACTTGGTGGACTTAGGATTTTGCTCAAAACCCATTGTGGTAGGGATTTCTTACTCTCGTTATGCGTTAGTGTGATGTTTATGTACCTAGATCGTGCTTTGTTTCGTGCTTGAGGTTGGGTTTTGTGCTTCTATCAAATCTGGAAATTTCTTCCCGTTTTTGGGTTTCAGCCCAACTTTGAACGGCCATAACTCCTTCATCCGATGTCCGTTTCATGCAAATTTTATGTCGATTCGAAGGTCTTGAAGTCAGCTTTCATTTGCCACCGGAATCACCTTAGAACTCTTAGTATATTGAAAGTTATGACCATTCGAATAGAGGTGTGTCAGTCTGCCCATGTTTGTCGGCCATTCCTAAGTTGTTTGCGTCCCGTGCTATGACTCCCCTCATGATTACGATATGTTTAAGTCACTCTCGAGTATGATTGCTTGTGTCCTGATGATTCGTTATTCGATCGTGTCCCTTAACACTCGTTAGAGTATAATATTAGCATTGTTGGCTGGAGAACATACCGCGAGATCAATAGGAGTACCGTGGACGACAATGGGTAATGTGGTGAGTGTTATGAGTGAGCATGAGCTTGTCCAGTGGTCCGATGAGCAGTATTGGGACTCGCATCCTCGTGCCTTGTCTTGTTGAGCTCTCTTGGTTCCTTTGGCACTCGTTCTATATGATTTCTGTTTAGAACCTAGTAGGTGGTGTATCGCGAAGTCTTTGTGAGTTCGGTATGTGGCATAGGGTGTCGTGATGGATTTAGAGGACTAACGTGGTCTTAAACTAGGTGTCAATGTACAATGGAGTGTGTTTATAAGTTTGTAATCCTTTGGGTGTTGATAAATGAAAGTATGCGAACTTGATAAATGTTATCTTTTGAATCTGGATTGGTATTGCTTGTGTGTATGTATGAGTTGATAATTGTGATCTGAGGGTCCTGCAACGCAAGGTGTGGAAATGCGGTGACTCTAGAGGGCCCGTTACGCAAGGTGTGGTGAGAACGGAAACCCGGGTAGAAGGAGAGAATTCCCTGTAACGCAAGGTGTGGGATTACAGTTGAATGTCTCTCCTGATGAAAGAAGTTATGATTGATTGTGGAAGTTGTCGTTGTTGTTTAGGCTGTGATGTGCCTTATATTGTAACTGTTGAAAAAGCGAATAAACCTTGATTTCATCAAAGTTTTCAAAAAGGAAGGAACTTGGATTTTGAAAAAGGATTTTTATGAAAATCCTCCGGCTATTCTTGAGCGAATCAACGGTTTCCGGTATTTGGGCACAAATCAACGGACTCCGGCTATTCAAGCTCGACTCAACGGAGCTTGACCCATAAAGGTCGAGAGTTTTCTCGAAATTATTTTGGTAACCAAAAAGGAATGTTTTATGAAAATGGGCTGAATAACGAATGATAAGAAATGAGGAAGGATTTGTGATGTTCTTGAGGAGTCCTTAATTGGCTTGTGAGTTGTTGGAAGCTATATAGATTGACGTGTGCCTAATGCTATCCCTAGTTTAACTTATGAATGGTTAAGGATGCCTTTAAGACGTATAGAGCTCCGTATTCATGGTTCGTTGGTTAATTGTGGTGTCCTTTGGTATCTTATATCCGTTATTTGGAATTCATTCATTCTACGTGCATACCTCATCGCATTTTCATAGAGCTTGTGTAAAGATTTCTCTACTGGGCTAGTGTAGCTCAGCAAAATCCTTCTTTTCAGGTTCAAATGCGGGGCAATAGCTTGCATAGCATCGTGTGCACAATGTGGAAGACATTTTGGAAGCTAACTTCTTTTGTCACTTGATTTTTCTTTGTAATGATTACACCTTGGTTAAGTAGGACTTTGTAACTAAAAACCTTGAAATTATTTTGACTAAACTGTTGTAAATTTTAAAGAAAACTAGTTTGCACTTGTACAATTTGTAAATTTGGGCCGTGGAGCTAGAGTTGTAATTCTCTAAACTTTGAGACCTTGTTTGTAATTTAATTTGATGGGAAATTCTTTTGGGGTATTTCTTATGTTATGCGAGGATCTTTATTCGAAAAGGTTTATTATTTATGTTGAAAATCGAGGGCGTGACAAATTGGTATCAGAGCAATTAGGTTTGAATACTTTGAGACCGTGGGGAGACTCTTAGTCTCATGGGTTCAAAACAAATCGTTGCAGCCGTTTTCAAAACACGCGTGTGCTTGCATGAATGAGTTTGTGCATCAATGTGGCATTACCTTTGTGTTACGGTAGGATGGCGTTGTGTTGTTGTTCATGTTGGAAAGGTTAGATACTTGCATCATGTAGCAATGTGACTTATGTTGATGACCTTCTTCCGTATGTTTTCATAGTAAGATGTCGTCGAGACGTGAAGTTAGGTGGGGTGAGACCGGGGATCAAGATTGCCAGGGTCGTAGCGTATCCGGGGAGAATGAGGTAGACCAGCGTACTAGGGATGAGGTACTGTTTCCTGAGATCATTGAGTGTGCGAAGGGTGTTGAGATTCTGGAGGGAACTAGATATCGAGTCGTTAGCGCGAGCTCATCTTCTGGAAGTGTTCAGGATTCAGGAAGAAAGAAACCGAGGGGACTAAGTCACTCTATTCAGGGCCAGCAAGGCCTTAAGCCGCCTTTTCATGCCGGGACTCCGGGGGCTCTCCTCAAGCGTCAGATTGTGTGTCATCGTTGTGGTCAATCCGGTCATATTAGAGCTCAATGTCCGTGGTGTTCAAGATCTTGTTTTACTTGTGGGAAACTCGACCACTTCATGAGAAACTGTCCACAGATCGTTAGCCAGTCGCAACTCCCGAATACACAAAGGCAACCGACCGTTAGAGTGAGTACGTCGCTAGGAAATTTTCGAAGTCGTGAGAGGAAAAGGCAAAGGGAACCAAATCAGCTTTCGCAAAACCAGACTAATCTTAGGCCGCCTACTTTATCTGGGAATCAGGGAGCTTCACAGCTTGATCGACTTTGTTATGTTTGCCACAAGCCTGGCCACTTTGCGAGAAATTGTTCTCGGGGATCCGGAGTACATGGAGAGTCGAGCTCAGTGCAGCGGCATAAACGTACACCTAAACGACAACGGATGCAGTTCTACCGCTAAGCTACCACTTCCTCTTACTCTTTAGTTCTCAGAATACGTTAACGTTTGAGGTATCATCTTTCTTTTGGTATTCAACTTATTCATTAGCCATCTCGTATCAGTCTGTTATCTTGGGCCTCTGTAGTTTACGTATATCGAGAATTGATGTGATTTGAAAAGGGTTAGTAGTGTTCGTGACAATAGATGATATTCAGAATGTGAATTCGTAAGAATTGCTTCCTTGTTGTCTTCTTTCATTGGCATAACTGAAACCTAGTTGGAATTGCATTGAAACCTAGTTTTCCGTAAGTCTATCGTACAGTTGACTTATTGTAGTTCTTAACATTTGGGTAACTATCACAAAACTGTCCTTGAAATTTCTTGGGAACAGTCAAATTCTTGTGGCAAAAGTATCCTATGACTCAGTTGTTATTGATGATGACGAATGCATCTCGTTTTCTATCCGAAGTCTTATTGTTGGCGTTACCTTGTTTGAGATAAAGTTTTTCTTGGTCAACGTAAATCCCCTTGTTGTGACTACCAGTTTCATCATTTGCTTGTAACTATTATCCTATGCAAGTTCTTTTGTTGCAGCTTAGGCCTATAAAACCCAATCTATGATCACATACGTTATGATATACAAATTCTTTGGCATCGATAAATTCAAACTTGTTGCTATTATTGCCCGTATCTGCCTTGTATCTGTTTGTTAGCCTGGACCTGCTTAGTTGACTTGAATTTTCTTAGTGCTTGAGTTTGTTGCCTTGCTACTTAAAAGGTTCCTTGTGTTCTTTGAATTTCGGATGCCTTGTTACCAGTCCTTAAATTCTTGATTGGTGTAGTTTGAGTCTCGGAGCTTGCTCATTTAATTGGAGATAATAATCGGATCCTTTTCATAATCTAGAGTGATATAACCCGGTGCGAGAGTTTGGTTCAACTTTTAGAGAAATTGGCTTGTGTTCTAGATACGCTAAGTTTAGTATTGAGGAGTATAATGAAACCTAATCACCATCGACCTTTGGAAAATTTGGGAGAGAATGACCGAATAGAGCAAGGTAAATTTGTTAAAGATTGCTACTCGCACGAGGACGACAAGAGGATTATGCCGATTGCCATCGTCATTTATAGTCCTTCGAGAGGGAGCTTGTGTGTTCATAAAGTGTCACCACGTTGGAGTTGGTCTCGTTTGGGGCGGAAAAGGAAGCGTTCACCGTTAGAAAGATAGAGTGAGTGTCGGGTATCGTGTGTGTCTTTCGGATACCCAGGCGACAACTGATGAAATCCAGTTAGAAGAGGCGCTTGATCACCGCTCCTTCTAGATGGAAGTCTCGGGAAGTCAATTGGACTATCGGGTCGCATTTAGAGCTAGATCATTTTATGCTTGGATAGATAATCGTATATGGAAGTTTAGAAACCGCATACCGTTTGGAAGTGCCGCCGAAACTTTTGAGCATTTGTGATGCGTTATATACATATGCGAATAATAAAGAAGTAAGAGCCGAATCTTTTGCATGAGTTAGAAAGGTCCGAACATGGGTTAGAAGCCGACGTGTCCCATGGTGAGAGTCCGATACATATCCTAAATTTGTGAAGTCAAGTGTCGAAAGGTAAGCCGATGCCGTTAGTGCAAATTCACATGGGAAGGAAGGATGAAGTTAGAAAGATGCACTCAGGATTGTTGTGGTTTGACTGATACAAACCTTTGCCATAGGTTTTGACGGTTATTGAATTGGTGTATGATGGATAGCAATACGATTGGAGTATGTTAATATGTTACTTGGTATGATTGGACTTGGTTTATTAAATTTCGGGGCGAAATTTTTTTTAAGGAGGATAGAATGTAGAGATTCGTAAATTATTTCATTTACTTTAATCGTTTGAATATGTGGAATACTATATTTTGAGGTTATATTGATGTTTGGAAGTGTTGGTACCATGTCAGGTTCGTTTCGGTGTCCGTTAAAAAAATTCTTTTTTCTGCCCTGCATGAACCGGTACAGCTTTTCCCCGTACCGGTACATGGTGTCCAGAAGTTGTGTCTTCTGACAATTTGAAGGTTCATGAACCGGTACAGCTTTTACCCGTACTGGTACACGCTCTGTTTTCTGCACTTTTTCAGCACGCTTTTTGGACCACTATAAATACTCCTTTTTGTCATTTTCCACACCATTTGGCCACGAAAATAGATCTAGAAACCCCCTCTCACCTACCCAACTCCAATCTCACCCAAGATCCTTGATTTTAAGTTCAAATCTTCAAGATCCAAGGGTTTTCTCCCTAAAATTCGCATGATTCTTGCATTTGGTGAACAATGGGTAAGTCTTGTGTTCTTACTCACACTTTTAGGCTCTCAATCACGTTTTTCTCTCTCTCCTCTCAATCACTTGTTGATCCTTACTTGTTTATCTTGTTTTTGGGTTTCATTTACCCTAGATCTTGTAGCAAAACTTGGGAGGAGCTTGTTCTTGGAAGATTAGGGCAAAATCCACTTGGTGGACTTAGGATTTTGCTCAAAACCCATTGTGGTAGGGATTTCTTACTCTCGTTATGCGTTAGTGTGATGTTTATGTACCTAGATCGTGCTTTGTTTCGTGCTTGAGGTTGGGTTTTGTGCTTCTATCAAATCTGGAAATTTCTTCCCGTTTTTGGGTTTCAGCCCAACTTTGAACGGCCATAACTCCTTCATCCGATGTCCGTTTCATGCAAATTTTATGTCGATTCGAAGGTCTTGAAGTCAGCTTTCATTTGCCACCGGAATCACCTTAGAACTCTTAGTACATTGAAAGTTATGACCATTCGAATAGAGGTGTGTCAGTCTGCCCATGTTTGTCGGCCATTCCTAAGTTGTTTGCGTCCCGTGCTATGACTCCCCTCATGATTACGATATGTTTAAGTCACTCTCGAGTATGATTGCTTGTGTCCTGATGATTCGTTATTCGATCGTGTCCCTTAACACTCGTTAGAGTATAATATTAGCATTGTTGGCTGGAGAACATACCGCGAGATCAATAGGAGTACCGTGGACGACAATGGGTAATGTGGTGAGTGTTATGAGTGGGCATGAGCTTGTCCAGTGGTCCGATGAGCAGTATTGGGACTCGCATCCTCGTGCCTTGTCTTGTTGAGCTCTCTTGGTTCCTTTGGCACTCGTTCTATATGATTTCTGTTTAGAACCTAGTAGGTGGTGTATCGCGAAGTCTTTGTGAGTTCGGTATGTGGCATAGGGTGTCGTGATGGATTTAGAGGACTAACGTGGTCTTAAACTAGGTGTCAATGTACAATGGAGTGTGTTTATAAGTTTGTAATCCTTTGGGTGTTGATAAATAAAAGTATGCGAACTTGATAAATGTTATCTTTTGAATCTGGATTGGTATTGCTTGTGTGTATGTATGAGTTGATAATTGTGATCTGAGGGTCCTACAACACAAGGTGTGGAAATGCGGTGACTCTAGAGGGCCCGTTACGCAAGGTGTGGTGAGAACGGAAACCCGGGTAGAAGGAGAGAATTCCCTGTAACGCAAGGTGTGGGATTACAGTTGAATGTCTCTCCTGATGAAAGAAGCTATGATTGATTGTGGAAGTTGTCGTTGTTGTTTAGGCTGTGATGTGCCTGAGAGTGTAACTGTTGAAAAAGCGAATAAACCTTGATTTCATCAAAGTTTTCAAAAAGGAAGGAACTTGGATTTTGAAAAAGGATTTTTATGAAAATCCTCCGGCTATTCTTGAGCGAATCAACGGTTTCCGGTATTTGGGCACAAATCAACGGACTCCGGCTATTCAAGCTCGACTCAACGGAGCTTGACCCATAAAGGTCGAGAGTTTTCTCGAAATTATTTTGGTAACCAAAAAGGAATGTTTTATGAAAATGGGCTGAATAACGAATGATAAGAAATGAGGAAGGATTTGTGATGTTCTTGAGGAGTCCTTAATTGGCTTGTGAGTTGTTGGAAGCTATATAGATTGACGTGTGCCTAATGCTATCCCTAGTTTAACTTATGAATGGTTAAGGATGCCTTTAAGACGTATAGAGCTCCGTATTCATGGTTCGTTGGTTAATTGTGGTGTCCTTTGGTATCTTATATCCGTTATTTGGAATTCATTCATTCTACGGGCATACCTCATCGCATTTTCATATAGCTTGTGTAAAGATTTCTCTACTGGGCTAGTGTAGCTCAGCAAAATCCTTCTTTTCAGGTTCAAATGCGGGGCAATAGCTTGCATAGCATCGTGTGCACAATGTGGAAGACATTTTGGAAGCTAACTTCTTTTGTCACTTGATTTTTCTTTGTAATGATTACACCTTGGTTAAGTAGGACTTTGTAACTAAAAACCTTGAAATTATTTTGACTAAACTGTTGTAAATTTTAAAGAAAACTAGTTTGCACTTGTACAATTTGTAAATTTAGGCCGTGGAGCTAGAGTTGTAATTCTCTAAACTTTGAGACCTTGTTTGTAATTTAATTTGATGGAAAATTCTTTTGGGGTATTTCTTATGTTATGCGAGGATCTTTATTCGAAAAGGTTTATTATTTATGTTGAAAATCGAGGGCGTGACAAGATATGCAGAGTGTACATGTGTGATGATGGTTGTTAGATGTGAACAGATATGATGCAGACTCGATGTGAAAATGTTGATGCAAATGTGCACGGGCCCGTGCGTGTGTGTTTGTTTTAAGCTTAGAGCTTCTATCAAGTTCCGGACTTGAGCATTCAGAGCGTAGAGCTTGAGCATTCGGACGGCAGAATCCGAGCATTCAAAGTACAGGCTTTGAGCGTCCAGTACGCAGTGGTTGGGCATCCAAGCGTAGAGCTTGAGCATTCAAGTGTATAACTTGAGCATCCAGTACACAGTGGTTGGGCATCCAAGCGTAGAGCTTGAGCATTCAAAAATGTTAGATTTTTGAGCATCCAGGCGTAGAGCCTGAGAATAGATGTCTTGATTGTTGGGGTGGCTTAGAGCCTGTTGCTTGTTTACGGCTTCGAGCCAGTTGAGATAGCGGGCTTGGAGCCGCTGAGTTGTGTAGAGATGATGGGCACAGGGCCGCTGAATTGATACGGGCGTAGAGCCGCTATGATAAAGGGCTTCGAGCCGCTGGGATGGTAGGCATAGGCTTTGAGCCTGTGGAAGTAATGGGCTTCGAGCCGCTGAGTCGTGATAGCGAGCGTAGAGCTGCTGAGATAGTAATTATAGGCTTCGAGCCTGTTGAGATAATGAGTGTAGAGCCGTTGAGTTGAAGGCGTAGAGCCGCTGAGTGAGTTGATATGGGCGTAGAGCCTGCCAATAATGGGCTTGGAGCCGCTGAAGTTTTAAGCTCAGGGCTGCTGAGTGTCTTGTTTTGCTAGCCAGTAGTTTGTGGAGAGAGATTTTCGATGCTTGGGCATGCCCCCAAGGCTGGTTTTGATCATATTGTGTTGGCTCGGGGATGCCCCCAAGGCTACTTGGTTGTTTGAGGATTCAGAAGTTTGTAGTGGCTTGAATTGGTGCACTGAGCATGATCTGACGTTTGTTGAAGGAAATTGATTGGCGGGCCAGGAGATCGATCTCTCGGCCGAAGGATTTATGTCTCGGCCGAGGAATTGATGTCTCGGCCGTGAGAACGCCAAAAGCCAGGAAATCGATTTAAGTTTAGTTAAATCGATCTCACGGCCCATTTAATCTTTTCCTCTCCTCCTCCCTTATTTTCCCCCGTTCCTCTCGTCCGACGACCATCGTACACCGCCGCCCTCCTCCCTTACCGTCGGCCGCCATCTTCTCCGGCGACCATCCTCTCCGACCATCGCCGTCGTTGTCGTTGCTGCTGGCCTCGGTTGTTTTGGGGAACCGTTGGTTTTCCTTCTTGGTTCGGACGTGATGGCCACGCCATCTTCGGACGTTGCGGGTTCATCCTCGCACCCTCCATGCAGGTGCGAACATCCGTCTTTTGATGAGGAGGCGATTGAGGAGCCCGGTTTGTTTGATGCTGCTGCCTACGTTCTTCCTTCCCGTAGGTTGGGTTATGGCGGTTTCCTGTAGTACCGCCCTCCTGTTGGTGGCCCAGAGGCCGAAGTAGTTCGCAGAGAGCCTGAGCAACACTTGAGTATTCTAAATGTGCCGGTAAGCTTCCCTGAAAAAGTAAAAAGTTTACTTTAATTCAGAGTTTGAAAATCCGTGCATGATTTAAAGAGCGAATTTCTCATTTGCGGGATGACAATCCCTTTTAGCTAAGGGTGTGGATGAGAGAGACCCGTGTTTGGGTTGAATTGATTTTGTTTAAAGAAACTAAAATAACCGTGCCCCCTGTCTGGGCGATGCATGCTTTTAAATGTTAATTTGATGTCCCCTAGCGTTTCCTTTGTTTATGCAATCATGAGATTAACTCCCTTTTTGTCTTTGGCAGAGAGATAGGAGGCTGGAGGCTTGCGGAGGAGGCAAGGAGGTGCACAGATGGTTCTTGAAGCTGCCGGAACAAGCTCGGGAATTGGTACGTGCTGCGGGTTTCGAGACATTTGTCCTGGGCCTTGATCTTCCGAAGATGGATTGGTCATTGATGACCTCACTAGTTGAGAGATGGTGGGACACCACCAACACATTCCACCTTTCCCCGGCTGGTGAGATGACTATTACTCCAGGTGACTTTTCTTTGCTGACTGGCCTGCGAGTAGGCGGTGTTCCTCTTAGAGTTGACCCCAGACTCTGGGAGCGAGCAGGCGCTTTGGAGTGGTTTCTGGGCAAGGTGCCCCTTGTTCGTTCGCGAGGTCACATCGACCTTGCTTGGCTGAGCAGATCCTTCACGCAGGCTGATATCTTGACCCAGGTGAGCGTCGAGCAGTTGACACGGGCCTTCCTTCTTTACCTCCTTGGGCAAACGTTGTTTGCCAACAAGGATGGTTCAGTACACACGCAGTTTTTGGCTCCCCTGCAGCACCTGGGAGCCACTAGGGAGTTTGACTGGGGCTCGTCCGCTTTGGCCACCTTGTACGGCGGTCTTGGAGCTTGCTCGTGGGACAAGAGTCCCATTCTTTGCGGCCACTTTCGAGTGCTTGAGGTACGTATCATTCCTTTGTACTTTTGTTCTTACTTTGGCTTTTTCCTGGTTCTGAACTTGCTTTGATTATCCTGTTTTTCAGCTCTGGGCTTTTGAGCACCTTCTCCAGTTTCCCCCTGAGACCAGGCACAGTGATGCGAGTTGCATACCTCGTTACGAGCGATGGTTGATGGGGCAACGGAGGCCACGGTCACCAGTTTTGAGCCTTCCCGAGTGGCGGCGAGTTTTAGACCGACTGACGGTCGATCATGTACCTTTCCTTTTGTACCTCTTGTCCTTGAGACTTCCGTATTCTTGTGTTGAGACTGATTTGTCACTGTTCTTAGAGGTACGGTTTGACCTTTGGGGTGGTGTACCAGAGGATGCCCCCCTCGCACGTTGTAGAGTCCTGGATCGGACCCGTAGTTTGCTCGAGGGTCCGTTTTGTAGGGCTTGGTACTTGGGTGACCGAGTGGCCAGTCAGTGGCGGCCACGCGTTGAGGCTCTTCGGTTTGTTCCCTCTTCTCCTCCAGTATCCATGAGGTCCACTTCTTTGATGTCGAAGGAAGATCTGAAGACTGCCCGGATCAGAGATTGGGGAGGTTTACTCCTCCAGACAGGTGACTATACAGAGTACTGCCGTCTTTTCTTGACCTCCTCTGCTGCAGCTCCTCCCGTTGCTCCTGTTTGGCCACGGGCTCCTTCGTATATCTCCTTCCACTCAGACGATGGGGAGGAGGAACGCCTGATGCTGACTCCTTGCACGACCCCGCTCTACACTTTGCCAGACGGGGCTTCACAGGTATTTTTAGCTTCTTATGTTAGCTTTCATCACTCCGCATTGTATCCTTGCTTTAGATGTTTGTAATGCTTGGTTGTTCCACAGGTACCTGCCGAGATAGTGCGGGAATGGTTTCGCGCCTACCAGAGTACAGAGGTCTTGGTTCGGAGACAGCGCCGTAGGATCCTCGAGGTATGACTTTCTTCATGAGTTTTATCTGCTATGTATTATCCCTTGAGTCTGAATGTTTATATCTTTCTTGGCTGCAGCTTGAGGCTGAGAGGGTACCGGCCGCTGAGGGGAATGTGGGGACCAGTGAGCAGCCTTTGCCTTCTTCTCAGAGATCGCCTAGTTTTTAGGGCCTTTCTTTTCCCTGTTCATAGTTAGTAGATGATAGGCAGAAACTATATTTGTATAGTAAAAGCAACCACAGCAACGGTTTTGTAAACAAGTTTTTGTTTGAGAAAAGGGAAATGCCTTTCATGCCCCTAAATGTCTTGAGTTTGCATGTGATAGTCAGAACATGGCTTTTTTTGAACAAGTTTTTGCTGATAGACAGTTAACTTCTGTGAAAATATTTGGCTGAAGAATTGATCACTCGGCCGAAGGATCAGTGTTGCGGCCGAGGTATCGATTATCCGGCCGCTATGTCTAGTTTCCCAAGGAAGATAGGTTTTGCTTTAGCCAAGCGGCATCCTGTTTCACATCCTTTCCTATGCTTAGTCTTTGATTTGCTGTCCCTTGCTTTTGCCATGCTTTACAACCTGATTGCTAAACTTAAAGAGTTTTTTGAAGGATCATACCCTTTGCGTTTGACGACTTTTGGGTTAGAAGAGATGAACTGTAATCCTTACGTGTCTTTGTTTTTGTCAATTCCTTGGAAAATGACTAACTCATCTTTTGCGAGCTCAATACGCAGGTTTAGCTATGCCTATCATTGAGTACAAACATGTTTTTCTTCTCTCCAAATGTTTGGGCCGTATCTCGATATGAGATTGCCTACGTATCCCAATCAGGGAATCAGGCCTTTTACGTAGTTCCAAGATCACCACCTTTGGGGGTTGGGTTTTCACTCTTGGTTTTTCTTTCTCTCATGCTCTAAGTTTTGCCTAGGTTACCTGATAGAGGTTGAATCCCTAGCGAGCTTTCCTTCAAATGCCTTAACTTTTGCCTAGGTCGCGTTTTCGCTTTTTCTTTGTCCTAGCAGGCTCTGCTCTTACTTTTGCTTGGGTGTGTAGATTGCCCAACGAGCATTTTTCTCTCAAAAAGGGTTTGTGTTTTGGAGAGGAATCTGATGGAGATGTTTTTATGAATCTCCTTGTGTTTGTACTTTCACAATGGGCAAGCTAACCCTAAGTGTTCTCACGGAGATAGCGTCTTCTTCCTAAGTTTTGATAAAAACCTAGTTTTAAGTAATTTAGAGTTTATCCTTTCCTTCCCTTTTGTCGAAGACACGAGGATTTTGATCCTTTCAAATTCTTCCTTTGTTTTGGCAATGAGAGCATAGTGCATGGCAATTGCAATTTAGAAATTTGGATTTAGATAAGCATAATCTTGAAGATGAAAAAGGAATTCTCTTAGCGGAAATAAAATGCCCAAACAGGGGCCCAAAACTCGTTCTAGTTTGTTTAAAGCAAAAATAATGTTTTAACGTTTCTTATTTGCCATGTTGTGACTTCTCAGCTACTGCAGCATGTCGGGGTCATTTCCTTTGTCTTTTGCAACTTTGTACTCTTTCCTACCCTTTTCCTTGCCAAACAGAGCCTTTGAACTGGGTTCATCTTTTGCACGATAGCTGTCTCCTTGAGCCGTGAGTAATCCCCAGATGGATGTGTCGGCAGGAAACCCCCTTTCTCTTTCCTCATTGATTGCGTGGTCATTAGCTATTTCCTCCTGATTGAATAGTGATGCTAAGGGGGTTTCATCGAGCGGATCATTGCACTCTTCTTCCATTTCATCAAAGTCACTTTCCCCTGTTTTATAGGGTTCTGTGTACATGAAATCCAGATCTTCTCTTTCCTCTATCCATTGACTATAGTCGCACTCATCGTAAGGGTTGACCCATGGTTGCATTTGGAACTCCTCTACTTTCTCAATGAGATTGATTGTCTCCCAAACAATGGGCGGTGTTGGAATTTTGGGATGGTTGATGCGCACTACTTTTTGGGCAGGCTCGAAGCGAGCGTGCCTTCTCATCATGATGACCCTTTCTTTTTCCTTCTTCCTTTTCTCAAACCAGATACGAAGCCACTCGTCATCTTCTACAAATGGAATGTCTGGATCCTCCAAATTGTGTTTCGCCCAAGAGTGTTCCTCCCACTTCCTTAGCTTTTCTTCTTCTATTTGATCTTCCTGCTTATGTCGGACATATCAATGTCAATTACTTCTGACTGATCAGAATTATCATCCTCCTCCTCCTCTATCATGAAACATTCGTCCTCCTCGGGGAAGGTTAAGGTAGGTTTGGTTTGGTTGTCTTGGACAATGTATTGGCTGGGATTGTATGTGGGGTTGTGAGAGAGATTTATGAGATTGATGCTTCGAGGTGGTGGTTCGGTATTATGAGTAGGGAGTTGGTTAGCTTGCCCATCAGGTTTTGGTGGTTTTATGGTTCGGCTATCAATAAGATCCTGAATGTCGTGACGAAGACGCATACAATTGTCTGTTTCGTGCCCAGGATGTTGGTGATAGGCGCATTGCTTGTTCGGGTCATGGTTTGGGCCGTAGGGCGGCGGAGGAAGTGGCTTGTTTAGAGGTTTGAGATGCCCTTGACGGCTGAGAATGGTTAAGGCTTGGGATAAGGTCATATAGAGAGGATCAAAGTTGCGACGAGGTCGATTTGAGCTTCGGGATGGGCTGGTTTGGAAAGGATCTTGAGGCAAAGAGCCAAGGGCATTCACGGAGGCATGAGACGTACGGCTAGAGAAGGTTTTCTTAGGTGGAGGAGTGACCTCTTCTTTCCCAATGAGTCCCAGCTTGATTCCATCTTCGATTTGCAACCCAGTGGCATGCAAGCGCTTGAAATCGGTGATAGCCTGTGTGTAAATATGCCTGAGATATTTGGGTTGCAAATTTTTGACAACTATCCTCACTTGGTCTTCCTCGGAGGGACGGTTCTTCATCTTGGCAGCCTTTTCCCTCCATCTTGCCACAAAGGTGGCGAAGTCCTCATTGGAATCCTTTTTGGTCATTTCCAAGTCTCGAGTTGTTAGTTTAATTTGGACGTTATACGCATACTGCTTGACAAAAGCATTGGCGATTTCTGGCCAAGTTTGATAATGTACAAACTCCAAAGTGAGGAACCAGTCGAGGGCACTTCCGGTGAGAGTTCGTTGGAACAACTGGGCAATGAGCTCGTCATTCAAGCCCATCGGCTTCAGGGTGTTGATAACATGGCGAACATGACTGGTAGGGTTGCCAGTTCCATTGAATTTCTCAATGTTGGGCATCTTGAAATTCTCAGGTAGCTTGGATTCTGGGAAGAGGCAAAGTCCCTCGAAATCCAGAATTTGATCCCCTTGTGAACGAGCCAAGGCTTGTTTGATTTCCTTGACTTGTTTGGTCAACTCAGGACTTTCTGCCAATATCACTTTATGGGGATTCTCGTCTTCCATTGATTTTTCATCATCTTCAGCATCTCTAGCTGTTTTTTCTGCCAGTAGTGCAGCGATTTGAGCTTGGAGGTCGGCAATAGTGGCGTCGTTGTCTGCCATGAAGGTAGAAGGTTTGCTTGACGAAGCTTGAGATTTAACGAATGACGGGGTTTGTTGAGAGGGTGACCGGGAAGTTCCTGAGAGCGGTCGGAATCGTTGTGGTGAGGGTGTTTTGTCAGATGAAGACAATAGACGGGAGGGTTGCAGAGATCTTTGTTTGGCGTAGCTTCGGGTGTTATAAGAGTACAAAGTTGGCTGTGGTTGCTTCTTTGATTTACCTATTGTGCCTGCTTGAAAAGTAGAATACCTGGAAGTCAGTATTCGGCCTGTGTAGGGTTAGGATTTGGGCTGAAAATCCCAACCCTTCTGCACAGAAAGAGTTAATACAACAACAGATGATACAAGGTGTGAGGAAGAACTTTTGCAAGTAGAATGCAAGTAGGTTCCTAGCCTGTAGGTTCCTGCCTTAGTTTGATAAGTTCTATGGCTTTCTAAAGCATGCAAGGTTTAGGTAGTTTCAGGCTGCTCCGTTGTCAAAGGGCACCAGTCCTCTCGCCAGCCCATCATAGGCGGCGATTGGGTGATTTCCTTTTTGATATACCACTAGGTACGAGTGACTGTGGAGTTTGCTGGAACCCCCAACATAGCCCGTGTCATGCCGGGATATCAGGTGAACTCAACGGGTTGCCCGCTCGATGCATATGATAAATGAATTAGACAAGGCATGTATTAGTCTTATGTTGAACTTTTTGGTTATGGCTCTCACATCCCCAGCAGAGTCGCCAAAAACTGTAGACACCTCCCAAACGGGGCATCGCCATACAGATTGATCACGTTGTGTTTAATCGATTGGTTGCTCACTTCATAAACCAAAATCATGGACATTCCCATGGCTAGGAACATCGCCACACGATAACGGTTATCATCAAATAGAGTCGCCACCCAGTTTATTAAAACTGGGAAAATAGATAGAGATTCTGGATACGGGAGCCAAAAGTACAATAAGGGGAAGGTGTTAGGCACCCCTCTTTGCCCAGTCGTGAGACTGGCCCATAATCGTTCAACATAAGACGTATAGATGCTTTGTCTAATTCTAACACATAGTCTGTTTAGTTATTCCTTTAAACAGTAAGCAAAGTGAGCCAGTGCGATAATTGAAGCATGCATTAGAAAGAGAAGAAAAGCAAACAAAATGTCCCAGGAGATCGATTACTCGGCCGGTGAATGGATGTCACGGCCGAGTAATCACACTGGTTTAATGTACCGGCCGAGGGATCGAAGCCCCGGTCGGTGTTCTTCCTCACACCAGACAGAAAGATTAATGGATAATCAAAAATGCTACGATTAGTCAAAAATACAGTAAATTAAGACAAACCGGAGGCCGTTGGGCCTCACCACCTTGATCCCTCAGTTGCTTGATTGCTTTGGATTGAGTGTGATCGATTGATTGCTTGATCGAGAACCCTAGAGTTAGGGTTTGAACTTCGGGGTTTGATTGCCGGATTGACGGCTGCCTTCGGAAGGTTAGGGCTTTTGGAGTATGGGATTGAGGGAGTATTTGTGCAGAGTTTCGAGGTTTGATTGAGTGTGTAGGTATCTCAATTTCTGTGTATTAAATTCGGAGCCCAAAGGCCCCTTTATATAGGCATAGGGATGACTCACTCCGGCCAATCAAATCACGAGATGGCAATTGCAATTGCAATGCATCTCTAACTCTACGTCGTGATCTCCGAACGTAGCCCGAACGCATCGGAAAGGTAGTGTAGTTGGATCAAACCAAACGTCTGACAGAACGTTCCAGAGTCTGGAAAAAGGTCGATCTGGCGGCCGAGCAAAGGATGTCGCGACCGTGGAATGGATGTCTCGGCCGAAGGATAGATCTCGCGGCCGAGGGATTGATCTCTCAGGGAGATTTTGCTGGCAACAGGTTGCTCGGGTGAGGGATTGATGTTGTGGCCGTTAGATCGATGTCACGGCCGTCAGATGGATTCTCCTAGGCTTCTGTATTTCTGTCTGAAAGGCTGTATGGCTTTGAATTGGGTCCTCTAAGTGGTCAAAGTTCTCACCGAAAGTCCTAAGGTCCTCAAAGAAGCAATCAGCAATCATTGTATCCATTTCATCATCGGGATTGTCCCAAGGTGGGACTTGAAATAATCGTTAGGCCAAATTGGGGTGTCTACATTGGGCAACTGTTAGTACTTTTCTACTGATTTTGTGGAACTCTGTGATTTTTTGATTAGCCAGTTTGGAAAAAAAAAACAAAAAACTGTTACATTTTTTTTTCCCGAAACTGATACTTAAAAGCAGTATATATTTGTTATATACTTTCATTGCTAGACTTGATTGAAGAATCATACTTTGTTTGACTTTTCAAACCTGCAAAACTTCTGTAACAGTTAAGGGTTTTATCTAGGAGTAAAGGCAAATACTATTACTCGTACTATTTATTTAGTGCATTGAACACACGTGGAAATAAAACTTTTGATTTTTCAAAGTTTTGCATATCTCTGTTTCCATTATTGTTTATACATCAGTGCACATTCATTGTTTTGACCAATAGACTTAACTGATATTTTGTTATATGTTTCTGGACTAACTTGTATCTCACAGTACGGGGCTACAAGCCTAGATTCTGAAGCTACTGATATCTATTGATTTTGTGAAACTATCCTGATTTCTATATTAATTAGTCAGTCACAGCAATTTTCGTTTTCTGTTTGATATTAAGATCACGATACTAATTTGGTTTGATCTTAAATTTCAGAAAATATGTCGATTGAAACTGGAAATGGAAGTGGCAACGGGACTCCCAATGGCAACAATGGGCAAACTCCTGTGACCTTGGCTCAGAATCCTCCAATCCCAATGGCGGTGTGTGCGGTTCCTGTGAACCACGGGGAGAAACCCGAGAAATTCACTGGTGTGGATTTCAAGAGGTGGCAGCAGAAGATGCTGTTTTACCTCACGACTCTGAGCCTTGCGAGGTTTTTGAGTGAGGATGCACCTGTCGTTGCTGAAGATGAGCAAGACATGCAAGTCCTGAGGGACCAAATCACTTGGAAAGAGAACGACTATTTGTGCAAGAACTATGTTCTGAATTGCTTGCACGATGCACTTTACAGCGTGTACTGTGTGAAGAAGTTGGCTAAGGAACTGTGGGAGTCCTTAGACAGAAAGTACAAAACCGAGGATGCCGGATCAAAGAAATTTGTCGTCGGCCGATTTTTGGACTACAAGATGGTGGACTCAAAAACTGTGATCAGTCAAGTCCAAGAACTCCAAGTGATCTTGCACGAAATCGCTACCGAAGGGATGCTATTGTGTGATCCTTTCTAAGTGGCATGCATGATAGAAAAGCTGCCCCCTAGTTGGAAAGATTTCAAGTTGTACTTGAAGCACAAGCGAAAGGCTATGACTATGGAGGATCTTATTGTTAGGTTTCGCATTGAGGAGGACAATAAGATGGCTGAAAGGAGGGTAGGGAGCACCTATGCTACCAAGGCTAATGTTGTGGAACATGGCCAGTCTTCGGGAACGAAGAAGCATCAGTCTGGAAAGCAGTCTGGCAAGCAGAAAGGCAAAGAGGTCAAGCTGGGACCTAAAGGAGGCGTTGCCAAGAAAAAGTTTCAATTTCAAGGCAAGTGCTTCAATTGTGACAAGGTTGGGCACCGTGCTTCAGAGTGCACCAAGCCTCCAAATCCAAGGGCGCGCGCGCATTTGGCAGAATTGGAGGATGGCTCTGATGTCAACCTGTCAGCGGTGGTCTCTGAGGTGAACTTGGTGGGGTCAAACCCTCAAGAGTGGTGGGTTGATACTGGAGCTACCCGCCACATTTGCTGTGATAAGAAGATGTTCACCTCATTTGAGCCGGTTACAAACGGCGAGAAATTGTTCATGGGGAACTCTGCAACCTCTGAGGTGGAGGGTCAAGGCAAGGTGATCTTGAAGATGACATCTGGCAAAGAGTTGACTCTCAACAATGTCCTGTTCATGCCGGACATTCGCAAGAACCTGGTGTCCGGTTCTCTGCTAAGCAAGCATGGCTTCCGCATGGTGTTTGAAGCGGATAGGGTGACTGTCACCAAGGCTGGGATATATGTGGGAAAGGGCTATATGACTAGTGGTCTTTTTAAGCTCAATGTAATGACTGTAATTCCACATATTAATAAAATGAAATCCCCAGTTGCTTACTTGCTTGAGTCTTCCAATTTGTGGCATGGTAGACTAGGTCATGTTAATTATGATGCTTTGCGAAGGTTGATTAACTTAGACCACATTCCAACTTTCCAGATTGATAGAAAACACAAGTGTGAGACTTGTGTTGAAGCCAAATTGACCAGGTCTTCTTTTCAAACGGTTGAAAGAAGCACTGAGCCATTGGATTTAGTTCACACTGATGTGTGTGATCTAAAGTATGTTCAAACGCGAACTGGTGGAAAGTATTTTATTACTTTCATCGATGATAGCACCAGATATGGCTATGTATACTTGCTGAATAGCAAGGATGAAGCGTTGGACAAATTCATTCTTTATAAGAATGAAGTTGAGAATCAACTTAGCAAAAAGATTAAGGTGGTGAGAAGTGACCGAGGTGGTGAGTATGAATCACCGTTTGGAGAATTCTGTGCACAACACGGAATCATCTACCAAACCACTGCACCTTATTCCCCTCAGCAAAACGGAATTGCTGAACGGAAAAATCGTACCTTGAAAGAGATGATGAATGCTATGTTGATAAGTTCTGGGTTGCCACGGAACTTGTGGGGGGAAGCTATTCTCTCCGCAAATTACATACTTAACAAGGTACCTCGCAAGAAAGTCAATAAGACTCCTTACGAGATGTGGAAAGGTAGGAAGCCTACCTACAGTTACCTTCGAATGTGGGGGTGTCTCGCAAAGGTAGCTGTACCTCCATCTAAAAAGGAGAAGATAGGGCCAAGGACTGTTGATTGTGTGTTTATTGGTTACGCACAAAATAGTACTGCTTATCGATTTCTTGTGTATGAATCTGAGATACTGGATATTCACAAGAACACTATCATGGAGTATAGGAATGTGACGTTCTTTGAACACATATTTCCTTATAGGTCCATAAAAGAGTTAAGTTCCGTGAAGCGGACTTTGGAGACTGCATATGAAAGCAGTCAAGACCAAGAGGAAGAAGTTGAGGTTGAGCCAAGACGTAGCAAACGGGCTAGAACATCAACATCCTTTGGTCCAGACTTCCTAACGTATCTGTTAGAAAGTGAGCCTCGAACATTCAAGGAAGCTGTGAGCTCTCCCGAGGGTCCTTTATGGAAAGAGGCTATTAAGAGTGAAATTGATTCCATTCTGCAAAACCATACATGGGAATTGGTGGATCTTCCTCCTGGTAGTAAGCCTTTGGGCTGCAAGTGGATTTTCAAGAGGAAGATGAAAGCAGATGGATCAATAGATAAGTACAAAGCTAGGCTTGTCATTAAAGGGTATAGACAAAAGGAAGGCCTAGACTACTTTGATACTTATTCTCTTGTCACTAGGATCACATCCATTTGAATGATAATTGCAATTACAGCTCTGCAAAATCTTGAAATACATCAAATGGATGTGAAGAGCTTTCCTAAATGGTGATTTAGATGAGGAAATCTACATGGAACAACCCGAGGGTTTTTCCGCGCCAAGTCAAGAAGGGAAAGTCTGTAGACTTGTTAGATCTTTGTATGGTCTAAAACAAGCACCGAAACAATGGCATTTGAAATTTGACAATGCTATAATGTCAAGTGGTTTCACAATCAACGAGTGTGACAAATGTGTATATGTTAAAGACACAGACGAAGGGTACGTAATTTTGTGTCTCTACGTTGATGACATGCTCATTGTTGATAGTAACGATAAGATTATCAAATCTACCAAGAAGATGTTGAACTCGAAGTTTGACATGAAAGATATGGGTCTTGCAGATGTAATACTAGGTGTTAAAATCACTAGAACATCTGATGGACTTGCACTATCTCAGTCTTATTATGTCGATAAGATTCTTGAGAAATTTAGCAAGTCTGATACGAGTATAGCAAGGACTCCTGTGGATGCGAATCTCCACTTATCCAAGAATGTGGGGGTAGGGGTATCCCAATTGGAGTATTCTCGGATAATTGGGAGTCTAATGTATCTTATGAGCTGTACAAGGCCCGACATAGCCTATTTAGTTAGCAGACTGAGTAGATACACAAGTAATCCAGGGCATGACCACTGGAAGGCGATAGTGAGAGTACTACGCTATTTAAGGCATACTCATGATTTGGGACTGCACTACACTAGGTATCCAGCAGTGCTAGAAGGGTACTGTGATGCAAACTAGATATCAGATATGAAAGACTCGAAATCCACGAGTGGATATGTCTTTACATTTGGTGGTGCAGCTGTCTATTGGAAATCTTCAAAACAGACGTGTATAGCACGTTCTACGATGGAATCTGAATTCATTGCTCTAGATAAAGCAACTGAAGAGGCGGAATGGCTACGCCATTTTTTAGAAGATATTCCAAGATGGTCGAAACCTGTGCCAGCAATTTGCGTCCATTGCGATAGTCAATCACCAATAGAAAGGGCACAAAGTAATATGTATAATGGTAAGTCTAGGCATATCCGTCGTAGACACAATACCATTAGACAATTACTCTCAACTGGGGTTGTTATTGTTGACTATGTGAAGTCAAAGGACAACATTGCGGATCCACTAACCAAAGGGTTAAACAAAGAGCTAGTTGAGAAAGCATCGAAGGGAATAGGGCTAAAGCCTACTACGCTCGTGTTACCGTGAAGGAAACCCAACCTCGCTGACTGGAGATCCCAAGATCTAGGTTCAATGGGACAACCTACTTGCGAGTAACGGAGAACGGTCACTATGGAGACATGCTTTCTTGCTCATTCCTATGGTGTGAAACAGTGATACCTGCAAATGGAAACAGGTTAATCATTGGCTTTTAATGACTCTTATGCACTGGAATGCCAGGCGGGGTATAGCAGGATACCCTTTATAAGAAGGTCACCTATGTGAGTATGAAGTGGGGCCGCTTCTTTGAGAATTTAGGAAGGCGAAATTCTCGAGAAAATGCTTGCAGAACTAGGAAGGGGTGTCATGGCCAAAACGAACCCAACAGTGAGAACTAAACTGTGTTAGGAGGAGTTCCGTGTGATACCTGTTGTCTCGGTTTACACAAACGGCAGAACAGTTCAAGACAACATGTTCACTGGTCAGCCAGTAAATCCGATAGGTATTCACAAGGGAAGGTTCAAGGCCAAAAGCTACCTATCCTATGCGGAACTTTTCCATTGTACTCTCTCTCGTGTCAGCTTTGTCTCCCGAGTCGGATTCAGCCAATTTCATTCATGTGGGGGATTGTTGGAAAAATGAAATTTTAACCAAAGAGAATTTGGTGGGACCCACACCGCGCGAGGTGGGCCCAAGTGGGTTTTAGATACTCCTTGCTAAGGAGTTTAAACCGTTGGAAAAATGAACAAATTCCATTGAGAGATGAATGAGAAATTGTCTCTCAAAATGGATTTTGGACCAACAACAGTGCACGGTTGACTGGTCATAGCTGGGTTAATTACCCAAAGTTATTACCCATGATTGTGTATTCAATTTCAGGAATAATAACTGTATCAGTTTTATTCCAGAATTAAATTGCGGAATCAATTCCCCTATTGATTGAGAGGCTCCTCCACCTTCATTGCAGCATTCATGGCAGAGGCTCCTCCTTCGGCTATAAAAGGGGACCTCTACCTTTGGTTTCAACACACCGAAAATCTAAAGCTCCACTTCTTCTGCAATACGATTGTTCTTTCCGAGAGAGAGAGAGAGTACAGACACAAGTTGGTTCGACGGGCAGTCTACGGCGGTGCTCTGGCGGCTGAGTGGTAACCGAGTCAACCCTGGGAGACAAACACCGACACAACCTCCAGCACCGGTGAGGTGGCAAATTTTTCTTAAGGGCACTGTTGAACAAAACGAGTCTCGGTTTGGAATTGCTAAACTCTTTTACAGTTTATGTTTATATTTCATACTCTGTAATTTTGTAATTCATGTTCATGTTGTAATTTCCAGAAATTAGTAAAAACGATTACTGTTTTTCCGCACTATTTTCCTACAGACTCTACTTCATTTTATCAATAAAAATGTTTATTTAACGTACCCAAAATTGGGGGGCTTATGTCAGCATGTGAGAGGTTGACGATTATGAATCAGTCCCATCCATTTCAATTCAATAAACAAACTCGTCCACATTATAGAGCTGGTCGAGTATAATAACGACCGAAAAAATAAAGTTAATCGGATACAACCTAATATCTGATCGATTTGAGCATATTTATGTTGAAAAAATGACTTCAAACCTTGATTTGTGCACCTTAGTGATGGTTTTGTGAAATTATAGCACAAATTCAAAGGTAATTTAAAAGTTCTATGTACTCTACCCCAATAAACTAGTCCCATCTAAACCCACGCGTAGCATCTTAAGGCAGCATTGACTTTTTGATTATGTGGCTTCCTTCTTACCAAAATTCAAAAAATGAAAGTTGAAAGATTCTTTGTCATTTGGCAACGCGGTGCAGACTTGTCATTTTTATCTTATCCATTTTCAATCTAATGATCGGATTCTTCCGCATTATAGAGTTGAGTGAGTATAACAACCACAAAAATATATATTTAATTGGATACCAACCAATATTTAATTGGGGCATATCTAATTTGAAAAAAAATTACTTTTATCCTTCATTGGTGCACCTCAGTACTGGTGATTTCTGTGTAAGTACTGCACAAATTCAAAGGTATTTTCAAAATGCTACGCATTCCACCCATATGAACCAGTCCTATATGAACCTACATGTATAGCATATTAAAGCAGCATTGACATTTTTTATTACATTGCTTTGCCCTTCTTACCAAGCATCCAAATCTAAAAATGACTTCTCTGCCATTTGCTTGTTCCATCAGCAGTTTTATTGAGTAAAGCCCAAGGTGACTGTGGCAGATTTGTCAGGCCTTTATCAGACCCCAGACGAAGGGGTAGAATCATACCTGTCCAGTTCAAAACTGATGGCCGAGTACGTGCGTCTTGCATTGAATGGCCTAAACTTTGAACAAAAGAAGAAATTCCATGGAACAGATTTCAGGGATCTATTTGAATTGTCCGCTAGAGCAGATCAATATATATGAGAAGTTTCTGAAGGAAGAGTAGGACTACCGTGATCCCAATTACTACGATATTGCTACAGTAGAGGCCGATATTCACCCTGACGTTGCAGCGGCTAAAATCATTAACAACAAGCCTTACGTCGGTAAGGCATTTGTTAGGGTTGAGCCTCTAAAATAGCCCGTTAATAAGGCCTCAAATAAGCCTACTAGAGCATATACGTTCGCTATCACTTGGGCTGAGGCCATATTTGATCCACTCTTGGCTGATACATTGTTGAAATTTCCTTTTGGGCACAAAATTCCTCCTCGAGAGGAATTGAAGGACAAGGAGTTCTACAAATACCATAATTTCTAGAACCATATTACCAATACCTGCCTTGTGTTTAGAAATGATATACATGACAAGATCGATAGAAAGGAATCTATACTATATATTAAAGCAAATGATGCGTTAGTGAGGAGAGACCAGGGCGCGATAAATGGCATGAAATAATTGGCTAACACAATTAAGTTTTTAATCTTATTGTCTATAATTATTTGCACAAAAAAATATTTAAAAGAATCATTCTGGTTGAAATTATAAGTCTCAACCAGTATATAATCTAAACAGATTTTCCTAAAAGAATCATTCGGAAGTAGAAGGCAAGTGGGTTTCAACCAAAATATTATAAGTTTTTAATTTTTTTTTGAAACCTATATTAATTTAATTTAAAACAGTATAATATAAACAAGTTATTATAAGTTTCAACCAGTTTCAGTCTGGTTGAAACCCACTTGCCTTCTACTTTCGACGCGCTATTATGCTTTTATCGGGGAAAGTGTTGCTAACCGATATGGGACGAAGGAAAAACATGAAAACTGAACCTCTTGTAAAGACTCGAAAATATTTACTCTTTTATATATTGATTTTTTTTCTTTTCACACTATTAATATATTTTTAACATAATTATGGCACAATGGTTCAATTCTGGTTTGACCGTGGTTGAACTGGTGACCCGTCCACCCAGTCTCTTTTTTGGTTCACTTACCGGTCCGGGTTTTAAAACATTGGTTAACTACACTCCCTTTTTCATTTGATTAGGTAAATTTACTAAAACACACTTGCATTTTATGATGCCAACTTTCTCTCACTTTCCAAATAAAGTGCAAGGGTGTTTCAGTAAATTCACCTAATAAAAACAAAAATGGAAGTGGTGTTAACAAATAGGGGCGTGACAAAATCAGCTCGCTCTTTATTATGAATGGTTCAATAAAAAACTGCACAAATCAAGCCCTTGCTGGTATTTTTTTTGCCGATTTCTCGCAAGTACTCTTAGAATTATGTTCTGAATACATTGAGCGGCTCGGATCATCGAAATTCAATCGGAAAGGGGAGGTGAGGACGGGAAGGGTGTGGATAGGAACCGGATTGATATATACATATACATATATATATATATATTCGGCCTTGTTGAAATAACTGATGTAAAACAAGAACGGATTACCTCGAAATTCTACTATTGAAATATAGAATACCAAATTGAAGAACGATGTCTGGGTTGAGTCGCGGATTAGGTCACTTTCTTTAAGACGTTTCGCGGCTCTGCCCAGTTTGTGCAAGCAGTTCGTGAATGTTCCGCCGTCTCAAGGATAAATCAGCCCAAAATTCACTACCTCTGCTCAGCTTTCTCTGCACGGAAGAAAAACCGAAAACAAAAAACACAATCGACCTACTGCTCGAACTCAGAAAACGTTTTTAGGGGAGGAAGAGAGAGTGTTTTTTTTTGTGTGTTGAAACCAATTCTGAAACGCTCTATTTGTAGGTGCGGACAGGGCTGGGTTTTGGAAACAAAAATCAAATCAAAACGTAATTGCTTTGATTTAGCACACGGTTTTCTTAATTAGCAAAAATCAAATCCCTTTGATTTAGCACGCGTTTTTTTTTACGTTCTTAACCAGCAAGAATTTCCATTTTGAAAAGATTTGATTGACTGAAAATTTTGTAACAAAAAAACATGGCTTAACCATTTTGCGTATGCGAGGCTCAAATCCCAGATTTGCACCCCTCCTGCGCGAATAACTCGTGATGCGCACCCGATTAACTCGTTTCCAAATCAATTTTTCAAATTGCTGCCCATTTTCCTATGCGCGCGAGACCTCTCATTAAGTCCTCATTTACAAACCCACTAAGGTGCAAATTCATTTAAAGTAGAAAGAGGTTTTGTAACTTCCCATTGTGGGACTAGAGAAAATACCATGTTTTAGAAATACATACTCAAGTTCCAACAGGCCTATTCACTAAAACTAAGGTTATCTTTCTTTTATATTCGGGTAAATTCCAAACACACCCCCTGTACTTAGGTCGTTTTTCAACTACACCCCCTCTACTTCATTTTTAATCACTCGCACCCCTTGTACTTAAGACTGGTTTGGAACTGTTAGTATTTCCATCCAAAGTAACGAAAAAGCAGGTAATGGCTTGTTGGCGGGAATGTTCCCTCCTAAAACATATTTTCTAAGACCAAATTGCCCCCAAAACCCATTTACATCCTATATATACCATTTTTCCCACAGGTTAGAATGAAAACAGAGCATCACCCAGACACCCACCCACCCATGGCCTCTTCTTCTTTTTCCCATTCTCCCTCATCTGGAAAGCTAGATAACCAGGTCCCCATTTGCTATTGTGGCGAACCAGCTCCTCTGCGTATGTCTAACATACCATCCTCCATGGGAAGACGGTTTTATGGGTGTGGAAGGTTTCCGGTAAGTTTAAGGTAGTTTTACACATAAAAATTATTCGTAATGAGTTGTAATGTATTTTTTGTGGAGGATGGTTTTATGGGTGTGGAAGGTTTCCGGTAAGTTTAAGGTAGTTTTACACATAAAAATTATTCGTAATGAGTTGTAATGTATTTTTTTGTTTATACAGAAGGCGAAATGCAAGTTCTTCGTGTGGGTTGACCTTCTACCTTGTGATTGCGGAAGGGATGAGCTGTTGCAGATCATTAACTAGTTAGAGAGAGTTGGAGAAAAGCAAGGCCGAGGAGAGAATGCAGAGGGGGATGTTTGTGGCAACTTGGGTCGCCATTTTCTGCTTTATGGTGTTGTATTTAACTAAGTAGAATGTGCATGTATGTAATGCACTTTTTTGTCAAGGGTTATGTAATCCAGAAAATGTCTATCCCTTGTAATGAACTGAAAAAATATATGCAGTGTTTTGTTTATGCTATCATGAAATGCAATCCCTTATAATCTGATTCAATGCAAATCATAGCAGAGAGACAACATTAGCTACCACCACCAACCTTTAACAACATTAATACTAGCAGCATAGCAGTAGCAGCCTTAGCATTAAACAGAAACAGCAATAGACAGACAAAAGTGCCAAAGTGCCTCAGCATTAAACAGAAGCAGAAAGCAATATACACGAGCATAGCATTACTGGTTCAACAAAAACTGCAGACTAAACTGTTGAGGAGTCATTGTTTTGATTTGATAAGTTCTTTCCCCCTGCATTGCTGAAGCATGAACTCTGAAACCACATCCTTCCTCCTTACAGACCACAGTGACCCTGCTACTTTCATTCTTCACAAATTTGTAGTCATACCCTTGTTGAATTTGCCACTCCTTTAGTGCCTTCCTAAAGACTACCACATTAGTGAATTTCATTCCCTCTTCCAAAGCTGGTTTAATCATGTCCACATCCTCATTAAACTCACGACACTTCTTACTACTGGATTTCATTATCTCTTCTTCATCTTCATCTGATCCATACATAGTATGTAAGTCATTAGAATTCCCCCCATCTGAGTACCAATCTTCTATTTGTGGTTGGTCTTTATCATCCTTTCTTTGATTTTGTTGTTCCTTTGAAGCAAAAATGTCATCATCACTAGGCCCTTCCAGATTCTCAAACATCCAGCTAGGAGTAGTTTCAAAAATCTGCAAAAAATCCCTCGAACTGAACTGTTATCGATACCTTTGGCTTACAAACCCAGAAAATCACTTGTTATCGATACCCTATGCCTTTGTTATCGATACCCTTGCGTCTGGAGCCATTTTGACCCAGAGGTATCGATACCTTTGCCTTTGGTATCGATACCTGTTGCTTATCTCCAGCTTTTGCTGTTTTGTTACGTACTTCACTGTTTTGGTTTCCAATCACTTCTAACACCTCTAAAGCATCTTTAAACCTTCCTTAAGCTTGGTTGCTCGTCCCTTGATGATCCGTTGATCGTTCTTATTCCCTAGGCTTTGGTTAAGTGTGATCTTAGTATATATTATTGTGGACGGAAAACGTATTGCAGAGTGTTTATGAGTACCGTAGGTTGTATGAACATCGCGGTGGGTATAGATGCTTGATGAGAGTGGTCCAATAACTTTAAGGGTAAGGTAGTAACTTGTATCTTCACGATTCGTTGAACCTATCGATTCACCATGGTACACTTGCTATGGGATTCAAGTATAGGAGCTAGTAGGTCAGGTACTTTAGAAATTGCTTGTGAGTAGCACGCTGTGTTGGTGCGGGGATATACTTAGAGATACGGTGAGCACGTGTGTCTTTGCTTGTATGCGATACGGTAGATTGTGGGTCTTGTGAGACCATGCGATTGATTAAATGGTCTTTGGATTTGATTGGATGTTTTGAGATTTGTGAAATGAGAAGTGGAATGAATGAGGACAACAAATGAATAGAGTATTGTAAGATTTTATTTACGGGCTAGGTACGTTAAGTAAAATGCGGAGTTGTAAATTAATGAAAAGGTATGAACATGTACATTTGTGGAATTAGGAAACGGTGGATTAAAGTTTAGTGGTACGACCGGCAAGTTGATGATGAAGTTGATTGTGAAATGACGGATGGTCGGTTAAGCGATGTGCGTTTCCGCTAACCAATTATTATTACTGATTGAGGGAATAGACTCGGGGTGACCCTGCACTCGAGGGAACTAGACCCGAGGTGACCCAAGTGGTTTTATTATTTAGGGAATAGACTCGGGGTGACCCTACGCTGAGGGAACTAGACCCGAGGTGACCCATGTGATTTTATTATTGAGGGAATAGACTCGGGGTGACCTTACGCTCGAGGGAACTAGACCCGAGGTGACCCTAATGATCATTGATGGGATACACTTGATTAAAAGAAATGAAAGGTTTGTAAATAAGGGATTTAATGATGACGAATGTGGACACAAGAATGATTGTAGTATTGTACGAAGAATAACAAGATGATTAGAATTGGTTGTAGATTATGGTGGATAGACGTGAGTTTATTGAGGCACCTAGTTTAGGAGTAAAAGGTTAGTGACCTCCCGGGGAAGTCTAGAATTCTTGATCAAAGCGTGCAGCTCATTGGAAATCGTTCGTACTTTGGGTGTATCTGTCTTCACTCACTCATTCATGGTGCATGATTCATCACATTTTCATATAGTTTGAGTATAGAATTCTCTACTGGGCACATGTTTTGCTCAACCCTATCCTTCTTTCAGGTACACTCGGAGATAACGACATGGAGTGCTTGGCTCGCATATTTTGACATCATCCTTTTGAAAGCTGATATGGAAATTACTTTGGCATGTTTTGTAAAACCCTTTGGCAGTGTAATATTGACTTCTATTATGTCTATCGTTTGATCATGGGGAACTCTAAACCCTAAAACTTCTTTTCTATCATGTTATTTGGATTGTCAAGCTCGATTTGAAACTTGAAACTTAATTTGCAATTGTGGGAATGAACCATGATTTTGGGGTATTATCAGTATTATTGCGAGATATTGTTTATCGAAAATCTTTATACTTTATGTTGAAAATCGAGGGCGTGACAACTTGGTATCAGAGCCTAAGTTTAGAACACCTCGAGACCGTGGGGAGACTTTTAGTCTCATGGGTTCAAAGTCACTGCATCTTTTTACAAAACCATATGTGTGCTTGCGTGAATGAGTTAGTACATTGATATGGCATTGCATTTAATTGCAATAGAGTGGTGTAGTGTTGTTTTCCATGCTGGAAAGGTCGGAGACTTGCTCAATATAGCGGTGTGGCTAACGTTGATGACTTTCGTTCTTATGTTTTCGTAGTAAGATGTATTCGAGATGTGAAGTTAGGTGGGGTGAAATCGAGGATCGTGATTGTCAGGGCCATAGTGCGTGCATGGAGGACGGGGCGAGTCAGCATACTAGGGATGAGGTAATGTTCCCTGAAATTGTTGAGAGCGTGAAGGGTGTTGAGGTTCTGGAGATTGTGCAGATCGGTGTGGATACGGGGGAAACTAGACGTAGAGTCGTTAGTGCGAGGTCATCCTCAGAGAGTGTTGAGAGTTCAAGAAGGAAGAAACCTAGGATATCAAAGCCAGAGATTCAGGGTCAGCAGGACCTTAAGCCAGCTCCTCATTTTGGGGCACCGAGAGTTCTCCTCAAGCATCCGATTGTGTGTTATCGATGTCGTCAGTTTGGCCACATACGTTCTCAATGTCCGTGGCGTGGAGGATCTTGTTATACTTGCGGCGAACTTGGCCACATGGCAAGAAATTGTCCTCAAGGATTGGGTGTACCTAGTGAATCGAGCTCCATGCAGCAGCATAAACGTACACCGAAACAACAGACGCAATTCCGTAGCTAAACTATTTCCTTCTACTCTTTAGCTCTCAGAAATACTGGTTGTTTGAGGTATCTGCTCTTCTTTGTTGTACAATCCGCCCGTTATAATACTTTTGATATGGAAGTATTTCATCCATTAAGAATCATCTCTTTATTCATGTTCAGAATTGAAAATCAAGAAATCTTGTCCTCGCGTGTTAAAAACATTGATAGATCATATATACCGAGATTAGAGGTTAATTGTTCCATATTGAAGTGTTCCCCTTGGCCTCTTTGATTTGCTTATGGTGAGATTTGATCTGAATTGGACAGGGATTGGTTGTAACCACGATGGGTGGCGATTTTACGAACGTGATTGTGGGCACACGCCCCAAAAATCCCGTGTTTTAATGCATGAAATCCTGGGTGCGCCCTTATCCTGCGGAAAGCGCGGCGAAGTGCTTCGCAGATCAGAGAGTCGCCACTCGGGTTTTGCGGTTAGTACCCAAGAAACCGTTCTTTTGAAAATGTTTGGACCACGTCCGTTTGATTTTGAAAAAGGCTTTTGTAGACTGGGCCGTCGTCACCTTCGATCTTGAGGTTCGGGAACCAGATTACGAGAGGGGAAGGGTTTTATGGCACCCCCCTCGCCCAGTCCGGAGACCGGTCTCTACTCAGGCGTTTTGTAAAACATTCGCATTTCTCTCTTTATTTGATCATTCTTTTAACCAGTTAGGGCGGGGGAACAGTTAATAGGGATTAAAACTGTAAACAAGTTGCATTTATATACAAAAGATGTAACAAAATGTTTATGGATGATGATGTTTGATCTAAGCAAATATAATAGATTGAGAACAAGCTTCTGTGGTTGTTTTAGACAAGCTAGTGCACGCTGTTTGTGCAGTAGTGCACACAGAAGCAAGCCTGCTTGCACTGGCTAAGCCACTGCATGTAGCCATGATCTGCGTGCGCCACCCCACAATTGGCGTGCGCCGGTGAGCCTAAGACCACAGCTTCTGTTCTCGACCCTCTGGGCTCTGGAAAGGACCAGTGCACACCCAGGACAAACCACGCAGTTAAATATGGATTACTAAGCTATTACAGACAATGTAAAGGGCTTAAAAGCCACCAAATAGGACAGAAAATCCCTTAAACAGTGAGGGAGGATGATCAAAGGCCGGAGCCTAGTTGCCATGCAAGGGCCAGCCAGCCAAGGGGCGACCGCGCACGCAGTATATGGTACCGTACGCCGATTGACTCGCTCGGTGCTTGGCTTTGCACCATCTCGGGCTCTGGAACATGACCAGAACCCAGAGGCATTCCAAAGAAACAGAAAGGAAAAACTAAGTACAATGCTTAAACAGTTCTACAATACAGAAAGCTGTAAACTTGTTTTAGCATGCATCAGGGTGATCAGAATGTAAATAAGACAAAATAAGGATGATCGGTGATCCCCACACCAGTTTCACCATACAGCCATGACTGGCGTGCGGTACAAGTAACTGGCGTGCGCCACCTGATCATACCAAACGGCTTTGAAGCCTTGCCGCTTTAGGGCCAGGACTGGTATAGATTACCAGCCTTGACCCTGCCAGCCCCCCTCAGGGGTCAGAACAGAAAACAGGAGCAAAAGATGTTATACCTTTGCTTGAGAGTTTGATGGATGGTTTGAACTTTGAGCTTGAAAGAAGATGGATGGAGGGTGGATGTAGTGAGGTTTGAGGACTGTGGAGAGTATGTTCCCTTGCTTGCTCTTTCTATGGAAGAGAAAGGAAGCAAAGGAGAATGATGAAGAAGAGGACAAAGGGGCTTGAACTCTTTAATGGTGCTAACCCTTTTGAACTTGGTAACCCTTTGCAAGAGTGAGAGAGGGGAGTATATATAGGCAAAAGGGGCTGAGATCAGTTTGGCCTTTAAGGGCTGTTTGGCTTGGCAAAATATTGGAGGAAGCTCCCATGCATTTAATGCATGGGACTTGGCTTGATGGAAGAGAAAGGAACAGTTCTGGCTGAAGTAATGATCAGGAGGGTTGCCAGCTGACGTCAGGCGGCTATAGACGCTCCCGCCCAGCTGGCTGAAAAGGTTGATTTGACTGGTGCTGAGTGGCGTGCGCCACTTGTTGAGTGGCGTGCGCCAGAGAGTGTAGTGACTGACACGTGGCAGTGGTTCCTGCGCACGCTAGTCCAATCACCAGCGTACCTCAGTAGGGTTTTGTTGAGGCCATTTGGTTCTGGCTTGAGGGTTCGACAAGGGTTTGGACGAGGTTCGGGACGCTCAAAGCTCAAACTCATCAAACAAACTCGGTATGTTCTCGACCTTAATCATCATTGGGGAATCAAAGACCGTAAATAAACTATTCTGGAAAGTCCAAAATAGGGTGTCTACAGTAGCCCCCCTTTGACGGCACTTGGAGCACCATTGTTTTGGTACAAGTAACGTCAAAGGTTTCTAGACACCCTCTCAAGGCTATCCAGAAGAAATAGAAAATGCGGACATGTATTTAAATGTACCGTCCATTGAGAGATTGAAGACGGGCGGACCATTTGAAGATCGTTGGAAAAGAGTTTGAACTCTGTTGGAAGATAGGGATGGGTGGACCATCATTGAATGTTGAGGCGGACTCTCCTGGGGAATAAACAGTTGCGGATAGATTAATGCCGCTAGGGGCCGAACCTTCTTTGGCATAAGTAACTCCAACAATCACGGGTAGGTCGCGTCGGGTAGGTTAAATTCCATCTGCTGGGAATCAGAGCCAATCTCCTTATCATGGACCATCCGAGACAGAGCAATAAGACTGCTGGAAGATGCGCTAACGGTTGAGTCGGACGGACAGACCGTCATTGATTTGATTTCGGACGGACAGACCGTCGTTGACTTTAGAGTTGGACGGACAGACCGTCGTTGATTTGAAGGTTGGACGGACAGACCGTCGTTGATTTGAGGTTGGACGGACAGACCGTCGTTGATTTGAGGCTGGACGGACAGACCGTCGTTGATTTGAGGCTGGACGGACAGACCGTCGTTGATTTGAGGCTGGACGGACAGACCGTCGTTGATTTGAAGGTTGGACGGACAGACCGTCGTTGATTTGAAGGTTGGACGGACAGGATCGAACTATCTTTGGCACAAAGAATCCCAACAATCACGGGTAGGTCGCGTCAGGTAGGTTAAATTCCATCTGTTGGGAATCAGAGCCAATCTCCTTATCATGGACCATCCGAGGCAGAGCAATAAGACTGCTGGAAGATGTGTTACTTGTAGACCAATGTGGACTAGGATAGGCGAACGGTGTTGTAGACTGATTGGGTGGGGCAGACCGTCGTCGTGGATCGATCGGACGATATTCGGATCGCCGTTGAGAGGGTGAACGCGGGCAATATTCGATCGCCGTTGATCGGGTGAACGCGGGCAATATTCGATCGCCGTTGGTCGGGTGAACGCGGGCAATATTCGATCGCCGTTGGTCGGGTGAACGCGGGCAATATTCTCGATCGCCGTTGGTCGGTGGGACAGACCGTCGTTGATTTTGACCGTCGTTGATTTTGAAGTTGGACGGATAGACCGTCGTTGATTTTGAAGTTGGACGGGCAGACTGCCGTTGATTTAAGGTTGGACGATGCGCTACTTGTAGACCGATGTGGACTAGGATAGGCGAACGGTGTCATAGACTGATTGGACGGGCAGACCGTCGTCGTGGATCGATCGGACGATATTTCGATCGCCGTTGGTCGGGGTGAACGCGGGCAATATTCTGATCGCCGTTGGTCGGGGTGAACGCGGGCAATATTCTGATCGCCGTTGGTCGGTGGTGAACGCGGGCAATATTCTGATCGCCGTTGCTCGGGGTGAACGCGGGCAATATTCTGATCGCCGTTGCTCGGGGGTGAACGCGGGCAATATTCTGATCGCCGTTGGTCGGTGGTGAACGCGGGCAATATTCTGATCGCCGTTGCTCGGGGTGAACGCGGGCAATATTCTGATCGCCGTTGGTCGGGGTGAACGCGGGCAATATTCTGATCGCCGTTGGTCGGTGGTGAACGCGGGCAATATTCTGATCGCCGTTGGTCGGGGTGAACGCGGGCAATATTCTGATCGCCGTTGGTCGGTGGTGAACGCGGGCAATATTCTGATCGCCGTTGGTCGGGGTGAACGCGGGCAATATTCTGATCGCCGTTGGTCGGGGGTGAACGCGGGCAATATTCTGATCGCCGTTGGTCGGTGGTGAACGCGGGCAATATTCTGATCGCCGTTGGTCGGGGTGATGACATGGCTGATCATCGTTGAAAGGACAACATGGCTAATCGTCGGTGATGACATGGCTGATCATCGTTGAGTGGACGACATGGCTGATCGTCGGTGATGACATGGCTGATCATCGTTGAGAGGACGATATGGCTGATCGTCGGTGATGACATGGCTGATCATCGTTGAGAGGACGACATGGCTGATCGTCGGTGATGACATGGCTGATCATCGTTGAGAGGACGATATGGCTGATCGTCGGTGATGACATGGCTGATCATCGTTGAGATGGACGATATGGCTGATCGTCGGTGATGACATGGCTGATCATCGTTGAGATGGACGACATGGCTGATCGTCGGTGATGACATGGCTGATCATCGTTGAGAGGACGACATGGCTGATCGTCGGTGATGACATGGCTGATCATCGTTGAGAGGACGATATGGCTGATCGTCGGTGATGACATGGCCGATCATCGTTGAGAGGACGACATGGTGATCGTCGGTGATGACATGGCTGATCATCGTTGAGAGGACGATATGGCTGATCGTCGGTGATGACATGGCTGATCATCGTTGAGATGGACGATATGGCTGATCGTCGGTGATGACATGGCTGATCATCGTTGAGATGGACGACATGGCTGATCGTCGGTGATGACATGGCTGATCATCGTTGAGAGGACGACATGGCTGATCGTCGGTGATGACATGGCTGATCATCGTTGAATTTGAACAGGACTGGCTGTTGTTTTGAGGATAAAGCTGACCATGGCACGGATAGTTCCAACAAATCACGGGTAGGTCGCGTCAGGTAGGTTAAATTCCATCTGTTGGGAATCAGAGCCAATCTCCTTATCATGGACCATCCGAGACAGAGCAATAAGACTGCTGGAAGATACGCTAACGGTTTGAATTGGAAGTTGGACGGACAGACCGTCGTTGATTTGAAGTAGGACGGATGGATCGTCGTTGATTGGAATAGGACGGATAGATCGTCGTTGATTTGAAAACGGGACGGATGGATCGTCGTTGATTTGGAATTGGACGGATAGATCGTCGTTGATTGAGAATAGGACGGATAGATCGTCGTTGATGTTCGGACAGGCTCTGCTTGGGGAAATAGCGAACCGGGATGGAAGCATGGATCAGGGCAACATGGGCTACCTGCCGGGAATGGGCCTCAATGCTGATTTGATTTGATTTGCCAATGCCACAACACTGATGATAGAAATGCCTCAACGCTGGTTTGATTTGACTTGCCAATGCCACAACATTGACTGTAGAAAATGCCTCACTGCTGGTTTGGCTTGATTTGATTTGAAGCGATCTCCTGCTTTTGACATTTGATATACAATATGCAACGATAATATATGCTAAACACATATGTACAAATTGAAAATGCAAGGGCAGACTAGGGCGGCTTCTAGAGAACGGGACGACACAAACGACGACCAGGACAATTTTGACGATCGAGGGCTACCACTGAGCCACCCTTTCGCTTTACTGCTTTGATTTGAGTTGCGGGCCTGCAGGTCCAGTAGGTAACTTTCGAGTGGGTTAGAGGTTTGCTGCTTTGATTTGAGGTGCGGGCCTGCGTGCCCAAGTAGATAACTTTTGAGCGGGTTAGAGGTTTGCTGCTTTGATTTGATTTTGCGCTGGGCCAATGTATCCCTCTGTTCTTGACGATTTGCCGCTTGCTTGGACCATGGACGCCGTAGTGGCGTTGTAAAAGTTGCATCATTCTTGGTTCATTGGAGGTAGAGTATAAACCAATCGCTAATATCCAACTTGCATTGACAAGCGAGTCGAGTTGACACACAGACTTACGCACACGTATAGACTGCCTAGCTCGGAAGAATGGGGAAGAAGAGTCCTAGGATACAATGCAGACTCTCTGATACATGGGCAATAATGAAATTTTGGGTATTAACAGGCCAAAATCCAAAATATCCCTAGATAGGTGAAACTGACACTCATACACAGTCAAATATGTATAAAGACCTGTACGAATAACGAAACAGAGAAGAAAGCCCCGGAATGGGCAATGGACAGAAAAACTAGAAACATGTCGCAAAGATGGACAAAATACACAAAGGGATGACTCATATAGGCCCGGACTGAAATCGACACCCCCGCACAGCCACATTAGGCACATATGACCTGCACGGCATAGAAAACTTGGCAAGAGCCCTTAAAACCAATTTCGAGGCACCGAAACCTTGGTTTTAACTTGAAATTCCCACCGGGGGTTCAAAATCGTTGTTAGGCGTGATGGCTGCCGACTGCTGTCTGCGGCAAGAATTGAAGAAGCGCGCGCAGGTTTGAGACCAACGCGTGTCACTTTGAGAAAACGTGCGTGAGTCTCAAACTAGCGCGCGTGACTGAAAAGCCGCGCAAATTAGACTTCGCTGAACTTAGAATAAAGTGAGCCCGTTGGGACCTCGTAAGCATTTCGTTCTGTTTTTGATGCTTTAAATATTTTTTTAGGGCTTTTGCTCAGCTTTGAAATTGAAGTAGTAGTTTGAAATAAGATTGAAAGACAAAGGGTTCCCCCTTCTGTTTCTGATGAAGCTTGTTCTGTTCTTGACCCTTCTCGACCCTTGATGTGTACCAAAACGCCAATCCATGGATCCAATTGATAGAATATGACCGAGTCTAAAAGAGAGACTGCCTACGTATCCCACATTTGGGGAATCAGGTCAAAACGTAGTTCAGGCCAAGGTTCACTCGTGTGTTTTACCTCTCCTTTTTACGCTCTAACTTTTGCCTAGTGCCGCCTTCTCAGGTTTCCGGCCTAGCGAGCTTTCGACTTTTTACCTATTTATTTTTGCCTAGACCGCCTCCCTAGGTTTTCGGTCTAGCAGGCTGCTCTAACTTTTGCTTGGCACCGCCCACCCTTGTGGTTTTCGGCCCAACGAGCTTCTCTCAGGGAAAAGTGGCTCTTGAATTGATCCAGGTTGACTAGAGTGTTGAATTTGTTGTCGTCGAGATTGATGATCTTTGGCTGCAGCCCCAGATAAGATGGCTTTTGATAATGCATGGTCCTGACTGCTTCAGTTGAGAATGCCTCGCCCCAGGCCACTTTTGCGCCTTTTTAATGTGCGCTTGATGGGATGCCGCTGACGCTGTTTTGAACATGGTACGAGGCCTGGAGCCTTCTGAGCTTCCGCTTTCTAGCTTGACATCCTGTGGCAGGAGATTTGATACCTTGTCATCTCATGATCGATGTCAGGCGTGTCTTTTTGTGAAACCATGCCAAAATGTCGAAGGTTCTTCGAGCCTGTCTGACTAGGTGCAATGTTCCTTTGGGGACAGCGTTGAGCCAATTTTGAGTCATCCGGGGATCTACCTCATCTTTCAAGTTTATTGAAACTACTTCTTCTTTTAATAGGCCGAGCACGCCTTTCGTCTTCCCTTTCGGCGAGGGAACACATTTCCTTGGGGATGACCCCATCGAAATCTATCCCTTCGTCGTCAGGGTCGACACAGTTTATTCAAAAACCAGCAAAGTACTTATAAGCAAGATAGTGCATATCATAAAGAAAGCCCCACGGGGTTGCCAAGTACAGCAAAAGACTCGAATTTGAGAATAGAAGCTACGACATGGAGGGCCAAGAGGCACGAACTCCGACTCAGAGCTAGACTAAGACGACTTGACAGATACTGTGTCAGACTCGGACTCAAAAGTGTGCAATGCAAGCTAGACGCGATTTGAAAATGCAACTTTTATTGCTACCCTTTGCTTCCTCACAGAGAGGTGGGATCTAGAGGATGTCAGGCCCAAGCAACAGCACTTCAGCTTCCTCAGCTTCTTTGACCAAACCTACTCAGTGCTCCCATGAACAAGGATCCCCAAATTGTCAGTCCACTCATTTGCTAGATCGATCCGGTCCTCAACCAGTGCTTTCCCGCTTTCAGCCCCGTCTTCTATTCCACAACTTACGGCCTCGGATTCAGAAGGGCTAAACACAGCCGGTTTCGGTTGAGTTTCTGGGACAGTGCAGAGGGTTGGGTTGAGTATGGTGGAGCTCGGGTTGATTTGAGTGGAGGTGGGGTTGATTTGAGTGGAGGTGATAGATATCTGACCAACCAGAGGGTCAGAATTGAGTTGGAGCAAGGAGCTGGGACTGTCGTCAGGTTTTGATGGGAGTGGGGGTGGAATAGTGCCATTATCGATGAGATTCTGAATGGCATGTCGGAGGCGGTAGCAAGCATCGGTGGGATGGCCAGGCGCTTGATGGAAAGCACAATAGGCATTTGGATTGTGAGACGCCGGGAGTGCCCGAGGTGGAGGAGTCGGACGGAGTGGCCTGAGGATACTAGCTTCAAGGAGCTTCTCATAGACTGAGGACAAAGGTGCAGAGGAGCACGAGAAGACCCTTGGTGGGTTCCGGCGACTGGATTGAGGGTTGGCAGAACTTTTACTCACTCCGCCGCTGTATAGCATTGTGCTGTCAAGGGAATGCACTCTTTCGGCACTGGGGATGGCTTCTTTGTTGCGCATATCCTCCTTTTCGGCACTGGCTTTGAACAAGGAACCAGCGGTTTTCGGGCGAGTTCTAGCTTCATGACACTCAGCTAGGTCTTTGAACATGTCTTTTGAGCACGGCCTGATTTCGACCGCAGGGGTGTGACAGGCCTGAAGAGGTTCTTTGACTAGCCCCGGGTCTGGCTTTGATATGATGGAGGTGAAAAGGTTAAACAGCCCCTGGACCATAACCATTTGTCTGTCCATTTTGAGACCCAGTTCCTCTACAGCTTTCTTCAACTCAGCTAGCTCTGTTTGTGCTGCCATTTTGGATTGATGATCGAGAAAGGTGATATGGCAGTGAAATACCCCCGGTAGATGCTCCCAAGCAGGTTTGGCTCTTCTTTTTGGTACTTTCTTTGACGGTGCAGCGCCCAAAGCTAGACAGTAAAGCAATCGAAGGCTCAGGAAGTGTTCCTGCAATAGTTTTATTTGAAAGGATGCAACGTACATGTTGTCGTTGGTGTCCTCCTAGACTCTAGAACTAGCAGACAAAACCGTTTTATGACAGCCGGACGCTGCCCAGGTCCTCAGATTTCTTTTCGGCGATGTACCTTGACGGGATCGATTAACACTAAGAGATGTCGAAACAACCAAGTCTTTGACTATTCCGCTTTCGAAGTTTCAATGTTGGAAATGGAACAACTCGATGTTGACGACATGATACTGTAACCAAGAGGGCGTAAGCAGCACTGTGCAGGAGCCTTGAATGGTGTAAGTGTTTAGCACCTTTAACCTGGGTGGTATGAGCATCATGTCATGTCTCCCATCGTTCCTAGTTTTCTGCTTGAAACCTCGAATGGGTTTTAGACAATGACTTAGAAAGTCTCGATTTCCCAAAGTCTCGTTGACCCAAGGAATTGGAAAGCTAATAACGTGCACCATCACGATGCACGACTCGTCATCGGTCTGGGCAGCGCCTAGCAGGCATAAAACGGGTTTGAAAGAAAGACAACCCTAAAAGCCGCCTAACATGCTCCTACGCAGAACGGTATGGATGTATGTACGGGCATGCGATATGGAAAGCATTAACACAAGACAGTTTATGGGGTTAGATGCAAGTAATCCTACCTGTGGGTTCCTGTCTTAGTTTGAAAGGTTCTATTGCTTTGTACGCATGGCGAGGCTGGTTTTGGCTTAGAGGGGTTCCTCAGACTAGAGATGTTTTATACCTCCCATCGCAATGCGTGCAGCAGAGCAATGGTCAAACGGTAATACGTCTCATCATCGTCCAAGGTTGTTGGGCATTCGAGGACCCCGGGCTCCAGTAAACTGTGCCGGTTACCCAAAACACCTCAACGGGGCTGATAGAACACCGATGCAAATGAACGCGCGTCGAAAGAATGATCGAGAGAGGGAAACGCAATGCTTTTTTTAAAAAATGCCTTTTGAAGCTTGGCTCACTTCATTAATCGACACTTGGAGGAAACTACATAAGCGAACAATAATAAAAGCCCCAGTGCGGAGTGGTCGGATGTAGAATCCTGTTACGTTACCATTCCGTTCTTCAGCAGCGCGGAGCGTACTGTTTTGCCAGACTTTTGAGAAATTGTTCATTCATGTATTAATTTCCAAATGTTGATTAATGTAATGTCCCCAGCAGAGTCGCCACTGTGGGCACACGCCCCAAAAATCCCGTGTTTTAATGCATGAAATCCTGGGTGCGCCCTTATCTTGCGGAAAGCGCGGCGAAGTGCTTCGCAGATCAGAGAGTCGCCACTCGGGTTTTGCGGTTAGTACCCAAGAAACCGTTCTTTTGAAAATGTTTGGACCACGTCCGTTTGATTTTGAAAAAGGCTTTTGTAGACTGGGCCGTCGTCACCTTCGATCTTGAGGTTCGGGAACCAGATTACGAGAGGGGAAGGGTTTTATGGCACCCCCCTCGCCCAGTCCGGAGACCGGTCTCTACTCAGGCGTTTTGTAAAACATTCGCATTTCTCTCTTTATTTGATCATTCTTTTAACCAGTTAGGGCGGGGGAACAGTTAATAGGGATTAAAACTGTAAACAAGTTGCATTTATATACAAAAGATGTAACAAAATGTTTATGGATGATGATGTTTGATCTAAGCAAATATAATAGATTGAGAACAAGCTTCTGTGGTTGTTTTAGACAAGCTAGTGCACGCTGTTTGTGCAGTAGTGCACACAGAAGCAAGCCTGCTTGCACTGGCTAAGCCACTGCATGTAGCCATGATCTGCGTGCGCCACCCCACAACTGGCGTGCGCCGGTGAGCCTAAGACCACAGCTTCTGTTCTCGACCCTCTGGGCTCTGGAAAGGACCAGTGCACACCCAGGACAAACCACGCAGTTAAATATGGATTACTAAGCTATTACAGACAATGTAAAGGGCTTAAAAGCCACCAAATAGACAGAAAATCCCTTAAACAGTGAGGGGAGGATGATCAGAGGCCTGGAGCCTAGTTGCCATGCAAGGGCCAGCCACTGGCCAAGGGGCGACTGGCGCACGCAGGTATATGGTACCGTACGCCAGTTGACTCTGCTCAGTCAGTGCTTGGCTTTGCACCATCTGGGCTCTGGAACATGACCAGAAGACCCCCAGAGGCATTCCAAAGAAACAGAAAGGAAAAACTAAGTACAATGCTTAAACAGTTCTACAATACAGAAAGCTGTAAACTTGTTTTAGCATGCATCATGGTGATCAGAATGTAAATAAGACAAAATAAGGATGATCGGTGATCCCCACACCAGTTTCACCATACAGCCATGACTGGCGTGCGGTACAAGTAACTGGCGTGCGCCACCTGATCATACCAAACGGCTTTGAAGCCTTGCCAGCTTTAGGGCCAGGACTGGTATAGATTACCAGCCTTGACCCTGCCAGCCCCCCTCAGGGGTCAGAACAGAAAACAGGAGCAAAAGATGTTATACCTTTGCTTGAGAGTTTGATGGATGGTTTGAACTTTGAGCTTGAAAGAAGATGGATGGAGGGTGGATGTAGTGAGGTTTGAGGACTGTGGAGAGTATGTTCCCTTGCTTGCTCTTTCTATGGAAGAGAAAGGAAGCAAAGGAGAATGATGAAGAAGAGGACAAAGGGGCTTGAACTCTTTAATGGTGCTAACCCTTTTGAACTTGGTAACCCTTTGCAAGAGTGAGAGAGGGGAGTATATATAGGCAAAAGGGGCTGAGATCAGTTTGGCCTTTAGGGGCTGTTTGGCTTGGCAAAATATTGGAGGAAGCTCCCATGCATTTAATGCATGGGACTTGGCTTGATGGAAGAGAAAGGAACAGTTCTGGCTGAAGTAATGATCAGGAGGGCTGCCAGCTGACGTCAGGCGGCTATAGACGCTCCCGCCCAGCTGGCTGAAAAGGTTGATTTGACTGGTGCTGAGTGGCGTGCGCCACTTGTTGAGTGGCGTGCGCCAGAGAGTGTAGTGACTGACACGTGGCAGTGGTTCCTGCGCACGCTAGTCCAATCACCAGCGTACCTCAGTAGGGTTTTGTTGAGGCCATTTGGTTCTGGCTTGAGGGTTCGACAAGGGTTTGGACGAGGTTCGGGACGCTCAAAGCTCAAACTCATCAAACAAACTCGGTATGTTCTCGACCTTAATCATCATTGGGGAATCAAAGACCGTAAATAAACTATTCTGGAAAGTCCAAAATAGGGTGTCTACAGTGATTTAGTGAGAGTTGTTTCTTTTATTATCCTCTTTCATTGGCCTAGCTGAATAATGTTATAATTGTATCATAAGCTATCTCTGTGAAGTCTGTTGTGTTGTTGACCTGTCATGATCCTTGATATTCAAGTTAACTATTATGTTATCCATTCCTAGCTTTTCTTGGAAATATCCAAAATCTTGTGGCAAAGTATCATGTGATACTTTTACTATTGATATTGACGAATGTACCTCGTTCCTTAATCGAGGTCATATTTTGACATCATCTTGCTTGAGATAAGTTCTCATTGGTCAGTTTGGATTCCCTTGATGCGATTATCACTTTCGTCGCTTGCTTGTAATCGTTATTCCCCGTGAGTATTTAGTTTGCAACTTCAACCTATCAAACTCAACCTATGGTCACACACTGTTTGACATACGAGCTCGTTGGTACTGCCAATTTAGACTTTCTTGCTACCATTATCAACTGTGATGTCAACATTTGTTCTGATTCTTTAACTATGAAATCATGTGATTTGGACTTGTATCCATTTCGTATCTGTTTGCTTGCCTAGATCTATTTGGTAGGATTGGACATCATCGTTACCTCTAATAATCTATCTACTAGAACTTGTTACTCTAATATAAGTTCTTGTGTTGTAAATGGTGTCAAATCTTGTGGTGACGTGTCCATTGAAATCCATCTGTTGGTGTCAGTCAATTTGAATTCACTTGTTATGGTTCCTCAACTCTAAAGGCATGTGATTCGTTCTATAACGTTCAACCTCAATCTACTAGAAGCCTTACCATTTCTGGCATTGGACAAGTTCTGATCTCGTATCAACTAGTTTATCAGAGGTCTGTTTTACTACCTTGTAGCTATCTATGGTATCGACATCATTCAGTTGCCAAGAGGTTGTTCACCGACTCCGTTGACTTGTAGAGCGATAGAAAGGTTATGAGTGATCATTCCAAGATCCTTTGGATCATCATGAGATTATGCATTGAGTTTGTTGTCTAACCGCTTTAAAGATTCCTTGTGTTCTTTGAAATTCGGGTACCTCGTTATTGTTCTTTGAAATCCTTTGATTGGCGCTGTCAGAGTTTTGGAGTCTGTTCTTTTCATTTGGGATGTCAACCGAATTCTTTTCATAATCTTAGAATTACTCAACCTGGTGCGAGAAATCGGTGCGACTTGTGGAAGAATTGGTAAGTGTTCTAGGCTCGCTAGATTTAGTATTAAGGAGCGCGGTGAAATCTATTCGCTAACAATACTTGGAAACTCGAGGGAGAATGACTGAACAGATTAAGGTAATTCGTCAGACATTGCTAACCGCGTGAGGTTGACCAAGGGATTACGCCAACTGTCGTTGTCATCCGTAGCCATTCGAAGGGGAATCGCATGTTTCATAGAGCATCATCGTGTTAGAGTTTGTCTTGTCCTGGGAAGGAAAGGAAGCGTTCACCGCTGGAAAGATAGATTAAGTGTCGGACACTAGGTGTGTGTTTTAGATAGCCAAGCGACTACCGATGAAATCCACTTGGAAGAGGCGCTTGATCACCGCCCATTCTAAATGGAAATTTTGGAAAGTCAATTGGATTGTCGGGTTACGTTTAGAGGCAAGATCTGTGTGTTTGAATAGATAATCACATATAGAAATTTTGCAAAAAAAAAAAGGGAGCTTAGAAATTGCGTACCGTTTGGCATTGCTGCCGAGATTTTCAGGTATTTGTGATGCGTAAAATATATACGGATATTGTGGAAGTATGAGCCGAATTCAATGTATGTGTTGGTGAGGTCTGAACTTGAGTTAGAAGCCGGTGTGTCCTATAGTAACAAAGCGATACGTATCCTAAGTTTGTGTGACTAAGTTTTGAGGGGTAATACGATGCCGTTAGTGCAAGTTTATGTGGAGAAAGGAGGATAAGGTTAGAAAGAAATGCCTGCGTTTGTCTTGACGTTGTCGATATGAGTTTGACGTAGATTTACTTGATTACTGAATAGTTGCATGATAAACTGTGTTATGGCTGAGGTATATCTGTGTGTTGTGTGTTGGTTGAACTTGGCTTGGCAAATTTCGAGGACGAAATTTCATTAAGGAGGGAAGGGTGTAAGGACCCGTAATTTCAAAAGTTATTAAAAAGTTTATTAGATATTATAATTGAAGGAAAAGAAGGAATTTGTTAAGTTTATTTGATTTGGGGTTAATGTGTTAGAATTTTATGCTTGAGGGGTAAATGTGTGATGAGTGTGAGTTGTGTGTGTGTGAGTATATATATGAGGAAGTGTGTGTAGGGGATTAAAAATCCCAAGGCTCTCTCTCTCTCCTCCCTCCCGATCTTTCTCTCGGCTCCACTCTCTCTCTCTCTCTCTCTCACTCCCTCTCGCTCCCAATCAAAACCACTCGACACCCACACGAACCCACCTCCGTTTTACGTTCTCTACGCGTTACCGAGCTTGAATTTCGTGGGTCTTGCCCGGAGGAGGAGTATTTCGGTCGATTTCAAGATTTCGGAGTCAAAGGCTTGCGGGGCCCGATCTCCTTTCGTGTTTGCTCTCCAACTTTGAGGTAGGGATTTCTTGCTCTTTCTATATGTCTATGAGTTGAATTTGTGCCTTGATCGTGCTTGAAATCATTGGTTTAGTTGTTAGGAGTAGTTTCAAAAATCTGCAGAAAATCCCTCGAACTGAACTGTTATCGATACCTTTGGTATTGTTATCGATACATTTGGCTTACAAACCCAGAAAATCACTTGTTATCGATACCCTATGCCTTTGTTATCGATACCCTTGCATCTGGAGCCATTTTGACCCAGAGGTATCGATACCTTTGCCTTAGGTATCGATACCTGTTGCTTATCTCCAGCTTTTGCTGTTTTGTTACGTACTTCACTGTTTTGGTTTCCAATCACTTCTAACACCTCTAAAGCATCTTTAAACCTTCCTTAAGCTTGGTTGCTCGTCCCTTGATGATCCGTTGATCGTTCTTATTCCTTAGGCTTTGGTTAAGTGTGATCTTAGTATATATTATTGTGGACGGAAAACGTATTGCATAGTGTTTATGAGTACCGTAGGTTGTATGAACATCGCGGTGGGTATAGATGCTTGATGAGAGTGGTCCAATAACTTTAAGGGTAAGGTAGTAACTTGTATCTTCACGATTCGTTGAACCTATCGATTCACCTTGGTACACTTGCTATGGGATTCAAGTATAGGAGCTAGTAGGTCAGGTACTTTAGAAATTGCTTGTGAGTAGCACGCTGTGTCGGTGCGGGGATATACTTAGAGATACGGTGAGCACGTGTGTCTTTGCTTGTATGCGATACGGTAGATTGTGGGTCTTGTGAGACCATGCGATTGATTAAATGGTCTTTGGATTTGATTGGATGTTTTGAGATTTGTGAAATGAGAAGTGGAATGAATGAGGACAACAAATGAATAGAGTATTGTAAGATTTTATTTACGGGCTAGGTACGTTAAGTAAAATGCGGAGTTGTAAATTAATGAAAAGGTATGAACATGTACATTTGTGGAATTAGGAAACGGTGGATTAAAGTTTAGTGGTACGACCGGCAAGTTGATGATGAAGTTGATTGTGAAATGACGGATGGTTGGTTAAGCGATGTGCGTTTCCGCTAACCAATTATTATTACTGATTGAGGGAATAGACTCGGGGTGACCCTGCGCTCGAGGGAACTAGACCCGAGGTGACCCAAGTGGTTTTATTATTTAGGGAATAGACTCGGGGTGACCCTACGCTGAGGGAACTATACCCGAGGTGACCCATGTGATTTTATTATTGAGGGAATAGACTCGGGGTGACCTTACGCTCGAGGGAACTAGACCCGAGGTGACCCTAGTGATCATTGATGGGATACACTTGATTAAAAGAAAGGAAAGGTTTGTAAATAAAGGATTTAATGATGACGAATGTGGACACAAGAATGATTGTAGTATTGTACGAAGAATAACAAGATGATTAGAATTGGTTGTAGATTATGGTGGATAGACGTGAGTTTATTGAGGCACCTAGTTGAGGAGTAAAAGGTTAGTGACCTCCCGGGGAAGTCTAGAATTCTTGATCAAAGCGTGCAGCTCATTGGAAATCGTTCGTACTTTGGGTGTATCTGTCTTCACTCACTCATTCATGGTGCATGATTCATTACATTTTCATATAGTTTGAGTATAGAATTCTCTACTGGGCACATGTTTTGCTCAACCCTATCCTTCTTTCAGGTACACTCGGAGATAACGACATGGAGTGCTTGGCTCGCATATTTTGACATCATCCTTTTGAAAGCTGATATGGAAATTACTTTGGCATGTTTTGTAAAACCCTTTGGCAGTGTAATATTGACTTCTATTATGTCTATTGTTTGATCATGGGGAACTCTAAACCCTAAAACTTCTTTTCTATCATGTTATTTGGATTGTCAAGCTCGATTAGAAACTTGAAACTTAATTTGCAATTGTGGGAATGAACCATGATTTTGGGGTATTATCAGTATTATTGCGAGATATTGTTTATCGAAAATCTTTATACTTTATGTTGAAAATCGAGGGCGTGACAATCTTCATCCTCTTCATCTGCTACATAATCAGGGTCATCTTCCTCATCTTCATCATCACCAATTCCTTCATCCACTGGTTTATCCACCACCACCTCATGATTGCCCTCATTGGCCTTAGGACTTTCATCATCTAAGTGCACAACATTTGTTTTCATGTGGGGAACATCCACTTCATCAGGGTAAATAATTTGCAGGGGTTCAGGACCTTTTTCACAATACAAGCACATGACTGGAAGACCTTTGTAAACATCCAACATTTCTCTAACCTCTATGTCAGAATTTAGAACCCTAAGTCCCTTTGTCAGACCAAGACTAGGAATCAGGTAATACATAGTACTTGTGGTGCGATAACCATATGACATAATTACTCTCTTCAAGTCAAAGAAACAAATCAAATCAGGGTCAATTTCGTCTACCATTTCTACTGTCCCACCCAGATACATAGTGGCCAATGGGGTATGCTTGAAATACCCCCCATGATGCAATTGAAGGCTAGCATATGTCGTCATCCTGCATTTACGATTAGAAAACCCAACTTTACAAACATAAGGGACCACATGCAAGCATTAAAGAACAATGTAGTTGACAAAAACCCATTAAACAACAACATACATGTATTCAGGTATGGGACCACAACCATTAAAGAACAAAAAATCAGTGGAAAGTTATGACAAAAACCCTAAAATCGATAACTGTAGCAGAAAAAAGGCCAACAAGCGGTTGGGTAGTCAAGTATGGGACCACAACCATTAAAGAGTAAAAAAACAGTGGAAAACAGGTAGGACAAAACCGTAAAATCGATAACTGTAGCAGAAAAAGGCTACAACTTTAAAAAAAATCCCCAAATCATGAAAAGTTTTTTGTTTTCAGAGCATTATGTGACTCAAAAAAAGCATAACACAAAACCCTAGACGATTTGGGCCAATCAACATACCACAAATGAACGAAAACCCAGATAATTTTTGGGCTATCAAACGACCAGAAACGAACCTTACGAACAAAACCCTAGACGATTTTGGGTTTGAAACGAACCTTATCAACGACCAGAAACGAACCTTATCAATGTACCTTACGGACAAAAACCCTAGATGATTTTGTTCTTTGAAAGAGATGATTCTGTTCACGATCTTCCGATTTTTCGATCTACCATTGACAACCAGAGCTCAGAGCTTCGTAGAGAGAGAGAGGATAATACGCAAATGAAAAAAGGAAATAAGAAAGGGGAATACGAATGGGTATTTCAGTCTTTTCGTTACTTTGGACGGAAATACTAACAGTTCCAAACCAGTCTTAAGTACAAGGGGTGCGAGTGATTAAAAATGAAGTAGAGGGGGTGTAGTTGAAAAATGACCTAAGTACAGGGGGTGTGTTTGGAATTTACCCTTTATATTCTCACTAATGCATCTATCTATCAATCTGTCTAATTTTTCATGGTTTTAATTTCATTTTCTTTTCAGATTCAAGAAGCATGTTCTGAGTACTGGGGAAACTACAGATGTGATAATACAAGCACAGATAAGGAAAGTTTTTTCGTTTTCGAATATTTTTTTTTTCTTTTCTTAAAGTGATCCTACCAATTGTAGTTTTGGGTTCTCTCTCTATTGTTTTGGGTTCCTCCATGTTCCTTTCAATCATGGATATCATTTTTTTTACTCTTTTTCCATTGCAGAGAAGCAAAGAACCAATTAAGTGTTGTAATAATCACATCTTAAGTGTGGTCAATTACAAGAGCATTAATTTTATTGCTGATTTGCGAACAAATGTTAGACAATCTGTGAAAATAATTATTGGGTTGGCATCTATTTTACTTAATCTAATTTATTTTTCATGCTACACCAAAGGTAATTCTTCTTTATTTTTTCTTCTCTATTTCTTTTTCTCTTTTTTCATCAACATTAACTTTTTCTCGATCACGTCTTTTTTTATTTTATTTAATTTATGGCTTTTTTTTTGTCACACTATTTGTTTAATCTGACTTTCTTAAATCTCTTGATCTTGTGACCTGCGTCAATTTTTATTTATTTATTGTTTTTGCTAAGAAAAAGAATTTATTAATCTTTATAAAGATTACAAAGATTAAAAGGACCAAGGGCACACCGGCAAAAGCCACCCAAGGCCTAACAGAAGGCAAGATACCAACTAGACACCAAAAGAGCCACAAAAGTGACAAAGGAAAACCCCCAACCAACCCCCACAACAACAAAAACCTCCTGCTGCCACCGCAAAAAACTACATTTGCATAAATTATAATTGTTCTGATTTATGTTCCTTAAAATTTTCATTATGGTATCACAGTGTAATCTTTGTTCATCCGGCCCCTGTATTTAGCTCTGTCCATAGCACGGTGGTTTAATGCTAGCCACTTATTTTGGTGCTAAATAATATACTGTATATTTTTTTTTATAATAATGTAGAATATATTCTGGCCCATGTTTGCTTGAATAAGAGCATGACTATACATTAATAGTTCCAGTACCGAAAATTCCATTTGAAGTAATTCTTTTCCTTCCGTGACATTTGTGTTGAATGTGAATTTCTGAGGAGTGTTATGTACATATATTATTACAAGGTAACAATAATTTTACATTGATTCAAAACTGTTATTAAATATTATAATAGGTTGAGAGACTTATATTAACTCGTTATCTTTATTTATGTAGGATGCCGACAAAGCACAAGACCGTGGAGAGCATAGCAACATGCCTACCTAATTTTTTAGATTGTTTGTGTTTTTTAATGCTAAATAAACATGTGGATGAATAGCGTGTAGGTTTTTCATTGTTCGGGTTTTTAATATGTTCCGTGAATAGCAAGGGCTTTATGCTACTTCAAGTTTACAGACAAGGCCGGACAAGAAAACAACAGAGAAGACTTCTCCTTCCATTTTTAGATTTGCATGCTTGGTAATGACATAGCAATGTAATAGAAAATGTCAATACTGGTTTAATACGCTAGCTATACACGCAGGTTCATATGAGACTAGTTCAAATGTGTGGAGTACGTACGTAGCATTTTGAAAATACCTTTGAATTACATAGAAACCACCACTGAGGTGCACCAATGAAGGATAAATTAATTGTTTTCAAAATAGGTATGATCCAATTAAATATTGGTTGGTATCCGATTAAATATTTTCCTTATTGTTGTACTCAACAAACTCTAGCTATAATGCGGAAGAATCCGGTCATTAATTGGACTAAAAATGGATGAGATGAAAAATGGCCAGACTGCACCGCATTGCCAAACGACAAAGAATCCTTCACCTTCTATTTTTTAAAATCAGTACGAAGGATGAAGCCACGTAATCAAAAAGTTAATTCTGCCTTAATATACATGCAGGTTTATAAGGGACTGGTTCATAGCGGTGGAGTACGTATAATTTTTAAATTACCTTTGAATTTGTGCTATAATTTCACAAAACCACCACTGAGGTTCACAAATCAAGGGTAAAAGTCATTTTTTTCATCATAAATATTGGAGTAGATTGTATCCGATCAACTTTATTTTTTCAGTCGTTCTTACTCGACCAGCTCTATAATCTAGATGAGTCCGATCATTGAATTGAAATGGATGAGATCAAAAGTGGGTAGACTGCCAAATGATAGAGAAGCCTTCTCCTCGTCATTTTTGAATTTGAATGCTTTGTAAGAACGACAAAACCACGTAATCAAAAAGTCAATGCTGCTTTAATATGCTACACGCAAGTTTAAATGGGTTTGGTTCATAGCGCGGTGGCATACATAGCATTTTGAAATTACCTTCAGAATTTGTGCAGTACTTACATAGAAACAACCATTCAGGTGCACCAATGAAAATGAAGCGTAAAAGTCATTTTCAAATCAAATTATAGATTTGAAATCAACGCCCATCACCGCCCGTTAAGGGATAAATTAGCTGCAACCGTATAAAAAATAGAGATTTGACCTCTCCGTCTCCGACCATTGAGGCTTTAATTAGACGCACTCATAAAAAAATACTACTAGTAGATGTTTGGCATCCTCGTTCTCCAACCATCGGGCTTTAATTATCCGGACTATTGATGAGTCAGTGATAGATGATTCTACTCTCCCATACGTACATACAAAAATAGGAGTATCCATTTTCTAGATTTGCTTCTTTCCCGACAAGGAAAACCTACGTAATCAGTGATGCCTAATTGAGAGGACTCCAAAAATATAAAATTATGACCGAAATTCAAGTTTTTTTTTTTGAAAAAATCTAAAAAAGAAATACGGCTTTCTGGGATTTTTTTTAAAAAAATATTTGAGTTTCGGTCATAATTTTTTATTTTCTCGATTCCTCCAGTTGAGATAACTCAATAATCCATAAAAATTAAGCACAAAAATTAACAAATGCGGAAAAACTTGAATAATGACAGAAAAGTTGACTTTTTTAGAGAAACTAGGCGTAAGTTGCATTTTGAATTAGCTAGGCAAGTTCACAAGAACAGGTTCATAGGGGCGGGGTAAGATGCATTTTGAAATTACATTGGACATGTGCCATAATGGACGAAACATTCGTGCCTATCGAGGTTATAAATCTCGTACCGTATTGGCCGGTACCTTTTGATATTGTCCAAATTCGGTATCTTACACCTCTAATTTCGTTCCACCTCAAATACCGATCGGTCAGTACCAGACAATACCAGCCAATACCGGACAGTGCCAAACTACTTTTAAATTTATTCTATACTACTTTTTATTTTTTTTAATGAATATGTATACTATACTAATAAATTCTTTTAGATAGAAAAATAACACTAATAGGAATAAATCCGAAACGGTACCGGTATCTCAATGGCACCGATACAGGAACATACCATACCCGTGTGAAAACGGGTACTATAGCCAGTATAGTATTTAGAACCTTGGTCCCTACTACACGCCCCATATATATACTATGCATATGGATACGGAATGGATGAAAACTTCTTCATTGTAAAAAACTAAAAACTGTGTCAAAACTCTCTCTCTCTCTCTCTCTCTCTCTCTCTCTCTCTCTCTCTCTCTCTCTCTCTTAGCCTTCAACCCTTTCAAGTTATTGATGTTTGCTACTATGCCATCGCCGATTGCACATTGTCGACCACAACTGCAGCAGGTGAGCAGTCTTATGAAAGATAATGATCATGTTATTCTCATTTGGGTTTTTGGCTGAAGAAGGTATTGATAACGTCAATGATTATTCTCTTATGTGTTTTGATAGCTTTTTGTGTTCAATTTTTTGGTTGTCTGAATGTTTTTTTTTACAATGAATTAATAATATCCAGTTCTTCTATCAAACTTCGTGCAGATTTCACAGTTGTTGTTTTTAGATTTCATTTTAGTAACTGGTTTGGTTGTGTTTAATTGGTTGGACTATGTCATTTACTACCACAATCCAGTGTTAACAATTGAGTTGTTTCACCCAAACAATTGACTGACTGGAAGTTATAACTGAACTTTGTTAGAAAAATCCAAGCTTAGGACAGCTTATTTGTCGTTTGAATATCATGATCAGCAAACTTAAGATTAACGCTCCTTTTGATTCAATTCGGACAGAACATGTTTTGGAAAACATTTCAAGAAAACGACTTATTTTTCTGTGTTTGGTTGTAACAAGAAATTTTTTTCCGGAAGAGGCTGACACGACTCGGATTTACACTGAGTTCAAAAAACACATATGACTACACAAACGCGTATGTATTTTGTGTTCAATCATTCTACAAACACATACACTTTTACACAAACACTCACATAAGTGTGTGTGTGTTTGTGCAAATATTTGTGGTTTTAGAATTTTCCTTTTGTGTTATGAAACCATGTTCAACCTCTCTTGGATCCTTCAATCAAACTCAAAATCAAAGAACTTAATCCCCCAAATCGATAGATCTATGAAAACACAGATGTATGTTTGCAACAATACATATGCAGATATATAGATATTACTTAATAGATAGTATACAGAGAGAGAGAGAGAGAGAGAGAGAGTGAGAGAGAGAGAGAGACGATGGGAGAGGGAGATGAGAAGGTACCTGGATTGTCTGGGTGAGACTTGAGAGGGCTACCTTGGCCGGAGATGTTTTCCACCCCTAATATCCGGAAATCAGTTCCCTGCTTAAATTAATGCTTCATTTTCCATTGACTTCGGAAAACTGTTTTCTGTTGACTTTCATTTTCCGTCTTACCAAACAACAGAAAATGTTTTCCACCCGAAACAAACAAACCGTAAGTAAATAACCTGCAGTTAAGGTAATGGGAGACAACTTTGCATTGCTGGGATCCTATAGCTATAATCCTTTCCTTTTGCTTTTTTACTTTCATTCCGTTCAAGTGATTCTGCCCACTCCATGATGATCAAGATGTGATACTTTTGTTTGCGCACAATAGGACCTAATTCTACACCCCAATTTAGTTGGAGAAACTATCCCTTTTCCGGTGTTCCTATTCTTTCTACTGAAGCTTCAAGTGATATGAAATAGTTAATAAGTGATCGCATGCTTGTATACTATTGCGTATTGAACTATTGATGGAAGTAACGTGCCTGCAAGCTGGTTTAGTTCGTGTTCTTACTGATCTTTTCGTTTTCTATACTTTTGTGTGAATTGATATTGTAGTCTAACCGTCTTCTGGGGGTTTTTTTTTTTTTTTTTCCATGGATCTTTTAATAATCTCTGCAGCTGACAGTCATTGTTGATTAGTTTCCATACAGAAAAAAAATCAACAGATACAAACTTCGGAATCTATGCTGTTTTGGCTCTCATAGTTGTTTCTTGGATGGAGGACGTTGGCTTTTAAAGATCTCCCGTATAGTTTGATCCCTGCATTTGGTGAGTACTCTCGTTTAAAACTTTTTTCTAAGTTCTTGCGTAGCTGATACTCCTATTTCTTTTGTAAGAGGCTATACTAGCGCTGTATTCAATAAGCGGGCTTGGTATTGACACAACCTTTCAAATTAGCTTGATCCAATTATCTCGACTGGTTATTACATTTGTAAGTTTTTTCGTATTGCCTGGATGCTTTTTTTGGTCTTAACAGTGGAGAAACATTATTTGTTAGTTAAAAGTTAAATCAATTCGTATGAGTTTCATAAGCCAAAAATGAAAGATCAAACATATTGAGGACATGCTTGTTTACTTTCTGCTGAATTAATAGTATTACATCTTGAGCCGTCATTTCCCCATTTGAAGGGAAAATGACGGCCAAGGATATGTTTTGATAATTAATACCCGCCAATGACATGCTATGAACATTTGTTAATGCTGAAAATGTCCTTGGCGGGTATTAATTATCAAAACACATCTTGGGCCGTCATTTCCCTTAATTTGAAATGTGTAGAAGTTACCTTTCCGGATGCTAGGCACTAAAGTTGAAATCGTTTAATTAGACTTCACATAGTACTGCACCTCGCTTTCTCCCGTCCCTGCGAAATAGGCATCCAAGTTCAGTCAGAGTTTAGACAGAGTATTCTTAAACATGGCATTCCAGCTAGCAATGCAACACCACGGATACAATTCCTTCCATTGTGTTAAATTCCCCAAGATTTCCTTCGTTGACATAATACTGTTAACAAATTTGTACATTTGTTGAGGAACTTGTGAAAGATTGGAAAAGGAAAAGACAGAGAGCAATAGAAACAAGTTGACTGATTTTTTCCCCGAAACGTTTCCTTACTCTGCAAACCCGAAGATCACATCATAACCTTAGAGTTATTGTCCTATTTGTTCTTGCAACAGATGGTGGGTTCGCTTGACTAATATTTTGCTGCTTGTGTTGGTAGAGTTGGAATAGTCTAGGAGCATTCTTTGCTGTTGCACGTCTATCTGTGTAATATTACAAGTTAATTCCAAAGAGGACTGGTTAGAAGAAACCACAGGAGGTATCAATAACTAAATTGATAACTTTTCAAGAATATACACAAAGCAACTGTCTCTTGTACTACGTTCTTGATAAGGTTTTCTTCTATAAGTTCAGTTATGTAAAGGAATAGCAGTCTTGTTCATGAATCTTACGCAGGCTATTCTGTCGATAGTGAGAGAGAGTAGTGATTTTTATCACTTGAGCACCTCTAGTAATATTCTATGTGGAGAAACTGTGGGAATATGTCATGCTTAGAATTCTCATTAGTTGAGAGAGAGGGAGGGAGTGAGGGAGAGAGAGTACTAAATTGCATGTCAAATAGATTTATTTTTTCTGATAACTCATGTATCCGGACAAGCTTACATGCATTGTGACTTATGCATAGACCAAGGCCCATTCACGGGACAAGTCCCCGTATGGACAGGCCCAACAATAGTTAATAGGACGAGGTTTCGAACCTGAGAACTAAGTCCAGCCTAGGCGGACGTAGTTTTTCTCAGCAAAGTCCTCTTTTGTTTGATTGATTCTATTTACATTAGGGCTTATATGAAATGGAGAGAGTTCAGAGGGAAGAATATCTTATTTTCTGTTCTTTAACCGTTGTTGGGTTTTTTCCCTTTCTTTTAGGGGTATGAATCTCCTGTAGTCGAACAAGTCTCCTAACAAGGAAAGAAGTAGAAATGGCCACCCCCTGTCCTTCGGAAAATGCACAAGTCTACATGAATCTACCATTCAACTTTGAGCTTGGTGCTTGGAGACTACTTCGGAAAAAGAAGCCTCTTCCTCTTCCTCTTCCTCTTCCTCTTCCTCTTCCTCTTCCTCTTCCATGGCACCACAATACAAATATGATGTCTTCTTGAGTTTCAGCGGGTTCGATACCCGCAACAATTTTACCAGCCATCTTTTAGCCGCTTTAGAGCAACATGGCATTCATACATTCATAGATGACAGAAAGCTCAACAAAGGAGAGTGTATTCGCAATGAACTTCTGAAAGCAATTGAGGAGTCGAGAATTTCGCTGGTCGTTCTCTCAAAAAGTTATGCCACATCCAGCTGGTGCCTTGACGAACTTGTGAAGATCATGGAGTGCAGAAAGGCCTTGCAACAGATTGTTCTGCCGATATTTTATTACGTTGAGCCATCCGATGTGAGGGTGCAGAAGGGGAGTGTTGCAGAAGCATTTTCCAAGCACGAAGAGTGTTTTAGAGAGGGTTCAGATGGCAGGGTGGAGAAATGGAGGGAAGCTCTCACTGAGGTTGCCAATTTGTCCGGTTGGGATGTGCCAAAGGTGGCCAATGGGTATTTTCCTCCACCTCTTTGAAACTATATTTGGGGGTGCAAGTGAAATTTTGATTAAACTTGCAGAGTTTATTATGGTATGATTTCTCATTAAAAATATTTTAAAACCAGTACGTCCATCGAGTTTGGTACTATTACCAGATGTGTGAATTTTCCCTAAAGCTCTGGCTTATTTGATGGTTGCGAAGGGTCCTCACGACCTCACCTAACATTATGCTTTTTCCTTGCACAAATTCGCAGTGATGAAGCACACTTAATTCGGAAAGTCGTTGAAGAGGTTCAAAACAAATTATATCTTGCTCGTGTTCATGTTGCATGCCACCAAATTGGACTAGAGTTTCGTCTTCAAAAACTCAAGAAGTTCAAAACAGAACCAGATAACGCTCGCATTGTTGCAATATGGGGGAATGGTGGAATTGGTAAGACGGCGATAGCTAAAAAGCTATATAATCTCATCCAACATGAGTTTGAAGGTAGCAGTTTTCTTGCAAATATAAGAGAATCTCCGAAGCAACCAAATGGCCTGGTTATTTTATTTTTTTTTGTTTTTATTCCCTAAATTATGCACTTTTTTTTTTCTACTTCGTCCCTAAACTACCAATTTGACGATTTCATCATCTCAACTTCCAGTCCGTTACCTATGTCAACCAATCGATAATAGAAATCTTTTTTTGTACGGAAAACGGCTCACGTGCAATTCTAGCCCAAATGACAAGGGCAATTTTGCCATTCCACCTCACAGAAAAATAGGCGCCAACTCCACATTGCTTCCCTCCAAATATTGAATATAGACCCATTATATCTAACATCCTGGGGCCAAAAAAAAACAGAGTACTCACACACACTCTCTCTCTCTCTCCAGGTTCGTCCATGGCTTCTTCTTCTTCTGCCAACACCGAAAATGAATATCCTACTTATCCTACTTGCAAGTGTGGGAAGGCAGCCCCCCTTCGAAGGTTGAAAACTACTGCAAATCAAGGAAGAAGATTCTTAGGGTGTGCCAATTATGAGGTAAGGAAATAAACACATAAATACATACTGGAAATCATAATTTTTATGCTTTACACAATTTGTTCTTAATATTTGCAGATACGGCAAAAAAGATGCAACTACTTTTATTGGGTCGATCCACCAACTAGAGAGAAAGAATTGAAGGCAAAGAAGGTTGGGCTAGAGGCAGCCCCCCTTCGAAGTTCGAAAACTATTGCAAATCAAGAAAGAAGATTCTTAGGGTGTGCCAATTATGAGGTAAGGAAATAAACACATAAATAAATACTGGAAATCATACTAATTTTTTGCGGGAATTGATTTTGCCACTCCCCTTTTTGTTAATGTCACTCTCATTCTCTCACAAAACAAATCATCTATTAAAGACACAAAGGGGAGTGGCATTAACAAAAGTGGAGTACTGGCAAAATCACTCCCCTTTTTTGCTTTACAAACAATTTGTTCTTAATATTTGCAGATACGGCAAAAAAGATGTAACTACTTGTATTGGGTCGATCCACCCACTAGAGAGAAAGAATTGGAGGCAAAGAAGGTTGGGCCAGAGCGAAACAGTGAGGACATGGGAAAGACGAACCAACAACTAAGCAAAGAGAAGAAGAAGCTGGAGAAGAAAATTATGGCACAAAAGGCTAAAGTGAACTTGAAGAAGAAGTTGATGGCGCAAGAGGCTAAAGCGAACTCCTACAAATTGAAGTGCTTGATGCTAATAGTTGCATGCATCATTCTGTGGTTAACAATTATACTGTTAAGAGTGTGACAACAACAGCAATCTCAAGTACGTTGTAATATTTAGTGAGTTGATTCTGTTTCTGTTAAGAGTGTACCTACAACTCTTCAAGTCATCACGAAGTCCTATAGGATATCCAAAGTCATTCCGAAGTCCTGTAAGATCTCTGAGTCTTTTGTATATAAGGGTGTGTTTCTTTCCTCTCTGTAATTAAGCTGCTCAGAATAATGAAAGAACGTTTTCTTCTTCTCTCTCTATCCTAGATTTTACTTAATCATTTCATACACAACTGATTTTTTTTTTATGATGCATGTGAATCATAAACAAAACCCCCCACACTGTTGGTTTAATTTAATATTTTACTTTAATTTAATTTTAATCACGTGGGTTTTTGTAAAGGAGGTAATATGTACAGTTAGAGATAAAGGAGTGAAAATACCTTTTGAATTGGTCCCCTTGTTTTACTCCTGATTATTAGTAGCATATTGTTGAGTAAAACCACTTTAGCTTGATTATCTCCTATTTCTTCTCCAATATATCAGAGAAGTTGTTTGCTTAACCTGCATATAAAACTAATCCATATTTTCGGCTGAAATAGACAAGTGAAAAACTCATATCAGTATCTCCTTCTCTACCATTCCTTACAAACATACACAGTGGTTATCACATATTTCGTACTGCTTTTGTTCCGATTAAATATATTCAGCCATCCTTTTCCGATATAGAATATATTTTATTTGGATTTCGAGTGTCGGGAAACTACATGGATCGTGAGTTTAATTAACTGCACAGAAGAGAACTTGAAGGTTGATGTATTTTAGAGAAGGAGTACCATTCAACTCTGTGCAACAGGGGTATATCGTTCCTTATGAGAGCGCTATCACGTGTCTCGATCACCCCACAGGCTATTCTATTCCTTTCTCTATCTGTTTAACTTCGTGAATTTGTTGATGAGTATTTAGTTAGAATTATTATTCTACTAGAAAATTCTTATCATATATTTTTTCCAACACACACAACTGATTTTGAAACATGCAGTTACAAACAAATTTAAACCCCCACACAATGGGAAACAAAAACACGTTTTTTGTACACTTACGGTCGGGGGTGGAGTCCTCCTCCTCCCCTTGCCTCAACTCATCCATCCATTCCTTGCCAGTGAATGGGCCGAGGAAAGAGAGAATCGAACCCTTGCCAAAACGCTTGCTCCCCTTTGATTTCTGTTTTATAATCTAACCCTAAGTTGATGGCACCAGAGGAGACACAGAGAGAGACGAAGCGTGTAGAGGGAGAGGTGCGAAAAATGGCTTACAGAGTTGGGCATATATTTTGTGAGACCTGGAATGCCAATTTTGCCCCTTTCATTTGGGCTGGAATCGCATGTGCCACGTGAGCCATTTTCTGTCCAAAAAATTGATTTCTGTTATCGATTGGATGACATACGTAATGGACTGGAACTTAAGGGGATGAAATCGTTAAATTGATAGTTTGAGGACGAAATAGAAAAAATGTACATAGTTTAGGGAATAAAAACACAAAGAAAAAAAAGAAAAACTCATCTAGTTATTTTACAAGAGCAACTTCTTTCGGATATAGTTAGAATTGGTACTCATAACTTAGGAAATTATGATCAAGGAATTGAGGTTATAAAACGGAGAGCATACTGACGTAACTCGTAAGGTTCTTCTAATTCTTGATGATGTGGATGATGTCCAAAAATTGAAAGCATTAGCTATAGATCAAGATTCCTTTGGCTTTGGAAGTAAGATTATCGTAACAAAAAGGGATATTTCTTTGCAAAATTTGCTTAAAGTGGATGAGATATACGCAGCAGAGAAGTTGAACGAGGATGAATCTCTTGAACTCTTCAGGTGGCATTCCTTAAAAGGAAGACCATTTGGATCTTTCAGTCCAAGTTGTGCATTATGCTGGAGGGCTTCCATTAGCTCTTGAAGTTTTGGGTTCCTTTTTCTGTGGTAAGAGCATACCTGAATGGAAAAGTGCAATAGCGAAATTAAGAAAAATCCCTCATGATGCTGTTCAAGGAAAACATAAGATAAGCTTTGATTCTCTAAGTGAGGAAGGAGTTATTCCTACATATAGCATGTTTTTTTTTTGAAACAAATCGACATTTCACAGTAAAAATACTGGAAGGCTGCAACTTTTTCGCGACAATTAGAATTCGGGTTCTAGCTTATCTGTGTCTCATAAAATATGACTGTAACAAACTTGTGATGCATGATATGCTCAGAGACATGGCAGAGAAATCATCCAGCAAGAATCAGTTAAGGAGCCAAGGAGGCGGAGTAGATTGTGGTATCATGAGGATACCCTTGAAGTGCTGGGAGATGGAACACTGGGGTCCATAGACATGAAATCTAGATGTATTATCACTACTGCAGGAATTGCAAATGCATATGCACTTCCTTAATTCTCACAGTTGATTAACTTAACTTTTTGCATTAGTAGTTCTCAGAGTATATAGACATGAATGTAACTGGCTTAAAAGTAAACATATTCTTTTTCTCAGCAAGGTGAACTCTTTTCCTCATTATCCACTAGGTTTTTTCATATTAGGGAACTGAAGCTATTGAAGGCCGCGTCCTAAACTTTCACGCATGGACGGACCCATGTATGGGCAAGGGAAGTCAAGTGACCCCACTGAGTTGGGAAGTCCACCAGAGGAGTACTTAAATTTTCGGACATTTTTGGTAAGTTTGCCCCATAGGCTTTTGAACCTGTGGTTGTTTCCTCAAGGATAATAGAATTGCCCCATAAGTTCTGTACCCTTTGGATCTTGTCCCACAAGTAAAATAATTGCCCAGATTTTTTAGGTCTCTCTCCCTCTCAACAAGAAAGACATCGACTTTGGGCAAAATGATTGACTATGACTTTTCCTGGGAGGAGTTATTCCATGCTTCTGGGTTAGATTGAGTACGAACCTGAACCACACATTAATATGAGTTTTACACACTTGTGAGTGGACTTCATACATTTGTGTGATTCAAGTTTGTGCTCAACCATGTTACAGGAACATTGAATAATTTCTCTTTTTCTTGTGTGTGTTTTTGAAAGAAAATGATTTTCATACTCTCTTTTTTATAAAGGCACCCTTATGTGTAGTTTTCATTAAAAGACAACAAAAAGAGTGGACTTATCAAAAAAACATGAGTGCGAAAATCATTACTCTTTCAGAATTTTAATTTTATGGTATAAATAGATATCCTTTTTGTTTTGAGAAATTTTATAAATAGATAATTCACTTAACTACTTTTTGTATGACATTTCAGTGTAATTTTTGGAAGTCTATTGTAAATGAACTATATAAAGTCAATAGATGTGTTGCAGGTAATTGACCCCACTGCCAGTAAATTCTGGGTCCGCCCCTGCTTTCACGAGCCCAAAGATGTCCATGTAAGTTCATAGGCATTTGAAAAAATGAACAGATTTGTGGCTGCTTCATCTCAATTATGTTTATTTGAGGATAGGTAACAAACATATTTCCAGAAGACTATTGTGGCTATGCTGGAATGGCTTCCCCTTGAAATGTTTGCCGTCAAACCTACATATGGAGAATTTAGTTACTTTTGACTTGGGTTATAGTAGCCTGAAAAAAGCATGGAAGGGAACCAAGGTAAAACATTAATTTTTTTCCTTCATAAAATGTACTCACATTTTCTGCTATGTGAAAATTAACATTCCTCCTCCAGTTTTGGACAGATCTTGGTTAAACTGAAATTCATTTACCTAAGTTATTGCTATAACTTGATCGAAACCCCTGACTTCTCTAGACTCAGCAATCTTGAGAAACTATTGCTTAATGATTGCACAAGTTTTGGTCGAGGTTGACGTATCTATTGGATTTCTCGACAAACTTCTTGTCCTAAATATGAAGAACTGTAAAAAACTTCGGAAGCTTCCCTCAAGCACTTTGATGTTGAAATCTCTTGAAAGTCATCTCTTTGGCTGCTCCAAGAAAATTTTCTGGATTCAAAGGATCCCCATCTAAATCACAGTCCTCATTCCTCTCATCTTGGATGTTCAGAACAAATTTAGTGAATTCTATTGGTTTATCACTTTCCCCTAAACATGGCTTAAGTTGCTTAAAGGAATTGAGGATGGAAGGCTGCAATCTGTCATGTCTGCCGAAGGAAGTTGGGAATTTGATCTCACTGGAGACTTTGGATCTTGGCGGAAACAATTTGCATACCTTACCGGATAGTATCTGCAACCTTTCTTGCTTAAAGTATTTGAATTTGAGAGGCTGCAATGTGTCACATCTGCCCAACGAAATTGGAAGTCTGATTTCATTGGAGACTTAGGATCTTCATGGAAACAATTTATGTACCCTACCAGATATCTATAAGCAGTTCGCTTGGAGTATCTTTTAGTGGTTACTGTAGTCTTAATTCTATTTTTCCTAGTCTTACGTCATCTCTTACTCAAACTTTGGGAGAGGTGAGGAAAATACTTTTTAAAAAAATAGAAAAACAGATTAATGTCTAGCAATTTTTAGAACATGAACAAATAGTTTCAGTGACCTTGCTAGCTTGGAAAGACTACTTGAAATTTTTTTTTTCCGGTACTTCGGAATATGAAAGACTACTGAATTCAACTGGCAAGCTCGACCATAAATGTCCCTTCCCGGATGCAATATGTTAGATGAGAACAATTTTGCAACCAATGTTATAGAAAGACACGACCATTATAAGGCTCTCTCTCTCTGGTGAAACAAAAATACCAAAAGAACCACAGTATCCAATTTTCTGTCTTTGCAATTTCAGTATAATATGAGCTTGTGTACACTTTATAATTTCAAATCCTGTTAAGAAAAATAAATTTAACTTGTACTCAACTAATGCATTTCTCTGTTGGAATAGGAATGCTTTGCATTTCAGAGCATAATTGGTGTTTATCTTGCATGGCATGGGATGAGGTTCCCAATTGGTTCCAGTACAAGTTTACAGGGTCAGAATTCTCTCGTGGTGCCACCTTTGGTAACTCGGAGAATTCTCTCGTGGATTTTATGCATAGTTTTCAGGACTCACAAAAACCTGGTGAAGATCTTGTATGAATATTTTCAGTAAGAAAACTGAAGATTTGTGGTATTATGACAAGTACAAAACTGGGCTAACATATATATGAAGATCGAGATCAGAAGAAACTCTATTTTCACCTTGAGAAAAACTGGGCTAATAGAGTGTGTTTCACTAACATATTTTGATAATCAAAACCATTCATTTTGTAGGTCTCGACAGAAATATTATCCATGCAAAGATTTAGGTTGATTGGACATTGGTAGCGATCTCAAAATTTTACATTCTCCTTGAGAAAAATGGATTGTTAAAATCATTCCCCTTAATCAATTAATTTTATCAAGCACTTATCAATCTGATTTTTTGCACGTTTGGAGCTACAAAATAAACGGCTCATATTGTTAAAATAGATTGTGAGACCCCACGTTATGGGGTAGTGTGTTTGGAAGGTGCGTTCAAAATGGTGTGTACGTACATATCAAAGCTCCCGGGCTATTGTGAGACCCCATGTACATATCAAAATGGTGAGTCCAAAATAGTTTTAAGGTGTCTGGCAATGTGACACTGCATTTTGTTTTCGTAAGTGTCAAAAGGCTAGAGCCGTTCAAAAAAAAAAAAAGTGTCAAAAGGCCAGATAGCAGATTGTTTGTGTAACTTAGAGCATTCATTTCACCTCCCAGAAACTTTGAATCTGATGATGCCACACCTCCATTGGTCAGTATCGTACGTTTTTTGTTTCTGATATCTATCACAAGAAATCGAGAGCTGCATAATTTGTTTAAACAGGTTCCTTGGGTTGATATCAAACAGGTTTCTTGACAGTCACCATGAAAATGATGGTCACGGTAGCTTCAACAACTTAGAGAGTTCCAAACTGAATGTATTGATCGGAATTTTTTTTTAAGAACTTCACTGATCCTGGGCGGTGTTCTGGCAAGGGCGCAGCTAATTAAACCTTATATTAGGCCTGTTTCAATGCAGCTGCAACTAATTTGGGATGACTACTGCTATTAAGACCATGGCATCAGAAATTCCAGAGCAATGCAAACAAGATTACAAGAATTTCGTATCTATATTGAACATCTGTGGAGTGTAAAGGAAAACACACCATTCTACCGACTGAAATATGGCTAGATAAGATGCGTAAAGAGCTTTGCAGGGATCCTTTTCTTAATCAGTTCAAAAAGTACATTTTGTTACGTTCATTCTTTACAAAAGAAAAGCAACTGTGTGTAAAGAGCTTTGCAGGGATCCTTTTCTTAATCAGTTGCAAAAAAGAGCATTTTGTTACATTCACTGTACAAAAGAATAGCAACTAAAAATCTGATCAGAACACGTTTTCCACCTCTCCACTAAGAGCCAATGTTTTCCTTTGGAAAGGTTGCCAAAATCCCCTAAAACTTCTCCACAAAGAAATACTTACAGGAGTAAAGAAACAGAAGACGGAAGGTGAACTGCCAGAACATGCTCTGTGAGGCCAAAGGACATCTGGTGCAGAAATGTTGCAAGTGGAAGGTAGTATGATATATTCCTACTTCAGTATTTAATGACATGGCGGCGCAACCAGAGATTGTACATAACCATGTGGAACGCGTCATATCTGACAGGAGGGGAATTCCATTGGAAATGCTTTTGAACCTAATTCACAAGTGAAAAAGAAACATTAGACTTAACAACCCTTTAAACTTCAGTGCATATTAGGACTATTAACACTTAGTCAGCAATTTGTTTCACAGTTGCGAACTAGTTTAAGATATAATCTGCTCTGATGCAGCAAATCATTGCAGGGAGTTTCATACATACATCCATTCCATGCATGAGTTTATGTAGAGTGTAGACAAGACAAGGTCATTAAGGGTTGCGAATATAGTAAGAGAACCCAGAAAACTGTCATGTTAGTGTGTGCATTCCTACCATTGAACTGTCAGTATTAAGAACTGAGAGAAGTAGAGAACATTGGACAGATATTGCAAGAACCAACAGGGAAAAATAAAATTATGAGAAGAACAAAACAATTAGACAAACAAGGCATGGACTATTTACCTTCACTAAGTTGTAGTGCAATGTGGTGAATTCTGAATCAGATACGTTCTTCAGAATATACTTAAGCCTGTATACATCGCGCTCATTGAGTATCAGAGAAAATTTCCGCCAATTAAGGATGTCATTGAATGGAAGGTCATAGTAATTTGACAATATTACTGCAGAACAGAGAGGAAACTGCTCAGAAAACACTATTCCAAGACAACCTTCAGAAACACCAAGTAACAAAAGAAACTGATTTTGAACCAGCACTCTGAGCCCCCAGAGGAGAAAAGATGTAGAGTATACAAAAAAAAGTTAAAAAAACAAACCACCTTTTGATTTTTGACATCTTGCAGAAAATATTTCCAGTTCTCGAAGCAGTTTCTTTGTTTGCATATTAACCAGATTTAATTTGATTCAAAGCGAGAGTATATATATAGCTAGTAAAACCGAAAAATACAATACTTGGTTTTCACGAACAAGAAGAAAAGGGCTCACAAATATTTCCATAGGTCATTTTCCTTGTAGACATTTGGGGATCATGCCCACCCAATAAAGATGTATCATGTATGTAAACATATACTGGAAATACGCATCAGAGGCACTAACTGCGCGAACTTAAATACAAACTGAAACAATATATTGGTCACCAATAAACCTTCATGTCACCAAACAGTATATAATGCCACCATACTAACCTTTATGTTCATAAAGCTTCAGTTTTTTATGGACACTCAAGTTTTATGGAGTAGTCATACCGCGAGCCCCTTAAATACTTTTCCACCAGATACACTAAGGAAGCAGAAAACAATAACCTTCGAGTTCGGGACCCTTGACTTTTTATATTCAGACTTTCAGAGTAGGTGGAACAATCAGCAAAAATTATCATGAATAAAGAAGGTGGTCTGATGCCAAAGTCATAGATTTCGGAGAAGAGTTAAGGAATGGAAGCTTGGCCGTTTCTCTCAGTCAAGTTGAAACATCACTAAAACAGTTGTTTGAATCTAATTGCCACGAATCAATTCATCTACCACCACATATTCAAGAAAACCCTTATAAAAGCATCATATCTCTCTCTTTCTCTCTCTTAGTCCAGATAAGCATATATAATGTATATTTATATATGTATGTATGTATAACTCCGCCTGGTTTATGCTTAGAGCCATATCTTTAGTTATCAGCCGGTCCCAAGCCCGGATAAAGGAGGAGGGTTGTGCGTTAGGTAGCTGACAGCCAGCACATAAAAAAGCCCGTCAAATCTTTATGACATGAATCCAAATATGATAACGAAACAAGGGGCCCTCGACAGAGCTCAATGGAGAAAACGGATTCATGTAGCTGACCCCAAGTGATTGGGACATAAGGCTCGGATTGGTTTGGTTTGGTTTATATATGTATGTACTTATGTACGTATGTACAAACATATATGAGAACAAAAGACTTGAGTATATTTCTCTCTTACCAGGCACACATCCGTAATGGATAGAATCTGCAACTCGAGCACTATTGACTTGTGATCCACCGGGGCATATGCAGAACATTGTGTCATAAAATTTCCTTTGGTATACCAAATGCCCGGTTGCTCTATTGATTCTATTGTTCTGGATATCAAGTTCTGTGTCATTCTCCCATTCACGTGCTAGTATAACTCTTATCTTTGAATTGCGATGGCCTGCCCAAAAACCCAGCGTCTTCCTGCACATTACACTCTGATATAACTTATTAGTAGGCAGTTTAGGAATAGGCTTCCATCATAGTGCAGCATGGATGTTGGACATATTCACTGACTAGAGGTTATGTTGTATATCATTGGAAGCATGAACACAATGACAGCAAACAAATAGAGACATAAAGAAAAAGACAACTAAGCCATACCCTTGAACGCGAAATGTAGAACCAAGGCCAAGTGAATTTCAAGCAGAACAAAGTCCTTATACCGTTGTTACAAAGGAAACTGATTCCTAGTTTGTTCTAACCTAGGAAAGAATTGTTTTTTGGAACCTTGATTCCTTGTTTGCGCAAACTTTGGAAAGCATTGTTTCAAAGGAGGAAGCAATGGAGAAAACAATGAGTGCCAACCATCAATTTGATTAGCTTTTGAAGGAAGCAATGATGGTTAGATTAGTTGTGCATTCCTTGTCAAATACTTCCTCTAAGGATCTACCAATTAGTCTATCTTTTCCACAGCATTTCATGCCACCTTGGCTACAAAAGGAGACCCCCATAGGAAAAATCAGAGTAACAGGCAAAGGGTCAATCCTTTTTTTTAACAGGAAAGGCAAAGGCCCAATCCTGCATCCCAATAAGTCCAAATATTAATTATATTAGCTTTGAGGGAAGAAAAGATGGACTCTCTCAATACAAGATTTTTTTTGTTTGGTCCGTCATGAGTTTGGTCCTTCGTGAGTATCTCAAAAAACGCAATTCTAATATTGGTTTAAAGAAGAGTCCAAGGACAACTTATTTGAAAAGCTGATATCATTCTAGTTTTAAGTTGAAGACCAAAACCTGGAAAGAAATTCTAAGATTGTACTTTTACAAAGGAAGTTTTGAAGAAAGATATAGCAGGTGGCTTCCTCTATATTATTAGCCCTTCATATCATAAACGCCATGGTAATCCCAACAAAAACAACACACATGGCCGTACGTGGGGCTCCGGCACAATAAAAGAAAAGGTCTTTATATACTCCCATCAGATGCAATGGACTCCCGTTAAATGCATGAAGTCAGAACTGAACCCTAATTAAGTGGGATAAAGTCTTGGTTAGTTGACTTGAATACAAAACTAGAACTGTGATTTATGAATGAACATACAAGATTTAAAGCCTACAGAAGATGGGTCAGGGGTCAACATTTATATATCCTGAGAAACCTTGGGAAACTATGAAGGAATAAGTAGTCAGCATATTGAATGCCTTATTGATATGCATCCACTCCAGAAAGTACCATGGCACGTAACTGTTAATACTAGGAAGTAGTATCTTGAATAGACCAAACATAATCACCTGTTGGCTATGTCATTTCCTCCAGCTGGAAGAGCAAAGGGCTGCAGTGCTTGAGGGAGGGGAACATCCTTGTGCGGGATAAATCCAACATCATAACTCGGTGAACACACAACTCGGATTGAATTCTTTACCAGAAGTGGAAGCCCCTCACTTGCCCTCACACCAATATCATGGCACGTTACAAAAAAGTGATCAGTGCCCAAGGTTCTATTCCAGTAAGGGTACTTGGATATTAAGCTCTCTACATAGCTCTTAACAACGATAGTCATATTTTCATAAGACGTACCCTGCACACAGGAATATATAAACACAAGTTTATGAGTGTAGAAAGAGAAAAAGCAACACACTGGCACACTGCATCTATTTAGGTTAGGCTTTTTATAAGATTGGGCAACGACAATATTAAAAAGTTCATGTTAGGGAGTGAATTGCAAATGTTATGAAGGGTGTAATCTAATTCACAATGTGTGAGAAAAGTCACTTGGAACCAATCAACTTGAACTTCTGTGGAGAGCATACGCAAGACAAAGGCATTAGGATATGTAGTAGGAAGCCAGTAGTTATCACAGGGAGGAAGTTAATGAGGGGAAAAAAAGGCTGGAATTAGTATGACAGTGAAAGCTGTCCATTGAAATAAGTTCTGAAAAAATTCAAATGGTCGTCACGAGTTTTTTTTTTCATACTGATAAGTGATAACTCTGCAGAATTAAATACTACAACAGACATGCATAGTTTTTAATTGGTGAACTATCAGCAGAAAATCATATCACTCTATGTAGCGAATGAGTAAACTAACACTAATGCTGAAAGCAACAAACACTTGAAAATGTGTATTTGAGCGATCTGTTAGCAATTATCTTGAATCTCATTACAACAATACTCTCAGTGACCACATTTCTTTACCATCTCGCCTCTACCACCTGATGTGCATCCACAGTGGTTGATAAAATAGATTCCCATATGAATTCCACTAATTTCAAGCGGTTGTCGCAGCACCACTTCAGATTATAAACAAAATGTGGTAAAATAATGTGGTCACCAGATTTCAGATGTACTATGAAAATCTGGAAGAAGCCCTTCTGATTCTAGAAGTATGCAATTTAAAGTGTCAACAGAAAACCCTATCACCAGAATACCTTTCACAAGCATAAAAGAATGAATAAACGCCAACAAAATACAAATGAAGCAAGAAACACTGGCGGTACCTTCCCTCGCATTTTGTGGCAAGAAATCGGTATAAAGAAGAGATGCGCTCGCTCCGGATCATCCGTTCGAAACTGACTCTCTCTAATATTCTGGAAGAAATAACCTTCGCTCGCGTACTTCCCCGTGAGCTTCCTTGGTGTTTGGTAATACGTATTCGGGTCCCCGTCGGGGTATATGTAAATCTTGAACTTCTTCTCCATTTCCCCGTAATCGAGGCGGAAAACCTCCGGGGAGTGATAGACGTCCGAGAAAACATCGGAATCAACTGCAGACTTCTAAAATGACAACCAGCGTGGTTATGTTTCAAATTGAGGCCGATCTGTATCACTTGCATCATTCTCCGATTGCAATTTTCAAAGAAAACTTAAGCAAAACTTCCACACACATTTTTTTGGTGAATACAAATAAGGGATTGTTTTCGTTATTCAGTTGAGGTTCTTGCTAGCCATCACCCACTAGGCGATGGATAATGTGCATATATTGCGAAACAACTTTACAGTTGAATACTCGTATCACCACGAATATAAACACACTTTCACAGATATCAAAACATTTTTCTCGGACAGGGATACATATTTTACACGTTATCCATCGCCCCCAAGGGCTGTGAAAGCATTTTCCATTGAATTTCAAGAGGAGAAGGGTTTCAAGAATTTGGAAACACCGATTTAGTGTTATCAAAGAGATGCGTTCTTTTCTACAAGAATGAAGAAAAATTGGGAGGATCAGATGGGAGTATTAAAAATATACCTGGAGAGTAGAGGAGCGAAAACAGAAGGTAAGGATGGAGTGGGAGGAGAAGAGTACGGAGACAACGGCAACGATTAAGAAGAGGAAAGAGAAACGTGGAGAGAGAATGCCGAGTGTACGCATTGTAGATCGGGGAGAGAGAGAGTGAATTTCGAAACACGGGGGAAATGGCGGTGGAGTTGTTTTAGAGAGAGAGAGAGGGGACTGGATTCATCGCCCCTTGATTATCTTGAGCGCGCGCGCGAACGAGAGGATCCTTTAACCCAAATGCCTCGCGGTATGAATGCTTCGGATTCGGTTCACTTCGGGTCGAAAGACTCGAAATCCATAATCAAAATCAGTAAATGAAACCAATCCTACTACGGAAACCGACCGGAAGTACCGGCGGCCACGCGGGATCCATTCCAAGTCTCGTACGGATGATCCGAGTTGTTCAATAATTATTTTAGAAAATTAAGTGGGCTCGCGGAAAAATCTGCTCAATCTGATATGTGTAGATGCTCGATCTTTCATTTTTTCATTCAGATTCGGATCCGTGAAAAAAATGAAAAATTAGATCGAGCACATATACATATCGGATTGAGTTGTTTTTTATGGGCCCACTCGATATTTGTTTAAAATTATTAAACGGCTCAAATCATCTGTGTAAGGTCTAGAGTGGGCCCCGTGGCCGTCGATTTGCACCGTCGGTCTCCCCAATTGGTTTCACTTATCAAAATGAAACTACCTTGTTTCTTTTTATCTAAACCCTAACCAAAACCGTCAGGGACTGGTTTGATTCAGTTTTTCAACGAAACGGTGATTAACATATTTTTTTTATCCAGAGATAAGAATAAAACTAGAGTTGTATAGGTCTTGTTTGGTAACCATTTCATTTCCTGTTTTCTGTTTTCATTTTTAAAATGTTCAAAATTTAGAACTGAAAGTTTGTTTGGTTGTCTATTTTCATTTTTAAAAATAAAATGAGTTTTCTAAATTTTTGAAAATTGAGAAAGTACCAAAAGTCTACTTTCAGTTATTGTAAAATAAAAAACCAGCTGCCAAATCCTGGAAGGCGCGTTCCGCTTCTCCTTATATCAGTCGACTTCTCCTTATCTCAGTCTTCCCCAGATCCATCGATCTCTCTCGATCCCACTGGTATCAAGCAGCTGAAAGCTCTCTCTCTCTCTCTCTCTCTCTCTCTCTCTCTCTCTCTCTCTCTCTCTCTCCCACTAGTTTCATCCCACTTTATAAAGATGCATGACAAAAATGATGCAGTGTTTAAATTCTATAGCAAGGAAGATTTGATTGTTGAGAGTGAGCAAGGCCGTAGGGGCTCTTCTCAACAAATCAATGTAACCCCCGCTCAATTGCGATAAATGGCTAGAGTTCGCAATACTATTGCCCGCCAAATCTTTAATAGCCAAGGGCTTTGATGCATTGGTAGTGAAGCATCCATTGTAGCAATGGTAAGAGACTCCAAAGGCAGAATTGTCCATTGGCAGAATCGACAGCATTTTACAAGAATGCTTTGATTGTTGAGAGTGAGCAAGGCCGTTCTCAACAAATCAATGTAACCCCCGCTCAATTGCGAGAAATGGCTAGAGTTCGCAATACTATTGCCCGCCAAATCTTTAATAGCCAAAGGCTTTGATGCATTGGTAGTGAAGCATCCATTGTAGCAGTGGTAAGAGACTCCAAAGGCAGAATTGTCCATTGGCAGAATCGACAGCATTTTACAAGGATGCTTTGGCAGCTCTTGTTTCTCTGTCAAAATTCATGTTTTTGTACTTTCCTTACTTGCATTTATGAGACTACGAGAGTGATTGGAGTGGTTTGATTCAGTTTGACATTAGATTGGTTTGATTCAATTTGAATTGTCCAATGGTGGAATTGTTCTACTCTGTATCCTTCTCTCTCTCTCTCTCTGGTCTGTCGTTTTCGTACCAAAAATATAATTTATAAAACAGGGAATTAACAATTATCCCGAAGAATAGCAGTTAAGTCCGAGATCGTCCACGGAGAGTAAAAAGCTAAGTTGCAATACGTTCAATTGATTTCTAATTTAATTCTGAAAGGAAAAGGTTTGGATTTGAGTTGATTTGATTAAACTAAAATTAAACTAGAAAGCAGATTAAAGGAGTTGTAAACTGATTAGAGAAAGGACTAGGGTTTCCGATTCAGTCTCCCCTTATAACGCAATTGTTTCAAAACCTAGGGTTCACATTCAACATTCAACCAGACCACCGTAGGGTAGCAATTCCTATCGATAATCCCCAAAAAGATAATCAAGATTCGTACTCCGTATAGGCTATCTCAACACGGCACGGGTCGTCTCATTAGATTTAACCAACGGCACGACCCGTCTCACGTCGTATAGTCTATCTCAAAGCCTATCCTGGAACATTAAAAATCATTGCATGACAGTGCTTGAAATCATGGATACAAACACATTCGAATATTGGAAAAGTATAAAACTTCATAAAAAGTTATGAATCGATCAAGTCATACAATCGAGTTGAATATAAAACCTTAAAAATCTAACAACTACGCTACTTGTAGAGACCTCCTCATCACCCTAGTCAAGGGATTTAGCCGCTCATAGAGTTAGAATAAATAATCATGAAACACGTAAACTCCATTAAAGCTTTCGGAAGAATAAGAAAAGAATAAAACCCAAAGCTTCTGTTGGCAATGATTCGGCAGTGATTGTGAACCGTGAGCCGTGATCGAAGTGCAAGCTTTGCTTGTGCGTCAACCAATTCTCCACAGCCCCTTCTGTTTCTGCCGTGGGCAAAAGATGTGATGGCAGCCCCCGTTCTCGCCGTTTTTGTGTGTGAAAATAAGATATCCTCAAACCCTTTCTTTTCTTCTTTATATTGTGCCCCACTGAAGTTGTCAAGAGCCGAGATTTTGGCTTCCTTCCATTCATCCCAATTGTAATTAGTGAGCCCACTTCATAATTGACCAATTTCCAGCCAATCATGATTGGGTCACAATGGGTTTTGACCCAAATAATACCGGTCCACGCCATATACTCATTAATTGCCAAGCTTTAATTAATTTGACGACCGGCTTTGTTTTGACACGAATTAAAATTCGACTTTGCGCTTTAGCTCCAAATATTATTCATCAGCTCAAAGAGTCCTGAAACATAATTAACAAGTATCAAACTCTGAGTAGCACACTAAACGGACATAACAAACCTAAGTTAGGGGGCGTAAATAGGCATATTTACACACCTATCACATCCCCCAACTTACACTTTGCTAGTCCCTAGCAAAGAAAGGAAAAACAAATAGAAGAAAGCAACTAACTAAGGGATAAATCTTTTAAACCCCCAGGTGGCCCCGGTAGGACGAGTGAAGTCTTGTGAGGGTTTTCAGCAGTGATCACCCACAAAACACCGCGGATCCTTTCACTTAGAACCCAAAAACCGGTAATGCAACTCATCGATACACCAATACCAAGAATATGCATATGCAATAATAGTTCTAAACGCTATCAAAACATAGAAATAAATCATGGCATCCAAACTTAGCGTGTAGTTAGCAGCGAGAATTCTGTCTGAACCATCTGATTTTAATGTCCAACTTGGTGGAGATTGCTTCATAAACCGAGTGGTGGGTAAGGAATCTGGCAGCCCCAGAGGGAGTGACAGCCTATTAGATGATGGCACCACTTCTCAAGATATCGTTGAATCCTACACATATTGTCCTTCCAACAAATAGGGAACCACAGTCTTTGACAAGGGAGAAAAGTAGTACCCGTGTCTTTCGCGTGAAGAAAGTGGATACGTTTTTGTCTTGGTGGCGTATTTTAGGGGGTCTTTGTTATCATTTTATTTTTTATATTTCTTTGCTTTTTGTCTTTTCTTTTATTCTCTATATTTTGTGTTGTGGGACTAACGAACTGCAGGTACTCCGCTTCAAGTTGGGGGATGACTCCCACCTTTTCTTTTGCCTTGCCTTTTGTTGCTCCTACGTGAGGTGATATCTCTCATTTTCTTTCTCCGGCTTGTCTTTTATTTTTCTATGGTTGAGTCGTCACTGAGGACAGTGCCGTTTTAAGTTGGGGGATGGATCGCTTTGTTTTTTTATTTATAGTTACAGTAAACAAAAAAAAAATTTGCAATACTTGAAAAAATTCAAAAATACTTGTTGGATCCTTTTTACTTGAGACTTGGAGGTCGCGATGTTTACTTGTTGGTTGCTAGTGTTGAGAATTGGTGGGCATTACTTGGATATTCTGTTGCATGATAATTCTTTTTGCTAGCTTGGCGATAGGAATTTATCTTGGCGCACACTCTTAGCATCTTTGCACATGCACATTTCTTGGACCTTGACTGCTTGTGAACTGTGACTTGAGTCTTTCAATGGCTAGATTGGTGGAGACTTATGCCCATGAGAGCTTTAGTGCCTTACTTTTCTTTGGAGTGGTGTCACATAAACTCTTTGTTTGTCGTAAAAAAAAAAAGAAAAGAAGAAGAAGCTTAATCGTTGTCGATCTCATTATCTTTTGTCGTCAAGTATTGGGACTTAATGCATGCCTATTATTTCATCTTTTTGGAATGGAAAGTTACATGGTTGTACTGCCCCTAGGAGATGATAGTAGGCCATTTTTGTACTTTGAGCCGGTTCGTTTCTTTCTACATGCTTACCCCTTGTTAGCCACATTGAACCTCTTGCATAAGCCTTTTTCTTGTTGCGCTCCACCATCTATATTATGTCTTGAGAATGGAAAATATATGTGAAGGTTAATTTTTGAAGAGAATGGAGAAAGTGTAGTTGAGAAAGATGTGCTTAAAATGTGGTATGTTCTTCCCCATGGCTAAAAGAAAAAAAAATTTGAGAAAATTGTGAAAAAAAAAAAATATAGAACTTGAATGAAAAAGGGGAAGACACCCATGCATTTGTTTGAAGAAAGAAACGTATGAACTTCATTGTGGAATTGTGTGAAGGGTGAAAAATAAGAGAGATAAGGCGAAGTTGAAAAGAATTATGAGAGGGGGCGCACATTATTACTTGCCCTATGCTGTTTTGGCCTATTCTCAGACGCTTGCTTATGATTTATCCTAACCTTTGAAACACTTTTCCTTACCTAACGATATAACCGAATAAAAGTCCTATTTGATCTTAGGGGCAATGGGCTGTGGATTGATAGATAGAAATAGTTTTCAATACTTGACATTCCTTTCATGAGATCTTGTGTCCACTTTAAAAAGCTTTCTTTTCGTGTCTAAGTGTGTGGGATACTTTGGTTCTTTATCGCATAACTTCCGCCCGCATACATTGAAAGTCTATTAAATGCACCTTGTTTCGAGTGTTTTCTGTTGATGAGTGCATGACACGGTGAGAATTGAAGTCGAGACTCGGTCCGGAGAGAGTACTTGGTTGTGGTTCACTTGTGGTTAAGGTCTTTGCTCACACACGCTAAGTTTGGATGCCATGATTTATTTCTATGTTTTGATAGCGTTTAGAACTATTATTGCATATGCATATTCTTGGTATTGGTGTATCGATGAGTTGCGTTACCGGTTTATCCCGAAGAATAGCAGTTAAGTCCGAGATCGTCCACGGAGAGTAAAAAGCTAAGTTGCAATACGTTCAATTGATTTTTTAATTTAATTCTGAAAGGAAAAGGTTTGGATTTGAGTTGATTTGATTAAACTAAGACTAAACTAGAAAACGATTAAAGGATTTTGAAACAAATAAGAGAAAGGACTAGGGTTTCCGATTCAGTCTCCCCTTGTAACGTAATTATTTTGAAACCTAGGGTTCACGTTCAACATTCAACCAGATCATCTTAGGGTAGCAATTCCTATTGATAATCCCCAAAAATATAATCAAGATTCGTACTCCGTATAGGCTATCTCAACATGGCACGGATCGTCTCATTGAATTTTGAAAAATCCTAGCTCGTCTAGGAATAAAAATATTTGCTATTTTTAAATCTCTCCAATTAATTAACCCACCAACAGATAAGAAAATCAATCTCGCAAACGGAAAGCAATAAAAAGATGAACGCAAAGATATACGTGGAAAACCCTAAACGGGAAAAAACCACGGGAAGGAATCACACTATACTCATTGTACGGTTACAAACAAACCTATACTTACAACCTAGAATCGCTCTCGGTTGACCAAGGTTGATTGCCGAATCGCTCGTTCACCGCACCCAGTGCTTGACTGCCGCTGCCTTGAATCCACAAGCCTTCCACTATCCTTCGGAAATCCACCGAAGGCCAACTCAAGTAAGTTGAATCAAAGATTGGAAAGAAACTCCATGAAGTTAACCTTATTGCTCGATGATCAATTGATCATGTTTGTACTTCAAGAAACAAAACCGAAACCCCTTGGATGTTTTCTTTAGGTTTGAAAGTTCTTGGGGGCAGCTCTCATATGTTCGGTCACATCGAAATCCCAAGTGAGCCGCATATATATAGATGGATGAAATCTGTCAAGTTGCTCAAGCACCAGTATAGGCTTGTTCGGAGTTGCTCAAGCAATCACAACTGATGCACGTTGCCTTATTTTCAACCCACAGATTTTGAGATCCTCTTTCCTTATTCATCTGCCATGATCACGAATCTCCTTGATTCCTTCCATCCTTTTCCTTCTCTATCTCTCAATTACAAAATAATTGATTTAGTTCCTAAAAACGCATCCTCTCAATTACAAACGATTTGATTTCCTTCCACTTCCTAAACAGACATTCTAGAAATAAATGAAGAATAAATTTCAACTCAATAATAAAAGATACAAATCAATGTATTTTTGTCATGGGATTTGCCAAATAAAAACTTGACCTTACAATCTCCCCCTTTGGCACTTCCATGACAAAACATACATAACAACCTATCCCTTAACAGATTGATCATGACCTGAGAAGCTGCAAAAACAAATACTTAAAGACAACAATCTGTTAATCAATAAATTTCTCCCCCTTTTTGTCATGGAATGACAAAGGTAGAAGAGGAAATCAAATGTCAACTAAAAAATATTGAAAGAATGAATAACCCATCAGCAGTTGAACTAAACTCATCATGAACCAAACATATCAATAGCCAAGTATATAGAACTATCAATGACATAACCAAACCATATTCATGTATTGCAAAAGCAAAGAATTGAGCTAGGAGAATGAAAAAATTATAAACTCATGAAACAATAGCCGGAAAAGAAGTGCCGCAATTATAGCCCATAAACCAAACAACCAATAGTACTACGAGAACCAAAAACCTACATAGATAAGCCAAAAAATAAATAATGACCAACAAAAATAATGCAACAAGGGAGCACACCAATGGAGGACAAGTTTTTGAATACGAGACTCAAGGAATATGAATTTTTTTTAAATGCATGAGCAAATTTTCATGAGAATCAATCATGGATTAATCTAGAAGTAATTGTAACATGCGACATGAGTTCGTGACAAGGTGAGTGTGTGACACGTCTCAAGAAATTAAGATTATCAGTCAAGGATTTGAGAATTCTCATGTAAACTCTGGATTGTCAAACACTCTCCCCCTTATGAAGTCAAACCATGCATATCGATATAGATACAACTCCCCTTCAAAGAATGAATACTCTCCCCCTTAATCAATTAATCCTTTTTCTTTTTTATTGTTTCTCATGATAACAAGAATGTATTCTCTATTACCCCACTGTCGTTTGACGCGAATACTGAGAGTAAGAATACCTCATACCCAATACCCGGTTACTAGCAAGTGGTCCAACACGGATGCCTTCACAAGGTCTATCCACTATATGACGCGAACTCTCAGAGGGAGAATACCTCACTCCAATTGCCCGGTTACTCGGTGAACGCCCGGATAAGCATTATTATCTCTAGCAAACCATCCATGATCTCCTTTTTTTTTTTTTTTTACGAAACTTTAGAAGGTAGAATCTCGTATCCATAAAAAATATACCTGAAATAGTCAATCGTCGAAGAAAAGCATGTGACATACCCAAGTACATGAGAATCAACTTGCCTCAAAAAAAAAAAACTCGCTAACTTTGACGTATAGAGGTGGAGATCACATAATCATGAAACATGTCACATTTAACTTCCAAATACTTCGCATGAATGTTATCATGAAAAGATGTGCATGCATTACAAAAAAACGCTCATATGAATGTATCTCATAGCCAACAACTTAAAACCTCAAAGGCATGCCCATAGCAAAAAAAAAAAAAAATCTTTTTTTTAAAGTAAATTCGCCAGACTAATAATTCCGGAAAAAAACAAAATTCTGTTTTTTTTAAAATAACTAAATGAAACATGCTAAGAATGTAATCAACACTAGTAAATAATCCAACAGAAACCATAGCTCTAGGTACAAGAATTGCAAGAAAACCAACCTAGACTATGGATGCAAGACCAAGCCTTTAAAAGATGAGGCCAACTCCTCCGAACGATCCAGTGGCATCAAGAGGATTGGAAGGAAAATCTACACAAGTTCTCAAGTCCATTTTCCTCACCCAAATAGATCTAACCTTGACCTTTTTAAAATTTTCAACAACTTTAGGCGCATGTTTAGGCATCACATTTGTATTCTTTTCATGAGAAATCACCCTACACCTAGGTTTTTGGGTTCTATCACAATCATAATCAAAATAATTTTCCCTACCCTCATTGTTATTAATACGACGATAATTGAGAGGAGCAATAGGGTACCCATGGAGTTTAAAGCAATTTGGCCGAATATGACCTTTCATCCCACAAAAATGACAAGTGGGAACAAATTGGGCATGTTTACACAAATTCATTTTTTCAGGAGCATTTGAAATACAAGAAGCATGTAATTTCTTGCAATGTGGTCTTATATGTCCAATCATTCCACAATTATGACAAGTAGGCTTAAATTTAGAAGAGCTTACCTCACCACGCTTGGTGGTGGATTTACCATTGACGCCTCTTTGAATCCTCGCATCGGTGGGAGTGGGTTGTTTGAACACATTGGTATTACCAATTTTCTTGATGTTAGTTTTGGCTATATCTTTTGGCGAGGCAATTTGTTTTTCAGTGGGCTTTACAATATTGCCTTCCGCCATTGACTTTGAAAATACTTTTACTTCATATCCAAGTCCACTTCTATCCGATGCCACCTTTTGAGATAACAAAATTTGATCTAAAACTTGTGAACCTGCATTTAATTTCTTAAAAGTAGCATTGGCCTTGTCAAGTTCAACTTGCAAATTTGCTACCTTTGATTCAAGAAGCTTGTTAGTCTTAATAAGGCTATCCATATCATTTTCAACATTCATATGTTTTCGCTTAAGCACATCAAGTTCATGCAACGCATCAATTTTCTCTTTCTCACATTGTTTTAGCTTTGTGGCTAACCCTAAATTAGGTTTTTCTTAAAAGAATGTTTAAAACTTTTCATAACCAAAGCCATAGCTTCCGTATCATAGTTATCTTCTCCATCGCTAGTTCGGTTAGTCTCAACCTCACAAAAAATATTACTGGTACTCTCACTGTCAGATAGAACACTATTACCACCAGGAAACATAGTTGTAGCACATGCTACATATTTGGAGCTGTCAAAAATCGGAGGTTTGATAATAAATTTTCTTTCTCTTGGTGAATCCATAATAGCAAATTAAAAAAAATAAAGATCCGCTCTAGGAATAAACCTAATATTACGAGCGACCCGCTCTGATACCAATTGAAAAATCCTAGCTCGTCTAGGAATAAAAATATTTGCTATTTTTAAATCTCTCCAATTAATTAACCCACCAACAGATAAGAAAATCAATCTCGCAAACGGAAAGCAATAAAAAGATGAACGCAAAGATATACGTGGAAAACCCTAAACGGGAAAAAACCACGGGAAGGAATCACACTATACTCATTGTACGGTTACAAACAAACCTATACTTACAACCTAGAATCGCTCTCGGTTGACCAAGGTTGATTGCCGAATCGCTCGTTCACCGCACCCAGTGCTTGACTGCCGCTGCCTTGAATCCACAAGCCTTCCACTATCCTTCGGAAATCCACCGAAGGCCAACTCAAGTAAGTTGAATCAAAGATTGGAAAGAAACTCCATGAAGTTAACCTTATTGCTCGATGATCAATTGATCATGTTTGTACTTCAAGAAACAAAACCGAAACCCCTTGGATGTTTTCTTTAGGTTTGAAAGTTCTTGGGGGCGGCTCTCATATGTTCGGTCACATCGAAATCCCAAGTGAGCCGCATATATATAGATGGATGAAATCTGTCAAGTTGCTCAAGCACCAGTATAGGCTTGTTCGGAGTTGCTCAAGCAATCACAACTGATGCACGTTGCCTTATTTTCAACCCACAGATTTTGAGATCCTCTTTCCTTATTCATCTGCCATGATCACGAATCTCCTTGATTCCTTCCATCCTTTTCCTTCTCTATCTCTCAATTACAAAATAATTGATTTAGTTCCTAAAAACGCATTCTCTCAATTACAAACGATTTGATTTCCTTCCACTTCCTAAACAGACATTCTAGAAATAAATGAAGAATAAATTTCAACTCAATAATAAAAGATACAAATCAATGTATTTTTGTCATGGGATTTGCCAAATAAAAACTTGACCTTACAAATTTAATCACGGCACGACCCGTCTCATATCGCATAGTCTATCTCAAAGCCTATCTCGGAACATTCAAAACCATTGTATGACAGTGCTTGAAACCATGAATACAAACACATTCGAAGATTGGAAAAATATTAAACTTCATAAAAAGTTATGAATCGATCAAGTCATACAATCAAGTTGAATATAAAACCCTAGAAATCTAACAACTACGCTACTTGGGGAGACCTCCTCATCACCCTAGTCAAATAGTTTAGCCGCTCATGGAGTGAGAACAAATAATCGTGAAACAAATAAACTCCATTGAACAATAAACTAAAAGCTTCGCAAATAATAAGAGAATAAAACCCAGTCTTCTGCCGTCGAAGTGCTGTGCCGCCGTGGTTCTCGTTCTCTCTTTTCTGTAATGGGAGAAGTACGTACTGCCCAGCCGCTTCTCTGTTTTTGCGTGAGAATAAGATATCCCAGACAAAACCCTTGCTTTCTCTTTTTATACTAGCCGAGAGTACACCGTAGGTAGGTAGCCCCCTTTGTCGGTAGTCCCGTTCTTCTCTACTGTAATTTGTAAATTCTCAATTTAGCTCCAATTGTTATCCAACGGCTCCGTGAAAACTGAAACAAGGAAAACGAATATCATAATCCAAATAATATAATAAACGGACATAACAAGAGTTAATTAGGGGGCGTAAATGGACACATTTACGCACCTATCACTCTCTCTCTCTCCTGTATCGTTTGGGAATTAGTGGAGAAATTACAAGAGAGACACTTTTAGGAAAAGTAAAAACTGGTTTTAGAAATTTTTTTTTTTTTTTTGAAAACAGGTTGACAAAAACATATTTTCTGCTTTCACTTTTTTTAAGGAAAAGTAGAAATTGATTTTAGCAAATAGAAAATAGAAAACAGAAAACAGAAAACAGAAAAGTGGCAATGTTACCAAACATAGCCATACAACTCTAGTTTTATTCTTATCGGATAAAAAAAACATGTTAATCACCGTTACGGTCTCTGACGGTTTTGGTTAGGGTTTAGATAAAAAGAAACAAGGTAGTTTCATTTCGATAAGTCTAAAGAAACCGGCTAGGGAGACCAACGGTGCAAATCAACGGCCACGGGGCCAGCTCCGGATCTTGCACGGATGATTCGAGCTGTTTAATAATTTTTTTAAAAATCGAGTGGGCCCATGAAAAATCTACTCAATCCGATATGTATAGGTGCTCGATTCAATTTTTCATTTTTTCACGGATAAAGAATCTGAATGAAAAAATGAAAGATTGGATCGAACACCTACACATATCTGATTGAGCTGATTTTTCCACGAGCCCGCTCAATTTTAAAAAAAAATTATGGGTTTTCAAGTTTCGCCGAGAAATCATGATTTTGGTTTATTTTTTTCATGATATAATTTATCATGAAAAACATGGTCAGTTTGAATATTGTATATGTTCTGAAATATTTTTTATAGTAATTTTGCAATAAATAAAAACATGGTCAATCCACCATGTTCCAAAAGGTTTCATGACAATACATGGTATAAATGAAAAAATAAATATGATTTTCGAATGTAAATCGGTGAAATTTGGTTATTACGAATCTTTTAAGCTTTGAAATCATCTTTTGTAATTATTGAGATTGAATCCCATTAAATTAGGAAATGGTTGAATCCAACTAAATTAAAAAATGGTTGAATCCCGCTAATTTAGGAAGTCAATTTAATAAAACATGATGAGGAGATTTTTAGGCACTTGCTGTCGAGCACTGTTCTCTCGACCCGTGTCAAAAGGTGACCCGCTCGGTCGGACATCGGTCGCTCGGTCGAATCCAGATCGCTCGGTCGGACTTCTCCAATCTCGCTGGGATGACAGGATATGCACTGACTGGGTCAACACAGTTACACTCACCGATATCCTCGAGCGTGGAGGGGCTAACCCCACGTCCCCTGGATTCCTGGACTGCGGGGCCATGCTTCCCACGTCCACCACTCACTCCAGTTCCGGCGGGAGTCCCTCCACTTCGAGGGACTTCAACCGCCATCGTGGTCCATGATCCACCACCATCGTGCCCCTCGCAGGGACACGAACCACCCCGTCTATAAATAGGCGGTCCATCCATGGGTCTAAGGTACGTACTACATTTCAACCCACTAAGTTCACGGAGTTTAACCTTCTCATACTCTCACTGACTTAGCCATCGGAGGGTCCACGACTGGGAACACCTCCAGTCCTCGGGCGCTGTTTTGCAGGAACTCTTCGAAGACGGAGCTCGGATTAACCATCAAGTTTTGGGCATCAACAGTTTGGCGCCGTCTGTGGGAAACGACGAATTTCCTACTTCATAAACTCAACTGTTTCAAGACCCCTCATAATGGTCAATACGAGAGCCGAAAGTATTCGAAACGGTCCAGATCCGGAAGGGCGAGGCAACCCTCTCTAGGAACAGGTTAATCAGATCACAGAGATGGTTAATCAGCTCCGGGAGCAAAACGCAGAGCTTTTCCAACGCCTCCCTCACCCTCAACCTACTCCCCCCAATGAGGAGCGTGAGGCGAGTGGAGACTTACCAGAGAACCAGGGGACCCACCACGGTGGGAATCCCTCGGACACCGCTGATCATCGCCAATCCATGGCGGCTGGGGATAACAGCTTCGTCGCCTTCAGACAAAGGAATGCTGCCAACTCTGGGTCATCACAGGCCCAGGGGGCTGTGTTCAAGGAGCTACAGGAGAAGGTGAACCAGGTGCTAAAGCAAGTTAACGACTGAGGGGCCAGGACTGTGGAGAACCTGGTTCAGAAGACCAACCTCCCTTTCACGGCCGAAGTAACTACTTACCCACTTCCTGAGAAGTTCAGGCTTCCATCGCTTGAGCCTTTTGATGGATTGGGTGACCCCCTCGATCATCTGGAAACATACAAGGCTTTCATGACGCTTCACGCTTGCCCGGACCAGATCATGTGTCGAGCCTTCCCCACCACTTTGAAGGGCTCGGCCAGAGTTTGGTTTGGAAAGCTGAAACCCGGCTCAATTGGGACTTTTGACGAACTAAGCAAGCTGTTCATCGAGCACTTCTACAGCGGACGACGTCAGCACAGACCGGCCACCTTCTTTCTCAACGTCAAGCAGAAGGAAGGAGAGTCGCTCCGCGATTACCTGAAGCGCTTCAACAACGAGGCGCTCTTAATTGACGAGGTAGATGACAAGGTGGCTCTCACCACCTTTATTGGTGGACTCCAGCCTACCAAGTTCTTCGAATCCGTCTCGGAGAAGCCGCCGTCTAGCATGGTGGAACTGATGAACAAAGCTCAGAAGCACATCAATGCTGAGGAAGCAATGGCCGCTCGGCAGCACTCATAAGAGGCATCAGGAAGTGGCAAACGGAGACACGAAGCGGAACAATCTAAACCCCAGAAGGAGGTCAAACCGGAGAAGAAGCCAAGAGGGGAAGACCGCCCACGTGCCCGAGGACGTTTCGAGCGGTTCACACCACTAAACGCGACTCCCGAGCAGGTGCTGGTCCACCTGATCAATGATCCAAAACTCCGCTGGCCCAAAGCAATGAAACCAGGGGTCCCTAGAGACCGAAGTAAGTACTGCCACTTCCACAGAGATCATGGGCATGACACCTCCGACTGCATTGAGCTCAAGAAACAAATAGAGAATCTGATCCAACGTGGGCGTCTACGGAGATTCATTCAAGACAAGCCTGAGCCATCCGCTCGGCCCCAGCATCAGGAAAGGCGAGAAGACCGCAACCCTCGCGTCAACCCAGAACCACCAAGAGCACTTGGAGAAATCCACACTATCTCTGGTGGGTATGCCGGAGGCGGCGAGTCCAACACTTCCAGGCGTGCACACGCTCGCAGGCTGCGATCAGCAGAGGTCCTCCTCACCGAGCGACCTTGGAAGGAAAGAAGAATGGAAGAGCAAACCATCAGTTTTCACGCCAGCGACTCTGCAGGTGTCCAACATCCTCACGATGATCCACTAGTGATCACCGTCACCATCGGGAACTACAAAACCAGCAGGGTCTTTGTCGACAACCGGAGCTCTGCAGACATTCTTTTCTCCGGTGCCTTCCACCAAATGGGGATCCCAAAGGACCGGTTGCAGCTTGTCAGGTCCCCGTTGGTTGGGTTCTTCAGCGAGAAGGTTCAACCCATGGGGACGATCGACCTCTCAGTCACCATGGGGGCTGAGCCTTGCCAGATCGTGAAATTGGTCAAGTTCCTTGTGGTGGATTGCCCTTCTGCCTATAACGCAATTCTCGGGCGCACGGCCCTCAACAGCATGAAGGCGGTTACCTCCACATACCACCTGGTGATCAAGTTCCCAACCGAGAATGCGCGTGGGGACTCAGAAGGGAGACCAAGCCTCGGTGCGTGAATGCTACGTTGCAACGCTTAAAGAGAAACGCTTCGCTAACACTCCACAAGAAACTTTCGTTGTGGATGCGCTCGAAGTCCGAGACGAAAGAGATGAGATCCACGTGGAGCTTGTGGAAAAGCTGGACAAGGTCGACGTGGGAGAAGGCCGGAGTCTCCAGGTTGGCTCACTGCTCCCCCCTCAACTGAGGGAGCAATTGGTCACTTTCCTGAAAGACAACAAGGATATCTTCGCTTGGTCTCACGCAGACCTGACGGGGATCGATCCTGGGGTTATGACCCACCACCTGAATGTAGACCCCACCTTCAAGCCCGTAAAACAAAAGCCGAGAATCTTTGGAAAAGAAAGGAGCGATGCCATCCTTGAGGAAGTCCAAAAGTTGATCGACGCTGGATTCGTCCAGGAGGTGCAATACCCGGACTGGCTGGCCAACATGGTGCTGGTCAAGAAGGCGAACGGCAAATGGCGCATATGCGTGGACTTTAAGGACCTAAACAAGGCCTGCCCGAAAGACAGTTATCCACTCCCCAGGATTGACCAACTGGTTGATTCAACAGCGGGACATGAACTCTTGAGCTTCATGGACGCCTTCTCTGGATACAATCAGATCCTGATGCACCCAGCCAACCGAGAAGGTACGTCTTTCATTACCGAACGGGGGTTGTTCTGTTACCGGGTTATGCCTTTCGGACTAAAGAATGCAGGAGCAACCTACCAACGGTTGGTCAATCGAATGTTCACCGGGCAAATTGGCTGGAATATGGAAGTATACGTGGATGACATGCTTACCAAAAGCAAGTTAGCCTGCGACCACCCAACCGACTTGGCCGAAACCTTCCAAATCCTCAGGAAGTTTGACATGAAGCTTAATCCAACCAAGTGCGCGTTCGGAGTAGGGGCAGGTTAATTCCTCGGGTATATGGTTAGCCAAAGGGGAATCGAAGCCAACCCTGAGAAGGTCCAAGCGGTGATCAACATGCAAGCCCCCAAAACAATCAAGGAGGTTCAGTGCATTACAGGACGAGTAGCAGCACTCAACCGATTCGTCAGTCTGTTGACGGACAAGTGCCTCCCCTTCTTCAAAACTCTACGGAAAGCTTTCGAGTGGACTGCCGAGTGCGAAAAAGCGTTCGCACACCTGAAGGCCTATCTAAACTCTCCTCCTTTGCTTTCTTGGGCCATCTTAGGAGAGCAGCTCTACCTGTACTTGGCAGTCTCCCGAAACACGGTCAGCTCAGCTCTATTCAGGGAGGAGCACGGCGTGCAGAAGCCGGTATTCTATGTTAGCAGAGCATTCCGTGGCCCCGAAGTCAGGTATCCACTCATTGAACAACTAGCCTTTGCTTTGATTATCTCGGCGAGACGTTTGCGCCCTTATTTTTGTTCACACACCATTGTGGTGCTGACCGACCGACCGCTCAAGCAAGTGCTTCAAAAGCCTGAGTTGTCCGATCGGCTCATCCAATGGTCTATCGAGCTCAGCGAGTTCGATGTTGTATACCAACCGTGCAAGGCAAGGAAGGGACAAGTCATAGCGGATTTCTTGACAGAATTCACTAACCCTTTGCAGGATAAAGACGTGATCAAAACAGAAGGGGAAGACGTGGAATGCTGGACAATCTACGCGGACGGCTCGTCCAACAGGGCCGCAAGTGGCGCTGGGATTGTGCTCATCTCGCCACTCGGCGAGCAGATGGAATACGCACTATGCTTCGAATTCAAAGCAACCAACAACGAAGCTGAATATGAGGCAGTAGCTGTTGGGCTGCTGCTATGCTCGCAGATGGGAGCTAAAGTAGTCAGAGTTCTCAGCGACTCCCAGTTGGTTATCCACCAGTCCAATGGGGAAGCTGAGGCTAAAAACGAGCAGATGAAGAAATACTCGGAGCTGGTCGCCAAGATCCGAGCGACCTTCGAGAAGGTGACTTTCTTACAGGTCCCATGATAAGAAAACCAAAAGGCGGACTCCTTGACTCGCCTGGCAAGTGCTCCTGATGAACAGCTAGAGCCCGTAACCACCCTCCAGTACCTTGCAGAGCCAAGTATCAGTGACAAAGAGCCCGGGGAAGTCCAAGTTATCCATGCCCATGCTGAGTGGGCGGAACCCATCATCAAGTTCCTTCGATATGGGAAACTCCCCTCGGACAGAAGGGAAGCAAAAAAGCTCAAGTACCGGGCGGCAAGATACCTCCTCAGGGACGGCATCCTCTACAAAAGAGGCTACACCTACCCATACCTCAGGTGTGTGTCAGACGTGGAAGGCCAATTCATCCTGAGAGAAATCCATGAAGGAATCTGCGGCAACCATTCCGGGGGCCGAGCGCTGGTGTTCAAAGCACTCCAAGCGGGCTATTACTGGCCCACCATGAAGGCCGACTCCAGCAACTTCGTACGGCGATGCGACAAGTGCCAGCGCTTCGCTAACATTCCACATCAACCTCCAGAGCCACTCACGCCCATCGATAACCCTTGGCCGTTCGCACAGTGGGGGATCGACATCATTGGCCCCTTCAAGTTGGGGCCCGGGCAACACAAGTTTGCCATAGTCGCAATCGACTACTTCACTAAGTGGGTGGAGGCTAAGCCGCTTGCCAAGATCACTCAGGAGGCAGCAAGAGATTTTTTCTGGAAAAACATTATTTGCAGGTTCGGAATTTCCCATGTCATCGTCTCAGACAACGGCAAGCAGTTCGACAATGAGATGATGCGAGATTTCTGGGAACAATTCAACACCAAGTGCAAATACGCGACGCCCGGTCATCCATAGGCCAACGGGCAGGCAGAAGTTACCAACCGCACCCTCCTTGGCATCATCAAAGCCAGGCTTGACGATGCCAAAGGGTTGTGGGCAGGGATGCTACCAAGCACCCTCTGGGCATACCACACGACTGTACGCACCCCAACGGGACAGTGGCTTTCGGCAGTGATGCGGTCATCCTAGTTGAGGTCGCTATCCCAAGCTATAGGATCCAGCACTACAATGCAGAGCAGAATGACGAGGCCCTCCACCTAAACCTCGACTTGCTCGAGGAAACCAGGCAAGCAGCTGCAGTCAGGGTGGCCGCGTACCAACAGAGGGCAAAGCTTTATTTCGACAAGAAAGTAAAACACAGAGCTTTCCAAGTTGGTGATCTGGTCTTAAATAAGGTACTGGAGAAGAAGAAACTAGCTAAGCTGAATCCAAAGTGGGAAAGCCCTTTCCAGGTTCAGAAAATCATCAAGCCCGGGGTATACCAACTGGTCACCATGTCTGGTTGGAAACTCCCTCACCCGTGGAACGCGGATAATCTGAAGATTTATTATCAGTAAAATCCAAGTTATTTTGCTTTAAATTTGTTTCCTGACCCTTGTACAGTTGGGTCCAGTGTTCCTTTTTTTCTAGGCTACACGCCTCTATCCCTATCTCATTCGATGAGTTTCTAGATGATCGATTTGTAATCTCTCTTAAATTCATTAATGGGAATATCCTTGTCTTTATTTTTCAAAAAAAAGATTGTCTCAAGAATACTTTAATAAGATTGTCCCGGAAAGCCGCGTGTGAACAAATGGAGAGACTAACATAGCCCTCTTCGGTCGGCCAGCGAGTTAACCCGCTCTCCTGGCAAGACGGAACTCGTCTATAAATAAAGTGACTTGGAGAGACTAACGTAGCCCTCTTCGGTCGGCCAGCGAGTTAACCCGCTCTCCTTGTAAGACGGAACTTGTCTATAAATAAAGCGACTTAGAGAGACTAACGTAGCCCTCTTCGGTCAGCCAGCGAGTTAACCCGCTCTCCTGGCAAGACGGAACTCGTCTATAAACAAGCGACTTGGAGAGACTAACGTAGCTCTTTTCGGTTGGCCAGCGTGTTAACCCGCTCTCCTGGCAAGACGAAACTCGTCTATAAACAAAGCGACTTGGAGAGACTAACGTAGCCCTCTTCGGTCGGCTTGCGAGTTAACCCGCTCTCCTGGCAAGACGGAACTCGTCTATAAACAAACGGCCCTAAGGAACCAACAGACTCTCCCCAAACAGGATGACATTCAACCCTAGGCGAACTGGAGATCTAGCCAAGTTAGCATGCAACACCTTCTTGCAGCACTTCAAAGGGTGAACGGTACCACTTCACTTTCGTTTGAATTTTTGCATGAATTTAACCTTACGCCCTTTCATATGATCATTCACAAAAAGATTTAGGGACCTCCCACTGGTTTGCATAATAATTATATTTTACGTTGCTAGAAAGTTGAAGTTCATGTTCACCGGCACGGATATCTTAAACGCCTTACACAAACTCGATAAATGGACAGTTATAGACAAAAGAAAAACTTTTTCATTAACTTAACCCCTTATTTTATTTTGGGAGGAGGGGGAAGACTCCCATTACACGAAAAAAAAAAAAAAGGAAGAAAAAGAGAGAAGCTTAAGGGAGACCACGAGAAGCCATTAGTGTGGCCCACACTCACGCCCTCTCTTGGCCTCGCGGGAGGAAGACGGCGACCCCTCAGGGGAGGTCACCATTCCTCGTGGAGGAGATGGCGTCTCCGGCCGGGGGCCGTGAAGGGGTTCCAGCCAGTTATCAGCAACAGCCGGACCACCTTCTCCGCGTTCCGCACCGTGTCCTCCATCACCTCCACCCTCGCCGCCAGCCCCTCTACGGCGTCTTTCAGTCCCTGCACCTGTTGGCAGAGGTTCTCCAGTATGTTGTTGCTGTCGTTCGACATTTTCAGGCTTCCCTTTCCTTTCTCTCGCTCACTCAGAAATGAAAAATTTTGTGGGGGAGAAGGAGTACCAAGGGTTTGCTTTTATAGAGGTAAGATCAACCAACTCTTGAACACGAAAATCACGAAAATTTGAATGTTCAAATTAATTAATAACTGCCTTAATGGCGGTAGAAGTGGAAGTGTTGTTAAACTCCTTGGGGAACGTTAACTGCTTTAATGTTTAGCCGATATGCTCTCCTCGTTTTGCGAGATACCCTCACACCAACTGCCAGTGCATGCACAATTACTCGCTCGCCACAATTATTGCTACTCACTTGTCTGTTTGCTCTACCCAAGTGTACGGGATAACCTGCATTAACTAAGTGCATCTCACATGATTACTTTCCTCCCTGCACAAAGCATACATTCAATGATCAAATCTGCTTGATTCGATGAGACCTTTCAGTTCATCAGCGAAATTCTCCCGTGGGGCCTCGCTCGGTCTGATGGGCCTGCTCGCTCGACACTTGTTTATTCGCTCGGCTCTCGACGGATCATTCAGTGTGACACAATCCACCCAAAATTCTCTTGGGTCGGAATCAAAGGCAAGCAACAGGTAAACAAGTGTAACACATTGACATTAACAGAGCAACGGTCACGCCCCCAAAGGGACGAACTCCGTTCTCTACTTCACCATTAAAGACAAGGAAATGATGTTATGCCTAGTTATGCAGTGGTACGGGTCTTTCAGTTGCAGAAACAAAACAAGCTACATCAAAACAAAAACACGAGAAATTCGAACATCAAAGGCAGCCGGGTTCAACTCTGGGCATCATCATCTTCATCATCGCCTCCACCACCACCCACTTCGGTGTTCTCCACATCAGACGGAGGCTCTTCAGCTCGCTCAAATCGAGGTCGGCATACTTGGCCTTCATGCGCTTAATGGCTTGCTCAAAGCCACCCGAGAAGTAAAGCATTTACTCGCTAGCACATTCCTCAGAAGTATTGTACTCCTCCACCGCCTGGGTTATGGTAGCCTTCACCTAGCCAAGATCACTTTGGAGCTTCAGGATCATGGTGGACTGCCGAGTGGTGGTGTTCTCAGATACCTGCTTCAGTGCCTTCAATTCCTCTTCTCTCCCTGATAGGGCCTCCCTCAAGCTCTTCAAGTCTACCTCAGACTTCTCCTGGACTTCCTTGGCCGCTCGACGCAACCGCTCTGCCTCCTCTCTTGCTCGGCCGGCCTCCTCCACGGCTTGCTGCAATGCTGAAGGGCAGCCGGAATGAGTTTTCTCCAGTTATTCCAGGGAGTTACGGCACTCCAGGGCTTGGCGCATGGCACCCTGAAGCTTTAGCTCTCGGTCGGCCAACCTCCTGGCAACAACTACTCCTTCAGCAATGGCCTACAAATACAATGATAGTCATGAGATGACAAGGGACTTCACCAAAGGAGCCGGTATTGAAAAAACACTTACCCTGCTCAGGGGCAGCTCGAAATTCCTCAACAGCTTCTCCGCCGGCATTGAAGCGAGACCGTCATAGACAGGTTGGGCGAATGCATTCAACGCTCTGTGACTAGCAGATGGGTCCGACAAGATGCTCCTTTTAACTGGGACTGTCGCGTAATCGTTCGTCGCTGGATATATCAGCCCGGCCATACTCGCCCTCTCCGCTTCCGTCCATGGGGCTGAAGGGGCAGGAGGGGACGCTTGAAATGCAACTTTCTTTAGAGGGTTCGGGTCCTTCACCACTGGGAAGGGCGGTCGCTCTTTCCCACTTTTTCCTTGTTCGCTCGGTTCAGGAAGCTCACCTTCATTCACAAGGGACTCTATCCCCCGGCCGATCGAAGCATCGGGGTCCGCCATCTCCGCAACAAGGGCCTCCTCTTTCTCTGTTATCTCCTGGATCCTCTTTCTCTTCTTCTTTCCTAGGGCCCTTAGGGCTGACCCGCCGGCAGCCTCGAGCGTCTTCTCCAAAATCTCATTGCCAATCCTCAAACGAGAGGGTCAGATGGGAACTACTGACGGGGGATTCATTGGAATAGCCGCTCGGGCCCTCATCTGGGTGTAAGCCACCTTGTCGAATGGCTTGGTGTCTAGAAGTGGGAAAACAATTAAAGCAGCAATCAGAAAACGGGCAGAGCACAGACAGAGGTAGACAAGGAGAAAAGGTTAAATGTTACCTGCAGGATTCGGTCCCAACAGGTGGTTAAATAACTTCTGAGGGTTCACCAGCTCCTTGAAGGGGATCTTCTCTTTCCGCGTGGCTGCGATCAGTCTGTCAATGTCCGGGTTGGGGTTCTCCACCCGCCTGAAGTCGCTCGGTTCAGGGTCTCCCCACACTGTCTGGATCCCTGGGGTGTTGGGACCAACCACTTCATCGCTCTGGTACTCCCATCCTTCTCTAGAGATGAAAAAGAACTTCTCCTTCCATTTCTTGACGGAAGAAGGGTACCCAAACACAATCTGACGACCGTCAAGGGCCTAGAAGTACCAAAAGCCCGCATCTCCCACCTTCGGGGTATAGCAGTAGAAGAAGTCGTCAATCGTCATGGGGCGGCCCTCTTCACCCAGAGCCTCAAACATCATGAACGCCCCGAAGAAGATGTTCCAGGCGTTCGGCATAAGTTGCCCAGGAGCGAGCCTCATGCGGCTCAACAACTCTCAAACAATCTGTGGAAAAGGGAGCCGCAGCCCAGTAAAGAAGGCGTGCTCATAAACGCACACCTCGCCCTCCGTGAAGGAACAAGCCCTTTCTTCTGGACGGACCGCTCGCAGGATCATGGAATCAGGGATCTGGTAGGCCGCTCTTATCGTCTCCAGATCCTCCTCGTAGATCACGCTCACAAGCGTCTCAGCCTTGAAAGACGGGACCTTGACAGCGGTCTCCACATCGATAATGTCTATGGGGGCAACCTCCTCCATATCGGACACAAGGGAATCGGAAGCAAGATTGGAAAGGTCTCTCACAAGACGCAGAAATGGCCCCTGACTGGTGTACAAATAGAGCAAGGGATTTAGGGTTTGTCGATCGATACGGGACCTTGACAACTGGTTCCACACGCGATGAGCGCCAAATAACTCTCTTAGCCGGTGATGGGGAACAGCTGGCTCAACTATCTGTAGGGGAAAATCAACCCCTGGTATCGGGTCACCCGGATTGGCGTCTTTTTCTGGATCCAGTGTTGCAAATCGTCTTGGGGGGTAGGAAACAAGGTGTGCTTGGGAACAGCTGCATGTTTTTCCTTATACCCTCCGTGGGCGCGAAAATCAAAGGAAACCCCTTTTTGTCTTACCGTCCGATCGTGGACGGACAAGATCTGTCGCTAAGTTCCCAACCACAGCCGTCCTCGTTTCTCGGGAGTTTCGAAATTCGAAGAGCCCAACTTCACGTGGGGTTTGGATTTGGCGGTTACTCTCATCATTATCCTTGGGGGAAGGGAGATTTCTTTCTCCCGCATTAACTACCTCGAGCCCAGCGTCGACAGAAGGTGCAATTATTCCCTGCGTCGAAGCTCGCTCTGCTCGACTTGGGAATGGGGGGCAACTGATGAGGAGATTTTTAGGCACTTGCTGTCGAGCACTGTTCTCTCGACGCGTGTCAAAAGGTGACTCGCTCGGTCGGACATCGGTCGCTCGGTCGAATCCAGATCGCTCGCTCGGTTGGACTTCTCCAATCTCGCTGGGACGACAGGATATGCACTGACTGGGTTAACACAGTTACACTCACCGATATCCTCGGGAGTGGAGGGGCTAACCCCACGTCCCCTGGATTCATGGACTGCGGGGCCATGCTTCCCACGTCCACCACTCACTCCAGTTCCGGCGGGAGTCCCTCCACTTCGAGGGACTTCAACCGCCATCGTGGTCCACGATCCACCACCATCGTGCCCCTCGCAGGGACACGAACCACCCCGTCTATAAATAGGCGGTCTGTCCATGGGTCTAAGGTACGTACTACATTTCAACCCACTAAGTTCACGGAGTTTAACCTTCTCATACTCTCACTGACTTAGCCATCGGAGGGTCCACGACTGGGAACACCTCCAGTCCTCGGGCGCTGTTTTGCAGGAACTCTTCGAAGACGGAGCTCGGATTGACCGTCCAGTTTTGGGCATCAACAAAACATATATGAATATATTATTAAAAGGGTAAGATAGGTAATTCACCATTTGAAAAGGATGAAAACATAACTGTTCAAAATGACCGGGATGAATACTTACGTGAGATGAGGTCTGAGGATGAATTCTTAAGTCTCCCAAAAAAAACTCTCACAAATTAAAAGAGAGAAATCTTCATTGAATAGATTTCAAAAATCATTAATGACATTTAGATTTTATTAAATTTCTTACTGTTGGGATTAATAATTCTCACTCAAAATATCCAAATACACTTCTTGTTAGTAGGTACTAGTATTTGTGCCCGTTCAATGCACGGAATAAAAATTACATTAATTTTTTCGGCCCCGTGTATTAAACGGGCACAACGCTAGTGATAAAAAAAAAAGATAGTTTAATACTTTTTCGGTCTTGTGTTTGATGCATGCAAGCATTGATCTCATTTTATGCACTGAAAGACATATGTGTGGTGGAAAATGAATTTGGAGTACCATATGACAATACACCCCTGCAAGGGCATAGCATAATTTTTCCTCCGTATTCAACCCCCAAGTCTCTCTCTCTCTCTCTCTCTCTCTCTCTCTCTCTCTCTCTCTCTCTCTCTCTCTCTCTCTCTCTCTTATAAACAAAAAGATAAAAAAAATGTAGAAAATTAGGATTGAAGGTTTGGAAGCTTTTGAAGGCAAAACACATTTGCTTATAGTATGTATTGATTACGTACATTTCTAACATTTTGGTATATTATTAGGAAGTGGAGGTAGGTAGAGAGAGGTCAGAGCTTCTCTCTCTAGAAGTTGTTGTCTCCCCCCTTCTTTTCTCCTTCCCTTCTACCCCTTTTAGGTCGGCTCCGCTCTCTCTTTCTTATCCTCTTCTCCCTCCTTTGTAGTTGTGTGGTGGTTGAGACTCTCTTCCTCAGTAAAGAAGTTAATTGTCCCACTCACCCTTTCATTTTTTGATGGTGGTAAACCAGATCTAGGCTGTTTGGCCCTTAGATCCTATCAGCCAAGGTGTCAGATTTGTCGGTTCTTCAACAGGAGCGGTGATGGCACTAAGCAGTAGCAACTACAGTGGGACAAAGGAACGGTGAGTACTAGTGCCAATGTATCTTCCTCTAACCACATCCACGAGTAGATCAACGGTCTCCAAAATCTCAATTATTATTACTCACGACCTTCTATTTTTTCATTTTTTGTTTTGTTTGGACTTTTGGGCTCCTTTGTTGTTTTGGGTCTATGGGCCATGTAAATTGTTTCTGATTTTTTCAATATTAGTTGTGTTTGTCGTTTCTTTAAAATAACATTTTACTATTTCTTACTTTAAACATATATTTCTTTGTGAGAGAATTTTTTGCTTAAGGGATCATAATTTTTTCAATATTAGTTGTGTTTGTCGTTTCTTTAAAATAACATTTTACGATTTCTTACTTTAAACATATATTTCTTTGTGAGAGAATTTTTTGCTAAGGGATCATAACTCAACTATGTGTAAGGGGGGTGTTTATTCTGGGCCCCACACAAATAATCTGAGCCATTCATTAGTTTTAAAATAATCCTTTGAGATATTTATTAAAAAATTAGCTCAATCAGAGATATTGTAATTGTTTGATCTAATCTTTCAATTATTTTGTTAGGTCATTTGAAAAATTATTTTAAAATTAATAAACGACTCGGATAATTCGTATGGACCCCAGAGTAGGCCTCACCCACGAATTTGTGCACTGTCGGTACGCTATGGGTCCATAAATATGACATTTTGTAAAAAAAGAGCAGCTAGTGGTAATGATGGAAATTTCAGTAAAGAACTTGAAAACCAATCCTAAGTTTTTTGGACCACAGATTAGAAGAATGATTGGAAAGGAAAAACTAAGAACCAAAAAACCAAACGGAACAAACGAAATGGATCCTTTAATTATATCTCTTTCAATAAAAATACTCCACCTATGTTATCTAATTGAACTCAAGGCTAGCATTGCACGTGGAAACCAGTATTACAATACCGATTGGAGAAATCTAGGAACACAATTTTAAAGCACAGATCCCGATATATTGTCCCTTGAACTGTCCGATATATATGTGCATCCGACAATTCTCAACACAATTCTATCTGAACCTGTACGCTAAAGTTGTATTCTTAGCAATGCTCATTGCTCAATACAACATGATCTTTATCGTGCTGGCCCAACCCCACGGAACACAAATATAAACCAGTATAGGAAATTATTCACACTTCATTTTTTATTGAATGCACTCCATTTTCCTTTCTTTTAGCCATTTTATGGAATTTACTAAAAGAAAGGAAATGGAGTGAATTCATAAAAAAGGAGAGTGCAGAATATACCAAATAAAGATTACAATATGAGATTCCCCAAAACTATTTGTAGAGATCTCAATATACCTAATCGACTTCTTCCATTTGCAGAGTTCCTTCAGCCCAATGGTAGAAAATGATGGCAAAAATAATCATGAAAGATTGTTATCAATTGGAGAACTACCTAAACTCGATAGCATAAACAGCAACAACAGGAAATTCGGCAACAAAAACGAAAACCTGCTGTCACTCCCCAAACTATGAACCTCGAGAAACTAAGCTCTAAGAATGGGATATAGGATGGTTTCAACTGCTCCCTTTATACCTCTTGGAGCTCTATAAGATGAAATATCGCAGCACTTGTAACCAACCATATTTCCAACCAGAACATAAGCAACGAACATGCTGACCAAGGCAATCTTGAACATCTGACTTGCAGCTCTCTTGGGCTGTGTTTGTATCATGGAATTGAGGAGGGATTACAAAGGACTCTGATTGAGCCAAACCCAGAACGAATGTCTCTGTATGTCTAGCAAGAATGTCGAGGATGAAAAGCAAAGCGCATCCCTCGCATTCCTTCAAATGGTTTAAGGATCAACAGTACGGCTAAAGTCCCAGATTGGAATTGTGTCCAATGCCATTGGAATCTGCATTAGGATAAAAAGGCGAGCATAGCTCCCCAGAGTCAGATGACTTATGAGACTTGTGGTTTTCAGGAATAGTAGTGTAGGTTTCAGTTGAACCTCTGCTTGTAGAATACCAAGTTGATTTTGGCAAGCCAGTTGGATCAGTACTCAGGCTATAGCCCCTCTCAACTGTCTCGGCTTCAAGTGGCAATTCATCCAATGTCTACACAAAACACAAGTGGGCCAAAACAACCATAAAATTTCACAGATCAGATGCAGCAAGGGATTGGTGCTGTAAACTTCAGCAAAAGCAGCATATTTTTTATGACATGTTTATGCTACTGTGATAGAAACTTCATTAACAGCAAAAATTCTTGAGGGCAAAGTCTTATTTAAGAATATATACAAACACAGGCAGAGACGCATCAACTTGGTACAAGAAGTCAATCCGATATTGCCAGATGAGTATGTTTATGAGATCCCTCTTTGCCAGAGGAGAAATCATTCAGTACTCCTGGGGCAATGCCCCAAAAGTGATCTGGACACATATTTGCACGGGGTCCATGAATTTCTTTGGAACTACACAAAGTATTTTTTTAATAAATCAGCGTGTTCATTAACTACACAAATGAACGGTCCAAATCAGTGTTGGGCCATTGCCCCTTGATGATGTCTGCCTTTTTCTTTGTACCTAGTCAATTACAATGTCGACATTGCCCCTCAAAACAAATTACTCAAGAAAGAATGCGCATATTAGGTTCAGGGAGTGTTGATCCCTCAATTTTCTAGAAGGAAATTAATTACTAATTGATTATGAGTTTTTGCACTAGTTGTGACCCCAAACCTTCTCTCCCTTTTATAAAGAAGAAATCCAATTAGGAACAACACAATATTGTAATTCAATGAAGTCAAGGACATAACCTCACTTAAACTATCTGGAAAAAAAAAAGAATACAAGTCACTTTCTCAGTCGAAAACAAGTTAAAGGAAGCCATTTAACTAAAGCTATGTTGGAAAAATTGGTCTACTTGAATAGGAAAAAATGGTGTCATCTATCCTTTGAAAACTGAAACACAAAAGCACTTCGAGGTGCATTAATGAGTCGTTTTCCTAAAGACAGTATTTGCCCCCACCAGAAGGTGTGCACCAGGTTATAGCAAATTTGCCTTCAAGATACATCGAAACCTGAACTCAAGGTTCTTTATGTCTGCGTTTGCACAAACGAAGACCGACAGAATATCCACTACGCAAATGTAAAAGAACCAAGAACTGATAATCTATTTCTGCAGAATAACACAATATCAGTATGTCTAAAATTCTAGGAAGAGAGTGTGTAGAGAGAGAGCAATCCAAAATGGAAATTTCTGTGTAAGGAATGACTTTACAAATGGCCTATTTATAGTCAGACTTATAGGCACCCCCTTGTGTGGAAGGTTGTGTCTTTACTAGACACACCTTAGGAAGGGTCATGTCTCTTAAGACAATTACTAACTAGAAAGGACCATGCCTCTTAGTAGGCACCCTTTTATGAAAACAATTAATTAAGAAGGGTCATGCCTCTTGGAGGCAACCCCATGTTTCATATCCTTTCCCAACAAACACATCCCTTCCAAATAAACACATCCCAATTTTTGTGTGTTATAACTATTCACATAAAGTCACAACTCATGTGAAAAGGTGTTACAACAATTCACAAAAACCTCTCTCAACATCTTTTCAAAAAACCCAAACCAAAAATCCATTTATTATTTTGAAATTTCCAACAAGCTACTGAAGAAGGAGACAAAACGGTTAGGAGACTGGTGAATTGCCACGGGCAATCCTGTTACAAACCAATTAATAGAAAATGCAAGAACCAAAATGCAACCAACCCGGAAAGCCTGCTGAAGAACACGAAGTGTCTCCCTTGTGTGCTTTCTCTTCATTGCCACCTCATCAGGTTCTTGCAACATCTCTTCAAACAGGTTGTCTCTGTTTCAGAAGATAAGTTGAATGCATAAGCATCATAATCGAATGGCAAAGCCAGGTCTGCATAAGCTCCAAAGTTACTGAGCTGATTAACTCAAATCAATTTTATTGGAAGAATAGCAGTAATGGTCTAGCTCTTCTTTTAAGAACAAGGTCAAATGAGAAAGTCATATCTAAGAACATTGACTACCTTCATGCAGTCTTACCTGTAGAGTTTTTTAATGAAGACATTGTGCAGCTCTCTTTTTGTATGGTTTACCTTGCAATGATAAAAATATAACAAAGATATTAGAATCAGCTATACTTAACTACAATGTTCACATGTTCCACCCATTAAAAAGACATAAATAAAGCATGGGGAAAAAAATTACAGTGGTAAAAGAAATACAATACAACCAGATAAAATCTTCATGACAGAAAAATGACAAAAGAACAAGCGCAAAGCACTTATAAAAACGAGATATGCCTCGTTATGCCTTTTCATGGAACAACCAAAGGTTTCGACACATAACCCATCCACATAGCAATCTGTGAACCACATGAACTAATGGTCAGAGAGGTAAAAAAACGGAAGATTCGTACAAACTGTTTCGAAAAGAAACACCGGACTGTCCCCAGAAGTACCAGAGTTATATGTTCTACATAAAAGTCCACTCAGATGAAGCATTTGAAAACTGTTCAACTTAAAATACTGACTAGAAGGCACAGAAATGATAAAAACAATTTCCAAGAGTACGAAGTATGAAGATGGAGAATGATCAATTCTCACTGCTTAAAAGTGTCTAATTATTTATTGAGTTCCCTAAAAATGGGTTTAAAAAAGAGAACTTTTGGCCTGACATTATCACATCAACCCTGATGAGTTGTAATTTTCAAACTGCTTTTGATCAATTCAACTGATCAATTGTTTCAGATTATACTCGGCCTGAGCCACCCCTATAAAGTTCAATATCAACTCCACTGCCCTTGCAATACAATCATGCATATTCCATTGGAAGTTATAGATATTCATTAAAATCTAACAGGAACGTTGAAAGACTGATATAAAAGAAAAAAGATAAAAGGCAAAAAAGTGGTTCAACCATCAACACGGTCGCATAGAAATTACCAGGAAGTGCATAATTGCTTTCGGAACAGAATCCTCTACGTTCTTTCTGACAATGTCATAGTATGACTTCAACAGCAGTTTAGTGACTGCTATTTCCATACCCTCATGATCTGAACGGGTTTCTGATGATCTCAAGATGGTTGGTGGCTTAAAAAAAAAATCACAAACGGACAATTGTTAGGACCATGGCGACATAAAAGGTCAAGGCTCAATAGTCATTCCAATTGAGTAGTCTGGACTCTGGACATAAGACCTTTTCCACAAACCTCTCTCAAATGAATCATAGAGACAGCATGCTCGATGCTCTGAACAGGTTCACTGAATGACATGTTTGTTGAGTTCTCTTTCATAGACACCCGACCTTCGGTACCACCAAAAATAGATGGAAAACCCCAACTTGAACCATTTGTGTTGGCTGGTAAATCATAAGTCACACCCAGTAAGGCTATTTTCAATGCAATCATATAGCTAATCTCACTTCAAACATACTGGCAAGAGTATCCCCCCCCTTTTTTTATAGAAAAATTTAGTGCTTTCTTGCACCTTTATCACATAGGAATGAACTATAACTTATAAGCTAAGAAGCACGGATACGGATATGGGATACGGACACGATATGATACGGATACGCGGATACATGATTTTTTCAAAAAGAAGGATACGATACGTTAGGGGATATGTTGAATATAAAAGTAAATAAAAAATATATTATATATATAATTTTTAATTCCTAAAATTCCATTAATGATTAAAGTTTTCCATTACACAAATTCATCATTTCACATGCCGAGAGAGATATCTTTACATTTAGTTATATATTAACTGTATCTATATAGTTATATATATACATATATACAATGAGAGAGAGAGAGAGACGAGACAAGGTTGTTGAGAGAGATGAGAGATGAAAGATAGGATATCGTTCGTGTGTTTCTAGTGTCGATTGGTGGGGGAAAGAGAAAAATATAGTTCTAACTTTTAATTGCAATTTTAACCCATATATTTAATTAATAACGTATTTACCCTGATTATAAAAATAAATAAATAAACGTATTTACCCTCGCGCGTATCCAAAATGTATCCAAGCGTATCCAATACGTATCCGCGTGTATCCGAAACGTAAACGTATCGGATACGTATCCAGAGAGCATCCAAGAGTATCGGTATCCGATACGGATACGATACGTGATACGGAGGCCAAAATAGAGTATCCGTGCTTCATAGCTTATAAGCAGCATATTAATTCATATAAGTGATCAACATGACACCAAATGCAGAAGATGAAACTAGAAACACCAAAATTACGGTAACTATTTACCAGATGATGTGGTTCTCTCAACATGTAAAACAGGCCGAGCTCCCTAAAACATGAGAGAATCGCAATAAGAACAGCCAGGCAATTTGTGTAATTTCAAACGCAATATATTTGCTAATTGTCTTATACTAACAGTGAAGACAACCTAACAAGAAGTGTAATATTACAGCAAGTTGTTCAACAGAATGTAGTGCAGTTGACAAAAGGAAGCAAGGAACAAAGCTACCTGCTCAGAGACAATTCCATTTCCAGATCTGGAAAGAAAAGCACGAGATTTAAGACTTCTTTCAGTTGTTGGTACCTTTTCTGGATCTGCATCCTAAAGAACAAAATGCATCTAATTTAGATCTATTTCTAGGGAGGAGGTGAAGAAGAAGTTCAAATGGCTGGCGCAGATGCAGCATGCATAAAACTAAGAGTGACTACAGACGTCAAACAAACATACCTTCTGGCTCGTGGATGCAGCTACACTATTGGACTTGATCTGTTGCAAAGCTATCTCCATAGCTTTATTCCCACCAATAAATTTCGGATGTGAAGTATTGATGTAGTCCATCTATGATACAGAAATGGAGACCATTCTAAGAAAACATGGAAATGTCCACCGACAAATACATGAACATGAAAAAGGTCTTGCTAAAAAGACACATGCACTGAGAATGAGTTGGAATATTTAGATTCACGGTCACAACTCTGACTTATGCCACCAATCCAACGATGGCATGCAGAATGTTAGATACATAATCATGAAACAAGCATCAAAAGGAGTAAGCACGCGTAGTGTATTCATAAAATCCATCATCATCCCAAGCATACACGTAGGAAAAGACAACTGTGCATACTTAAAGGAACAGATAAGAGTATTATGATAAAACCAAGCCATACTTGAGAGGTTCTAAATGTGGAAACTTTATATCCAACCCAAAACTAATTGGCAATGGGTGGAGAGGTCCTCATGTCATTAAGCGATCTCTCATTCCATACTCAAACAAGGGGAGACTATTCTTTAAAGTACAAGAGTTCCTGTTCGAACATGAAAAAGTCATGGGATGAAAAATCTATCAGAACAATGAAATATGTTGTATTCATGGGTGCACAAATTTGCACAATGTGCAGAAGGATACCGCTACAAAAATACAGAAAGAAGTCCGGATAAAATAGCAAAAGAAAAATGATGTCACAACTTGGAATCTGGGAGCAGCTCCACTGACATCCACAAAAGATGCAAGAAAAATCCATCTTTCAAGAGCATAAATAGAAGGCCAGGAAGACCAATATGTTTTATGACGACCATGTATCTCAATCTTGCATAAGCAATATGCATCAGGAGCTATCAAACAGATTAGAAAGCCCCAAATTCACCATACCTCCATTTCAATAAGGTGCCCAATCATTGTTTGTGAAGGTTGAAGGCCATCTCGTAAAAAGTTCCCAACGACATCATCCATGCGCTTTCTCAAAACAGGGAACCTCTGTCCTTCATTGACCATACAGAGATGGCTCATCTAATATCAGATGCATAAATCACTCCCTCGGTGCAGGTAATATCACTCCACAAAGATGGACACTAAGAATTCCCTTTACCTTAATTAACTCATCATAGATAAACCTAGCACATTGGAGGCTTGGATCTAATAGACGAGCTATTTGCTTTCGCACAAGAACTTCAAATGGAACCTGCAAATTAGGAGATTAAAAGATAGCATAACAAAAGCCATACCCGTAAGTTGGAAATTGAAGTATTCTGAAAATAGAAACCACAAGCACATAAGTCCTACCACTGGTACAAATAATGCGCATTTAGGCCCAGTTGCATTCTGAATTGCAGTACGTATATCATCATCAGTCAAACCCTCACATGGATCTACTTCCTGCAAATAATTCTTCTTCAATTTGATGGCTTAATAGAAAGTAGAAACTTCAAATTCAACTGTGTCTCATTTACAAGCACAACATCTATCACCATAACACATAAGACGCCAGCTGACCGATCCATAACTTGAATGGGGTAAAGTGGTAAATGACTATCAAAAGCACATTACAACTTGCAACTTTCAAGACTAATTTTATGCCCGTAAAGCCCATAGAAGGACTAATTAACCTTCACAGCACAGCACGTACTATTTAATGGCTACAATAACAGAGAGGGAAAAGTTTAGGGGGAAGAGTAAAGCTCTATGATAGAACAATCTCATAAACAACTTCGGAAAGGTTCCAAATATATTTCATCACATCTCCCTCTAGTACCTGCTACTGGTTCAAACACAACATCTAAGACACAAAGGCTCTGATAAAACTATTTGCATTCTTTGCTTGATGAAATTATCTGACTAGTGTAACAAACCAGTTAGAAAGTTAAAAAAAGAAAGAACAGGAAATGACAACTAATGCCAATAACACACCTCCAAACTCTTCACATAGATTGACTGGAAAATGTAATGGATCCTTGCACCACCAGAAAGCTCAGATGTTGACATTTCTTTACTTTTCCCCTCTATCATCGACGAAAGTGCTGCTTCCAATAAAGAACATATGATGTATCAATAAAACTCAAACACTGACAATCCGTAAGGTTTTATGGAGAACGTAAATATTTATCGCCCCAAATGACGGCTAAGATGGAGCCAAATCCACTTTACCTTCAGAGTACTTTGACAAAATGTTCAGAAGAAGAGCTCCCTGACCAGCCTAATTATAGAATCAACAAAAACAGTAAGCATAAAAAATGTGTAGAAAAGATCATTGGCAGCAGCAAACTTAAGGCACCAATAAACATATGCTTACACACTGGGATAAGTGGGCAGAAGTTACTAAAACCATGAGAACTATTGTAAAAAACCTCAAAATACAAAAACCTATATAATAGTGGAAAATTATTTCACTTGAAACCACATCCTACCAAAGTCCATTAAACCCTGCATGACCACAGGAGTAAAAGAATTCAACTTCCATCACCCAATTGATAGCTATCTCCAGCATAGTCTACTCAGGATCTACTCTATTTAGATGCTCCGCCACTAGAAGTTATCTACCATTCTAATAGCTATCTCCAGCATAATCTATCAGTTCTTTTAAACATATTATACGATTTGCCTTGGTGCATAGAGAAAAACCAAAGCCATGAGTAGAAACAGTCTGCAAGATTATAGCAAAGTCTCAAGGCACAATATTTTGATAACTTAGGTAAATAGGATAGGACAGGCCTTTGATTCAGTGATTTCTCCGTAGCTAGTGTGCTCCTTTGCGACGGAAACCAGTGCAGCACTTATGCGTGATTTCAGCCCTGGAAGTATTGCCTTGATGTGTTGAACAAGAATCTGCACAAGACAAGAACAAGCTTTAACGAAACGTACGGCCTTCTCAAACTATCTATCAGCTAAAAGAGTTCAATGTTTTGTCATATGAAAGACTTCAACAGAATTTTTTTTTGTTTTTCAGAAAAACAAGGGACAAGCACCACCTGGTGGCATGAGTGAGGGAGCAGAAAAAACCAATATGTCAGTACATGCATATAGTTTGAAGACACACGAAAGCAAAATGCAAGCATACTTTATGGGCGTTGTATATTCGAATGGGCGTTGCAAAATGCAACCTAGATGTCAGTGCATGCAAACATCAACTCCAATATAATGTGGTTTTAAGTATGGCGGTATCTCCATAATGCTTTATTCAAAACCACGTTGAAGAATTTTGCAAGGCATACTTAAATGAATCATCTATTTTCTAAGTAGTAAAACATCTGGCGTGAGAAACAATTGCAACTGTGTTGTAATGCTTTACCTGGTTCAGCGTCTTTGCCAACTGGGGGATGCCACAGCGGTCTGCAATGTCGCTATACACCTAAGTAACAGCAAAAGACACGGGTATTTGTAGTTATCTAATCAACACGAGGTTATGATGCAAAGAATCAGTGGAAGACTTGCATGGACATACTGGGTGACTCCGAAAGAACTTTTCCTCAGCCACAAGGGCATCCTTGATACTCCGGTTAAGCATAATGTCCTGTTTAACGGTGACACCCATTGATCAGATTACAAGTGCATAGCCTTACAAAATTCACAGACCAGCCATTCCCCATGTGTAATTACAAAGCCCAAGATAATCTCAAAAAGGCAAATTTAAATGACTTGCCTCTTGACTGCGATTCACAATGCCCACGTAACCAAGCCGAAGAGGAATAACTTTTCCAAGCAAAAAATTGCGAGCATTTGTACCTCTATCCATAATGTCCAACTAAAGAAAACCAAAAAACACTAACCCCAATCAGAAATAGAACATCAATCGAACATTACAAAGGAAGTTCTTGTGGATGACTAGTTAGCATTCTTTTGTTTGCACCTTCGTGATTACACCAATTGTTCTATGACCTGAAATCAGAAAGTATCATGTTTAAACAACACGGTTACATGGTGATCCAAATCCACTAATGAATACAGCTTATTCAGCTGATTTTGTCTAGAACTGTAGAGATATAAGGAGCATAACTCACCATCAGGATCGGCATTTCCAGCGATCTGGAGAGCATCTGAATTTGCTAAATCAGCATTTGCTGGTGTAACAGCTAATATCAAGCAGCTTGGGAGTTTAATATATGACATTATCATTGTTCTAATCCTTGCTTCAATGTCAGAAGGTTGGTCACCAACAGGAACCTTTGTTATACCCGGCAAATCCACAAGTGTGATGTCAAGAACGTTTGGTGAATAAATCTTCAAACGAATCTGCTTGTCGGAAACACCCTTGTTCCCTCCTGCTTCCCTCTCAGTCTCAGCCTAAAGTCATAATGACGGTGGAAAGATATTAACACTACGCAAACAAAAAAAATGCCAGGGCAAAGAAAAAGTAGCAACACCAATAATAAGTCTGCATTGAGGTGAGAAAATTCTCCGATTCTTAGACAAGAAGCTTCTCATCACTTTTAAGTCCTTAACTTTGATAAATTAGCTGAACTCTAAAGTAATCACAAACGTGGACACAAAATATGATGGCGGTTTTACAACAGCAAGAAAGTATCTACCGATACAACCACTGATTTTGAAATAACTAGAGGCTACGTCAAACAGGTGGACTGCCGACGATCAGATATTATACACGTGTTCATACTTATAATTTCTATTTATTTGCCCCTTGCACTAACTTTTTCTGTTAGGTAATTTATTAGGCCCCCATTGAATAGTAGAGATTGAATAACACCTAACTGTTCTCAGAAACTTGGAGAATTCTAATTGACAATTTAGTACTCTAATAAAATAATCAAATTATCCATAAGGTTCTTTCAAGTAAAAAAACATACTTGATTACGAAATGAAAGGATGACCAATCAATAAAATGACTTGGTATCCCTATCCTTGTTAAACAGTAAAAGCAAAGTTGCTGAACAATCCAGACAGTTTGATAAGCAATTTTGTTTAACAAAGGGGTTATGAAATCTTAAATAAAGTAGAAGACTCAGAGATCCGGAACTAACTTTTAAGTCGGAGATGATATGATGACCCGCTATCCTAGTGTAACGGAAGAATTTAAAAAGAAGCTCTGTGAACCCGGGGCAATAGTTTGGAAGCTTAAATCACCAAAACACAGGAACTGGGAGCAGTGATAGTAACCTAGAATGTAAAAATATTATTGCTTTGTATTTCTCTCTTGGTGTGTTTTTGCTTTTTTATCGGCTAACTCAAAATATAGAAAGTCTAATAGGTGGCAAAAGAATTCCAGGAAAAAAAAACTAGTAATTCTCAGTTCCACTAATAAAAACATGGCTTCCGTAAAGTGCACTGATTCAAACTTAGCTAAAAAGCTAGCAAAGTAGCATGTGCTGGAAAAAATACACAACAATTCAAGCTTTGTTGACCAATATCTTAAAATGCTAGTTAACAAGATCCTAAAAACGTAAGAGAATAAAGATTTTGCAGTTATGATATAGATATGCTACTTGAACATAATAAATGAGGAGAAAGCTATGGTAGTCTGTACTCTAGAAATGCTACCTACTTGAGTACTTGTAGGTCTTTGTTACACGTTTTCTTGTCTAGTTGTGAATGAGTGTTCACCATGAGAAAGTTCTTCATAGTTTATTTTTTTTATCGGCAAGTTCTTCATAGTTATGGTTACTTACCAATTTCATGGTTCTTGTGTTAACGTGTGTGTAACGGTCTTCCGGAAAAAGTTGTGTTGTATTATGGTTCAATTGTTACAATTACTTGTCATATTACTGCATCTCGTATTATCCAGACTATTTACGAAGAGGTAACTAGATACGCACACATATAGCACAAATTATTTTAATAAACCAAAATATTTGGTATTAGTTAATGTTAGGGGTGATAAATAAGCCAAGCAGATAATTCATCAAGGTTGATTTGAAAACTTAACGAGATTGAAAAATAAGTTCGAGCTTATTTATGAGACGAGCCAATCTCAAACAAGCTTTAATCAAAGCCAAACACAGGCCCATCTCATGTAGCTTGAACATTTTATAATTGCCAAGTAATATCTTGCCCGAGCTTGGTTTGAAACTTTAACGACCTTCAAAAATATATTTAAACTTCGGTTCAGGGGCGGGGTCCGGTTCCAAAAAAAGTTGTATTTTACATTATTGGATTAGGCATCTATCGGTATCGAAATAACATATCACAAAAACTTTCATTTAAAGACCACCGGAGAAGTGAAAATAAAGCTCCAGGACAAAGCTTGACTTGCACTTAACCTTACTCTTCATATTTTTGCTAACAATGTAAAACAATACCAGTAGACTCCCGTTAACAGTGCCACCCACGAGCCTAAATCCCGTCTCTGCCACTGCATTTAGGTATGTTTATGTAAGAAACCGATCTTGAGCAAACTATAAACAAACAAATACGGGCTCGAACTCAAATTAGATTGGGTTATTTAGCAGCCCTAGTTAAGGTGTCCAATAGACAATACAAAATTAAAACCACAAAACATAGTGCACCAATCAATCAATACCTGAATTTCCTTGCGAATCTCAGCGAAATCGTAAAACCTCTTCCCAGGCAAGTGCAAAAACTCCCCGTACTCCTCCACCGATCCACCGGAATAATTCCGGTTGGTCTGCAACAGCTGAAGCACCAGCGGCATCCGCGTGCAGATATCCGAGCCCCTGGGAAGGAAATCGCGGCCGACCAGGGACTCGAGGACGCTCGACTTGCCGCTGCTCTGGCTCCCGACGACCGCCACCTGGGGAAGCTCCATCGTCGACCGGCTGCCGAGCTGGGCGAATATGTCCTGGAGCTTGTTAGAAATTGGGATCACAGAGGAGCCCAGCGGGGGCGCGTTTGGGGTCGGAGGAGGAGAAGAGGGTTGGGACGAAGGTGCGAGTGGTTCGTCGGCGGCCATGGACGAGGTGAGGGTTGGAGGTCGGTGGAGAAAGAGTTGTTTAGCGGGGGAGGAGAGAGAGCGTGGAGTTTGAGGCCTTGAGGGAGCGTTTCTCGTGGTGCCCAAGCAAGCAAGACAGAGAATACTCCGTATGTTGCAGGAGACCTGCTATGCGTACATACATACATACATTCATATACAGAATCCAGTCCTCTATTCTTGATGTTTCATAAACGTTTTTTTTTTATCGATATCAGAATGAGTAATTACTCCATTTTATAAAGTCCGTAAACAAACTATTTTTAACAAAAAGAACGGTCCTGATTATTTTTGTAGAATCCAAAACGGGTTCAAAATGCGCACGTAAGTGGTGTATGTACATGAATATGTTCTCATTGACTTTGCATATGTTGCTGTGTTTTTTTTTTTTGGTTGAAGTGGTGCAACCGTGCTACGTCTGTACAACGTAAGTTACATAATTTGCTTGCGTGAGCTAGAACACGAACGTAAAAGTATCTTTAAAACACATATCAACCTATTGAAACGAGCACAGTACAAAAATTGAGAACGAAAATGCGGAACATTTTGATGTATTAATGTGTAAGCAACCGTGTCCCCGTGCAGTGGAGGGTCTTAATTTAGCGTCTCTCGTGCTGCCCAAGAATGGATGGAGAGGTCTCAATAATTCTCTTGCTTAGCTCATCAGTATTCGTCATTTTCTTTACTAATAATAAAATAATATTCTTCCATTTCTCTCCCTCCTAAATCCACTCATCACAGTGTTTGTGGTTAAAAACTAATACTCATATGTACCCAAGACAGAGCCAGGATTCGGATACGGGGGTGCACCAAAAATTTATTCATACAAGTGTTTTAATTGACATGTTTGTGAATTTAACTTCTATGTCAATATACATTCACTATAATCCATAAAAAAAACATGCAATAAAAAAACTAAACTTGTGGAGAACAAATTAATGTCCAAATGTGTTACGTTCATCTTCAATTAGTGGGAAAAAAACAAACCATGTGGGAATTTTTAATAGAAATACTAAACTTATACAAAAAAAAAAAAATCAATCCTCCAAATATGTTACGTTCCTCTCCAATTAGCGAAATAAATACATACCATGTGGGAATTTATGCAAAAAGAAACATGCAAAATACTAAACTTGTAGGAAAAAAATTTATGTTCAGATGTACATGATAAAATTCCTCTCCAAATAGTGAAAAAAAAATATACAAATCATGTGAAAATTTATGCAAAAACTTAAAATGAGAGGGAGAGAGAAAGCGGAAGGGTTTTTGAGAGAGAGAGAGAGAGAGAGAGAGAGAGAGAGAGCTGAAAGGGTTTTTAAAGAGAGAGAGAGAGGAAGAGGGGGGATAGTCTTGAAAAGAGGAAATTCCACCAAAATGGTAGTGTACTGAGATTCGAATTCTAGCAAGAGGGTCTCAAGGTACATGGCTGAACTACGGAGCTGAAGCAGACATTGTGTAACATCTTTGCACTTTTTTATTTAAAGCTTTCTCAGTAATTTTTTATTTTTTATTGTAATTTTTGAAATGGGGTGGCACGTGCAATCTCCTCCCATACTAGCTCCGTCCCTGTCTGTAGCGGTTAAAATAGAATGAATGCTATGACCAATGGAGGAGCTTTTTTTTTTTTTTTACAATGAAAAAAAGCTTTTTTAGTACTTTTAGCACTTTTAAAAAAACGCCCCTATAAAGCTCGGATAACCCCTTCTTGATTCAGTGCTTTTTTCTAATAAGTGCTAAAAGTACTAAAAATACCTTTTTAAATCAAAATTCCTATGAAAATCGACTATTCCCTAGGCAAGTAAAAACTAGACATGACGGAGCAGCTCTGCCGCAACAAAGTTAGGGCTACAAATGAACCGAGCAACTGCCAACTCGCTCGCTCGGCTCGGCTCAGCTCGTTGATGCTCACTTGGCTCAGCGCGAGCTCGAGTTTTTGGCTCGTTTAGTAAACGAGCTAAGTCGGCTCATTCGAAAAAAAACTCAACTCGTTAAGAGAGGCTCAACTCGAATAAAGAGACTCGTTTAAATGCCTAAGCTCGGCTCGTTAAGGCTCGAGTTGAATTCGAGCTTAAGTTTTTGACTCGTTTAGTAAACAAGCCGAGGTTAAGCTCAGCAAAACTCGGCTTGACTTGTTTAGTAAATAAACTGGGTCGAGCTCGGCAAAACTCAGCTCGGCTCGTTTACGGTTGTGTTGCAAAGCGCGAATGTGAGACAATCGACTTCTCTGGCGTGTGTTTTGAGTTTCCTAGGCACGTGACTCAGATGCGCCAAACCGTGAATCTGCACCTATGTGACCGTCAATGACTTTGTACAATAGTAACGTCCACAAAATAATTGTATCGCGAATAATATACAATGGACCGAAATGCACAAGCAGTTACCTCCATTGAAATCATCGGCAATGAAAAAACAATTAGATGCATCAACGAATGATGACAAGACGACGATTAAATTGTGTAATCAATGCGCCTATGAGTGGGCAACTCAAGGGTTTATATTTGGGGAGCACTTATACGTAGGCAACCAAAAGTATTATAACCCACAAATTGATAGCAAAGGTTACAAGTCTTTTGGATTCTATGGGAGGTTTCAAGCCCCTTGGGTTTTCTTGGTTAATGAGCTATCAATGGAGGAGGGCTTTATAAGCTCTTCTGTTGGAACCATGGAGGTACCGAAAAATTCTCTCTCAATCTTGTTGGTCTTAGATTGTGGATATGGGTGTATAACTCTGGTAGCATACACATCACCGGAGCACGCTAGATTCGTGGGATTCTGTCAAACAAGCTCTCAGCAAGGTAGAACGCCTTTGCCGATCCGATGTCGCTACCTTAAGGTAACCCGAAATTGAACTTCCGCTGCATCAATTTCTAACAGTGGTATTGGAGCTACTTTAAGGTGTTCTCCTCTACTTCGTACATGCCTCTGTTTTTTTTAAGAATTTGAGGCCTGCCAAATGTAATCAATGCGCCAATTAGTGGGCAACTCAAAGGTTTATACTTGGGGAGCACTTAAACGTGGGCAACCAAAAGGATTATAACCCACAAATTGCTAGCAGAAGTTACAAGCCTTTTGGATTCTCGTGGAGGTTTCAAGCCCCTTGGGTTTTCCTGGTTAATGAGCTATCAATGGAAGAGGGCTTTATAAGCTCTTCCGTTGGAACCATGGAGGTACCGGAAAATTCTCTCTCAATCTTCTTGGTCTTTGACTGTGGATACTAGTGTATAACTCTAGTAGTATACACGCCGCCGGGCAGGATTCGTGGGAGACAGCGAAGTAAGTTCTTAACGAGGTAGAATGCCTTTGCCGATCCAACGTCGCTACCGTAAGGTAACCTGAAATTGTACTTCCGCTGCGTCAATTTCTAACAGTAGTATCAGAGCTACTTTAAGGTGTTCTCCTCTACTTCGTACATGCCTGCTTTTTTTTTTAAAGAATTTGAGGCCTGCCAATTCGCATGAATCTATTGCCCTAATTTAGGGGGGGGTTTTCGAAAGTCTCAGAATTGCTTCATGTTTATACATGTCTTAGTTTTTAAGGCGTGGATCAGTTTTAGAAAGTTTGAAGATATAATGTGGAGCCGTTTGGCCGGAATTAGTGGTCAAAATCATAGAACCCGTAATTTTGACCGCATATACCTTTCACGTAGTTTCGATTCTTGCTACGATATTTACATATTCTGAATCCTTGAATTGATACGAGTTCGTTGATATATCATATGAATTTTCTGGGATTGTATAGAGAGAAATCTACAAAACCCATTTTTCAATTTTTTTCTCCGCTGATTGTTTTTTCACGAGGAAGATGATCAGTAAAAGTTTTTTTTTAAAAAAATAATAAGGCGAATTAAGGCAAATCTCACTGCAGGCGAGAAGGTGTCCTCATAGTCTACCCCCTCCTGTTGAGTATAGCCTTTTGCCACAAGCCGAGCCTTGTACCTCTCAATCGAACCATCTGCCTTGCGCTTCACTTTGAAAATCCACTTAGACCCAATAGCTTTGCGCCCTTGCGGAAGGTTCACCAAGTCCCAAACTTGGTTAGTCCTCATAGACGCCATCTCATCATTCATTGCTTTCATCCACTCATCTTTAGCAGAAGATGATAGAGCTACTTGCACTGTACGTGGCTCATCATTGTCATGTGTAGCAATCATAAAAGCTTCCCCTTCTATCTCAAGTCGACGACGAGGAATGTTTCCACAATCGCTTCTACTCAACTGAGGTTGTTGTGGTATGCTCCCACTTGGTGGCAAGTTGCTCCCACTATCCCTAGGAGCCTAAGGAATTTCTTCCATAGTCTCTACTAGGCAATCTGAAGCATCTTGATCCACCATCTCATAAAACTCTAAGTTTTTCTTAACCTCACCTCTACTTGGGAATTCATTCCCAATGAAATTCACATCACGTGACTCTATTTCAGTTACGCTTCCATCGACTTGTTCACCAATAAACACGTAGCCCTTAGAGTGTTCAGAGTATCGAATAAAGATACATTTCTTCCTTCTAGGGCCTAACTTTCCATATTTATGAGAAGCGTCATGAACAAAACCAGCCGATCCCCATGGCCGCAAAATTCCCAAATCAGGTTTTCCGTTGATAGTGAGGAAGGCACTGATTTGGAGGGCACTCGGTTTAGAATATAGGCTGCAGTCAAATGTGCATCCCCTCCAATAAGAGATTGGAAGATTTGCTTGCACCATCATAGTCCTCACCATTTCTAACAATTTTCAATTTCTCCTTTCCGCCACACCATTTTGCTGCGGCGTACCGGGCATTGTTAGTTACCTTTTGATCCCTTTTTCATCACATAGCCTTTTAAACAATTCAGACAGATATTAGCGACCATAGTCTGTTCTGAGAGCCTTAATGCTCATGTTCAACTGATTCTCTACCAAGTTCATATACTGCATGAATCAATCTAAAGCTTCTGATTTATGGGAGATCAGATAAACAATACCATAGCGCGTAAAATCGTCGATAAAAGTGATGAAATAGGAAGCCCCATGTCTCGCCCTCACATTCATTGGGCCATAGATGTCAGAGTGAATTAATTGCAAAGGATAAGATGCCCTTTTGGCTTTTCCAAACGGTTTTCTTATTGACTTTCCTGGTAAACAATGTTCACATGCCGGCAAAGACACTTTAGTGAGCTGGCCAATTAGGCCTTCTCTTGCCAATCTGGCCATCCTGTCTTTTTCTATATGGCCTAGTCTAGCATGCCATATAATTGAATCATCAGACACATTATCAGAAGTAGTCAATAAAGCAATTGAATTATTAAAACCACGATATTCAATATCCATTATTATAAAACCGTCTGAAATAAAACCACGACCATAAAAACTTGTTCCCAAATAAACTGAAACACCATTATTTTCAAAGACAAACTTGAAACCCAATCTAAGCAAGCTGAATATCTGGAGCGAACAGAACATCATGGAGCATCAGAGTGCGACCATCCCGCAAATCCATCTTGTAGGTACCAATGCCTAGTACCTCCATGCTAGCTCCGTTCCCCATTTTAATGTCTCGACTCCCCGTTGGTATCCGACGGTACTCCACATATTTGACTCGGTCCTGCGCTATGTGTTGTGTCACTCCTGAGTCCACAATCCACACAGGGAAAGAGTGAGCAACCATAACATGACTAGATACAAAAATAGTGCGAGAAACAAAGTCAGACAATACCTTTTTCGGCTCAGTGCAATCACGAGCGAAGTGACCTTCTTTGTTGCAGTTATACCAAACTAGCTTAGCCTTGCTCTTTTGACCACCGCGCTTGCCTCTCATGCGCTTCATGATCTTAGCCCTCTTGGGCGTTGGCCCTGTAGCCCCTCCTTTTTTGTTAGAGATCTCAGAGTACTTGCACTTAGGCCTAGATGCTTGGCGCGAACTTGACTCAACCATATTTGCCGAACTAATTAGCTTAGCCGCCTCTTGGTGCTCAGCTTTGAGAACCAAATGATGTTCAACATCATCAAAGGTTTTGAGGTTCTCATTATGTGTCAAGTTTTGGCTCATATTATCCCACGCAGTAGTAAAAGGGAGTGAGCGAATCACTGCTTGGACCTACTGCTCATGAGATAGATTGTTTCCAGCCACTTTTAGTTCGCGAATCATACTAGACATCGCCCTAAGATGCTGCTTCATTGTATGACCAGGGCGCATCTTGTACGAGTCAAACTTCATTGTTAACCCGCGAAGTCTTGTGGCTGATGTTCCACCGTATTTGACTTTGAGCGCTTCCCACATAGCTTCAGCCGTTTGAAACTCATCAAACTCATTAAGCAGATCATTGCTCATGCTGCTCAGCATGGTAAAGCGCGCGCAACGATCCTTCTTGCGCCAAGTCTCAAAGGCCGCAAGATCTAGTAGGTGTTGCTCAATGTCTCCTCTCTCCGGCTCAGTCAGAGAGTGGGTCAAGGTCTCCAAGACCTCCTGCTCATTCAAAACATATTGAATTTTGCGGTGCCAAATGTCATAGTTTTCCCCATCCAACTTTTCACCTTTGTTCAAATCAGCAACAATGTTTTTGGAGGCCATTTCACTACAAAAAAGTTGCGCGAAGGGATATTACACACACGTGATTCATAATATTTTGCTGCATCAATCTAAATTAAACAAAAACAAATTTTCACATGTCGCAGGATCGAAAACTTGCCAAGCTTATAATCATCTCTTGCGCCACTTGCGACCATTGTCAATATTTAATCCAATCAAGCACAAAATTTAGATTTTCGAGAGTAATCAAACTCAACCAAACAACCTCCCACTACTTTAAGCATTTATTAAGCATGAAACCATATCTATTCATGATATAAACAATTACCATGGGATACTGGAAAAATAATTGAGAAAACGGCATATCATGCAAAAAGTCCAGCTAGAAACTTACGCATATTTCATATGCAAAAAACAAAACTTTCCAAAGACTTAAACATGCGATTCTTCTCAATTTCAAAACCAATATCTTAATATCTAGCAAGATATCACATATGAACTTTCAGTAACACAATAAAAATTCGGCCTTGAATCTAGAAGAAAATTTTCATGCATAAAAAATTTAATTTCGAAACGGCCGGTCCAAACGGTGCATTAAAAGGAGTTCATATGAGCAAGATATGGACAATAAACTATTCTAGAAATAGCAAAGCAACCAAACGCAGCCATATTGAGTATAGCCTTGTGGCGAAAGGCTATACTCAACAGAAGGGGGTAGACTACAAGGACACCTTCTCGCCTGTTGTGAGATTTGCCTCAATTCGCCTTATTCTAGCCATCATAGCTAATTTGGATTTGGAGCTACACCAAATTGACGTTAAAACAACATTCCTGAATGGGGATCTAGAAGAGATCTATATGGATCAACCTGCTGGATTTGTAGTCAAAGGCTGAGAGCGCAAAGTTTACAAGCTCAAACGGTCTATTTATGGCTTGAAGCAGTCATCTAGACAATGGTATCTTAGATTTCATCGAGCCATTCAATTGAATGGGTTTACGATGGTCGAGGAAGACCATTGCGTCTATGTCAAACGGTCCAAGGAAAGTGTAGCAGGCCGAACCTGGACCAAGCCACACCCAAACCTTGTGCACGGTTCCCGTCGTTATCGCCATCCCTCTTGCCTCAGGCTCGGCATAGGTCAAGCCTGTGCTCGGCCACCTTCCTTGGCGAATCTCCCTATCGGCGTGTTCCCCCTCAAGAGGCGTACGTTGTGCTCTGCTTAGCATGTGCTCGGCCATCCACGAAGCATAGCCGCTGCTGATGCTCGGCCACCCGCGAAGCATGGCCATGGCTGACGCTCGGAGACCTGCTGAGGCCTTCCCACGTGTCGAAGCGGTTACACCAGAAGATAATCAGGAACGCATATGGGCGTGCCAGCTCACCCCAAAAGCGGTTACCAGATCTATTCCATGATGTCACCATAACGTCACTTGGCTTGTGCCAAGCACGTGATCGTACTTGGAGGGCAAGCCAAAGGAATTCTATAAATACCAAGCAATGGCAACCTTAAAAGGTACATGCTCACAGTCACTCATACTGAATAATTCCAATCCCTTGCCTCTCTCTGCACATACTTATCCTCTCGCCGGAGGGCCTTGCCGGGGAAATTTCCGGCCAGGTCTTAGTCGTGCGCTCACTGTGCAGGCTAGGGGAAGAAAGCTTGGAGACCATCTAACCACCGGAGGAGGAGCGAGAATTGAGGAACACGGGCAACACAGAAAGTTTCATCATATTATCATTATAGGTTGATGATATATTATTGGCTGGAAATAATATAGAAATGATTGTCGCCATCAAAGGGTGGTTGTCCTCCACTTTTGAGGTGAAGGACGTGGGTGAGGCAGATTACATCCATGGGGTTAAGATCATTCGAAGAAACTTCATGTTTTGTCCCAAAAGCCTTACATTAAGAAGGTTCTTGACGATTTCACATGCATAACTGTAAGCCCATAGACACTCCTATTGCTAAAGGCGAAACTTTGTGCCGAAATATGTGTCTTAAGACTCAAGAAGAAAAGGAAAGAATGTCTTGAGTTCCCTATGCGAGTGTTGTCGGCAGCATAATGTACGCTACGATGTGCACTCGGCCCGACATATGTTATGCAGTTGGTTTTGTCAGTAGATTCCAGTCTAATCCTGGACTTGCTCATTGGAAAGCCATCAAGAGGATACTCAGATATCTCAAAGGAATAGAAGATTACGTACTTTGCTATCAGGGTTCAAATTTGTGCCCAATCGGCTATAGTGATGCTAATTGGGGTAGTGATCTAGATGAACGCAAATCAACTTCGGGCTATGCGTTTTTGCTTAATAATGGTGCAATAACCTGGAGTAGTAAGAAGCAAACCTGTATAACTTTATCGACCATGGAAGCGGAGTACGTAGCCTGCTCATCAGCAGTTCGGTTGTGGAAGTTTTTTCAGCACCTTGGAGTTATCTCTGATACTTCAGATCCTGTTATAGTGCACTGTGATAGTATGGCAGCCCTTGCCTATTCAAAAGATTAGAAGTATCATGGAAAAACTAAGCACATTGACATGCGCTACCACTACATTCGAGATATGATTGCGCAAAAAGAGGTGGTCCTGAAACATGTTTCTACGAGTCATATGATCGTCGATCCCCTGACAAAGCCTATAGCTAGAGATGCTTTTCAAGCTCATTTTAGGAGTTTAGGGCTCCGTAGATTCTGATCGTTTTTTCTATTTTTCAGTTGACCGCTATCTGTTGGGATATTTGTTTTTAATAATAGTGATGTTATTTAATAGCATTGTTATCTACACACACATTTGTCACGTGATAAGTATGTCGACAAACTGAGATCAGCCCACTCACATGAGTGATCGCCAATGGCACTAGCGTGGTGAGCAAAGATGAGACGTGTGTATCTAAATGTCGCCTTAGTTGATGCTAAGATGAGGACTATATGTTTTTTTTTACCATACATAGATAACCCACATTCTATGTAGCCTGTGATGAGCCAGATGCGAGTTTTTTATTTGACGCTTAGAGTAGCGAGTGGATAGAAGACTCAGGTGAGGCGCTTGGTTGACGACTTGACCAAGATCTATACGGTGTGAATAGATTAGACATACTCCACCATAGCATGTATTTCATACTACATGTGCTGATTCAACCAGAAATGGAGGTGAATGAATAAATCCCTACTTCATCACCGTGTGAGTCCAACGAGTCATAAAATGACTCAAATTATGCTCTTTAAGACTTTTAGCTATGTCGCAAGATAGAGGTATCGGTGTCTGTTGCTTTAGCATGCTACCTATGACCATGATTGATTCGGTTTAAAGGGGCATCACTGGGTAAATGACTGTACCAAAGTTAAGTGACATGAGAGGGAAAGGAAGACTATTTGATAACACATCAACAGTAATGTGGCTTATTGTCGACAGGTTATGACGCTAATAGTAAAGTGACATGAACGTAAGCACATTATGTCATTTAATGGGTTAAGCATAGCTTTGAGTATTTGTACTCGAGAGGGATTAAAAATGCTTAATCCGATGTGGTCAAATGAGTCAGGGCATACCGAGACATTTTTTTGGGATGTTACTATACTGGTTTTATTAGCTAAAATTTAGTGTAGTACTCCATTTTTTTTTTTTTGTGTGCAAGTGGGAGATGTAATCAATACGCCCATGAGTGGGCAACTCAAGGGTTTATACTTGGGGAGCACTTATACGTGGGCAACCAAAAGGATTATAACCCACAAATTGATAGCAGAGGTAACAAGCCTTTTGGATTCTCGTGGAGGTTTCAAGCCCCTTGGGTTTTCCTGGTTAATGAGCTATCTATGGAGGAGAGCCTTATAAGCTCTTCTGTTGGAACCATGGAGGTACCGGAAAATTCTCTCTCAATCTTGTTTGTCTTAGACTGTGGATATTGGTGTATAACTCTAGTAGTATACACGCCACCGGGCTGGATTCGTGGGAGACAGTGAAGCAAGTTCTTAGTGAGGTAGAACGCCTTTGCTGATCCGACCTCGCTACTGTAAGGTAACCCGAAATTGTACTTCTGCTGCGTCAATTTCTAACAATTTTGCGGCGCCAAATGTCATAGTTTTCCTCATCCAACTTTTCACCTTTGTTCAAATCAGCAACAACATTTTTGGAGGGCATTTCACTACAAAAAAATTTGCGCAAAGGGATATTACACACACGTGATTCATAATATTTTGCCGCATCAATCTAAATTAAACAAAAACAAATTTTCACACGTCGCCAAGATCGAAAACTTGCCAAGCTTATAATCATCTCTTGTGCCACTTGCGACTATTGTCAATATTTAATCCAATCAAGCGCAAAATTTGGGTTTTCGGGAGTAATCAAACTCTACCGAACAACCTCCCACTACTTTAGGCATTTATTAAGCATGAAACCATATCTATTCATGATATAAACAATTACCATGGGATACTGGAAAAATAATCGAGAAAACGACATATCATGCAAAAAGTCCAAACGTTGACTTGTAACTCAAGTGAGGGTATTAAGATATTGGTTTTGAAATTGAGAAGAATCTCATGTTTAAGTCTCTGGAAAGTTTTGTTTTTCGCATATGAAATATGTGTAAGTTTTTAGCTAGACTTTTTGCATGATATGCCGTTTTCTCGATTATTTTTCCAGTATCCCATGGTAATTGTTTATATCATGAATAGATATGGTTTCATACTTAATAAATACCTAAAGTAGTGCGAGGTTATTCAGTTGAGTTTGATTACTCTCGAAAACCTAAATTTTGCCCTTGATTGGATTAAACATTGACAATAGTCACAAGTGGCGCAAGAGATGATTATAAGCTTGGCAAGTTTTCGATCTTGCGAAATGTGAAAATTTGTTTTTGTTTAAAGTAGATTGATGTGGCAAAATTTATGAATCACGTGTGTGTAATATCCCTTTGCGCAATTTTTTTTGTTGTGAAATGGCCTCCAAAAACATTGTTGCTGATTTGAACAAAGATGAAAAGTTGGATGGGGAAAACTATGACATTTGGCACCGCAAAATTCAATATGTTTTGAATGAGCAGGAGGTCTTGGAGACCTTGACCCACTCTTTAACTGAGCCGGAGAGAGGAGACACTGAGCAACACCTACTAGATCTTGCGGCCTATGAGACCTGGCGCAAGAAGGATCGTTGCGCGCGCTTTACCATGCTGAGCAACATGAGCAATGATCTGCTTGATGAGTTTGATGAATATCAAATGGCTGAAGCTATGTGGGAAGCGCTCAAAGTCAAATATGGTGGAACATCAACCACAAGACTTCGCGGGTTAACAATGAAGTTTGACTCGTACAAGATGCGCCCTGGTCATACAATGAAATAGCATTTTAGGGCGATGTCTAATATGATTCGCGAACTAAAAGTGGCTGGAAACAATCTATCTAATGAGCAGTAGGCCCAGGCAGTGATTCGCTCACTTCCTTTTACTACTGCGTGGGATAATATGAGCCAAAACTTGACATATAATGAGAACCTCAAAACCTTTGATGATGTTGAACGTCATTTGGTTCTCGAAGCTGAGTGCCAAGAGGCGGCTAAGCCGATTAGTTCGGCAAATATGGTTGAGTCAAGTTCGCGCCAGTCATCCAGGCCTAAGCGTAAGTACTCTGAGATCTCTAACAAAAAGGGAGGGGCTACTGGGCCAGCGCCCAAGAGGGCTAAGACCATGAAGCACATGAGAGGCAAGTGCGGTGGTCAAAAGAGTAAGGCTAAGCTGGTTTGCTATAACTGCAACAAAGAAGGTCACTTCGCTCGTGATTGCACTGAGTCGAAGAAGGTACTGATTGACTTTGTTTCTCGCACTATTTTTGTATCTAGTCATGTTATGGTTGCTCACTCTTTCCCTGTGCGGACTGTGGACTCAGGAGCGATAGAACACATAGCGCGGGACCGAGTCGAATACGTGGAGTACTGTTGGATACCAACGGGGAGTCGAGACATTAAAGTGGGGAACGGAGCTAGCGTGGAGGTACTAGGCATTGGTACCTACAAGCTGGATTTGCGGGATGGTCGCACTTTGATGCTTCATGATGTTTAGTTCGCTCTAGATATTCGGCAAAACCTTCTGTCTTTAGTTACCTTGCTTAGATTGGGCTTCAAGTTTGTCTTTGAAAATAATGGTGTTTCAATTTATTTGGGAACAAGTTTTTATGGTCATGGTTTTATTTCAGACGGTTTTATAATGATGGATATTGAATATCATGGTTTTAATAATTCAATTGCTTTATTGACTACTTCTGATAATGTGTCTGATGATTCAATTATATGGCATGCTAGACTAGGCCATATAGGAAAAGACATGATGGCCAGATTGGCAAGAGAAAGCCTAATTGGCTAGCTCACTAAAGTCTTTGCCGGCATATAAACATTGTTTAGTAGGAATGTCAATAAGAAAATCGTTTGGAAAAGCCAAAAGGGCATCTTTTCCTTTGCAATTAATCCACTCTGACATCTGTGGCCCAATGAATGTGAGGGCGAGACATGGGGCTTCCTATTTCATCACTTTTATCGACGATTTTACTCACTATGGTATTGTTTATCTGATCTCCCATAAATCGGAAGCTTTAGATTGCTTCATGCGGTATATGAACTGGGTGGAGAATCAGTTGAACATGAGCATTAAGGCTCTCAGAACTGACCGTGGTCGCGAATATCTGTCTGAATTGTTTAAAAGGCTATGCGATGAAAAAGGGATCAAAAGGTAATTAACAATGCCCGGTACGCTGCAATGAAATGGTGTGGCGGAAAGGAGAAATTGAACATTGTTAGAAATGGTGAGGACTATGATGGCGCAAGCAAATTTTCCAATATCTTATTGGGGGGATGCACTTTTGATTGTGGCCTATATTGTAACATCCTTTATATTTGAGGTGCTTTAAAGTTACATTTAATAACTTAAAGGGCCAAAGAGTGAATTTTCCCTAGAGTTGTGCATGTGTGCCGTGTGTTTTGTGAGGTGTATGTGTGTGTCATTAAAAAAAAAGAAAGAAGAAGAAACCCAATAGTGCAGGATTTGTCTTCTACGTTAGAGAGAGAGAGAGAGACCAGCGTGGAGAAGAAGAAAGAAAGAGGAAATTAGGGTTAGGTTGTATTGAAGCTTAACTAGGTATTTTTCATCTCTTTTAAGTGTTGAATTTCATGTTTCTCATGCTAGGTTTCATGTTCTATCTAGTATGCACTTGATTGAAGTTATTAGAGTTGGATTGAATCCATGGGAGAGGGTTTCAGAGGTTGGAGTTGGGTTTTAATTCAGAAATTTCGGGCATCTTACGGTTATGCAAAACTGTGTTTTGAACAAAGTTGAATCTGTTCTGTTTTTGACGAATTTTTCTCATCGACACGCCGACCATGTTATTTTCTGGTATTTTTACTGTAGATGCCTCTATGTGTGTAGCTTATTCTGTAAAAATTTCGGAATTTTATATGAAGTGTGGAAAAAGATAAAAATTACGCACCAAACTGCTGTCAGATTCGTGTATGTGCTGACTGCACCGACACATCTTGGAGAAACAGGCATATCTCCTAGCTCGGGTAACGGTTTTACATTCCGCTTGATTTTTCTGAAACTAGACTCGTGGGGCTTTCATAATTGACCAGCCTTGTAACCCAATTATTCCTGTGGAATAGCAGGTTACAGTTTGAAGTTAGTTAGAAATCTGTTTTGCGGAATTTGCTGTGAGTTCTTGGTTTAGTTGTTATCTGCTTAGAAATAGCTACAAAGCTTGAAAATTTCTGAGATTTCAATATGACGTTCCTGTACATGTCTATGGTTTGAGGTAAAAATATCAGGATACGCGGATGAGTAGATTAATTCCATAAAATCGTAGACCGCAAAATTGTCGGATTGTCTCTTGTGTGTGTTTTGTGAGATTCTCGGTTTTGGGGTGTGAATTGGTGAACTTACCTAAATTTTATATTAGCCATTCAAGTATTTCTATACTAAAATGTTTGGCTTGTGGATAGGTGACGAGTCGGAGAATCAAGGAGCACCGAAACCATAAATTGTACTTTCTTTTGGAGTACGAGGTGAGTGTTTGATTCATAGATGTTGTTTTATATTGAATTGAACTATTGGCTGTGTGCCCAGCGAATGGCTTTATGCCAAAAGGCTTTTATGCCTTAAATTATTGGCTGTGTGCCCGGTGATTGGCTTTATGCCAAAAGACTTATGCCTTAAATTATTGGCTGTGTGCCTGGTGTTGCTTTAAATATTGTTGATAACTGTTTAGCAAGTTGAGATTATCTTTTAGCTGTACCTTTAATATGGAATTGCATCCATGTCTCATATCACTCTTGGATTCCGTTTTGGAATCCAGTTTTGCAGGCATTGTAGATATCCACTGCTGATCGTCGTGTGGTTGTACCCTCGCTTAGGATATCGTGTCAAGAAGACTTGGCAAGTTTTGGCGAGTCACTGTAGATAGGGATCTAGTTGTAGCTCATGTTGATATTTAGTTCGTTGTATAGTTTAATGCTTTCTTGAAACTTATGCTGTATTTGTAAGAACGATATGTTTTGCGTTATCAATAAAATGATTGTTGATTAACTTAATTGCTAGAATTTGAGTTATAGGAATGGATTGGTGGTTGATGTTGCACCCTCACGTCGGTTCGGACTCATTTGAGTGCTGGCCCGGGGTGGGGTGTGACATATATTCTAAACCGTGTGCCCTCCAAAACAGTGCCTTCCACACCGTATGAATTATGGACCGGCGAAAAACCTAATTTGGGAAATTTGCGGCCATGGGGATCGACTGGTTATGTTTATGACACTTCTCATAAATATGGGAAGCTAGGCCCTAGAGGGAAGAAATGTATCTTTATTCGATACTCTGAACACTCTAAGGGATATGTGTTTATCGGTGAACAAGTCAATGGAAGCGTAACTGAAATAGAGTCAAGTGATTTGAATTTCATTGAGAACGAATTCCCAAGCAGAGGTGAGGTTGAGAAAAACTTAGAGTTTTATGAGATGGTGGATCAAGATGCTCCAGATTGCCTAGTAGAGACCATGGAAGAAATTCCTCAAGCTCCTAGGGATAGTGGGAGCAACTTGCCACCAAGTGGGAGCATACCACAACAACCTCAGTTGTGTAGAAGCAATCGTGGAAACATTCCTCGTCGTCGATTTCAGATAGAAGGGGAAGCTTTTATGATTGCTATGCATGACGATGATGAGCCACGTACAGTGCAAGTAGCTCTATCGTCTTCAACTAAAGATGAGTGGATGAAAGCAATGGATGATGAGATGGCGTCTATGAGGACTAACCAAGTTTGGGACTTGGTGAACCTTTAGCCAGGGCGCAAAGCTATTGGGTCTAAGTGGATTTTCAAAGTGAAGCGCAACGCAGATGGTTCGATTGAGAGGCACAAGGCTCGGCTTGTGGCGAAAGGCTATACTCAACAGGAGGGGGTAGACTACGAGGACACCTTCTCGCCTGTAGTGGAATTGGCCTCAATTTGCCTTATTCTAGCCATCGTAACTAATTTGGATTTGGAGCTACACCAAATGGACGTTAAAACAGCATTCATGAATGAGGATCTAGATGAAGAGATCTATATGGATCAACTCTCTAGATTTGTAGTCAAAGGCCAAGAGTGCAAAGTTTGCAAGCTCAAACGGTCTATTTATGGCTTGAAGCAGTCATCTAGACAATGGTATCTTAGATTTCATCGAGCCATTCAATCGAATGGGTTTACGATGGTCGAGGAAGACCATTACATCTATGTCAAACGGTCCAAGGAAAGTTTCATCATATTATCATTATACGTTGATGATATATTTTTGGCTGGAAATAATGTAGAGATGATTGTCGCCACCAAAGGGTGGTTGTCCTCCACTTTTGAGATGAAGGACATGGGTGAGGCAGATTACATCTTTGGGGTTAAGATCATAAGAGATCGTTCGAAGAAACTTCTTGGTTTATCCCAAAAGCCTTACATTAAGAAGGTTCTTGAACGATTTCACATGCATAACTGTAAGCCCATAGACACTCCTATTGCTAAAGGCGAAACTTTGTGCCGAAATATGTGTCCTAAGACTCAAGAAGAAAAGGAAAGAATGTCTCGAGTTCCCTATACGAGTGTTGTCAATAGCCTAATGTACGCTACGATGTGCACTCGGCCCGACATATGTTATGCAGTCGCTACGATGTGCACTCGGCCCGACATATGTTATGCAGTTGGTTTTGTCAATAGATTCCAGTCTAATCCTGGACTTGCTCATTGGAAAGTCGTCAAGAGGATACTCAGGTATCTCAAAGGAACAGAAGATTACGTACTTTGCTATCAGGGTTCAAATTTGCGCCTAATCGGCTATTGTGATGCTGATTGGGGTAATGATCTAGATGAACGCAAATCAACTTTGGGCTATGCGTTTTTGCTTAATAATGGTGCAATAACCTGGAGTAGTAAGAAGCAAACCTGTATAACTTTATCGACCATAGAAACGGAGTACGTAGCTTGCTCATCAGCAGTTCAGGAAGCAGTTTGGTTGAGGAAGTTTTTTCAGCACCTTGGAGTTATCTCTGATACTTCAGATCCTATTACCGTGCACTGTGATAGTATGGCAGCCCTTGCCTATTCAAAGGATCAGAAGTATCAAGGAAAAACTAAGCACATTGACATGTGCTACCACTACATTCAAGATATGATTGCGCAAAAAGAGGTGGTCCTGAAACATGTTTCTACGAGTCATATGATCGTCGATCCCCTGACAAAGCCTATAGCTAGAGATGCTTTTCAGGCTCATGTTAGGAGTTTAGGGCTCCGTAGATTCTGATCGTTTTTTCTGTTTTTCAGTTGACCATTATCTGTTGGGATATTTGTTTTAATAAAAATGATGTTATTTAATAGCATTGTTATCTACACACACATTTGTCACGTGATAAGTATGTCGACAAGTTGAGATCAGCCCACTCACATGAGTGATCACCCCACTCACATGAGTGATCACTTCTGGCACTAACGTGGTGAGCAGAGATGAGACGTGTGTATCTAAACACCGCCTTAGTTGATGCTAAGATGAGGTCTATATGTTTTTTTGACCATACATAGACAACCCACATTCTATGTAGCCTCTGATGAGCCAGATGCGAGTTTTTAATTTGACGCTTAGAGTAGCAAGCGGATAGAAGACTTGAGTGAGGTGCTTAGTTGACGACTTGACCAAGATCTGTACGGTGTGAATAGATTACACACACTCTTTTTTTAAAGAGAACTCCACCGTAGCATGTATTTCATGCTACATGTGCTGATTCGACCAGAAATGGAGGTGAATGTATAGATCCCTACTTCATCACCGTGTGAGTCCAACGAGTCATAAAATGACTCAAATTCTGCCCTTTATGACTTTTAGCTATGTCGCAAGATAGAGGTATCGGTGTCTGTTGCTTTAGCATGCTACCTATTATCATGATTGATTCGGTCTAAAGGGGCATCACTGGGTAAACGGCTGTACCAAAGTTAAGTGACATGAGAGGGAAGGGAAGACTATTTGATAACACATCAACAGTAATGTGGCTTACTGTCGACAGGTTATGACACTAATAGCAAGCGACATGATCGTAAGCACATTATGTGATTTGATGGGTTAAGCATAGCTTTGAGTATTTGTACTCGAGAGGGATTAAAAATGCTTAATCCGATGTGGTCGAATGAGTCTAGGGCATATTGAGACATTTTTTTGGGATGTTACTATACTGGTTTTATTGGCTAAAATTTAGTATAGTACTCCAAATATTTATTTTTGTGTAGATGCGCTCGGTGGTCGCACAGTCTATTACTAGTATGACCAAGAGTTGTAAGAGAGAACGAGAAGTCCATGGCTAAGTCGTGCTCACTTTGTGCGAGTGGGAGATGTAATCAAAGCGCCCATGAGTGGGCAACTCAAGGATTTATACTTGGGGAGCACTTATACGTGAGCAACCAAAAGGATTATAACCCACATATTGATACCAGAGGTTACAAGCCTTGGATTCTCCTGGAGGTTTCAAGCCCCTTGGGTTTTCCTGGTTAATGAGCTATTAATGGAGGAGGGCTTTATCAGCTCTTCTGTTGGAACCATGGAGGTACCGAAAAATTCTCTCTCAATCTTGTTGGTCTTAAACTATGGATATGGGTGTATAACTCTGGTAGTATACATATCACCGGAGCACGCTAGATTCGTGGGATTCTATCAAATAAGCCTTCAGCGAGGTAGAACGCCTTTGCCGATCCGACGTCGCTACCGTAAGGTAACCTGAAATTGAACTTCCGCTGCGTCAATTTCTAACACATTGGAAATGAGCATGCGACAAGTTGTAAGAGCATGTACATCAGAGAAGGGAAAATACCTTTTTAGCTATTTTGGAGAGAAAAAACACAAAAAAGAGGCTACACCAGATGAGGTAAATAGGGAGGTAAAATAGATTTACGAACCATGTCTCCCCACTTTCACCGATGCACTATTCACATGCATTTCTTTTTTATTGTTTCTTTCTCTCTCCTCTCTCTTTTCATCGTGAAATCCAAAACCAATTTTTCTCTCTACTGCTCTCTCTCTCTACAAAAACCCAACCCAAACCATTTTTGATCGTGAAACCCAAATAAAAAATGGTTAGTTTCGAACAATGGTTTTCGAACCCAAACAAAAAACAAGCTGCAACAATGGTTTCAAACGATTTGCAACGAAACAGTGGTCCAATTTCTATCTACGATTCGCCGAAATTGATCTCGACGGAGGTCTTCAACGAAGGTCTGGTGACCTCAATCTCACCTGGTGGCGACCTCGATCTCGACGGAGGCTTGCAGTATATGAACGTAAATAGATATAGATATATAGATATGCATATATACTGCAATTGTAGGAGTATTTTCTAATATTTAATGGATGGATAGGAAATTATAAAGAGGTTGCTGTGGTGTGGTATGAAAGTAAGAGCATCCCCAATGGGGATGTAAAAGTGGGTTGTATACTTATAATAGCACCAGATGCCAAAAAAAACCCCTCCAATGGGGATGTAAAATAGAAAAAAATAGGTGCTAAAATGGCAGAGATGGAAAAGGGGATGGATATTTCCATCCCCATTTAACTACAGCTATAATGGACAGGTCACACCCAACTGAAAATACCAGAATTTTGGACAGCCGGAGGTTACCTGGTATCGTCGGAAAGTCGTCGGAAAGTCGTCGGAAATGGGAAGAACTCGCCGGAATCTGGTAGAACATGCTGGAATCCGGAGATGACCGTCTCCTACCCCGATTCTTGACGATCCATGGACGGCACAGATGCATGCCGCCAGCCTGCCCTTCTGAAACTCTCGCCGGTTGTGCCCTTTCGGCTGTGAGTTCCCTTCGGTTCAGAGAGAGAGAGAGAGGGGGGGAGGTCTGCTTGAGAGAGAGAGAGAGAGATGGGTCTGCTTGAGAGAGAGAGAGAGAGAGGTGTCGTCTGGTTTTGAGAGGAGGGGCGAGGGTTTCTCCGTTGTTCTTCGTAGAGAGAGAGAGAGAGAACAGATGAAAGAGTAAAGTTAATTGGGTGTTGGGTTGGATTGGGTTGAAAGCCAATCCGACCGTTGGTGTCCTTTTTTTTTTTTTTTTTTTAAGATCGGACCGTTGGTGACCCAACGGGTTTTTTGGTGATGAAATTTTTTTGCAACGGCACAATTTTTTCTCCTGCCTATAAATGTGTGTTAATAGGATTTGAGACAACAAAAATTTTCTTCAATCTCCACAAATACCCTCCAAAAAAAATAGTGTATCAACTATGGCAGAAGGAAGTCGTAGTGCGAGAGGAAAATCGTTCAACTCCGATCAAGATGAAGCAATTTGTAATGCTTACTTGTGCGTTAGTCAAGACCCAATTGTCGGTACCAATCAAGCACGATCTAAATTATGGGATCGGGTTGCAAAAAAATACACCGAATTCACAGGAGGCGATGTACGTTCGGATGCTTCTATCAAGTCTCGATGGCAAATCATCCAGCAGGCTTGCAACAAATATCGTGGAATTTTAAGACAAATTCAAAGGCAACATCAAAGTGGAATGACAGAACAAAATGAGGTATTATTATTTTGTTTTCATAAGAATTTATTTGTATAACAAAATGAGGAATTATTTTGGTTCTATCAAGTTTCTGTTTTCATAAGAATTTTGTTAATATTATTATTTTGATAATTAATTAAAGAATTTTTTTATCATGTGTATAGATTGATCTAGCGAAGAGGCAGTACAAAGACACTGAGAAAAAACCTTTCGCCAATTTGGATTGTTGCTGGGCAATCTTAGAACACAGTATGAAGTGGGCAGATTTAACCCCACCCCGGTCCGACCCAAGATCTTCACAAATGGATACGAGTTTGGTCCCTCTATCTCCTGATTTCTCTCAAAATCCAAACGAGTCTCCTGATTTCTCTCAAGTTCCAAACACAGCGACTTCATTGGAAGATAGCAATCCTACGAGTGGAGATAGTGTTCAGTCTCCAAGAAAGAGGCCTCTTGGATGTAAAGCATCAAAGGCAAAATTATTGAAGACCAAAAAAACAGATAATGAGGAACGTGAATGGATAAACTTGATGGAAAAATTCAACCAAACTACATCTGACAAGGAAGATAGGAGAACTGAAATGGAAGCAAGAAGACTCGCGGCTTTGGAAAAGACTACGGCAAATGATGAGAGGAGGGTGGCGCTTGAGGAGAGGAAGGCAGCAATAAAAGAAAAAGAGATGGAAGATAGGATTATGCAAATGGACTTGAATTTGGTTCAAGACCCCCAAATGAAGGCTTATTACCAGTATCGCAAGGGTGAAATCTTGGCTAAATGGACGGCTAGCTCAAGTTCGAACGGTTATTTTCCTAGTTTTCCCGATTATTGATTGTAATAAAGTTTTATTATCATATGTAATAGTTTTTAGCAATTATGACTTTGATGTAATCGTTAGGTACTATTCGATAATAAAATGCATTTTATTTAGCTAATGAAGTACAAGACTCGAAAATGAAGTACAAGACTCGATAATGAAGTACAAGACTCGATAATAAAATGCATTTTATTTAGCTAATGTCCACGACACGGGAACCTCAGTCTTCATCTCCATTACGGGCCCATAGGTGTTCAATAAGATCGTTGCGGAGCGAATGATGTGCCTCATTTGATCGAATCCTGCGGTTATTTGTAAAGAAATCAACCAATGCAGGTGTCACATCTCTCGAGACTTGAATTGGGCTGGAAGAAAGAAGTTCAGTAATTTCATCACTAACATCGTGATCACGTTGGTCTTCAATTATCATGTTATGCAAAATGACACATGTTTTCATGATGTAGCCTAGATCCTCCTCATTCCAGAATCGCGCCGGTCCTCTCACAATTGCCCAGCGTGCTTGGAGTACGCCAAATGCCCTTTCAACATCCTTGCGACATGCCTCCTGCATCCTCGCAAAGTGTTGCTTCTTTCTTCCTTGTGGTTGAGAAATGGTTTGAACGAGAGTCGCCCATTTTGGATAGATACCATCAGCAAGGTAGTACCCCATGTCGTACTGACTACCGTTAACGACAAAAAGGGCTGGAGGGGCACGACCGGCACTGAGATCATCAAAGAGATGAGATTGATCAAGTACGTTGATGTCGTTGAATGACCCAGGCATGCCAAAGAAAGCATGCCAAATCCACAAATCATACGATGCAACTGCTTCAAGTACGATAGTTGGTTTTCCGCTGCGGCCGCTGAAGAATCCATGATAAGCAGTTGGACATTTGTCCCACTGCCAATGCATACAATCCAAGCTGCCTAGCATTCCAGGAAAACCACGTTGATTTCCCACATGTAGGAGCCTTGCAGTATCTGCTTCATTTGGTTTTCTCAGGTATTCTGCTTCAAAAATGGAGATAACGCCCCTACAAAAACTTTGAAGAGACTCAACTGCTGTACTTTCCCCAATCTTGAGATACTCATCAAGACTATCAGCAGGCGTCCCGTATGCCAGCATCCTCAGAGCTGCTGTCATCTTTTGGATACCAGAAAGACCTGCAGCTCCCGTCGCATCATTCCTTTGGACAAACGTCACATCATGTTGTTGGAGTTTACCCAAGATCTTGTGAAATAAGGGTCGACTCATTCGAAAACGTTGCTGAAACAAGTTTTCGTCATAGAGCGGATACTCACAAAAGTAATCAGCATTGAGTCGTTGGTCGGCACCAACTCTGTCACGGGGGATCCAGGCTCGACCGCTTGTAGAACCAACATGACCTCCTTGTTGGCGTCTTTTATGAAATTTTCGGTACTGCCTCATCATGATCAATTGCGCCATTGCAATCTCATCATCATCGGAGGAAGATCCGTCAAATTCTCCCAATAATATTCTTTGGGTTAAACTGCTCATGACGATTTTTTTTTGAAAGAGGAGACTGTATGTATATTTGAGTGTGAGAATGAATAATGGGGAGGATAGGTCTATATATAGATGGTAAGTAAATGCTGTAGTTGAGAGTGGGTGAGAGTAAATGCTGTAGTTGAGAGTGGGTGAGAGTAAATGCTGTAGTTGAGAGTAAATGACTAAATTAAATGGTGTAGTTGGGAGTAGATGACTGAAATAAATGGTGTAGTTGAGAGGGGAGTAAATGGATCAGGTAAATGATGTGGTTGAGAGTTTGATGAGAGTAAATGGATGAAGTAAATGGTGTAATTGAAGTGGATGAGAAGTTAAAAAATAAAAAAATTAGAACGGAAATTTTTTTTTTTTCGGAATAATTTTTTTTTTTAAGTCCTCGATTACCGGATACGGCAAATTATTTTTCAACGGAAGTAATACTTGAATTAGGGTTAAGAAAATTAGGGAAAATTAAGGAGGAGTGAAAGTTAGTTAATTATCCATCTCTTTTTTACATCTCACCATTGGATGGAGGTGGGTTCTATTTTACATCCAACTAACTTTTAACCACTTTTTACATCTAAAATAACTATCCAACCACTTCTATTTTACAACCCCATTGGGGTTGCTCTGAAAAGTGAGTAGGTAAAATAGAAATTGTACTTTTTGAGTAGGTATTTTGCATAGTACTGGTGGTGTACATGCTCTAAAAGGTGACAATTGGAAATTCGCTATTTTTTTTATTTTGAAATTGTTAAATGAAATATTTTTACTTTTACTTGCTCAATTCGGCTACTAAAAACTCTTTGATCTAAAATTAGGCTAATAGTTTCTTACCGTAAAATTAGAAAAATCTTCTTAAATTGATAAAAGCGGAAAAAAAACTTGGGGTTAAAGCCTAAAAAACCTACTTTATTTTGAATATTTCAAGAAATATTTGAATAAAAATCATATTTTTTACTTTTTCAATTTGTTTACAAGACAAATTAAAAAATCAAAAAGACACAAAATTAACCGATGCAAAAAACATTCAAAAACAAAAAAATCAAGAAATTTAGCGAAACTCAACCTCAATCTCAAAACCAAAATGTGCGGGTCGATTGGATATGGGCCGATTTAACAGATCAACTGATTTTTGTTGCAGCCGTATGAAAGATGGGGTCACACTGAATCCAACTGTCGCGGCACGAAATGAAAATTCGCTAGCGAGCCTTTGACTAATTCCCAAGCTCACGTGGACTGCACCGCACCTTATCATCTTTTCAACCCATATATATAAGAAAGAGTCCGCAAAATGGTTGCACAAATACCGTTGCTCAACTCCTGATTCTCTCTCTCTCTCTCTCTCTCTCTAGGGTTCTGCCGCCGCTATCTGGAAATCATGGCTCGCCGTAGCTCAGGTGCTGAATCTTCGATCCTCTATCTCCTCTCGCACTTCCACCGTCTTTGATTCATTTAGCTTTCCGATCTATTTGGCCTGTTTCTCCTGTGGTTTGTCTTTATTTTTCTTCTCGACATGAAAATGAAATCTCTGAAGAATAGACTTGTTTTTTTTTTTTTTTTTGAGGCTCCGAGTCCGAGTCAGTCGGCCATCTTGTGTGATTGTTTATTTTTTCATGGGATATGTATGATTTGATTTTTTTGGGAACCATTTTCTATGTTCTTGCGCGATCTGGGCTTGTTTCGAATTGTTTCCTATGTATTACTCTTAATTCATTCTTTAGGCTGCAAGTGTACTCTCTATAGGGCCTAATTGCCGTGTTGCATTTTTTTCATTTACTATTTTCGTATACTGTTTATTATTATTATTATTATTCAATTTCCTTGCTTTATCTTGAATAGCATTGGCCTTTATCCATTCAAGGTGCAAGGATGTTATTCTGGGATTAAATGTGTTTGTTTTATATTTCACTTTCATAAGTAAAAAACAATCGCTTGTATGCTGATTTCAATTTTTTGTGTTCACGTGATCTTACGAGTTTGGACATGATATTTGTGTTGTTTTACCGTTTAGACATTGAGGCTGCAATGTTCGTTCCATATTGGGTTCTCCACACACAGAATAGAGTCTCAAGTAAAATTTAGAAAGTAATACCATTTCACCCACACTTCCAAGATTTTCCAAAAACCACAGCGGCCATAGTTACCCCTGCTGTTTATATAGTAGAGATATAGATGTTCTGATTTTGCATATGGATTTTTCATATTAAATTTATTCAACAAGTGAGACAAGTATTTACGCTGTAGAATAGTGCTAATTTCTGTTTTACAGTGTATTATGAAAATTCAACATCTAACGTCATAGGTGATTGAGCGGTTCCCTGCCAAAGTAGTTTTTGTTCCAAACTTTTCGTTGCAAATGTACTGAGTTTACATCTTTTAGCGGAGTAATTATCCAGTGTTTCCGGAGTACTACGTGGTACTCCCAGCCATTTACTGTGCGACAAATTATTCGGTAGGGACGTTAACATTCACTTTTATTGGGTGGTTGGAGACAAATAGTGACCTACACTGTGTTGTGGCGATCTTTTATTTGTAGGGAGTACTGTATTGCAATGCCATATGGTACTCCGGGAGCACCCAATAATTGGCTCTTTTAGGGATCCAAGTGGTATATGTTCATAATAACTGCTCTAGCTTGTCCATCTTTTTATATTTAGTACATTTAATTGCTCTAGCTGTTTATTTATTGGCCACTTACGCGCACGCGCCCGCGCACATACCAATTTGACATTTTCCTAAAAATGGCACTCTCTAATCTTTTGGCCGTTGTATGGTTTCTGTTGCAGGAAGATCAGCACCCCGTGCGGCACCTCGTGCTGCACCAGTGCGCAACCCCCCTCAGCCAGGTGCTGATGTCATGAATTATTGATCCCTATCATTTAAGCTTCCATCATATAGTAAATGCCATATACTTGAAAATACGTGTTCAACCTAATATGTGCAGTTTTTTTTAAGATAGAGTGTTACTGTCCATTGATGCAGCAAGCCGTGCTCCTCCTCCAGCTCCTGTTCAAGGTGGCAGTGGTGGATCCATGCTTGGAGGTCTTGGTGCAACAATAGCTCAAGGTATGTGGATATCGTGATAACTTTCCTCAAGTCACATAAAAGGTCCTTATATAAGTTTTGAGTTTTTTCTTTTTCTCATTATTTCTTTTTGTAGGCATGGCATTTGGCACTGGCAGTGCTGTTGCTCACAGAGCTGTGGATGCTATTGTGGGTCCTCGCACCATTCAACACGAAGCTGTTGTCTCTGAAGCTGTTGCGGCTCCAGCAGCCACCACTAACAGCTTTGGCTCTGATGCTTGTGGTGTGCATACCAAGGCATTCCAAGATGTATGTACTGTGTCACTCTAGCTATCATTTGCCAAACTTCATAATTTCATGAAATTATAGTTAAGAAGTGTAGATTACTTCTTACTTTACTTAGAGAAGTGTAGGACAACCGTTATTATTATTATTATTTTTTTGTAGTTGGGTTGTGAGTAAATAGTGTTGAGTTTAGGGATGAGAACTTGGGTATACTAGTGGGTTTAGTCGTGCCATGTGGAATTCTATGATCCAAGCGTGAATTTATAGTGGAGTTTGACATTTTTTTTAATTGAAATGCTTTTCATCCGGTCCCAATCACATTTCGTTCAGAGGGAAATATATATAGGCTATTAGGCTCTACGAAATTGTAGGTTAGAAGTATTGGTTACTTATTACTTCCGCTAGAAGTGTATGACAGTCCCTTTTTTTTTGGTTGATTGTCTTGGAGCTGGGTTGTGAGTAAATAGTGTTGGGTTTAGGGATAAGAACTAGGAATGGCAACGGGTCAGTTTGGTCTGAATTGTCCGATATCCATCTACACCCAAATCCAAAGCAAAACCCGATGGGTATGATTTTTAGTGCCCCATAACCAAACCGTACAGGGTTCTGGTTTTACCCAAACCGCACCAAACCCGCTATGTTTTGATTCCGTTAATGAACATGTGAAGATTTTTTTCTTCTAAAATTCAAAAATTAACATGCAAACAAAATAACTAAATTTTCTATGGTAGACTCTTGAGATTTTTAGGGAGTTTGAGAGGAATGAGGGGAGATGAAATGAAGAGTCACTAAAAACTTGAAACTTAAAAATGAAAATTACACATTTATAAATTTGTGTACATATACATTGTAGTATTATACATATATATTTGATTTTTGGTTTGGTTCAGGTTTGAATTCGGTCTGGATACTTGTACCAAATCCAATCTGAAACCAGCTGGGTATCGTGATTTTAAACCAAAACCGTCCCATGGGTACGAAAAATCCAAAAAAAAAGGCCCCGATGGAGTTGGATTGGTTCGGTTGAAATTGCCATCCTTAAATTGAGAACTTGGGTATACTAGTGGCTTTAGTCATGCCATGAGGAATTCTAAGATCCAAGGGTGAATCTGTAGAGGAGTTTGCCATTTTTTGAATTGAAAAGCTTTAAATCCAGTCCCAATTGAATTTCTTTCAGAGAGCCATATTTATAGGTTTTTTATCCCTGAAGACACCTAAAACTTTGATGGGTTACATGCAAGTTCAAGCTAAGCATATGATAGGATGAGTACCCGCAAGAAAGGAGTTTTAACCTAATTTGATAGTGAGCCCTGGAAACAGGTAAAAGACTATTGAAGCAGAAATCTGTGAAAATAGATTGCCTTACAGGTATAAGGACCCCCAACAGACCTGATAGTGAAAGTCTGCAAGGATTTAATCATCTCTGAGGCCATAAAAACTTCAGAAAATGAAGCCGTAATAGGTGAAGCTCTGTGGTGAAATCTCAAGGCACTTGGTCACTTTAAATTTCTGGTTGGGTAATTCTTTCTGGTTATGTTGTCTAGGCATTCCTTCTTGTTCTGACCTTCCATGTTCATTAGGCATCTGTTGTGCAAGGAGATGGAAGTCTAGAGAAGTCAATTTGAGATTTATTGAGGACATTCTAGCAATTTATTTGTTTATTGCTGTGTATAACAATCAAGTTGGTCATTTTAGTTCTGAGTGATGCATAGCAAATTGCATTGTACGTCTAATCTTTCTTTTGGGGAGAACCATGGGGTAGAAGAGGGAGGGAGGGAGTTGGGGAAGGAGAGGGACAGGAGTTTTTCGGGGATAGTGAAAGCACATATTTTAATATACAGATATAGATTCACAAGTATTCTTGAATTTTGTGAATCAATTAAGTGTTGTTAGTGGTACCCTAAGAATGTGTAAAATGGTTGTTGGCTAGGATTACTTGGAAAATCCATAAGAGGGCCTCATGGAGTGGCCTATGTTACATGGATCCTTCATTTTGGCTCAAGTACCCGTGTCGATGTGTCCGACACCCGTATCCTTTTGGACACTCGGATCCTTTACTTGTTAAGATACTTACAGAAAAGGAATATTATAATAGCTAGAAAAGCGAGAATTCGAGTATTTCACAGGAAATAGAGAAATAGCAAAAACATAATTTTCTTAACCATTTCTTGTTTAAATACATTTGTAAACATAGTTTACAGTACATAATCTGCGAAAATTATGCAATATATAATACAAACAAGAGTTCAGGACGTGTCCCCGTACCCGTACCCAAGTTGGGGACACATATCCACGTATCCTAAGATTTAAGTTTAGGAAGGTCCGACGCTTGGACTTGCACCCACACCCGATACTCGCACCCGAGTCCATGTAACATAGGGAGTGGCTATACCAGGAAGAAGTGATTCTGTCTTTAGCTTGCTTGGTTATGCAACTTATGCCTTCAATTTCTGTAAACTACAAAAAGTAATTGAACAACCAAATGGAAAGAGAATTGGTCGTCAAGTGTATTCCTGCATCTTTCCTTAAAAATGAGTTCTAGTAGCTTGCCCAATACTCAATAGTACGTTGTTTTCCATTGGGCTTGAGTTATTGGAAACATCAGTTATTGCAAACATTCAGTAAAAAACTAAATTAAAGGACCTTCTAAATGTGTTTCCTATATCTACGTTTTCCTGCAGTGCCTGAACAGCTCTGGGAATGATATCAGCAAGTGCCAATTCTATATGGATATGTTGAGCGAGTGCAAGAGGAACTCTGGTTCTATGATGGGTGCATAATTACCTACGGTTACGTTCTCCATCCTTCTGGCTAGCTGGTGGAATGTTAGTTGATTATGATGGAGGAATGGCCTTAAGTTGTTGACGACCAATGGACATGGAGTTGTTTTGAGTTCTGAACTTTGAATAATGATTAAAACTTCTTGCTATATGGACATGTTCCAACTTTGCAGCCTCCATGACAATGTTAAGTTTGGACTTTAGGCAATTGCCTATTCCTATTGGCTACATGACTAAGCAATCGTTGTCTGAATGCTTTGAATGATTTCTGTTTTTGTGGGACGTGATCGTTTATTTGCCATAATTGTGCTTGCAAATTGGTATCAATCTATTTGTGGTTCTCTCTCTCCCCCCCCCCCCCCCCCTCTCTCTCTCTCTCTCTCTCAATGTAACAAGCAAAGAATCCTTTCATGGCACTGGTCTGCACAGTTGAAGTTTCAAGTGTAATAGTTACCTGCATTGCACCATTCCCCTTCATTGTTGTGTAATTACTTCAGATAAGAGGGAGTCGGTCTCATGTTATGTGCTGTACTGGTCTGTATTAAGTTACTGTTGGGGTGATTACATCAGATTTCCCCCATACGACAAGTTTAAAGCTTTTCGCAGGTTCAGTTACTGTAATGTGCTGTTTGGCTGATAATATCTCAACCATGAATTTCTTTTCATACCTATTTTGAAAATTTAGTCTACTCCTATACTGTCCTCATCTTCAACAAAAGTTATTCGGTTTCTCCACGGGCCACCACCATTAGAGGATGTCTGGTGCTCCCCTGCCCCTTCACTATCATAACCACTATGAAAACTCATTCTGTGTTTTGGGTGTTTTTCCTGTAAATTTTGCAGGAAAATGATATGGAGTAGTAGTTTTGGTTGAGGACCCGAATAGTAATTTGGTTGATAAGCTTTTGGCCCTCTACAGATGTGGCCTCCAAAGTCCTCGCCAACACTAGTTTGCAAGGGAGGAAGATGTGAGTCCTTGTGTTCTCCAATCCCTTTATCTCACTCCTCCTATAGTCTTATCTTGCAATCAAACTTGCCCTGAGAGTATTTAGGTGACATTGCGTGTGATAACCATAGCTAAACACTTCCTATACTGAATTTTGTAGTCATCGATCATCCGAAACATAGGTTACTACTCCGTGTATGATGCCCATCAAGACGAACCGAAAGTACCAGGCTACGAGCATAGAATGCTACATTTTTACTCGCAAGACACTATTCTATTTACGTTGGTTAAAGTTTTAATGCGTAACATATTTGTATGTGAAACTCTACAATTAACAGTTGATGAAAGCAGCATGATCAATTGTTCGCCGATTTCCCGCACGCAACCTTGAGTGTTGTCTACCAACTCCACCAATGCACAGTTTTAGTCCAATTGATATTTTACATCTTCCTTTGCATTTCAAGGAGCAACAAAATGAAGACAAAAAACTACTGTAGTACTTTATTATTGACGGGCAAAGCTTCATCACATGAACCCCAAGGATACCTCAAGCAGTAACAAGGATGACTAGCAAATTCAGACATCTTGAGTTCAAAACTTTGACTATCTATTGGGGTTAGGTTGCAAGGGAGATACCTCTTGTGAATCCCCTTGTCCTGGCGTAAGCTAAACCCTAAAGTTCAAATAGTTGAGATACGCGTAAGCAAACCCGGCACCCCTAACTGTCAAAAAACAAAGAAAAGCTTCATCTCACGGGCCTTGCCGTGGCCCACTCACTAGTCTTAGGGGTAGTTTCCCAAATGTGCTAAAAATACTAAAAGTTCTTTTTTTCCCTCTCAAAATAAAGCACTTTTTATCTTTTGTATTTTGTGAAGAAAAAACATAAGTAGTTTTAGCACTCTTAGCAAATTCGGAAAACTACCCCCAGTTGAACAGAGACTTGGGATGCACTTTTAGCATATAAAAATTGGTGTCCGACACGTTCACGCATATAAGTTGTGAATTCTTTTAGTTGTCACATCAAGTATACGAAACATTTCAGAGATGTTTAGATTGAAAATTCTAATCGCCTTTAACTTCTGTAATCGTCATTTAATTTAGTTATTTTAAAGTCGTGTGGATTTATCTAGTTAAATAGTCTAGTCGTGTGTATTTATCTAGTTATTTTTTTGACTTTTTGTACGAATTTATATATATTTATATATCTCAATTAATTTTTAATTTTCTATAAATTATACTCGAAAATATTTTACATTTTGATCGAAAAAATAATAATAATCTTTAGGACAATTTAAGCTATGGGACAAAGTAGGTATCAAGTATGAATTTTGTTTTAAGTTCTCATACCATAACGTGTTTGTTGCATGGAGCATATGAATTTCGTCCCAAGTAAGTTTACATGCTTCACGAAAAATTCTTTATCAAAGCACAATATATTAGTATGCTGATTTTGGAAAAACAAAAATGCTACGGACACAGAGGAAAGTGCTTCACATCTACTGTGTTGGACCCACGTGTATCAGACGAATCCGAACACATCTATTTCCGGCAACGATGGACTAAAAGGTAGATGAACCCGGATAACTGTCCTACTCAAGTTTCAAAAGTTTGGATTGTAGTGTACCTAGACTTTTTGCTAATATATATAAGTAGCCTCTAGGGTTAATTAATCCATAATTTTCAACGTCCACAGTTTTCCACAACCGAATCTACTCCTGCAATAGCTGATCAAAAAAAAAAAAAATCTACTCCTGCAACAACCAGTGCCCTTTACGCCGGAGATGTCAACCATTGGAGACTCACCACCGCCACCGCCTTCCGACGCTCATCCAAAAAATAAAATCGCATGTATCAACACATACAACCATGACAGCCGCCAGTCGGAGCGGTACGTATACGTCTTCGATGTCTCCGACGATGCCGACCAAAACCAACCTCCTCCCCCTCCTCCTTACCCTAACTTCATCCACTATCTCACTCCTTTCCACGACGACGACGACCTCACCGAACCACGAGATCACATGATCAAGCCCATAGCCATCGCAGAAACAAGTTTTTGGCCAAAAGGTCCATAATTTTTAATCAAATTGGAAAAATACCCATCTTCTGAAACGTTTTGTAAAAATAGGCCATCGCGCCTTTTAAAAACGCGTTATAGCGGTTAGGCGCCATGTGGCTATAGTAAGTGGCACTTGGTTGCCACGTAGGTTAAAAATTAAAACCCATTATGAAAATGCGTTATATTTATAACCCTAACTGCGCATTTTCAAAATACGTTATAAGTCTAACCCTAATAGCGCGTTCTGGAAATGCGTTATGTAAGCAATCCTTTTTTTTTTTTTACAGAAAGTGTGAGAATTTTTAATATCATATGTCCAAAGATATTAAAAGACTGGACACAAAGATATTAAAAATTCTCACGATTTGTGTTAAAAAAATTAGAATTACTATTAACTTGAAAAAGATTGGATAGTAATAGATTTGATATAAAAGATTTCACGAGTACATTGATAATAGTACATAAAAGACTTCTTGATTAGAAACTTTTCATATAAAAACATCATTTCACATAACATGTAATTTGAATTACGTGATTAAGATGACGATGGTTTTCCTTTTTCGCATCTTCTCTTGTTGTGACCTTGTTGACCACACTTTAAGCACGTCTGTGGTAGTTGGTACTCAATCAAATCATCCATCTCATTTTGGATTCGATTCACTTTCGGGCGGCCTCGGCCTTGGAGACGTTCTTTGTCTAGAAGAATTCTTGGCCCATCGTACGACGGCCAGTAGGCTTGGTCAGGCAGTGGCTTGAATGGGAGAGATCCATACATGGCAATTGTTGTGTCGACCGTCCAATATTTGCCGAAGTACTCACGAGGGTCAATATGCATTTTGTTGCAAATTGCAATAACGTGCGAACAGGGTATTTTCCACAACTGAATCTTGTTGCAAGTGCACGTCTTGTTAGTCAAGTCAACTGTGTGTTTGTTATTTTCTTTGTATGGGCTTGTTCGATTGATTGGCGTATGTACCTCGTACAAGCCCACGACCCGGTCGAACACAATGACATTGTGTCCCACTACGTTTTCCCTCCAATGATCGTACTTTTTCGTTGCATATAAGCTGAAATCATTCCCTTTGGCTTTTGTATCCATTGACTTGACCAGCCTATCGTCAAAGTACTCTACACACTTGTAGAAGGTAAACATAACAGTTGCCATGATCGGGAGGTGTCGAGCTTCTTTTACTACCCCATTGAAGCTCTCAGAGCAGTTGGTAGTTTCGCTGTCGTACCGCCTACCTCCATCGTATGCAAACATCCATTGTTTTTTGTTGAGCTGCTGAAGTTCTTGATAGATAAGTTCATTGGTGAACCTTTTCAATCGGGTTAGTTTGGCCTCAAACTTTTTCTTTTGACATTCCATTGCTCAGACTTTGACTTCTTTTCCTACTAATTTCCCAAATCGACGATGATAGTTTGATCCCAAGTGATGGAGACAGTAACGATGGTAAGCATGTGGGGGCCTCCAATCATATGCTGAATCATCCTCCAGCCATGACATAAGGCCTGAGTGCCTCTCTGAAATGAGACACAAGCCTTGTCGTTTGGTTACGAAGTGTCTGATGCAAGTGAGAAACCATCCCCAATTGTCTCTATCCTCCTTTTCGACTACGGCAAATGCAATCGGCATTATTTGGTTCTCAGCGTTTTGAGTGACTGTAATAAGCAACGTCCCCTTGTACCTTCCCGTGAGGAAGGTTCCATCAACATAAATTATTGGCTAAGAATGCTTGAACCCTTCGATTGCCGGTGCGAATGCCCAGAATAGTCTGTCAAATGTGGGACATCCTGGTAACCCTGAATCCTTGTATAACAACAGTGTGCGCATACCCGAATTGGCTCATTCGAGGACTTGTAGGAATACTGAGAGTGTTGTGTGAGACTAGTCCCAATCCTTGTGCAGACGCGATATAACCAACTGCTTAGCTGCCCACGTCTTTGAATACGATGGCATGTATCCATCTGTTAACTTTTTCATGAATAACTGCAGCGTTTTGATCTTCGTGCTAAAGTTTGATATGATAATTTCGGTCATCTCATTTGCCATGTAGCAAGCATCAAGCATTGTGTGATCTTGGGTAACATTCACACCCAAGCATGAGTGGGGCCCTGAATATTTCGTGACTTTTCATATGTTTGAATTAGCCTTGATAGATGCTCGAAGTCGCCACCCATAGGATTTCTTGTTATTGCATTTGTAGGACAATAGATTGGGTGAAGATTTATCTGTCTTCACGACGTAGTTCCTTGTCATGCAGAATTTTTTCATAGCATATTGCAACTCATCCTTTGAAGAGAATAACTGCGGAAAAAAAACTTAACAGAATGAATGTGCACGGCTTTTACAATTTGATTATGACTCAAACAGAACGAGTTGTGAAAAAATCACCTGTCCCTCAAAAAATTTTGATCTCCCGTCCCATCCCAGATGACTTCGGGTCGGCATTGGTGGACTCGGGTCAATAATGTTTGACCATGTGTCTTGCGTGTATATGGGGCATGGCGGCTTGTGTGCCGGAACTGCGTTTCCTTGTCCATCGATGTAGTCGTCCTCGAAGCCGTCAGCCTCCAAGCCCGCATCGACATCCTCCAATTAACTCTCTGATGCCTCGTCCGTTTCCTCGTCAGAACCCTCATGCTCTTCTTGTATGGGTTCGTCATGTAATTGTGAAGCGCTTCCACGAATAGTTGTATCGTGGAACGGAAATTGTGCAGAACTTTGGCCCCGGAAGGATGTTGTATCGTAATTGTAACGATATTGAGAACATTGGGCTGGAAAATCTCTTGCACAGTAATTTTAACCATTAGCACCCATTTGGTACAATATATATAGATGGGTATATTAATAAAAAATTTAAACCTTACCAAATGTTGTGTCGTTATCGTAATGTTGCGGTTGAGAACTTTCTCCGTGTAAATGTTCTTGTACGATACCGAGGTATGCTGGAACGTTCATAGATTCAATGAACAAAATGGGAATGTAACCGGGAATTTCACCGTGAACATCAAATATTAAATCTACGCCGGTATTGTCTAGGATATCTAGTGCAACGTGTTGATATGTGGGGTTTGGAAACCTAATACTCGGAAAGCGATATGTTATTTTCATGAATGTGTATGGCAATCCTGCAGCATTTGATATCATCTCTTACAGCTCTGAAAGTGTTATACCGCGCTCCATTGATAAATGAAGGGCCGTACCGCCACTGTACCATGGACCGTCGTCTGTATGTTCGACAATTTGTCCACCAACATATACTATTACAGGGATAGCCATACAGATAATTGTTGGGTTGGGTGATCAGCCCGGGTATGTTTATGGACCACGTAGCGCATTTTGTAAAGGCGCTATAAGTTGGTAATAGCGCCTTTTGTAAATGTGCTGTATGTGGAATACGTCCAAGGCCGCTCAATCACTTCGATGGCCAACCTTTTGCAGGAGAATATTTTGTTACTATGAGTATAGCGCGTTTTGTAAATGCGCTATAAGTTGGTATGGCCCCTTTTGTAAAGGCGCTATATGTGTACTATAAATGGCTAGGCAGAAGCTTCGCCCAAACCATTATCTCCAAACTTTTCAAAAATAGTTTCCACATAATATCTCGTCTCATATAGTATTAGTTGTGTAAGATGGTTTGTTTCCAACAACCAAACCACAATCTTAGTTTTTGAGTGGTTATGGAGCTAGTTTATAGAGATGAAATTTAGGTTCCACACAAGATTTTGCCAAGGGTAAAGGAGTTTTACATGGAGGAACTGATTTATAGAGATGAAACGATCCCTATTGTTCCATAATTCCACCTGCATTACCCCTACCCTCCAACAGTGATGAAATTTCGTGTGGAAAAATAATTGACAGGTAAAAGGGACAGGGGCTTGTTCTCTTGTCCTTATATTTGTCTTGTGACTGCGTTGTGGAGGTCTTGTGAAGATATTGTGAAGTGTGGCTATTTCGGATTAGGTTGCTGAAAGATGTCCAATTCCTTATGATCCTCCTGCACCTCTTCATTTATCCAGTTGCAAAAGATGTCCACTTCCTTATTGTATGGAAAAAACCTAAGCATCGAAAAAAAATTATAATAAAACAATACCGCGCCTATCCAAAATGCGTGATCAAGTTGTTTAACGCGTTTTCATTATGCACGGTATTTTATTCGTCCCAGGCCAGGCTTGGAAGGCTTTTTGTGTAGAATGATATGTTGGAGAAATGTATATTTAGAATTGCTTTATAGGGATGAAATGTATGTTCAATCTAGGTGTTCTCATAGGGGTATATAAATATGTACCCTTATAAGATTGAATGTCCTATACTTGTTAAGGATTGTAATTTTTTTCCCTTTAAGTAGTGAAAAGGGCTGTTTTGTATCCCATCGGTCGTGGAGAATTCGTGAAACATGGCTGATTGGATCAAATATGGAGCGGAGCATTTGTGAAGCGGGGTTTGAGCTATGTAAACCCTGGCTTCTTGGATCGAAAATTTCGCGGAGCATTTGTGAAGCGTGGATATTTATTTTTGTAAGATGTCCACTTCCTTATGAAATTAATTAACAACTAAACACTTTTAAAAAAAACCATTTTAACCGCACATTCTCAAAACGCGTTATAGATGATATAACGTGTTTCGAAATGGCGGTGTAGTTTGTCGTCCTGGCCCAACATGATTCCTGGCATTCCAAGCCCTGCCAGGCCAGACTTTTGCTTTTGCAGTCCATAACACTATAGACCCATTGATTGTATAACGCCTTCTAGGTATGCGTGATAGTAAAGTGCATAGCGCCTATTCAGAAGGCGTGATAAACAAGGCATATTTATGCCACCCAGCTGGATCGATTCCACAACTTGTCTTATTCTTCTTCCACACACTTCTACCATTCGGCTCCTTAAATTTTCAATGTGTAAAATATTTTTCGAAATCTTAAATACTCAACCTACCACACTTATGGGTTGAGTATTTACGGGCTGATTTATAGAGATGAAACGTAGGTTCCATTCGGCATTTTGAGTTAGGTATGTCGCATTTAGCTGGAACTGGTTTATAGAGACAAAATAATGACCTCTATAAGCTAGTCCCGGATGAGCGAGGCTATTAGCTCGACTGAAATTTTGGCCAATTTGGACACAAACCAGATAGAATATGGAGTACTCTCTATATCTGTCAAAATTATGCAACGAGCTTCACCCAAATTGACCGTTCAATACTAGAGCTCGTTGCCATGGACATGGAACCAGAGAGGGAAATGGAGGAGTAATTATTTTCGCAATGTACAAAAAAAAATTAAAAAATAAAAAATAAACTATTGCGCATTTTCAAAATGTGCTATAACTTCTAGGGTTTTTTCGCGCCTTCCCAAAAGGCGCTAGGGTTTTGGTTCGCGTTTTCCGTGGTTGTATATATACACCCTTCATGACCATACATACTTTATCATAAAAAAAAATACATAATGGATCCAAATTTTCCTTTTGGAAGAAGACTAGAAAAGGGAGAGAGTTCTCGTACACGCACACGTGCTCCTCCACCTGTTCGACCTGGTCAACATCCGAACATTCCGAACATCCCAGTCGAAGATCATGACCTGGATCGTTTATGTGCAATAGGAACAATGAGAGTTTTGACAAGCAGCAGGGAAGTTGTGGAACGACCGATAGAGAGATACGATGGACCAATCCATGTGCCACAGCCATGGTTTGCCCCCCACAAGTTGATTGACCGAACAACACTCGTTTCCGTCATTTTCGACTACCAAGTGAGATGGATGGAGAGGACAACCAAGGTTGACCTTCACAAGTTTCCCCTTTGGATGCTTGGTTGGCCGACAACAAAGCAAGGACTCGTGACGATTTGTCCGTATACCATATGCGTGGGTACCGCGGGGTGACCTTGCAGAATTCATTTCGTAAATGTCCGAGGAGTGGTACTCAACCGCAACCAGAAGGGGTAGGTCCACGTGAAGATCAACGTCTCCTTCCTAGATTGGACTATAGTCTTGCTACATACAAGCGTGGCAAATGAACATTTGTCTTGCCTTTGTTGCAGTACGATGCAAGTGAAGATGCTTATTTCAAATTGGACTGGAATCAATCTTCATTTGAGGGTAAAGCAGCTGATTTACTTAACTGGCCTAAATTTTTTGCTGAAAGAAACAAACTTGAAGCCAAATGTCGTAAGTATCTATTGAAGGTGCCTAAAGCACGCTCAGCACATATGATGGATGGAAGAAGGCCAAACCGTCTCCATAACGACGTTTGCGAAAGGCTTAAGGTGGAGATAATGCAATGTGCAGACGGCTAATCCGTCAAAGCATGATAGTAACCGTAGTGAGGGAAGCTGAAAGGGATGGATTCGACCCCAACGAGTCCATTAGAGCAATTCGGAGGGACCCACAGTACGCATCCGACCCAAAAGTTTCTGATTATTCCGATGACAAATAGAATATGTTGTATTACGTTTTTTTTGCTTAAGTAGAATTTCTTTGCGTACGAAACTTGTTATATGCGTTCAGACTTTGAAGAATTCATCAATTCCAATTCCCAGCCTTAATGTTTTTAAAGTTGCAGCCTTCAGCTTTTTCAAGTCATATACAGTTTTAGTGGTCCCCTCATGTCTCTTGTCTTTTTGTATCCCATCTGTCTATAAATTGTTGAACGTCTACATTTCTGTGTACTAATCCTTAGTCGTGACATAGTTGTATCATAATGGCAAACAAAGGTTCAAGTTCTAGGGTCTGGATACTTCCCAAGTTCAAGAATCCATATTGGAAAGAAAAAACGACCAGCCCCAAAGATTACTATGTTGGTCTTCGATAAGAATGGAAATTTAGGGTTGAAGAGCAAGAGGGATTGGTTAATGATTTGCGTAACATGGGAGTCAGAATTCCACATCGTCGAGCTCTAGAGATGCCAACAACAAATAAGCATGAATATGAATTTGCCGTGTCCCGAATCAAAGAGGAGAATAATAGAATACTGATGCGTAGGAGTAGGAGTAGGTATTTCATGCTTCAGTTAGCAGCAGAGATGGCTGAGACAAATCAACACGAACTAACGGAAAATGAACGTAACAATGCTTTGAATAATGAGAAGTATCTATCTGACTATGCCATGTCTGATGAGGACATGTACATCTCTCACTATGGGTTCTGTGTAAGGCATTGCAATTATATATTGGTATGCATTAACTATGTTAAGTGATTTGACCTTTCTATGAGAACCATTTATGTTTTAGTTTTTTGTGAAGTATGAATTGAAAAGTAATTGCATTACTTACTACAAATAAACGCTCCAACAATGACAATAAGATAGAATACGGATACATAATTAATTGGACTTAAAGTCACAATGGTTGTTCATCTTCCAATGATCCGACACTCATGGTTCTTGGTCTTCGTCTGACATGTCAATGTCAGATTGAACGTCTTCGTTCATACTAGCCTCCATAGGAAAACGAGTTTCACCCATTAATCCCTCATCTCTTCGTTCATTTGTTAAGAATTGAAAGTGATATCGTTGCAAATGCATTTGCATGCGATTCACTTCTTCACGAAAACGATGCAAGGCTCTTTGCAACAACTGAGGAGTGTGAATTGGCATGTCAATTGCTCAACAACGTGGAATTGGAATGTTCAAACTTCGGCAGTTGAATGTTAGAACTTCATATTGTTCTAGTCGGCATTAATACTCACGTTGTATTTCTTTGAAGACGGTGGGTGTGTATCGCATGTTTGGATTAAAGGGTATTCAAAATCGTCATCAAAGTGCCAATGACGACCCGTTGCTTGAAATATATCACGCACTGTATACCTCATAGCTAGTTACCTACCTATATGCCATATAATAAAAATAAAAGATGAAGTTAAAACTGGTTCTTGTGTGTCTCCTTTTTATACACATAAAAATTAAATAAATCAATTGTCCATATTGGTTTGGTAAATTATTTGAATTCCTACGACAAAATCCCCCTTTGGATTTCTGAACGATCAATGCAAACCCGTGATTGACTTGTCCATTTAAACTGTTTATTGTCATTTTCTAAACAGACCTATAGCGCCTTTTGTAAATGCGTTGTATTCTAAACCCTAGTGCATCTTCAAAAGGCGCGTTAGGAAGTTACTGTAGCGGACATGCTGTGTCCGATACGTGTCTGCGAAGGCTGTTAACAATTTTCGATCCTTTTAAACCAAAAGGGGCAAACGACGTCGGATCGACACGCGGCTTGGCTTGTTAGGTCAGTGGGGACTAGGCTGTGCGTTGTTCTGACGTCATTTGCCTGTTTCAGTACGTTGAAACCCTGATAAGTAGCTGATTCAAGGGCACAAAACGGGCAAACGATGTCGAATCGACGCGCGGCTTGGCTCGTTAGGTCCGTGGGGATTAGGCGGACCTAACGAGCCAAGCCGTGTGTCGATCCGACGTCGTTTGCCCTTTTTGGTACGTTGATACCCTAATAAGTAGCCGATTCAAGGGCACAAAACGGGCAAACGACGTCGGATCGACGCGTGGCTTGGGTCGTTAGGTCCATGGGGACTGGCGGACTTAACGAGCCAAGTTGCGTGTCAATCCTACGTCGTTTGCCCATTTCGGTACCTTCACTACAAATTAAACATTTTTTAGGGATTCAAGAGTACGTTCATCCTATTAAACAAATAAATGCCATCCAACATAAACAAAGGAACCGCACATAAAAATTACGCATCATACATAATACCAAAATCCAACTAAACGTACGATTTCTACAAAATGAACTACAACGTAGGAGTGCAACTTATCACAACATAGAGTAACGCGCTTACTACATGTCCTTCCTACGCTTAACATAATGCAACAGTTTGTGACTTCCTGTACCACACGCCGCCGGATGTGGTTGACGCTTACTCCTACGTGGCACAAACAGTGGGGTATCATCTTGCTCCTCTTCAACTTCCTGCTCCACAACATGCGCTTGCGTCACAACCCCATATCCCTCGCCCTGAACATCGACCTCTGAATGCACCTCTGCATCCCCCTCCACCAAGGGGTGACCGCCCATACCCACTAAGTCATCTCCCAACTAAGTCACCTCCCCGAGTGCATCTAAATTCCCACCATCATCCTCGTCCAATGTCTGCTTCCTCTTTAACACTGGCCTGCTAAGAAAAGTTGTTTCCAGAACTCCTACATTTTGCAAAGGGGAATCGAACCAGTCTTGAGAGTCTAAAGGTATTTCAGTGTGAATCGGCAGCGGAGAAGTACTTTGAAACATAGGCGTGAATGGGTAGCTTGGCACACTCCCTAAATGTGTCGTAAAGGAGGAAGACACAGAACCCCCATCTGCATCTTGCAGTGCAGAACTAGTCCCGACGTCCACTGTATCCGGTATGGCATTGGGTCCACCGGCTCCTGTGCTGCAGCGTTTTCCACCTCAATCGCAGGCTCGTGTAAAGGGCCAACCTGTTTCGCCACATTCACGCCTTCTGCTTGAGGCTGGTTAGGCGCCATTGGGGGCCTCTTGCGCAACCACTTCTCCAAATACTCCATCGCTCCAACTCTTTCCTCCCCAATAGACCGAAGCTCATCCAAGTCAATATCCTCCATTGTCTGCACTGTCCTTATCCTCTCAAACAATCTCATCTGCATATTTTCCAATAGGGAAAATGACAGCCTAGGATGTGTTTTAATAATTAATACCTGCCAAGGACAAGCTAAGAACATTTGTTAATGCTGAAAATATCCTTGGTGGGTATTAATTATCAAAACACGTCATTGGTCGTCATTTTCCCTTAACAATAACATCATACAAATCATAACAACACATTTGAATTACGATAAATGACAACAAATAAACAACCAAATATCATACCGCCTTGTCCGCGCCTCCACCTAGTCGACTAATATATTGTATCGTAATCCTCTCGTACCAAGTAACATAAGGATCATCGGCTGGGTATGCATACTCATGAGGGTCTGCCTTTCCAGCAGGTACAATATGGTCCAACCTATTATTCCACATCTCCAACTCAGCACGGTGGTCCTGACGGTAATCCTTTTGCCAAGCCTTTCAGTCCTTTCCATGCGGTGGCTGCCTACAATTACAATGAGCGGGGATTGTCTGTCGACGCCCAAACTGTCGCATCACCCTATCTGGCATGTGCATCTGCACCATTAGAAAATTCAATAGTGGGACCTTCGCCATCCAAATTGCCCTTCCAGCACGACAATTTGGAGGAAGACTAGCAATCAACTCCTTGCTGTACGGTCTCCAAACCACCTACATGAATGAAACACAAACAGTATGACCAAATCAATATTATCGTGCAAAGATTAGTTGATTTTGTATTCAAATAATAATTTTTATGAAACACATACCTCATCCGGCCTTTGCATGTCAAAATAGTTTATATAATATCCAACAACATGGGTTGGCAAATTCAGTGAATGAAAATGATCAACCCACCTAAACATAAGTATTATATATAAGAAAGTTAAAACATGCAACAGGCTAATCTAAAATTGGTAAATACAAATTACAATTAATGGAACCGTACCGTGCACCAAGAGGAGAACCTGGCGGACACTCACGCGTACCCAAACGTCTAGGAGCAATAAAAGGAAACCGCTCCCAAGCCCATAGTTGTAGGAGAATGAATGCCCCACCCATATTTTGCTTACCACTCTGACAACCGTGGCATAGATAATGGTAAAGATTTGAGAGGCAAGCGCTGCCTCAACTCTGCACAATCGTCAAGTCTTCAAGGAGGGTTAAGTAAGCTAGGTGGACTTGGGACCCTGAGTGGTCAGACATCAACACTCCACCTATCAACTGGAGAATATAACCTTGGGCCTGTTGCCGAACATCTTCCTCCGTATACCCTGCTGCTAAATACCTTTTAAAATGTTCCCGTAACCACGTCATCATTACCTTACCACCTTTTCTATCCACATCGGGTACCGGCACAATCCCCAACAACTGCTGACACAATGGACCCCATTCTTCAGTGCTTTTCCCGATGACAAGTTCACCATCAACAGGTAGCCTGAGCAAAACTTCCACGTCCTACAAAGTCATAGTCCACTCGCTCGTGCGCAAGTGGAACGAGTGGGTCTCCGGCCGCCAATGCTTTACTAAAGCTGTCATCAGGTCAAGGTCAAGAGAGATAAACAATAGATCTAGAACACCACCAAAACCAGCCTGCCTAATCAATTCTAAAACTGGTGGCGCCGGGGGGTCCAACTTCTTCAGTCTAGCTTCACTTTGTCGTACTTTAAGAGTTTTAGAATCAACTGGAGGCTCTCCCTGCAAAAACAAGTCAAGTTACTTTCACATTTTGTAATCTGAATCATATAAATAGTGTTGACAAATACTTAAAATTTGTACTTACATTATTTGCCCATATAGAATGAGAGCGATGGCTTTGCTGAAAAGTTAACAAACTCCCGTCAGTGGGCCCCTCCTGAAGAATCATATTTTATCTTGGGTACCTAAAACAAATAGAGTTAAATTATCAACTTGTTAACATATCATCTTACGTAATGGTCAATTTTAGCCATTTAGTGTGTTAATCCATCAAAAGTCATGTGCACATGTAATCTATCTTGTAGCAAATTCAATGTGTTATCAACGGTTTACACCCATAACGCCTAATCTCAATTTCAAAACTGTACCTACACTAATCTCAATTACAAAACTGTAAATACATATATAACGATAACCGTGCATGAAGTTTGTGTTGTTTCTATTACAAGATTTACATATATATATATATATATATTATATATAGACACACACACATAAATGCATTTCGGAATGAGAAGAAACAAGGAAGATGGAGAGAGAGAGAGAGACTTACTGTGAGTGACAATGACGATGAGAACGGAGATGAGGAGAGCGCGTCGGAGGGTGGCGATCAGGCATGCACGGTTTATTTTTTGGAGGAGATCACACAGGTTTGGAGATCGTGATCGACGTGGAGAGAGAAAGGGAAATGGCATATAGGAGGAGAAAAGGGGAGGATCGATTACGTCCGGATTTTAAACCTATAACACCTTTATAATATGCGCTATAATAAACCTCAAAACGCATTCAAAATACGCGTTATAATCTGACTTGGACTTCTTTGCCACGTAGGAGTTAGCCTAACCGCTATAACGCATTTTGATAAGGCGCGGTGGCCTATTTTTACAAAACGTTTCAGAAGATAATATTCCTCCAATTTGTTTAAAATTAATGGCCATTGGGCCATTATGTTGGGGCCCACCCTATACGGCTATACCACATCCCTGACGATTTCAATTTCAACGAAGTGGACCGAGTAGAACTCAACGGCGCGCCCACAGTGAAGTGGAGTCGCGTTTGTCGATTGCGTCATTACGCCTCTTTGCATCACGCCGTGGCTCTCAGCGACTAGCTTTATTGCATTGGGGAGGAGGAGAGGTCGAAGCAGCTGCCAGGCCCATGGGCCATGGTTTACGACTCGGCCCAAAATGAATGGGAGGCTCTACCCGACCCTCCGCAGCGGCCCAGACATTTTTATGATACATTCTCCGCAGCTGTACAGGCAAGGCCATTAGCAGCTTAGCCACATGAATTTTGTTTTTCTTTGTTATTTTGGTGACCATAATTTGATATGATGTGTTAGTGTCACAAAGGTGTTAGACATAATTGACATTCTTGGTGTATACTACAATCAGTGTTCTAAAACAAGAAATTAATCGGCAATTAATCGCTGACGGGGCCTATCCAATTAGGTTCGACCAACGATTAATTGCCAATTAGGCTACTAGTTAGTATTCACCGATTAATCGCTCGAAGGTGGTCGACCGCCCGACTAACGCCTAACGACCTTTAGAACATTGACTACAATAATCCATTGCAGCATTATTTACATGTACTTAGAATGTGCTCATAATATTGTTTGTTGCATGCGCGTATCCGCCAACGAGATGAACATGGTACTTAAAATGTGCTGGTAACATTGTTTTTTCACCGGTAGTTTGTTGCACATGCACATCCGGACCCTTGTTTGCATCGTCGAAAACAAACTTGTGTGCATCAAGTTTTCGTTGTAGATTTGTATAATAGCTACACAAAGTGGGTGTGTTATAGTATTAGAAGAGCGTTCTATATTTGAAGTACATTATTACAATCAATTTGAAAAGGACGTTATGAACTTTCAAAACGATTGAATCTCATTTTAAATGGGATAAAAAGGAGTCATGCTCCTGTGAAAGTCTAATTGGAGTCATATGTCACATGAAATGTCGACTTTTCCCTAGTCTATATTTGATTTTAGTGGAGGAAAAATCAAGAAAATGGGGGCAAATGGGACTACCCAAAAATGGCAGCAGTAAACAGCAAAACAGAGAAGGAGAGATGTGTCTCTCTGAAAAACAGGGGGGGAAAACGTAGAAATGGGGCTGCTTTCTCTTGCCCTACATTCGTTATTTTTCCCTTTTAAATACTACTAGCATCCTTACATACAAGAGAAAATACTGGGCCAGTCCCAGTTTTGAATTTCATAGCCATTTAGATCCTAACCAAATAAAGTCAGTTGTCCATTGGATCCTTTTAATAAAAAACCCACACGCTCAATTTTTCCTATTCTTGTTCGTGCGCACATGGGGGACCAGCCAGTCAAAACGCAGGTCTCTCTCTCTTTCCTCTGCCAGCTGTACATTATTACACCCCTCTCTCCTCTTTAACTCCTGCTGCTATTCTCTAGCTCTCTCTCTCTCTCTCTCTCCCTCTCTCTCTCTCTCTCTCTCTTCCATTTTCTATTTTAACTTTTAAAATATCATAATTGTTGAACAAGTTCAATATTGAATATGAACAAGTTCAATATTGAATATGAAACGCTTGTTTCAAAACAAGTTCATTATTTGTAATTTATCAAACAAGTTCAATATTGAATATGATACGCTTGTTTCAAAACTTTCCATTTTTAGATGTCTAGATTACCATTTTACCCCTCATTTAAGAAGAGAGATGTAAGGAGAAATTTTCTCCCTCCCAAATTCAAAATTTAAACATGGTTAATGGAAAAGGAGCAAATGGCCGGCAAAACAAATTTGGCTCCATTCTCTTCTTGACATGACATGATAGGAGAGTACTTTGGAATTTGGTGGGTTCAATTATTTTTTTGTACAAAATTTTAGTAATATTTTCTCAAAAGGGTAAAATAGTAAAATAGATCAAAAGTCAATGTAAGTGTAATGTTTCCTTAAATTTCGTGAAAGTCAAAGTAGGCGGAACAAATTGGGACGGAGGGAGTAATTAGCAGAAATGTTAATTTTTAATTGTTAATTAGCAGTGTTTTTAATCTCAAAACCATAAAATTCTAATTTTAACTGTTAATTAGCAATAATATTAATTTTTAATTGTTAATTAGCAGTATTTTCAATCCTGAAATCCTAACCCTAAAAATCCTAAACCTCAATTTTAATTTTTAATTAGCAGTATTTTTACTGTTAGTTATAATTTCTAATTGTTGATCAGAATTTATAATAAAAAAAGAGAAGCCTATACCAAAAAAAATTGTTTTATTTTTACAAATAATTTCATATTCAATATTGAACTTGTTTGATAAATTTTTTGGAGTAGATTTCAAATATCTATTTTAAAAAACAGTAAATGTGCAACAAGAGTTATAATTATTTTAAGATTTAAAATGAAAAAAGTGGGAGAGAGAGAGAGAGAGTGTGCGTGTGTGTGTGAGAGTGTGTGACAGAAGAGAGAAAGAAACCGTGCAAGAGAAAGGGAAAAAGTAGGCGCGTGGCATAGGACTTGGTGGGAGAAGTAATTGTGCGCATTTGCGCACAGGGATCTTCTGGGAACAAGTCAAACTAGATAGGACCGGCCCAGAAATTTCCCTACATACAAAATAGGCTTGGGCTTAACACAATCATTTGGCCCAATACAAAATAACACAAACTAGCCCAATTACAAACATAAACTTGGTCCAAATAAAATAAAAGATAACAATGCATTAATTTTAACACTCCCCCTTAATGCTTTGTTGTAACACCCAACATTTCTCTAAAATAATGGAACTTTTCCTTTGAAAGAGCTTTGGTGAAGATGTCCGCCACTTGGTCTTCGGTTGCACAATACTTGAGTTGAATCTCTTCATCTTCTACGGCCTCTCAGATGAAGTGATGTTTGATTGCAATGTGTTTGGTGCGGCTATGGTAGACGGGATTCTTTGTCATTGCAATTGTGGATTTGTTGTCACACAAAATTGGAGTAGCCTCTCCTTACTTTTCACCAACATCCTTTAAAATCCTCCTTAGCCATATTGCTTGAGAGGTTGCCAATGATGCCGACACGTACTCGGCCTCGGCGGTAGATTGCATCATGATTTGTTGCTTCTTAGATGCCCATGACAAGACACCCGAGCCAAGAGAAAAAGCATATTCGGAAGTGCTCTTCATATCATCGACACATCCAACCCAATCACTATCACAAAATCATAGCAATTTCGCATCAACATTCTTCTCATACAAAATGCCATAATCAAGTGTACCTTGTAAGTATCTCAAGACCCTCTTAGCCACTCCAAAATGAGTTTGGCTTACTGTAGAGACCCGGAAAATTTTTGTTTTATCTTAATTATTGAAAGGTTTATTAATCGGATAATTACGGGAATATGGTTTATTTGGTGGATATTTGAATTAGGGATTTAAGTGAAAGAATAGAGACTTGAGGGAGTGTGTGTGTGATTTCTAGATATGGGACTATATAAGGTGTGTGTGTGCAAAGTAGGAGAGAATTAATCCCCCTCCTCCCTCTCTCCCGTCCGACTCTCTCTCTCTCTCGGCTCTTCTCTCTCTCTCCCTCATTCCTCCACCAAAGGTCGAAACCCAAAGAACCCAACCTTATCTCCATCTTCCTCACGTGCTCTTGAGTTCGTAGCTCGTCCAGTTTGGCTCGGAGCGGAGTATTTTGGGAGTATTTCAAAGTTTGAGTTCAAGGGTTCGCGTGGCCCGATCTCTTCGCGTGTTTGCTCTCCGACTTCGAGGTAGGGATTTCTTGCACTTGTTATATGTTTATGTGTTGAATTTGCACCTTAATCGTGCTTATGATTGTTGGTTGTAGTTTGGGTTTCATTCTTGAAAATCTGCAGAAGATTCGCTCGAAAGCATCCCGTATCGATACGGCCCAAAATCCGTATCGATACAGTTCTCACTGATCTGCCTCGAAGCCTATCCGTATCGATACGGATTTTGCCTGTATCGATACGGTGAGCTTATTTCCAGTTTTCACTGTTTTGCTTCGAACTCCACTGTTTTGACCCCCGATCACTTCTAATTCCCTTGGACACCTCCCAACCTATTTCAAGCATGCTTAGCTGAACCCCTTGGGTTTACTTAAGTCATCCTCGTCCTGTTGGCTTTCCATTGTTAGAAGAAGAGTAGTGTCGTACTAAGAAAACTCAATCGAAGTGTATCTATGGGATTGGTGGTACTTGAGGGTCATTGTGACATGAGTTGGTGAATGCTATAAGTGTTTTAGGTGCTAAGGCTAGACGTGGCGAATGGTATGATGAAAATGCGTATCGTAGCGAGGTTATTGTGTATCGATGGTCATAAGGTTTGACGTGGGGCGTTTTGTTGAACGATAGGGGTTTGCCTAGTGATCCGGAGGAGAATAGTGTGACCCGTGTCTTTGTGCTTCGTCTCGATTAATCATCTTAGGTTCCTTTGGCACTCGTTCTATAGATTGTTGCTTAGAACCTAGCCGGTGGTGTGTCGTAGAGTTGTTACGGGTTCAATACGAGATGTAGGGCGTTGAAATAGACATAGAGGAATAATGTGAACTTAAGGTGTTTATTAATGTACAATAAGACATAGTTATAAGTTGTAATGCCTCGAATGACGATGAATGAATGATTGTGACTTGGGGAAAGTGTTATTATTCCACCTTCGAACTGATAATGTATATGTGTTGTGTGAGTTGTGAATATTGAACTGAGGGTCCTGCAACGCAAGGTGTGGTAATGCGGGGACTCTAGAGGGCCCGTAACGCAAGGTGTGGTAATACGGAAACCCAGGTGGAGAGAATTCACTGTAACGCAAGGTGTGGTAATACAGCTGAATGTCTCATATGATGAATGAAGTTATAATTGACTTATTGAAGTTTAAGTTGTCGCTTGGGCTTTGAGCTGCTTGATATTGTATCTGTTGAAAAGAGAAGATAAACAATGGATTCCATCAAAGTTTTTGAAAAAGAAAGGAACTTGGTTTTGAAAAAGGGATTTTTATGAAAAATCCTCCGGTATTCCTGAGCGAATCAACGGTTCCGGTATTTGGGCACAAATCAACGGATTCCGGTATTCAAGAGAATCAACGGAGCTCGACCCGCGGAGGTCGAGAGTATTTCTCAAAATTATTTTGGAAATCTAACGGGAATGTTTTCGTTTTTTGAAAAGAGGCTCGATGGCTATGGCATTGAGTAATGAGATTGTTTGTGGCATTCGTTTAAGTAGTTATAAAAGGGTTGAGAAGTCGTCGTGGTTGTTCGGGATGATATGAGCTTAATGTTGCTTCGAGATGACGTACGAATGGTTAGGGAAGTCTTAAGAAGCATAGGATCCCATAGTTGTAGCTTGTTGGATCTTTATGGTGCCCCTGTGTATCCCTTGTTCGTTAGTGGAGATCACTCATTCTCATTGCATAAATCGTCACATTTTCATATAGCTTCTGCATAGAATTCTCTACTGGGCACGTGTTTGCTCAACCTACCATTTCAGGTTTATTGCAGGTCATGGTCTTGGAAAGTTCGGAGTGCATGCGGGCATTATCAAGTAAAGCTATTTTGAAGAGTACTTAGTTATTCTTTTAAAGTGAACAGTTTGTTATGGTTTTGTAATTTGAAAGATTGTATTTGTAGACTAGTCTGAAGAATTGGAAACTGTAATGTATTTTGGGGTAATGTAAACACGATTGTGAGGGTTTTGTATTTCAAATGTTATTATTATTTATGTTTAAAATCGAGGGCGTGACACTTACATTGTGCATGAATCGGGATAACATGCTTGTAGCATACGTGATATCCGACCTTGTGATAGTCAAGTACAATAAGCTTCTATAAAGAGATTCATCCACCTTTTTTCTTTCATCTTCTTTTGACAATTTCTCATTCACAATCAAGGGAGTTGCAACCGGCTTGCATTCTCTCATCTTGAACTTCTCAAGAAGGGTTCTTGCATATTTTCTTTGACAAATGAAAATATCCTCTTTGCTTTGATAAATCTCAATGCCCAAGAAATAATGCAAGAGACCCAAATCACTCATTTCATACTTCTTCATCATGTCTCTTATAAAATCTTCAATCATTTTCACATTGCTACTGGTAAAAACCAAATCATCAACATAGAGAGAAACAATGAGAATACCGGTGTTACCTTGCCTCTTGATGTACAAGGCTGGCTCGCTTTTGCTTCTTTCAAATCCTCTTTCATTGAAGTAAGAGTCAATCTCACTATACCATGCCCGGGGTGCTTGCTTTAGCCCATATAAAGCCTTCTTCAACTTGTACACTTTTTGTTCCTTGCCTTTGACAATGAAACCTTGAGGTTGATCAACATACACTTCTTCCTCCAAGATACCATTCAAGAAGGCCGATTTCACATCAAGTTGATACAAGAACCATCCCTTCGATGCCGCTAAGGCAACAAGAGATCTAATTGTGTCATGTCGAGCCACCGGTGCAAATGTCTCTTGAAAATCAATTCCGGGTTATCGAGAATACCCTTTTGCAACAAGTCTTGCTTTGTGCTTTTGAATGGAATCATTGGGGTTGAGCTTTGTTTTGAAAATCCACTTCACACCGATAACTTCTTTGTCTTTTGGCCTCTCCACCAACTCCCAAGTTTTGTTCTTCTCGATGACATGAATTTTCTCTTCCAAAGCTTTCTTCCAAGCTTCCTCCTTAATTGCTTCTTCAAAGGTCTCCGGTTCAACACAAAAATTACAACTCGCATACACATCACTAAGGCTTCTCATTCTTCTTGGAGATGAGGAACTTGAGCTTGATGGAAAAGTTGGTGGAGTTTGATTTGGAGCTTCAAGATCATCACATTCTTCATCTTTTTGACTTTCCAGTTCTTCATAATTGAAAGGGACTTGGTTTTGCACCACATTCCCATTCCAATCCCAATACGCCTTCTTATCAAAGAGAACATCTCTAGATCACATTGTTTGTGGTCAAATTGAATAGTCTATAGCTCTTTGATTGAGAGCTATAACCCACAAAGATACACTTTTGACTAGTTTCATCAAGTTTGCTCCTTTTTACTTTTGGAACATGAGCATAACAAATGGACCCAAAAACCTTCAAGTGATTCACGGATGGCTTTCTCCCACTCCAAGCTTGAAATTGAGTAATATTTTCAACGACCTTTGTTGGGCATCGGTTCATCAAGTAGACCGCCGTATAGACGGCTTCACCCCAAAAAGTCTTGGGCAATCCCTTCTCATGTAACATTGAATTTGACATCTCCTCTATGGTTCTATTATTCCTCTCTACCACTCCATTTTGTTGTGGAGTGTACCCAACCGTTAGTTGTCTTTCCATGCCAATGTCTTCACAAAATTTATAGAATTCATTTGAAGTGTACTCACCACCCCTATCACTTCTCAACACTTTCATTAGATGACCACTTTGCCTTTCTATAAGACTTTGAAACCTTTTAAAGATTGAGAAAACATCGGATTTTTGCCTCATGAAATAAACCCATGTCATTCTAGAAAAATCATCAATAAAAATGATAAAGTACTTGTTACCTCCATGAGTTAGCATATCCTTAGGCCCGCACACATCGGTATGAACAAGCTCCAATGGTGCTTTAGCCCTCCACGCCTTGTATTTTGGAAATGACTCCCGGTGATGCTTTCCAAGTGCACAACCTTCACAAACTTGCTTGACTTCATGAATAGTTGGCAAGCCATACACCATGTTCCTTTGTTGTAAGTTCCTCAAGCTTTGGAAATTCAAGTGCCCAAATCTTCTATGCCAAAGCCATGAGTCATCAAGCACATCCACCTTCAAGGCCACATTTTTGGAATAGCGAAAAGTGAGAGGGAAGCTTCTATTCTTCTCCATCTTGACTTTTGCTACAACTTGGTTTCTCTCCCCTTTGTCATAAATCTTGCAAGAGTCTCCTTCAAATTGAACGGTGTACCCATGCTCTATAAGTTGCCCAACACTCAACAAGTTTTGCTCCAAGTCCGGAACAAGTAGCACATCCGAGATATTCCTTGTACCCTTCTTTGTCTCCACGACAATAGTACCATTTCCCTTTGCTTGGACTAAGGCACCATTCCCCATTTTTACTTGAGAATTGGAGGAAGTATCGATCTTCACAAAGATACTCTCATCTTCGGTCATGTGGTTACTACAACCACTATCAAGGAACCACACATCATTCTTTTGCTCGGAAGCTGCTTGACAAACACAAAACATGCACCCTCCACCTTCTTGCTCTTCGGAGTAATTTTTGTGACTCGGCAATCCATTTTGACATGCCTAAATTTGTTTCAATTGTAACATTGTGGCTTCCCTCGAAACCAACAATCTTTATCAACATGACTACCCCTTTTACAAATTCCACACCTTGGTTGAGTGGCCTCATCATTCCCTCTTGCTTGATAATTGTTTCCCCTTTGAAAATTGTTCCTTCCTCTTCCTCTATCATTTCCACCTCTTCCTCATTCAAAATTTCCACCACTTGAAAATTTCCCTCTAGATTGATTATGACTTGAAGAAGATACTTTCCCATGGGGTTTAGGTGTACTAACATTAAGCGTAGATTGAAAGGCACTCTCAATTGACTTTTGGGATTGCCTATTCAATCTTTGCTCAAATGTCTTAAGGGAACCCATCAATTCTTCGACACTCAAATTGGCTAAATCTTGAGTATTTTCAATAACGGCAACAATAGGATCATACTTCGTCGGCAAATTAATCAAGATTTTCTCAACAATTTTTTGAGTACCAACATCCTCCCCATATGTTTTCATTTGATTCACAACATCCATAAGTCTAGAAAAATAATCATTCAACAATTCACTATCCTTCATTTTCAAATTCTCATAATCTCTTCTCAAAGATTGAAGTTTGATGGTTTTTACCTTTAAATTGCCTCTATACTCATTGTAAAGAATATTCCATGCTTTCTTGGCTAAGGTTTCATTGATGATTCTAGGAAAGAGGTTGTCGGAAATACCTTGTTGAATCATGGAGAGGGCTTTTGCATTCATCCTATTATCCACCTCCAATTGTTTCTTTTGCTCATTTGTCAAAGTCTCCACACCTTCATGATCTTCATACCCATCTTGAACATATTCCCAAACATCATTTGACATGAGTTGGGTCTTCATCTTCACACACCAAAAATCATAGTTTTCTCCATTGAGAAGTGGAAAAGAAAGTGGTAGAGCTCCCATGTTTTGATTGCTAGAGCTTGTCATTGTTGTGGACTTTCTAGGGCTTTGTTTCCCCTTCAAAAATCTTCACTCCCAAGTTGATTTGATCCACCAATGCTCTGATACCACTTATGTTGGCTTTTCCCTGGCCCATATTTGATTTTAGTGGAGGAAGAATCAAGAAAATGGGGGCAAATGGGGTTGCCCAAGAATGGCAGCAGTAAATAGCAAAACAGAGAAGGAGAGATGTGTCTCTTTGGAAAGCGGGGGGGGAAAACGTAGAAATGGGGCTGCTCTCTCTTGCCCTACATTCATTACTTTTCCCTTTAAATACTACTACCATCCTTGCATACAAAATAGGCTTGGGCTTAACACAATCATTTGGCCCAATACAAAATAACACAAACTAGCCCAATTACAAACATAAACTTGGTCCAAATAAAATAAAAGACAACGATGCATTAATTTTAACAGAAGATTGAACGCTACCGAGGAGTTGGGGGCCGATTTTGGCCGTTGACAGCATGTTATTTTTGGTATTCTGTAGATAGTCACTGCCTCTGCGGATAGGACTTGGTGACGAATATTTGTTCCCGCGGTTATTTCCCAATGCATGACAATGATTACTATACGGGAGAAGTAAAAAGCGATTTCCTTCCGCGCTTGGGTCATCTAGGTGGTGAAAAGTTCTGCTTGTATTGGGTTTCAATGTCACGGCCGGGCGGCTACGAATGCTCGATGGATGTTGGAGGTGCTGTTTCTCACTTCCACTGCATGAAGTTGGAAGTTATTACTACTAGGGAACTTTGCCCCAAAAAAGGGTTTGTTCCCTTGGACGTGTCTATACTGTCGTGCCAATCTTACATGGTTTCTGGGTTGAAGGACTTCCACGATGCCGTGGTGGTGGTGGTGTAAGCATCTATTAGGGATCATTTGGTATTATAAGCTAAATGACTTATTTTTTTGTCCTTTTTTTTTTTTTTTTTTGAAATTTGTTAGTTTTTTGTTGATTTTTTGAGGATTATTGTTTCTTCATGATGAGAGGAATCTCAAAAGTAAAAAATTATGATCAAAATCCAATTTTTTTTGAATAAAGACGAAAAATTCTCTTATTTTTGTCTTTATTCAAAAAAATTTGAGTTTCAATCATAATTTTTTACTTTTTAGATTCCTCTCGTTATGAAAAAGCAATAATCCTCAAAAAATCAATGACAAACTAACAAATGCGAATAAAATTTGAATAAGGTCCAAAAAAATAAGCCATTTGACTTATTTTGCCAAACCACTACTGCGTTTACTATTCATTGCCATACCCGACACCCTAATTCATTCTATGTTTTCTCTGTAAATTTGGCCGAAAATGCTAGTATTACGGAGTTGTTTTGGTTGCAAGGTTTCTGGCCATTTTCGAATTACTCCCTCCGTCCCTTTATTACAGTCCAATATTCCATTTTGGGCTGTCCCTTAATAAGTGTCTATTTTGTAAAGTTAGTGGGTAAAAGTTGGTGAATTGTCTATTTTGTCCCTAAAAGTAGATTCCATTTTGAAAAGTTAGTGAGTAAAAGTGTAATGATGATGGGTAAGTAGGGAAAGTGGAGGAAAAAGTTGATGTGAAAGGTATAATGATGATGTCTTTTTAATAAGTTGGAGTTACGAAGCAGGACATTTAAAAAGGGACGGAGGGAGTAATTCTGAGTGTTCACAAACACTAGATTATGAACAATTAGCGTTTGTGCCCGTTCGATGCACGGGGACAAAATAAAAATCAGTGAGAACTTTTTTCTTATTGCCCCACACATTAAACGGGCATAACGATAGTAATAAATTGAATCGCAATTGTGGAAAAAAAAATATGATATCCAAAGGACACAAACCAAAACTAAAATGTGTGATTTTTGTAATAATTCACAATTCCCCACCCCCCAAATCTCTCTCTCTCTCTCTCTCTCTCTCTCTCTCTCTCTCTCTCTCTCAATTATAACAAATTAAAAGAAAATAAAAATTCTAGAAAATTAGCAATGCAAGAATATTTGGAAGCTTGAGAAGCATAAACACATTTGTGTCGATCGAGTATGTACTAGCAAAAATATCTGTGCTATGCACGTACTATGCATGGGACGATTATACACGGTTAAATGGTTGTACATAATTATGATTATATATGAATTTTCATCATACTTAGAAGAATAATACATAAAAATTAATCATAATTCTGCATAACCAAAAGGAATAATCATAAAGGCACAAACAAGATTAAGTTTATAGTAGCCCCGAACTGATGAAAGATGTTAAAATCTGATTTGCCCTATGCCTCGATTGATTATATTCAAGACTTCCTCCTAAAAACAATAGATAAGCAAAAAAACTCACTGCTGGTAATTAGAAGTAACAATATGTGTTAGCAATATACTACTTCCATCCTCTCTCTTCTCTTCTCTCTCTCTCTCTTTGACTTAAACCAGATCCACCGCCGCCTAGGGAGGGGGGGGGGGGGGTGGGGGGGAGTTGCCCATTCCCTCCTCCCCCGGGCTTCCTCTTCTCTTACTATCCTTTCCCTTTCCTTCTCAGATTGAGCTGTCCCTCTGCTCCTCTGCCGGTTCAGCTTCTGCCTCACTCCCTTCTTTTCTTGTCGGACGGCCGCTGGTTTTTTCCTCTTGAGGTAACCGGTTTGGCTTAACGGCGAGGTCGTCCGGAGAGGGAGGTGGTGGTTTGGCCTGTGTGGTCACCCATCGTGTTCTACTCATGGGTAGTCACGGTTTGGGCTTAACAGCATGCGGTGGCTTCATGGTAGGCGTATGGATCTGGATTGTGGTTCGTTGCGTGGGCATTTTGAGGGTGGCCCCAGATTGCGGCGTACGGCGGCGATTGGTACCTCCGCTATCGTTTGGCGGTGTCTCGGCGGTCATTGGTGGGGCTTCGGCAGCGCGTGGGGCTCTTGTCGGCGTGGGTTGTGGGCTGGCGTTGTGTGGCTTTCCGATCCTGATTGGGTTTCTTGGTGGGGTGTGGTGGTTCCTGGGAAGTTGATCAGCGGTTTGTGGGGTGCGGCAGCTCGGATCTGTTTCGGTTTGGGTGAGGTTTTGGTCCTCCTCTCCCGTTCCCTCTTTGTGGGCTTCCTGGTGGCTGTGTTGTCGGCAGCTGCGGGTCGTTCGAGGTGTGCTACTTAGTGCCTGTGTTTCCGGCGGCCATGGGTTGGTGCAGGTGGAGGAGGAGGTGTTTTAGGTGTGGTGTATGGTGGCTAGGTGGTTTCCTTTGGTGGCGGGGGGGTTGAGGTCCGATGGTGGTGGTGCGCTGGAGGTGGCGAGGGTTGGTGGTTGGCTGTTCTCTGCTTATGTTTTTAGGGTTAAGGTTTTTTTTGGGCTGTGCCACTGGTTTGGGCTTGGCCGCTGACTGATTTGAGCTTTAATGTTTATATCTGGGCTTGTTGTGGCCTATAAGGTGTTTTGGGCGCTGCCCACTGGGTGTTTTGGGATTCGTCCCAACAGGTGTTCATCCAACTTTGTGTTGGATTCCCCTTCCCCTCTCCCCAACTTGACATATCCTTTGTCAAGTTTCTCAATAAAATTTTGTTGCCTATCAAAAAAAAAAACAATAGATAAGCAAAAACATGTCGGAGAGAATAGAAATTTTCTAGTATGACTTAAACTAACATGATGAATTAAAACGGAAAAAGCTAGGAAGAAATAAAAATAATTGGAGATACCTTCTAAAAACGGATATAATCAATAAATTAACTTTTTGCCTATAAAAATAAAAATAAAAATTGTTATATCAAACTCATACCATGGATCAAGTTTTTCCATTAATTGGAGATACCTTCTAAAAACGGATATAAAAGTTCATAATAACAAACAGTACTCATTACCCTTACTTAAGAACGAAACTTCTATCATTTTTATTAATTTGTTTAAAATGAAAAAACGTAATATTATATTGAACAAAAGTTTTTGTTGTTGTTGTTTACCTATCAAGATAACTCACATACTTTACCTTACCGTAACTAATAAAAGTGATACAACGAACCATTATGTTAAAAGAAAATCTCGGTCCTTCCTTTGGTTATGCGGTCGATCTTCATTATAATTCTTGGCAGCAAATACATACCTACGCGTGTTATGTTTTTCCCGATTCTTACTCAAAAAGCGAACACATGTGAAATGAATGAACCAAATGCAAAGTAATGAACAAAAGGTGTGAAATGTTTAAAATCCGTATTCTATTGAAACTCGAATGCAAATCTGCAAAAAAATAACGCCTAGTCAAAGCCTTTACCAATGTAGGTTGCTCTCCTATACTTGTGGCATGGCGAATACTAATATTATCTGTTCTTTGAGGAACCTACACAAAATAAAAAAGACCATTAATGAACACATTTAGTATCTTAATCTAATTAACTCTTCTCAAGACCATTAATTAGATTAAAAATACTAAAAGTACTGCAGCACAATAAGTAATAGTATAAAATGACACTAAAAGAAAAGAAACTAAAAACAAAATAGGTACCTTTCGTCGAGGCTGAAACCAACATAAATTTTTTTTTTTCCATGAACCACGCCAATCAACATACGTTGAATGGATTATGAGATCATATATTTATGGGAGTTCTCTATGCCTGAGAATTAAGAGCAAAAAAGCATGCTAGACCCAAGTCAAGTGAATGGAAAGCAGTGAAAATATGTATCGGGTGAGAGATGTGAATTTACATTATACGACTTCAATATCATCTTGACAGCGTAGTCAATATGTTCATGGTTGACATTCGACAGATGAATTAATAGCAAAATGGCAAAAGTACATATTTATGAAGAAGTTCCCCTCGATTGTAGTTGCGCACTGCCTCCAATTTGCTTAATTGAGAGAGTTTTCCGTAGAGAACTTTAAGGTACTATAGGATTATAAATAGGTAATTGTAGATTTTAAAGATCTTATGTTTTGAATTCAAAAGAGGGGATTAATTTATTGTGATGAAGTAATTATTTGAAAGTTGAAACTAAAAAGGAACGTGTGTTTGAATTAGAACAGCTATCATAGGTGAGAATGGATTTTTTCCAGATAGGAAGCGTTACATTGTTTAAATTTAAAATAATCATGTAGCAATTTGATTCTTTTATTATCACAACCCTATATATATAATCACTCAAGTAACTATAAAACTACTACTTGAGTCTCCTCATGCAACCCTATTTCTCTCTTTCTCTCTTTCAACCCTAGCCACCACAACTCCTCGATCTTCTTCCTTCCCCTCTCCCCCGTGGGTTTCATACCCGTGTGCGGCGGCGGGAGGCCAGGGGAGGCCAAGGTACTACCGACTCCCTTTTTTTTTTCCCTTTCGTCTCTTCAAATCTACAACTTGTTGTCTGATCTGTGAGAGTTTTGTCTCTCGTTCAACGAGAGTTATTAGTTTCATCTTTGGACGAATTTTGTCTACAGATCAGGTTCTCTCAATCGAGGTTGCTTCACAACGATATCTGTGTTTCAGCGTTCTATCCCTACACGATGTCTTTGGCGAGGCAACCCGTGGCGGCTTGACAGATCTGTAGTTCTTAGGAGTTCATTAATTGGTGCGTTCATACTTAGGTGGAGTGCATCTGATCGTCTGGGTATTTAGTGTCTTTTGTCTTTAACTTTGCACTTTTTTTCGTTTGAGACTCCTAATTAGATGTAAGGCAGTTTAAAAGTATCGCTATTGCGTCAGACCATGTCTGGATTAGGATGAAAGACATCGATTGCCTTGTGATTTACTTGTTTTGTATTTGTTTGACGATTAGTTTGGCTTTGTCTAAGTTCTTTGTAATGATTTCCGTTTTGTAAGTGCCGCTGGGCGTTTATCAATATAATCTTCTTACTTTTTGACAAAAAAAAAACTTCGAGTTATTATTTCATTAATAGCAAATTCATTAAGATTTCTTCAATGCATATAACTTGTCACTAAAGGACCCCTTTCCCTAATTCTCCATTCTTAACTTGTCACGTGAGGCCTTCTCACTAAAGGACCCCTTTCGCTTATTCTCCATTCTTAACTTTTTTGTCATTTCTATGGGTCCTCGCCTTTCTCTTTCTAAAAACGGGAGCACCTCTCTCTAACCCTAAAACAGCCGCCGCATTTTCTCTTCTCCTTCCCCCTTGGGTTTATACCCTAATTTGGGTGGCGAGAGGGGAGGTACTAATCACTGTCTTCAAATCTGGTTTCCCTTTCCCTTTCCCCTTCTCCACCAAAACCGCTTGTCGTTCGCTGCCGCTGCACCGCTTCTGGGTTTGGAGCCGCGTGGTCGCCAATGGCTTTTTGGGTAGCCAGCTTGGGAGCTTGATCGGTAGGGAGCTAGGCAAGAGAAGGGCTACTCAATGACAGAGGAGAGTGTATTTCTTGCTTTATTTCATTTTGTTTGGATTTAGTCCGGTGGTTTGTTGGTCATATGCTTGGTATTAGTATTATTTTCTGCGAACCTGATCTCACTAGGTGAGTTTGAAATAGGGCTGCACATACTATGCATTGATTGCCCTCTCTCTGTTGTATAGGCTTTTCGCCTCACAGTGGAATACAAACTTCTCACATTTGCGCGCACACACACACACAAAAAGGGACCCCTTTCGCTTAATATATTGTTTCGATATATAGTATATATAGAAGTGCATGCGTCCGTTACAATAAATAATGGCAGGGTGCCAGATTTGTGAAATTTAGAGGAGACATTTTAGGTTTCCATTTTATCCTTTGTTTCAAATGTTTTATTATGCTTCTTTTTTAACCTCATTTGACCTTCAAATTTTAAAACTCCTAAAAATCAAACGGAGTAAGATCAAGGAAGGAAGAGAATTCCATATTTGTAGTGGAAATAGCCATATAAGGTAGGAAAATGCTACTCACAGGTATTAAATTCCAAAACAATTATCCCACAATTTAAGGATAGGTCAACCAAAAACGATTATCCCACAATATAAGGTATTAAATTTTTTTGGTCAAATATTATGTAAGAAAATAAGAAAGTAGAAATTATTTTTTGCCCGGCCAATTAATTCGTGCCACTTGTCGCATCCACGTTCCTCGTCACTAAAGACCCTTTGCTTTAATTAATAAACACACAAGCTTCTAATGAAGGATCCCTCATTTTGCTTAAAATGCGGACCTCTCATTTTTGAGTCATATTTTGATGATCCAAATTGTTTAAAACATGTTTTTAAGGGTACACGCGAGAAATTAGCTTAAAATATGACCGGAAAGTGATTGATCCAAATAGTTTTTCATAAAGCTTGACATGAACTATTTTATGAAAAACTATCCTTTCAAAGATTAATAAAAAAAAATTTGCCAAGAAAAAAAAACTATTTTATGAAAAAACTGTTTGGATCAAACACTTCCCGGTCATATTGAGTTGATTCCTCATGAATACCCTTAAAAACATGTTTTAAACAAGTTGAACGATTTAGATTATCAAAATATGACCCGAAAATAGAAAGTCCGCATTTAGCAAAATGAGAGATCCCCCATAAGGAGGGGAGATATATATATATAAAATAAGGCCCCACACTAAAAATCGGAGCCGTTCAACTTGTATGAAACATGTTTTTAAAAATACCCGCGAGAAATTAGCTCAAAATATAACCGAAAAGTGCTTTATCCAAATAATTTTTCATAAAACTTGACAATAACTGTTTTATGGATCTCATGTTTGGATCAAGCATTTCCCAATTATATTTTGAGCTGATTTCTTGTCGGAAGCCTTGAAAACATATTTTAAACAAGTTGAATGATTTGGATCATCAAAATATGACCCGAAAGGCTCCGAACTATGAGGTTCGCATTTAAAGACCACATTTAAGGTCCTTATTAGAAGGGGACTGATATGACTTGGTGACGCATATTTGGTCCATTGGCTATTTCCTGATGCATGATACTAGTATTTACTATTTACTACACAGGAGAATGTGGAAAGAGCAACTTTCTTCCGCGCTTGGGTCATCTGGGCAGCGGTTCTGCTTGTTCTGGATCTCAGAGTTGCAACTAGGCCACGACTACTGGGCTATGGCCGATGGTGGTTGTATTTCTCGCTTCCATTGCATGAACTTGCTAGTTACTAGTGGAGAATTTTGGTTATCTATCCTGACATGCCAACCTTACTTGGTTTCTGGATCTGAGGCTTTCCACGATGCCATGGTGGTGCAAGGCTATCCGCAACATTTGCTAGTAGTAGCATAGAAAGTAATGATGAGGTCCCAAGTACGGGCATGTTTGGTAGTTCGTCATTCATGCTTGTTTGTTTAATTTATTTATTTGCATTCGAATCAAGACAACAATGAGCAAAGATTCAAACACGAAATAAGCAAACAAATCAACGAAACTATAGCAAGGTTACGAAATGGGTCCCTATGTACATTACAAATAGGAGTAACAAAAAAAAGTGGATAAAAGGGAGTAAGGATACAGAGAAGGCAAAGGGAAGAGTCCATGAATCATTGAAGGGTTCGTACAATACACAGAAGAAAAAGGCGGCAAATACAACTACAAAAAAACACAAAAATAAAGGATCAAGGAAAACCCACTAGAAGAATAACGATTTAAGCATCTTGGATTTGTTGTGATCCATCAGAAGTTGTAAAAGCCAAGGATTCTGTATTTCCCAAGGATACACCATCACTACTAGGAAAATCCTGCCATTGTCGAGTCACTGTTTTGACCTTGGTGTAGAAGTGTAGTCCAGCCTTGCCTGCAAGTAACATTGCCACCCAATTAATCTTTGAAAATCTGTAATAATTGCAAGTAACATTGCCACCCAATTAATCTTTGAAAATCTGTAATAAAAAAAAGTCTAAAGGTTCTCAAAATCGTATCAGACTACATACCATATTGTGTATAATGATAGTGTTATGTATTCATCACGATATTTATCCTAAAATAAAGTCTAATGTTTTTATCGATGTGTTTGTAGTGGGTATTGTATTAATGCACAGGTATTTAGGCTTAAATAAGGACACAAAACCTTGATTTTTCAGTTAACTAATCAATATTACATCATCCAACCATGGAGATCGAAGCCGACCAAAAATAATAATTACCATGGAGATCGAAGACAACAAGAAGCGTTTTCACCTGTTTTCCCATGATATCCTGTTTCCAGCCAGCCAACCTCCCTTTCCACCTCCAGAGTAACTATTTTGGAATTAACCCTTAGCTAATAGCCTAATACCCACCACTGACAAGACACCAAAGCAAATCCATTCACAGTGGAAGTCCGTAACATAAGTCAAAAGGTACTTGGACGATTCTCTAACATACATGTAAACAAATACATGAGACCCTCTTATCATTGTCTCAATCCCTATATTCAGACATGTCCAGGAAAACTTGTGTTATGCACCCCTTATTACTTCTTAGAAAAAATATACGCATAAGTTATCAATATGTTTATATGTCCAAGTATACGCATGAAAATTCTATAGATCGCGCTTTTGAAGGCTATTATTAGTGTTTTTTTTATATATTCGTATGTGGGGTGGTGTTCAATTCAGATCTCCCCTCTCCTTCGAACCTCCTGGAACATGGGCGTATTGGGTAAGCCTCTCTTCCACCTAGCTCTGCAAAAGGAACAACCAATTAGTGCCTAGCGGGTCGAAGGTGACTAGAAGGCACTCTGATGATTAAGTTAGCCCTGAGCTCAAGATAGTGAAATCACAGAACTTGGCTCAGAGAAGAAGGCATACCTTCCTAGGATTTATACTGTTGTATTTATAGGAGTGCCTTGCCTTGGAGATCAAGACTGCGCGTGCCGGGCGTGTGCCGTGGCGACGTTCACTTTCTGGCTCAATGCCGCACCCGATGATCGCCAATCGCCAGGCACTATGCTGTGGCAAGGGGGAGGAAACCGCGCCACATGGCAAGACCAGATTGGAGCCACGTGGCCGGTCTGTGCGATTATGGAATCTCATGCTGCAGTACGCTGCACGGCTGGGCCACATGGCAGGACCAGATGCTGCCACGCGAACAGACCATATTCTCAGCAAGCTCTATGCTGTGGTACGTTGTATGACCGTGCCACGTGGCACGACTAGACCGGTGCCACACAGCCGGACCGGAACGTACCACACCCGCATGTTCCCCCCTGCTAGAGTGCCAAGCTGTCAAAAGACAATTGACCGCGCCACATGGCCGGGCAGGTAGATGCAGCGTATAGTATCATATGTGGAATGTGACCGTGCCACGTGGCACGACTAGACCGGTGCCACACGGCCGGACCGGAACGTACCACACCCGCATGTTCCCCCCTGCTAGAGTGCCAAGCTGTCAAAAGACAATTGACCGCGCCACATGGCCGGGCAGGTAGATGCAGCGTATAGTATCATATGTGGAATGTGACTGTGCACGACCCGATCCGATACCTCGGCCCGGCCGCTGAGCCCCGGGTGGGCGACCCTTCCGGTCACCAATGGGCTCTGGGCATCTCGTCAATTGGGCCTGCTCCGACCCACCCTTCCGGTCGCCAATGGGCTCTGGTCATCTCGTCAATTGGGCCTGCGCCGAGTTGGGCCTGACTATCCGGCCTGAATGGTTGACCCGCTATCCAGCCTACTACATCATAGACTGGGAAAGACAGAAGAAAGAGCAAAGGAAGATTGCAGACAAATTGACTTTTGTTTACTTTCTTCGAAGTTCATTCGACTTAAACCTTTGGAGTTTGGACATCAGGTATGACGGCAAACTAGATGAAAAGGTCCCAGATATCCAAATAATACACTATCGAAGAGAAAAATATCAGAAACAAATATAGTTGTCAATTATACTGGTATTTGAACTGCCCTCGCTTTTGGTGTTCCTTCGTAGATGGTAGGTTTTCACCGCTAATATGTAATGTACTCATTGGTTAGGATCGATAACATTTGTATAAACTGCTTGCATAGCAGAAAGAAGATATACAGAATGTTCTCACTTCTCGGTTAGTATTTATTACCAGAGAAATTGAGATCTCCGGAAAAAGATGCCTTGGAGCCGTTAGAGGAGAAAAAGGGCAGTGGGGCTGCAACAGGAACATTTATGCCAACCTGGATTAAATAAAGCTTATGTCAGTAGTTCATATAGTAAGTGAAAGAAAAAACTAAAATTCAGCTATGGTAAATATGACATGTAAATATGATTATGAAGGGGACGGGAATCTTTACACCATCAGATAACAGAAAACTAGAATCAAACATCACCATATAGTAAAAACAAAACAAAAAAAATTCAAAAAAGACTACCGCTGGTTTGCAAACATAATTCAAGCAGTTAACGGTCTAAACAAGTTTAAAGCATCTGTGCTATTTGTTGAACCAGAAAAAGGACATGCTAAGAAGTGTTGTCCTACCTGCCCAGCCTCAATCTCACTCTGGAATTTACTAGCAGCTGCGGCAGATGTTGTGAATATGGAAGCTCCACTGCTATATCTGTTCGGAGAGAGCAGGTTAAAATATAACATGAAAACACAATGCTTCAATAAGTTAAAAATTATTAGGGTGCTCAAGATAAGATAAGATTGGGACATACTTGTTTCTGTTAATGAGGTTTATGGCCTCCTCTAAACTGTCAGCCTGAGTAAAAAGCACAAAATAAAATCATAGCATCAAATTTCCAATGATAAGTGCATGGGTAGAAAAAAATTTGGAATGCCACACCAACCTCCATGCAAAGTAGCACTGGGCCAAAAATTTCCTCCTGCACATACGAAGATCAAGTGTTGTCAAGGCTCAAATCTACCCTTCCACTAGGTATGATACAGCAAAATTTGAAAGTTCCATTTACACACATATCAAGCTACCTTGTAGCACTCCATCTCAACTCTGACGTCAGATAATATGGTAGGACCAATAAAGTTGCCCAGTTCATACCTTGGCACCTATATGTCATTCTCAATTAAATCAAATTGAACCTTGGATATTTAAACAAAAGAAAACCCAACAAGGTGCTCATTATCTCAAACAAATCACAACAGAGACCGGTATATATAATAGCATCATTCAAAAAGTGAAACCAATACACTTGTAGATTGTGTTTCAGTTCCTTACATCAGCATTAATTGCCATCACTACATAGCAGCTTCTATCTATATCAGTCTGAAAAATAGATCTATTTAGTCCACACTCCACAGGATAACTCTCCATCTGGGAAAGGTCTTCATACCCTAGGCCAAGCTTGGTTAAAATGACCTAGGGGCTGCGCTGTAGGTTCAGCCTCTTCCAAATCTTCATTTGTGTTACAGACTAACAGTGTTTGCGATGAGAAGCCTAATTCAATAGGAAACCTTGGTGTAACCAGAAAAGGAAGCTTCCGCTTCATTGAATTGATACTTAGTTAATAGTTTTCCTCCCCGGGATGGAATGTGTGAAGTGAAATACCTAGTACCGCAATAATATGAAAGAAGGCTCCCTAACCTAAATAGCTAACTTATAGGGTTGAGGAAACCCACGACCATGTCACAGTTACATAGGCTCTTGGCTAATTTTGGCATCCAGAGATGAGGAGTAGGCCATGCTCTGTTCAGTAGATTGCAATCATCTGGATATAGTTGTAAGTTGATTGTGTATGTGGATGGCATTATAATTGCAGGTGATGCTTGTAAAGACATTAATTGATTGGAATGGTTTCTGCATAACAATTTTCGAACCAAAGATCTGTTAGCCCGTTCCAGGATGCCCCACGGTTGTGTCATTGGGATGTCATTAAGCACAATTTGAAATATCTCAGAGCAACAGTTGGTGGCCTATTATATCATAATCATGGTCACACTCAGACTCGGGGTATGCAGACTAGGTTGAATTGCCATCTCATAGGATGTCAAATTGACAAGTACTACTGGATATTTGATATTTATGAGTGTATTATTTTGGTGGAACCAATTGCGGGCATGGAAAAGTAACAGGGATTACAGACACGAAAAGCAAGAAACAGACACGAAAGATGTACCACAATGTTTCTTCCATCAAGTGCTAGTTTGGCACCGCTATCAATACCACTCTGAATCAATCTGCATAGGCGCTCCTTTGCCTGTAGATACAACAGAAAACCCAAATGTGAAATTTTTAAGCAGGAAAAATAAGTGAGGGGAGCAGCAACTATATATGGTTACGGAATTAGTCTATGTATCAACCTGTTTGCTAATCACAGGACCAAGGTCAGCATCCGATTCAGTTCCAGCATTTACTATAAGTGATTTAGCAAGCTCCACTAATTTATCTTCCCTAAAAAGGAACCGAAAGACCAAGTTAATCAGATACATGCCATTTCCAGCTAGAAACATAAATCACAGGAAGCACCCCCTCACTTTTTGGTTTCGATATTTAGAGAACAGCAAAGGAGGTGATATTTAACTGAGCGACCTCAATACAAGTTACACAAGAGCCCAAAGAAACATAAGCTACGCACTCCCATGATCCTCATCCTGGTTTCTGTTTTCAGTGAATAGTTGAATACAAAGATTGCTTCAACTGTTTGGATGAAGATTTTCTCATAGACTAAGACAAGGAAACACATTCAAATTTGTTATCTAATTCAGTTATAGGATCACTATAAGATCAAACTTCTCCATTTGCATTTTGTGATTTGCTAAGTTCTTTATGCTGATCAATAGGAGCTATAGAGGTCTATGCAGCACAGAGTATAACACTATTCATAAGTGACTCAGAAAGGCTGGTACGGGAGTTCTACGTCAAGTCTCATCCAGCGATGCTCCCTCAACAAATACCTTAAATTCGTACACCATGCCAATGGTAGCCACACACTTCAACCCATTTGAATACAGCAAGACATTCTCTAGCTCTCAAATATATCATACATAAAATAGTTTGTTATGCCTCAAAGGATGTCAAACAACACACTCAAAATGAGACGAAAAACTCCGGTATTATATTTATCAACAAAATATAATGCCAAGAAAACTCTCTCAACTCACAAATCCCACACTCTACCTCTATGCAATACACGTACATATAGGAAGAGAAATCAACAGGGTTAGCTCAAAGCCTTCAAGGATTGCACGTGAAGTAGTTGAGGAGGTTGAGCTGCCGACAGCACCGGGAAGGGAAAAAAGGATCCTCTACATCTGGTACCTCAATCCACATGGTAGGACTATACCTGACCAAGTAAACAATCAACCCCCCCGACCAAGTTGTCAAGCACCTCCTGACCCCGCACTCCCTGAACCAGAGTCCTTGCCAGTCTAGTCTGCTACACCTTGAACCAAGGTAGGTGTCTGCAACCCCCTCACTGGGGTGCCATGCAAGGGTCATCTCCTTGCAACCTGTGACCCCACCTCCCCTAATCTTGCAGGAATTCCGCACAGGATGGGAGGTTGACCACAGGGATGGCAAGGATGCCCTGTTCAATGAGGAGGCTTGAAGGAATGAGATGGGGACATCAGCCTACGAAGGCACAAAGGCCTTGGTAGCTGATGGCAGGGCTAGTACTCAGGGGAAAGCCAACGGGAGTTCCAACAAGGGGAGATCGAGATCTAGAGGTCGTAGTTTTGTCTGCTTTTACTGCGGCTAGGAGGCGCATATCAAACGGAATTGCCCTATGTACAAAACAGAGAAAGGAACCAAACTTCTGAAGCAGTCAGTGTTTCAGACTTCAAGATTAAGGACCAGGCGTTACTGGTCAGTGCAGCTGGCCAGCATTGGGAAATCGGACTGGGCGTTAGACTCAAGTTGTTTAGACCACATCTGCACAGACAAGAAGAGTTCACGGTTTAGGAGGCATACGACAGTGAATTGTCAGGATGGCCAACAACACAGCTAGCAAGAGAGTTGGCAAAGGGACATTCCGGTTATGTATGTCAGACGGAAGGAGGGTGAGGTTCACAGATGTCCGATATGTTCCGGGATTGAGGAAGAATTTGATTTCTCTCGTGATGCTGGATACACGGGGTTGTAGATTCTCAACATATACGCAATTTTCAAAGTCTCCAAGGGAGACGGGCCAAGGTTGCAAGGGAGAAGGGTTGGTCAACTGTATAGGCTGGAAGGGAGTGTTCTGACAAGAGGAGCTACTGTCAAAGATGGTTCCAACGGTACAAGGATGAAACAAAGTGGACAGCGAGCGAGACAGATGCACAGGGAATTGGCGCAGGAGGAGTCGTAGGGCCCATGTCGATCCTCAAGTGCGAATAGTAGCTACACAGGGTGTTCAAGAGCTCCGAGAAGTTCACAAGCTCAGAGCAATGGGATGAGGTCGTGTTTGAAGAGTTGTACAGCGCCAGCGACCCCAATGACCAGACGGATCTCATTTGCTCCAAATTTGATTAGTGAGTGATAAATGATATACCTCTGGAAGAATTCCTGCAAGATTGGGGGAGGTTGAGTCACGGGCTACAAGGTGATGACCTTGCGTAGCACCCCGGTCAGGGGGTGCAGGCACTCCGATGTGAGGGGGTGCAGACACCTTGGTTAAAGGTGTGGCCGAGTTCAGACTGCAGAGGACTCTGGTTCAGTGCTTGCGAGGTCAGGAGGTGCTTGACCACTTGGTCAGAGGGGGTGATTGTTGACTTGGTCAGTATAGTGCTCCCAAGTGGATTGAGGTACCAGATGTAGGATTTTTTTTCCCCATCCCGGTGCTGTCGGCAGCTCAACTTCCTCAATGACTTCACGTGTTTTCCTCAATGACAACATTATGACAAAAATCGAGAAACGCACGCTTCAAGTTTCAACATACCTACCCTCAAATTAGTTTGGACCTTCAGAGTGACTTATGTATATTGTTTATGCTAAATAGGAAGAGAAATATGAAGGCAAGGAGGTCATCTTGAAAGCCCCAACCAAGATAAGGAGATTAATAAAGTGCGCCCGTGCCTGTACAATACAACGGCCATACAATTTTAACTACAACAACGTATGTGAATGCATAGGAACAGAGAAGACAATCATAATGCCACTTTGTGATGCTTGACAGATGTTACTGCTAATCAGTCATTTAAGATTATTCCCTTCACCGAAATGACGGTCCAGATGAATTTTTTACGCTAAGAGAAATCAACCTCTACTTACTGTTATGCCTATACAACAACAATAAATCACACAGGTCATCGTTAGCATCAAGTAATTGCGACACATGTAGCCAGCAAAACCCTCTCAAATGCAGAAAGACATTCAAAGACAAGCACCACACTCTAAACTCGGAAATAGGTGGTCGAGTTAAGTGGTAAAAAATTCTCCAGCTTGAGGGATCTTCAACCCCTAGACATTAATACTTGTCCAAAAAAGGGCCTGAAAAGATTAAAAATTCAATTGAACATATGGGGGAATAAGAAAACACAAATATCATGAGTGATTGAAAGAAGAGGGGCAAAACATATACCACAAATTTGATCCTCCAACAAAAACAACCGTGCTGATTGCCATGCACCTTTGCCCTGCAGCACCAAAACCTGTGGCAACTAAAGCATTCAAGGTTGTGTCCATGCTTGCATCAGGCATGACAATTGCATGATTTTTGGCTCCCCTGTTACACTGAAGAGAATAGTCAATCATCCAAATCTTGTTCACAATGACGGGCGTGGAAGTTAAAATACTTGCCCACAAGTTGCAAGGGATATGCATATTTGTTCCAAGAGCTAGATAATCTGCAACTACCTGAACACGTTTACCACTAGCTGATGCTCTTTCAAAAACATACGCGCCAGCCTTGAAACAGAAATTACAGAACAAGGATTTAGTTAAAAACTAATAAACCTACAGGCTCGAGCGAAAATTTAAGCAGAAGATTTACAACTACTTTGAGAAAACCTAGGAATGCCTAGAAAGGAATCAGATAGACTTGTGAACATAGTAAAATGCATATTGTTTTGCGTAAGTTATAAGAACGGCATTTAAAAAATAAGCCAGCTATGAAAAAAATCAACGTCAAAATCAAAGTAAGCATTCAATGTTTCATAGACAAGATTTAATATTATCACGTAGAGTTAGGAAGCAAGCAACATTGTAAAAAATACTTGACATAGAAGGCAAGTTTCCAGAGAAAAAAAATCTGTTTGGGTTTGGCACATCTAACTGTCACCACAGGCATTGCCACATATATATGCTTCCCATATCTCAGTCCTCCAATCTATTTGTGAATTGAAAGCAAATTGCCCTGGGAGCCATGACACTTTACATAGAACTCCCCAACTAGCCTTTTGATTCACCTTTGTATAGCAGTGTGCGTTGTTCCCCTCATACTTCTATAGCTCCTAAGTAAATTGTTTTAGGTCCCCCAAAAGCTCCTAAGATAACCGGAAAATGTATTTCAGAAAGGTACAATGACGGGACCGTCATAAAAATCTCCCCCCCCCCACCCCCCCCCCCCCCCCAGAGGGGGCCACGTTCATTTAATTTAATTTTTTTCTAAATTTCATCCAGCTAGGACTCCAGCCCTTTTTACGTTTTGGTTAGTTTATTTATATCCGGACAACTTTTAATTTTTTGGAACTTCATGGTAACACTAAATTCACCACTTGAAAGAAACTGTTCCATGTTTCGATGCAGGTGCACCAAACCGTAGATGTCAGGTAGTAGTACTTTTTATAACATTGGCCAAAAGAGACACTAACTTTCCTAATGTCAAACTTTTTCTTCTTCAAAGGGGAACTTATAGCACGTTTGAACTGAACTACGAGTTGGGACGAGGACATGAGACCCTAGTAGTTAAAGCTCTGCCATTATGGTTTTCGCCTGGACTAAGTCAATGGTCTGTAAATCCAATTGGCAGTTGCATCACCCGTGTCAAATGGTCATTTTATCTTTTCCTCACTTGGATTTCAATAGATTACCAGTCATTTAAGAGCTGAGAAGATTCAGTTTGCATACTGTCTGGCTCCTTGCATACCCTCCCTTTCAGGATTTACAGTGATAGATATTAACTTGAAATCCATAAAGACACCCACATGCAGAGGCATTCAATAACAATAAACTAGGAGTTGAAAACAGAAACTAACTCACAGTATCTGAACCAACAAACGATACAGCTTTAATATCATCATCATCACAGATGGAATTCATGATGTCCTGCCAAAAAATTGAAAAAAATAATAAATTCAAAATGAGACATCAACACATTGAATTGACGAGTTTCCTGAAGAAGAAATGAAAAGCCCAATAACGACAAGATATGAGGTTATGTATTCTGATAAAGCAGTAGAACTCGAAATTCAGGTGAAATAAAAAGCAAAATGTGCATACTAGATATTCAATGGACCAAAGAAAACACATCCAGTTACAACAGTTACCATCTACTTCATGTACATCTGTCGGTTCCCATTCACCACAAAATGTGTTGGAAAAGATTAAAAAGATTTGCAACTTTTTCTTGTCGCTTCACATGATACTAAAGGAATGACGCATACTCTTGATTAAGGAGGCCTGGGTATAAGGAAGGAATTCAGGGTCTTTCGAACCTAGCTAGTTTCACGAATAGAATGCATTTATGCCATATAGAGTAAGGATGTGGTAGCACAGTATCACGTCCGCTTCAAAAGACATCCACATTTTTCATGGAGTCTAGTTACAAAATATTACATGGGTTAAGAGGAGCTCTCAAATCTAAGGAAATGGTCAAATGGGTGCCCAGTGAGGTTTTTGGCATGAATATTGGGATGCTAATGGCTGCACTGAGGCGAAGTTCCATACCTTTCCATGACTGCAATTAATTTGGAACATTTGCTTACATTGACAATTCTAGGTTTGGTTGGCCCATGGGAGTTCTTCTCCAAGTTGTATACTTTTGGGGCTATAGGTGGGGGATATGGAGGATTCTCAGTCAACAGGGGAAAAAAAAAACACCCTTCCCTTTTCAAAGACTATGGTTCCATTACTGAGCACCAAAATGAAAACTTAAAACCCTAAAATTTTCGAGAATTCACTTTGGGATACGCTATCATACAAAATGGAGAGAAAGAGAAGAGGGTACTGCAGAGATCAAAATGTCCATGCCGATGCCCACCTTCCAGTTCAACAGACATCCTCCTACTTTTCTTCGTTCCAGGATGTTATAGAACATATATACACACATGCATATGTTCCTAATGAATCAAAGAAGTCGGACGGCTGGAAGAGGTAGAGGGAGAGAGTACAGAAGGATTTACAAGCACATCATTTATTCACATTTACATCCTGATCCAGACTTCGTACATATTGCATCGGACAGCTTTGTTTCCACTCAGTCTGCAAATGAAAATCAACATCGGACCAGACATGATGGTTATATTCCTAAATCGAATAGGATGTAGTCAATAGAATGCTGATTGCTGAGTAAAACCATCCTCCTTGGTCAGTTTTAGCCACTCCAGTCCGTTTCTGCGGCTTTAATTATGCTGCTATTTTTCAGCATGTAGTGCACTATGGAGCATTCTCAGAGTTACAGGAAGTTAAGAGTGCACTTATTGTTGTTTTGTACCTACCATTATTTTGTTTTTATGGCTGACTATCATTACGTGCTCTTCACGAAATAGAAAAAGGACTTCAAGATCAATTAACTATGTCACATCAAACTAGGGCTGTAAATCAACTGGGCCATTCGTGAACTATTCAAGACTCGGCTCAGTACGGGTTTATTTGAGTTTGATTCATCTATTAAATGAACCAAACCTTAACCTCAATGTTAGGCTCGTTGATAAATGAGCCGAGCCTGAACCTTATAGTATTCGGCTCGGTTAGGCTCGCGAACCTGTAATTAAATATAAATTAATAATTCTTTAGGGGTCTATATACAAATATAAAAAAATTCAATGTTATATATATAATTTAATACTACCTCCATCCCAAAATGTTTCTCCAACCCGCAAAACGAGAACTAAAAAATAATGCATTTCTTTCAAGAAAAAATTCAAACTTTTTTCATAGATTAAAAGAACTCATCGATATCTAGTGAATTATTGAAAAAGTATTAAATTTTTCTTACAAAAATTGTATTATTTTTACGTCCTCATTTTGCGAACCGGACAAACATTATGGGACAGACGTAGTACTTATTTTTCTCTCAAATTCTATATGACCAATGAGAGAGTTTGGGTTTGGTCGAGTTTAATGAGCCGAGCCAAACCAAACTCGAGCCTTGACGAGCTCAATTCGAGCCTAGATTTGGCTCAGCTCGGTTCGTATGAGTTTAACGAGCTGAACCGAGCCAAACTCGAGATTTGAAAATTTTTAACGAGCTGAACTCGAGCCAAGTTGTTCAAGCTCGAATCGAACCTGAGCCGAACTCGAGCCAGACTAGTACCTAAATGAACCCGAGCCAAGCTTAACAAGTTTCGGCTCGTTTACAGCCCTACATCAAACCCTAAGAACCTGTCCTATCGAATTGAGCTGGCAATAACATAATGCTTGTTACAAAAAACTTGGAGCTTACATGGGTGCCATGAACAATATTCAAGACACCTTTAGGCAAACCAGCCTCCACTGCTAACTCTGCAAGTATAACCGAAGCACCTGAACAACATCAAGAAAAGTCAACATCAAACAGCTACTCTTCATAGACGTATCACAGTTGAGTGGCTGCTCTATCCAGTCTTAATAACTACAAGCCAAGATAATAGTAAAAAAAAAAACAAACCAAGAAATTCAACAGAAGGGATCTAGAACCAGGGAAATGCTCAAGTACTTTGTATAACCAGCATATGAATATAATGAAGGGAGAATGCAAGCAAAAAATAAGTATAATAAACGAAAATGATAAGCGCGGTGCCAGTGGCAGAGCTAGGATTAAGATTCCCGGGGGGGCTGAAAAAATTTCAACCTCAAACATCTTTCTATTCCTTACTCAACAAATAAGTACAAAAACAACTATCAAAATCCTTGCATTCTATAGTCAAAGAGAAAGCAAAAAAAACACATTTTTCTAGATTGATCATCCATCAAAATAGAACAAAAGTAGTTTAACAATCTATCAAAACAGAAAACCGACATGTTTTCAAATCTCAAAATCATATAAGATTGACCATGAACTGAATTTCATCACAACTTTCCTTTCAATATATGATATATATAACAAAAGAGTCTGAGAGAAAATCATACTCCATTTTGTTCCAAAGTCTGGTTTTGATAATCTTAATTTTCGAAAAAAGATCGTTTTGCCGTTGCAATAGAAACAGTAAGAGTAAACACGTGTGATTACTCGATAATTCTAGTATAGATTGAGACTTGGGAGCCGAGGATTTTTATTTTGATCAAAACAAAATCGAAAATTCTAGTATAGATTGAGACTCTTTTTTTAATGAATCCAAGGAGATAGACTTGTTTGTTTAGAAATGACATTTCGAACCTGTACTAGGAGTGAGGTGGAAGACTGGAGTTTTAGGGGAAGGATTTTTTTGGAAGCAAATGTCACATCAGGAGTAAAAGGATTTTTTGTTCACAGAAAAAAAAAAAAAAGAGTGTGTGTGTGTGTGTGTGTGTGTGTGTGGGGGCGCTTAATACCTCCGCCACTGCACGGTGCAAAAGATCGCTTGAGAATCAATTATATCCATCGATATATAACTATATTCCTTAGGATGCAAAGAGAGATTTCTGAATGCTAGACAGGAGGTGCTCCCAAGGGTAACTGATGATTATTCTACCATGATCCTTGAGACTTGGCCTTCGAAGTGGCACCTGCTCCATTCAGATTTCGGATACATGAAGTTTGAGCACCATTTTTTCGTCAAATGATTTTGAAGAGTGGTGGGCTAGTTATGGCAAAGGAAAAGTTCAAGGTTTAGAACTATGTAGCATAGGGACATAATTGGTACAGGTTACAGCTGCATGTGTACCGATTACATGAAAAAAGGAGTGACCTCTTCCAAAAATTGCAGTGAACGCAAATCAGTCTTAATCAAGAATAAATGCATAGAATAGTTCACAAATTTCCAGCCTGTGTTACCAGATAACATTAATACCATACCCAAATGATTTACGTATTGGGAATGCACGTCCAAAAACATGGAACAGCTTCACTCCAAAACAATGATTTGGCCATCAAAGAAATGCCCAATTTTTTCCTTGTTATTTAGCATTTTCCTCAGGAGAAAAATATCTCAATGTACTAAACCAAATGTCTAGAGAGAATGGAGCTTTAACCAGACCCAAAAAAAAATATCATCATAATAAACCTAAAAGAGTTTTACGTAAGTGATTTTGTGGTATAATACTTTTCTTTCATATGTTTATTGCTTAAAATAAGTAGGACATCCAAAAAATTAGGACAGGTGTTGTACCATAATCCGCATTCCAAGTAAGAGAGGTTCCAACCAAGTAAAATTCTATGGACTTCCATAATCTAACAAAAGTAACAATATCTAGAATATCCATGTGAGTCGACCCAAACACCAAATTCAATCGACTTTTAAACCAAACTAATTAACATATGAAGATTTTCAGGTGTGATGAGCTAAATATGTAGAGCCATTCATTAACTATTGACAAACACGCTAATCAGCATAGTTATTAATCTCGTACTGGACCATGTACTAGTTTTGTTACAGAGATGGTATGTGTTGGTAGCATAACAGTATGTTCCTGTTTTGGATTTAACGCTGAAAATCAAGTGGTGCTAATTGTGCTGTTTTGGATTTAACAGTATGTTCCTGTTTTGGATTTAACTAGCTTATTTGGAGAACAGAAAGAATTATTCAACCATTTTGGTTGAGTTTGAAGTCTCTTAATTTATTTTATATAATTATGTTCCTGCGTACTGTTTTGGATTTATCGCTGTAAATAATTAATATCTTCCATTATAGATATCATATATACTTAATTCCTCTTCCTAACGTCTTAAGTACTTTCAATCATGAAATTTCAGAACACCCGAGATTTTTATGAGAGTTGAAAAGAAGCCTTTCAACGCCTTATATCTAATTGCTAACTACTTATACCTACACTTGCTCTCACGTCCTTGCTTAGGTGGATATGTGCTTGTAGAGAATAGAGCCCCTTTCTCTCTCTTTTTTTCTTGAAAAACTCAAGAGTCTAGATCTATCCTTATTTTACAGGTGGTATGTTTGTTACTCTACTCCTCCTTGTGTGCAAAGACAAAAGAAGAGGAACAGTCATCAGCCCCAAATCAGTCCTCGTCCGACTCGTTTCTCCTCTTCCTATTTCTTTCTTCTGAAATCCACCAGCAACATCACATCAGGCATTCATGGATCTCTATGAGCTTACCTTTTTGGTGATGAAGATCCCTTCAACTTCTATTTATCACTCTACAACAGGAATAAACACCTCCGGGCTTTGTAGAGGGTCAAAAATACCCAAACGCATGGCATGTATCCCAAATCGACACATGGAAGGAGAGGAAAGAAACGACCTGGGCCCACTCGACCGTGGGACCCGTTAAACCGCGGGACCACTTGACCGCGAGGTCCAACCGGGAGGGCACCCGACCGTAGGGGCTCTCAGCCGCGTGGCCTAACCCACTGCGGGGGCTCTCGGCCACGGGTCCAGCCTTACCGTGGCGATTACCCGACCGCACAGCCTAGACCGACCACGGGGCACCCGACGCTTCCAGGAGGCCACAGCTCCTAGCTTCCAGGACTTTATTTTCATTCTCTAAACTCAAGTAAAAGACTTTTCTTTACTTTAATTTATTAAATGAAAATAAGGAAGTATCCCCCATTTGGATCCAATGGCATTGCCAAAAAATCAAAATTCCAATCATATCAAAATGTTGACCCGCACTTTTTTTGCAAAGCTTAGTAACAGGATCCTTCTAAAATGGGTGCGCTCCCTAGACGGGAGCTCGAATCGGCGCTCCCAAGATGGGACTTTGACGGGAGCTTACTCCTAAATAAGATGGGAGCTTATCGGGTCGTTAAGGCAATTATTCGCTTACTTTTCCTTTAATTGTTAAGTATTGAATTTTTATATAATCTATATATGCTCCTTAGGAGCTCCCAACCTTAGGAGCTTCTAGGTGCCTCCGCTTCTGCTCTTGCCTCCACCCCGCTTCGTGCTACTAAGGTGCAAAGCACAAAACTGCACGTTTTTCTCTGGCAGTAATGGTTTGAAACGTGACCTTGCTCTTCACATAAAACCTCGCAAAGTTACGGTTGCTCGTAGAAAAAACCAAGGATCAATTAGCGCCATTTTTTACTCCGAAAATCGATACTTTTTCGAAAAGTCATGTTTCCATACTTAGCCAAATTTTAATAAGCAGACACGGCAGGCTTTCAGGCCCCGACCTTGATCTTTTGGTTCGAGAATGTGAAACCCGCCCCCGTCCCGAGATACTTGAGGAGATTCGATTATCGAGAGAAAGGCAAGCGTGCCCTTCTCGGATATAATGAAAACCAAGAACCAAGACGCGGCCCGACATGCTGCAGCCAGCATCACCCAAGTTTGGGTAAGAGCCAATAAAGGACCGATTGTGATTCCCCGAAGATTTGGGCATGATGCCTACCGCCTAGGCCGCTGGGGGAATTGCCCCCCTGGGCTCCAAGCCGCTAGGGTGATAGCCGCTACAGTAGCAGCAACCTTGCCACAGAACAATGGACCTCGTCAGTTGGCACAGCAGCAGGGCCACCAGCTCAGGAGCCGCAACCAGCTGTTGGACGCCTTTTGCAAGCGCCGTCCACCGGTATGGAATGGAGAAGCGGACCCCTTAGCCGCCGAGGCTTGGCTGAAACAGATCACCAAGTTCTTGGGCACCATGACCATCACCAATGCGGAGGACCGCATTGCCTTAGCCGCCTTTCAGCTACGGGGAGAGGCCGATCATTGGTGGGATCTGATCAAGGCCACCAACAATGTCACAATCATGACGTGGCAGCAATTTGAGGATCTCTTCAATGAGAATTAAACCAATCAAAGGCGCAGCAATGTTGCAAGAATTCATGGATCTGGAGCAGGGGACGATGATTGTCTCACAGTATATCACGCACTTTGAGAGTTTAGCATGTCACACTACCAATTTAGCAGCAACTCCGGCCGCGCGCGCGAAAATGTTCGGCTGGGAACTCCACCCTGCCATCCGGAGGAGCGTAGTGTCTCAAAGCTTCAACACGTATGTTGAAGTTGTTCAGTGTGCACTCACGATGGAGCGTGAAAGCGCCGATTCCAAGGCTATGTGGACTAACCTGAAGAAAGGAGGATTATCATCCGGAGGACCATCCGCAACAACCACCACAACAACAGCAACAAAGGCTACGCTAACTAAAAGCAGTACTCTCAGAACAACAACAACCGCCCGCAACAACAGATGAAACCCTGGAGGAGTTAGGGATCTGGGCAGAGTCAAAATCAGATTCGTAGACCAATCCGTTGCTACAATTGCAAGAATTCATGGATCTGGAGCAGGGGACGATGATTGTCTCACAGTATATCACGCACTTTGAGAGTTTAGCATGTCACACTACCAATTTAGCAGCAACTCCGGCCGCGCGCGCGAAAATGTTCGGCTGGGAACTCCACCCTGCCATCCGGAGGAGCGTAGTGTCTCAAAGCTTCAACACGTATGTTGAAGTTGTTCAGTGTGCACTCACGATGGAGCGTGAAAGCGCCGATTCCAAGGCTATGTGGACTAACCTGAAGAAAGGAGGATTATCATCCGGAGGACCATCCGCAACAACCACCACAACAACAGCAACAAAGGCTACGCTAACTAAAAGCAGTACTCTCAGAACAACAACAACCGCCCGCAACAACAGATGAAACCCTGGAGGAGTTAGGGATCTGGGCAGAGTCAAAATCAGATTCGTAGACCAATCCGTTGCTACAATTGCAACGGAGAAGGGCACATGAAGAACAAGTGCCCCCATCCAAAAAACAACTACAGCGGGAATCAGCCAAAATTCCCACAGAGACTTGTTGGACATGGAGCTCAGCCTCAGAACAACGAGGCTCCACCGAGGATTGGGTGGAACCAGAACCAAAACCCACTGAGAATTGGGTGGCATCAGAATCAGGAATAGAACCAGCAGCAAAAGCAGCAAAACCGCCTGCACCAGACCAATGTCACGGGTAGAGCACCGGCGGAGAACAATCAGGCCAATGGAGCTGGCAGAATTTTCGCACTATAGGCAGAGGAGGAACAGAGCGATCCCTCCATGATTAACAAGTTACACTTGTACTTTTCAACACTTGTGTACAAGCCTAGTTTGATTCTGGAGCATCACACTGTTCATATCTACTGCATGCATGACATCACTCAGACTAGAAACAGAACCCCTAGGAACAACAATGCAAGTTACTTCACCATTAAGGGGCAAGATATCAGTTGGATTAGTTTGTAAAGGGTGCGAGATAGAAGTCTCAGGACTGTGGATAACATGCGACCTAGAGTTATAGACATGGTGGACTTTGATGTGATTTCGGGAATGGATTGGCTTTCTGCCCATCGAGCTATAAGATGGACAACTTATTCAAAGGATGGGAATTGCTTCAAATTTAAAGGAGATAGGCAAGATCCCGCTTCCACTTCGTCAACACACCGATCAAGATGACACAATCAACTACTGGGATTGCTAGCTAGTTTGTCACTTCAAGAGAATGATCAGATGGACTTAGACCTACCCCGAGTGGTTATGTGAATACGAAGATGTATTTCCAGAGGAACTGCCTGGACTACCTTCGTAGAGGGAGATAGACTTCACCCTTGAGCTTCAACCGGGTACAGAACCAATATCCATGGCACCGTATAGAATGGCGCCAACAGAATTGAAGGAATTGAAGATTCAATTGCAAGAATTGCTAGACAAGGGTTTTATTCGGCCAAGTACATCACCCTGGGGAGCCCCAGCACTCTTTGTCAAGAAGAAGGAACCTTGCGGTTGTGCATCGACTACAGACAGTTGAACCGCGTGACAATCAAGAACAAATACCCACTACTGAGAATCAACGACTTGTTTGACCAACTGAGAGGGGCAACTTGTTTCTCAAAGATTGATTTGAGATCTGGATACCATCAACTGTGTTTTAGGGATAGCGATATTCCTTTGACCGCATTCCGAACTCGATACGATCACTATGAGTTTTTGATGATGCCATTTGGGTTGACCAATGCACCTGCAGTGTTCATGTGCTCATGTGCCTGATGAACAAGATTTTTCAGCCATACTTGGACAAATTTGTTATGGTCTTCATCGACGATATCTTGGTTTACTCACCATCAGAGGAAGCATGTGAGGAGCATCTGAGAATCATATTGCAAACCCTTAAAGATAGTCAATTGTATGCTAAGGCTAGCAAGTGCGAGTTTTGGATGAAAGAGGTGAAATTTCTGAGGCATGTTGTATCGAAAAAAGGAATCTCTATCGACAACAGTAAAGTTGACACCGTTCTAAATTGAAAGCGACCGACGATAGTGTTCGAGATTTGGAGCTCCTTGGGACTAGCTGGTTACTACAGAAGGTTCATTCAAGATTTCTCCGTTTTGTCCAAGCCCATGTTCCGACTAACTCAGAAAGGAGATATGTTACGCTATTCGTTTGGGAAAGTTATAAAATACGGCTCACGCCAGCTGAAGCTGCACGCAGTTGGCACAGGTGATAGCACAATTGGCACAGGTGATGGTTGCTACGTCCTAATGCTCCAGAATCAAATAAGGCTTGTACACAAGGGTTGAAAAGTACAAGTGTACCTTGTATCATGGAGGGATGGCTCTGTTCCTCCTCTGCCTGAGTGCTAAGATTCTGCCAGCTCCATTGGCCTGATTGTTCCTCACGAGTGCTGCACCTGCGGCATTGTTCTGGTGCGAGCAGTTCTGTTGCAGGTTCTGTCCCTGATTTTGATGCCACCCAATTCTTGGTGGGTTCTGGTTCTAATTCCACCCAATCCTCGGTGGAGGTTGGTTGTTCTGAGGCTGAGCTCCATGTTTGGCAGGTCTTTGTGGGAACTTCAGCTGATTCCCAAAGTAGTTGTTTCTCGGATGGGGGCACTCGTTCTTCACGTGCCCTTCTCTGTTGCAATTGTAGCAGCGGATTGGTCTGCAAATCTAATTTTGACTTTGCCCAGATCCCTGACTCCTCTAGAGTTTCATCTGCTATGGGCGATTGTTGTTGTTCTGAGAGTACAGCTTCTGGTTAGCGTAGCTTTGTTGCTACTATTGTTGTGGTGGTGGTTGCTGCGGAACAGTCATCCGGATGATGATCCTCCTTTCTTCAGGTTACTCCACACAGCCTTGGAATCGGCGCTCTCACGCTCCATCGTGAATGCACACTGAAGGGCCGCAACATACATGCTGAAGCTTTGAAACACTACGCTCCTCCGGATGGCAGGGTGGAGTCCCCAGGCAAACCTTTTCGCCCGCGCGGCAGGAGTTGCCACTAAACTAGTGGCATGACAAGCTAAACTCTCGGAGCGCGTGATAGTGAGACGATCATCGTCCCCTGCTCTAGATCCATGAATTCTTGTAACATTGCGCCTGAGATTGGTTCAGGGAAATACTTCTCATTGAAAAGAATTGCTGCCACATTATGGTTGACATTGTTGGTGGCCTTGATTAGGTCCCACCAATGATCAGCCTCTCCTTATAGCTGAAAAGCGGCCAAGGCAATGCGGTCCTCCGTATTGGTGTGCTCATAGTGTCCAAGAACTTGGCAATTTGTTTCAGCCAAGCCGCCGTGGGGTCAGCTTCTCCATTCCAGACCGGTGGACGGCGCTTGCAAAAGGCGTCCAAAAGCTGGTCCTGGTTCTTGGGTTGGCAGCCCTGCTACTGTGCCAGCTGACAAGGTCCATTATTCTGTGGCAAGGTTGCTGCCACTGCAGCGGCTATCACTTGTGCCAACTGCGTGCGCGAGGCTAGGCCACTACCTGCCTAGTTCACTGCCAGGCATTTGCCCTCATTGACATTCGCCCACTTTGGCCTACACTCGAGCAAGATAGGCAGGTCGAGCAAAGTGAGCGGGAGGGTGAGCGAGCGAAGTGAGTGGGCGGGTGAGCGAGCGAGCAAAGTCGCACAACCAAGCATGGTGAAATGGGTTGCGTGGGCTAGACCGCGCGAGCTAGGCCAAGCTAATTAGCTGCGAGAGCTAGGCCGTATGCCTAAGATCGCGAGCAATAACATTGGCGATGAGCCGATTTGATTAAAGATAGACCTATTGAGAACTAATTGTGGTTCTTTGAGGCTTAGGCATGATTCAGAAGGACATCGACCTCCTAAATGTGACCCGGGCAATGTGCTTTGCTCTGGTTAGCTTGGCAGGGCCTGAAGGGAGGCCATTTAGAGGCTTGGTTGCGGCAATGGCACGACCGACAAAAGGTCATGACCACTCATGGCAGGGACAGAACCAAGTCTTAACTAAGCCCGATGGCGGCAATGACGAGACCGAAGTAGACCTCGATCACACCGTTCACATCCAGGATTACTAGAGATCTTGTGGCTTGGTGGATAAAGAACAAGGGATCGCCGCAGAGAGGTGCTCGCGGAGTAGCACCCACGGGTGTCGCGGGGACTGCTCACTGATAGTACGGAAGGAATATTTGCGCAAGACTTGTGCGACACGTGTCTGAAACTACAAACTTGTAAGTCCCTTTGGCACAGAAAGAGAGGCCGTGTGTGCTTATAAATAGGGCACTCCCCCACACTTTGGGGGGACACAATTAGACACAGTACAAGGGCAATTCTAGATAGAGAATCTCTCTAGAGAAATCGCACTTGATCCTTGCTCTAGTTGGGTGAAGATTTTCTGCCAAGGATTCTCTCCTACTGTTTAGCTTTGATTCTTTCACCAGTTCAGATCTTCCATTTAATCTGTCTTTAATCATCATTAATCTCATCCCTCCCCAGAACTTTTCGAATATATTAAACCCCGGATTTCTACCTTTCTAACAGGCTTTTATTCTTTTTATATAACTGATAAACACCAGTACGTAGCCGGCAAAACAGACTGGAACAGCCTGAAGTGGCTGAAAACAAAGCAGTAGTTAACCAGAATGGAACATAGTGTTGAGTGTCCCATTTTCTACCATGTATCCGATATCGGGCAGTACTGTACGTGATTCATAACTCAGCTAATTGGGGCTGTTCAAACAAATTTTAGCAATCATATTTTGATGGTAAAAAATTCATGCTTAAGAGCTACATTCACCGTTGCACAAACCATCATTAATAAGAATGAAACGGATAAATAGCCAAAAGTCATACATCTTGTCCAAATCTTAAGTAAAGCCCTCCCCGAATTAAGGCGCCGTTTGTTTGGACATAAAATATTTTTTTGGTAAAATATTTTACCCATTTTCCGTTGTTTGGCTAGAAAAAGGAGGAAAATATTTTCAAGGTAAAACATTTTGCACCAATGGGGTGAAATTGTTTCCCTTTAATTTTGGCCGTAAGTCATTTTTGCATTTCAACCCCCGATGGTCCGACATTTCCCAAAATCACATTTCATTCCCTTCTTCTCCCAAATCATATTAGATCCAAAACAAGAGAGAGGAGGAGAGAGAGAGAGCGCGCTTACTCGATTAAAATATTTCTAAACCAGCAATCTGCCATTGTTTTGGAAAATATTTTTCATGTGCCAACCAGACACCGGAAAATAAAAGTTTAAAGTTTGTTTTCTGAAAAAATATTTTACAATGTAAAATATTTTACATCGAAACAAACAGAGCCAAAAATAAAACTAAAAAGAAAAGAAACTAGAATTTACGGTAGCAATTAAGCTAGGATCCGAAATCATAAAATAAAAAAGAGAAAACAGTCCTGGAATTCTTTAATGAGAAGAATTGCAAAAGCAATCACCTGGATCTCTCTCACATGGCTTTAGAATAAATGTATTACCACAAGTAACTGCAATAGGAAACATCTGCAATGAAACCATATTTGTAATTATTTTTTTTCCCACAAGTCAGGGAATATAAGAATACTGAGGATCCCAGAACCATGCAAAACCAAGAAATATGTAGTAATCTAACAAAAGTACAATCATACAAAGGTTACTCATAATTTGTCTCAGATTCTTCCAGGGAAGACTTATTTATACATGACACTCATGATAACAACATGAAGATAATCCCGTCATTTCACCAGCAAGAAAAAGTAAGCACCGTCAAAATAGAACTTCCTCAAAATGGAAGGCATTGAGAGGAAGAAAAATATTGAAGAGGAAAAGAGAAGCAGATCAGACTTACCCATAGTGGAACCATTGCTGGAAAGTTGTAAGGACAAATCCCGGCACAAACACCAAGTGGCTCTCTAATACTGTAGCTATCGGTTCCATATGATATATTTGAGGCAAACTCCCCCATTTGCAGACTTGCCATTCCACAAGCATGCTCCACAACCTCTAAATGGGAAAAAGCAAAGTTCTAAAGTGCACGACAAAACCAGTTGATCTTAAAAAATCACTACATCATTTTTAGGTCAAAGAAACAATAAAGACACAAACCTAGTCCACGTAACACTTCACTGTATGAGTCCTTCAATGTTTTACCCTGCTCGCTTGTAATATTCACCGCCAACTTATCCTGAGAGAAAATAAAACGAATACAATGAACTAAAAATGGACTGGTTAATAAGATGGACTGGTCAATAATGAACATACAATATCTCTCCTGATAAGTTCTTGGAGCTTGAACATGATCCGTTGACGGGTTGTGACTGGAGTGCTTCGCCAGGATGAGAAAGCCCTTTTTGCAGCAAATACTGCAGCCTTGAACTCTTCAGGGGTGGTTAAGGGAACTTGGCAAACAACTTGCTGTGACGCCTACCAATGAAAAATAAATTCATAACGAACTATCCACATGATTTATTAAAATAACAAAAGAAAGAAAAGAGGACATCTCTGGAATTTTTCTGTACTTACAGGATTTATCACGTCAATGGATGCCAATGATTGTGAATCAACAAATCTACCGGCAATGAGATTGGGAACCCTCTGCCAGATATAATCAACACCTTCTAGTCTATTACAACAACAAATACAAACTCACAAGGAAAGGAGAGAGTAAAAAAACACAAATCTTGATACATGACATTTTCCGATTGCTAGTGTCCTATATTCTGGCCTATTATTTCTCTGAATCTATAAAATAACAGTTTGCATTTTGTTAAGAATAAGCATTGGGTTCACTTTGTTTTGGCTAAGTTCATTTGATTCACATATCAGCTTACCGGAGGGTTTCTCTGGCGCCAAGATGGCTCGCTAGTTGTTGGTAGATTTGAATTTCCGACACCAGATGTTTGGGGTCTCAGTGTCTTGAATCTCTTCACTGAAACATGGGAATACCAGTTTTTGGTGAGAAGAGAAGGAAATCACCAAGAACTAATTTACTGCAGACTTCCTAGCATTTTGAAACAAACAACAGCACGAACATATCAATCATACCAAACGTCTCTCGAAGCAACATTCAAAACCTTTCATAAATTTTAAAGGGTGAACAGTATCTCATATATTCACCACAACATTTTTTCCAGGATAAGCATCTCCTACATTGCACAATCACCAAAAGTATAAAAGAAAATAAGTTCGTATCTCACACCAAGCTGGTATATATTTACCTTTCCAGTATCCTTCCCCAAAAGCATCTTGCTTAAAACAAATTTTGAAAGTTTCACCAGGTTGATGAAAACCAACATTGAGGGAAAAGAATTCCCACCTGTTTAAGTATGGGCACAACAACCGATAATAGGATAGTGGCACAATAAATGTACAACCCTGCACCTCAAAACAATAAGTATAACTAACTATTGCCAAGCAATCCTTGACAAAGGCAGATCATAAGATTCATAGGGGTGAGGTGGTCTTTCTGACGCCATAATCCAAAATGAGAATCGAATCTTTGGCCATTTTAGGGAGTTATATTATGCATTAATCCATTATAAAATCCCTGTCAAACTGTCCAAACCCAGTCCAGAATCCATTTCGACAATCCAAAATTCGGCCATGCCAAACACCGTCTTAAGGGTGAGGATTTATGGCCCAAGCTATAGGTCCAACTCATAAGAGTCAAGAGGTCCGATTCCTCTTTAATCAAACACTAAGAAGGATACATCGCAACATTTGATCATTGCGTGATGCAAAGACATGTGTAGCTGACCTACTAACCCCTAGCCTAACAACGTGGCTCAACAATTATAACTTAGGTTAATAGTAGCTAGTGGGCATTACCTTATATACCACTCAACGTTTCGATGTCTAACCAATGTGGGATGGGATTTCACAATCTCCCCCACTTCAGATCGCACCGTTCCTCGTTGCGCCCCATGGTCCAACAAGTTCCACCCATCAAGAGATGGGAAACAAGTACCCGCTTAAACATGTCAAGCTCGCCTCATGTGGGACCCACTCAAGCATGACAAGCACCTCAAGCTTGTCCCTTGTTGGGCCCGCCCCACAATTCCAGTTGGTGTAGCCTCTGAGTGACTCAGGCCTGAGCTTGTTTGGCACCTATAACGACCCACGCGAGCTGACCTACTAACCCTTAGCTTAACCTGCTAACCCTTAACCACGTGGCTCAGAAGTTATAATCTCAAACGATTAGAATGGAAATATGCAAGGTCAAACTATTCTACATCAGCACCAATAACTGAACCAGCTGTGTTGCGGGAAAACTAGAACTTCTAAATCTGTAGGAGGCTCTATATGTTACTTTTTGGTCTTATATACCAAGTGACGAGGGGACACAGAAGGAAAAGAGAGAATTTTTCCAGAACCTCATAAGAAACGTCAAATTTATCACTCTAATTTAGAGATTCCAGACACATCTCACATCTCAACAGGAAAAGTGGAAAACTAGTTCTTAGTGGACTTAAGCAATTGCCTCATGAACTGAGTAGCCTCAATCACAAGTCTTGTGATCTACGATGGCAGACTCCATATTTCGCATTTAAACAGTGAATGATGACATAAAGGAGGTGGTCATGCTGGAAACAATTTGGAGACTGCATCCTACAGAATAGCCACATAGCCCAATCAGTGCCTCAATTGACATATTACCATAAATCTGGAGTCTAATAAGGAAACCTATGGAGCTCCGCTCCGAAAAAAAGGAGGAAGACTGATTAAATGAAAAGGCAGACAATGGATGTGTTATCTACATTGCAATTAATGTGCCAGGTTAGCATAGAATCAAAACAATAAAAGATGATACAAACAAAGAAATTTAAAAGAATTAACCTATCAAAAAAAGGAACTTCATAAGAAGTAACAGTGAAAAAAGGAACTTGATATGCAGTGGTAGTGTAGTACATATCTTGTCTAGAGGGGGAATAACCTGTAGGGTTTCCCTGTCGGAGCCTAGACTTGATGTTGTACACATGCTTTGGCGTCGATAAAAGCTCTGGATTACTTTGTCTCAATCTCTTTAAAATTTGGCGTGGTTTTAAACCAGCTTCTGTCATCTCTTTAATTAGCAGCACCTCCGACTCTGAGAAGCGACGAGCAGAAGGATGCTCCGAAATGTCTTTTAAAGGTTCGTGGTTGTGTGAACCATTTTTTATGGTTAGTACCCAAAATCCATCATCCTTTTTACCCAGACATTCAAATGGACAATTGGTAAGCCTAGAACCTGTTTTCCTTTTCCGAGCATTTTCACCAGATGCCTCGTCAATAGTTTTTCGCCTACTCCGATAAACACCTCCTCTGTCACATCCGAGGATTACATCTCTGTCCTTCCTAGACTGCTTAATAGTTACAACATATCCCTGGGACAAGGCAAACTCCCCCACATGTTGAATAAGTTCTTCTCGATCTAGAAAACTACCAGGAGGAGGAGGAAGCATTTGTAGGGTTTCAGAAAACTCTATTAAATCGAGGGAGTCCATCACAAATAACGAAGAATAAAACCCTGCATTAAAGACAAATCCATAAGAAAACAAATATAAAAAAAAAAGAACTCAGCTTGATAAATCTAACTCTAATAAACTACGTGCTTGATGAAAATAGAGGAATAGACTAGGACATCTAGATTTCAAGAGTTCAATTTTTCCATGGAAGGTAAAAATTTTAACTGTTCTTTAGACTCTTATTATCAGATGGGTTTGTGATCTTGCACTAGCTTCATTATTCAATCACATCCCTTTCCAATTGAGTAGTTGACTATGATATACAGACCGACATTGGCTAGTTCTCCAAATTCTGCATGACCTTAGTCCATATCAAAAACACCAAGAGAAGAAGAGAAACTAAACATCAACATGCGCGTAAAATATCTTAAGGCATTAAGCTGACATATAGCAACAAAGGAGAGTCAAATGGTTGCTTTTTATCAATTTCTATCAGTGACAATAAAGAATAATACCAGGAAGAAAAGATAAAAACCAATACAAGGGTGACACATGAAGGTCGTGCAGACTTCTAAAACCATATCTGAAATTGAAAGAGGCCGTTAAATCCTATTTTCCCATCCGCTGATGCTAAGAAGTGTGATGAGAAACTAGGCCGTTACATCCTATTTTCCCATCTGCTGATGCTAAGAAGTGTGATGAGAAACTAACTTACTTTTAAACTCCATACCTTCTTGAAAAGGGTAGTTCATAAATTTTAAAGACATATCAATATTTAATGCTTTAACAATGTCCTGAAACAATCCTACAATTCAGAATGCCCTTTAACCAAAGGGGGAAACCAAGGTTACCGAAATGGTATTATCCTTCCTAAAATCTTGAAGATGTGTCAATAGCCAATTCTTTCAAGTTTTCAAAAATCTCCTTGAACAACTGAGTTAAAGATGGGAACGGAAAACATCACAATTAATTTTTTACCCGACTTCACTTTTGAAGGAAAGTTACCTGCTAACCTATCTGACACAACCGGTGTTATTTATTTTGTAAGCAACAAAAATGATTAGAGGAAAAAAAACAGCAAAAATACTAACCCAGCCGAAAACCATTCCCAACTAGAAAAAACATCAATGTAGAGCCCTCTTTCCAAAAGCTTCCTTATCGCATCTGACATATATAACAACTTAATCCACACCAGCTTTGTCAGTAACAACAGCTGAAGTGACTTCCGGATGCTCTTCCAATAAGTATGATTAAGCCATTAAATGCGAGAAGGTAAACAGGTAAAGTCACCTGTTTCCACCTTTATTCTTTAGTGACGAGGGTGTGTGGGATTTTGTTCAGTCCAATCCCAGGTCATGTAGTCCTCATCCCAACTATACCAGGTAATATCAAGCCTAAGCAAGATGATAGAGTGACCTGCTCGAATATTTAACCATTGATCCAAACCCATGACTCTCCACCATTTGTGCAGGCATATCCTTGTTGGCTCCCCGTTTCACACATACCAGCTAATTATCGGGTGTATCGTGAATTTAATTTGTGGCTAACCTAGTTGGTTAAAGCAGACAATGTCCCTACCACTACAGCTCAAAATTGGGGAGGGGGGGGCGGGGCAGGAATTTAAACTGAACTACTGAAGGTCCCTACCACCACATTTACTTTTAAAGTTACTAATAATCCATACCTTCTAAAAAACGGTAGTTCATAATATTTTGAAGACATGTCATATTTGATGCTTTTAACAATGTCCTGAAACAATCCAACAATTCAGAACACTCTTTAACCAAAAGGGGAAACCAAGGTTACCGAAATGGTTTCATCCTTCTTATGATCTTGAAGACATGTCAATAGTAAATCCTCTCAGTTTTCAACAATCTCCTTTAACAACTTGAGTTAAAGATGGAAACAGAAAACATCACAATTAATTTAAACTCGGCTTCACTTTTCAAAAAGAAAGTTAACTGTTAACCTATCTGATGCACAACCCGTGTTATTTATTTTGTAAGCAATAATTGAAGAGAAAAAAAACAGCAAAAATCCTAACCCAGCCAAAAACCATTCCCAACTAGAAAAAACATCAATCTAGAGACCTCTCTCCAAAAGCTTCCTTGTCGCAACTGACAAAAATTACAACTTAACCACACCAGCTTTCTCACTAACAACAGCTGAAGTGACTTCCAGATACTCTTCCAATTAGTGGCGAGGGTGTCAGGAATTTTGTTCTGAGCAATCCCAGGTCATGTAGTCCTCATCCCAACTATACCAGGCAATACCAAGCCTAAGCAATAGGATAGAGTGGACAGCTCGAATATTTAACCGTTGGTCCAACCCCATGACTCTCTACCGTATGTGCAGCCATATAAACCCATGACTCTCCACCATATGTGCAGCCACAACCCTGGTGGTTCCCCGTTTCACCTATACCATGTAATTATTGGGTCGTATCGTGATTTTTTTTTTTTTATTTGTGGCTAACGTAGTTGGTTGAAGCAGACAATGTCCCTACTACTACATTTACCCAAAGCAAAGCTCGAAATTCGGAGAAAAAATTAAACTGAACAGTATAGCATACACAATAACACTCGGAATAAATAGACAGAGAGATTGTGGAACTACTGAGGGTTTTATTAAGTTTATACAACCATTAAACAGACAATCAGAAACAACGCAGCTACATTCTCCGCGACATATCCATTCAACTAAATGTATATATATTATATACAAGTTTGATAGAGAGAGAGAGAGAGAGAGAGAGAGAGAGACCTGTGGGAGGAACGAAGGAACGATCAATTAGGTGAAAATAACGAACAATTGACTCTACTCCAAATCAGGAAAATGAATCCCCGTCAAAACAATTCATCTGTGCATGAAGCCCTAGCGCCGTGTTTCCTTACGCTGTGTTTGGAAGTTAGGAAAAGAGGAGAGAAGTGAAAAAATGAGGAGGTGCAGGTGTACTTCAGCTTTCTTTTTCAACCTTCTTTTTTTAAAAAATATAATTTCAAGTTAAAATATAGTAATGAAAATAAAAAATAATTTTTAAATTTTTTTGCACCGTTAAAAAGATCTCAATGAGATCTATCAAACAAGATTCATATTGGTAAGAAAATTATTTACGTAAACACACAATTTTTAAGCTTGAAATTACCTTCTTTTTTTAGAAGTTTCTTTTAAAGAAACTGGAACACACCCGTAGTTTATTTTGTCCCTCCATCCCAATAAAGAAGATATTCCCCCGGTCTCATTTTGTTTGTCCATCATTTATTTTGTCTATTTTGTGTTTATTGAGTATATTTTTCAATCTATAATATTCTTCACGATTTTCGACAATTTTGTATTATAGACTAAATCGAAATACATTAAATAAGATGTATATTACATATTTTTTAAAATTCACATTGAAAAATATATGAAAATAGATACAAAAGAGAGAGAGAGAAAAATGATGGACAAAAAAAATGGGACAGATGGAGTATCAATGACGTTATTCACATCTCACAAAAACTAATTTATATATTGTAATTTATAATATTTTTTTAGAATGATTTTTAAAATTTTTGTTAACTAAAAGTAAGTTAAATTTATCAAACAAAATCAATATTGTATATAGAAAATATTATATATTAAAAGATATAGACATTTGTTTTAGAAGTGTGAATAGGTATTTTGGACACACTTTGTGGTGCAGAGGGAGTAGTGTTTTGTTCTAGAAATACCATAATCAATAAATTTAATTAAGGAAATACAAAGAGATTAAATTCTTGCACCCGCCAGTGAACACATGAGTTTTTCACTACCATCATTTTGGGCTCCACGGTGCGTTATTTGCCAATCTGAACCGTTCATCTTGTAGGGCCCGCAAAGTATTATTTCATTCAAAAAATTAGCTTCACCAAACATCGATAGGTTTATCAAAATTTAAATTTTGGTTTATAAAACAGATGGTCATGGACAATTCAACTTTTGATTGATCTATCGATATACAATCAAGCTGATTTTTTGCGTAAATTTACTACACTTTAGGCCCTACAAGATGAACGGTTCAGATTATAACAATAAGTTCATGGTGGGATCCACAATTAGTGGCAGTGGACAACCCATCGTTTTCCACCGCGGTGGAAAGAATTTAATCTCAAATACAAGTTATAGGAGTTATTACTTTGTTGCTTGTTCAATGAAAAGAATATTGAAGAGAATTGTAAGAGACAAGAAAAATATTTTGCTTTAATATTTCCCTTCATTAAATTACAAAACAAATAAAGGATGGATTTTTAAAAATTTTTCTCCCATTTTTTTCTTTTCCTCTATGTTCCAAGAAGAGCATTAAATTATCCATTCGATTCTACATTTTTCATTGTTGCTACTGGGGTCATATCTTAAATGGATGTGAGATGAGTTCATAAGGACCAGGACATTAACATTTTATTACTCGTACTACTCAAAAAATTAACTTTTTTTGAACCTTTTCAAATCAATGGTCCTAGCCCAGCCCACTTCATTAACATTTTATTACCACTCAAAAATTAAGGAAAATGACTGTCAAATACGTGTTTTGATAATTAATACCCGCTAAGGATATTTTCAGCATTAACACATGTTCTTGGCCGGTATTAATTATCAAAACACGTCCTGAGCCGTCATTTTCCTCAAAAAATAAAGTTGTTCTTATCATGTACCTACTAGCTTGTGTCTAGGACATGCTGGAAAATTAACTTTTTGAACTTCTTACGTCATTTTTTCCTATTAAAAAAAAATGAACTTCTTTTGGCTGCTTCTTCTTTTTTGATCGGCTCTTTTGGCTTTTTTCTAAGAAAGCTTTTGGATCTTTCAAGAACAATTTTGGACTTATTAGAATGGACTGTTTTTAAGTAATAACTTGGTCTATTTTAGGTGATAAGTGCGCTAAAAATGGAGAAGACGACGGACATGTAAATGGTTTCATGCAAGTCATCCTAAACACAGCCTTTATTTGAGTCGATCACATTTCAAATTTCGAATTCTAAGTTTTTTTCCCCTCAAATTTAATGCTATATTTCGCCATCTTAAAAAACCAAAAACAAATAGCCAATCTTTTTTAATTATACAAATCTTGGCGGAGCGTAAAATTTGATTACCTTTAATCCCCTTAAAGTAGTAAAAATCATTTGCAAATCTCATCCAAGCATTTCAGTTAGGAAATTATATAGGGAATGGCAAAAAACGGATCTTCATTTACCCAAAAAAAAAAAACCGGATCTTCAAAGATCAATTTCACTAGGCTACGAAATTCACATTAAGATTCATGTAATCCAGCGTTTAAAAATTGCAAGATCCTGTCATTAATTAGAATATAATACCATGATATATTTTGGGATCCGGATCCTCTATAAGGATTGTGTCTATGGTGATCGTATGAAGCTGAAACAGTGTCAGTTTGGTAAAGATAATACTCCTTCCGTCTCATTTTCATTGTCTTTTTTTGATATTCGTGTTAGTTTTCAATCGCTTATATTTTTCAAATATAAATCTCAAAAAATATGTAATATGGATCTTGTCTGATAGTTCTCGATTAGGTCTATAATACAAAGTTTCCAAAATTATGAAAAACTTTGTAGATTGGGAGATATAAGCGTTTAAAATTGACACGAAAAACGAAAATGAACAACTAAAATGGGACGGAGGGAGTAATATTCTAACATTTATGTTAGAATAATGTTTGCTCGGACGTTATCTCTCCATTTGGTTGCCTTTGAATGAAACGGCATCATTTTGGTAAGAATATAAAGGCCGATGAGATTTGCTCTATTATGTACCGTTGGTCCTCGGATCCGCTTAATTTAATAGGTGGCACCCTCTTGTCGAAAGCCTCAGACAATCACCACAGGCACAATCCATATAGAGGATCCCGATCCGAAAAGAAGAAGAATGAAGGAAAAATAATATTCTAACGTCTCTGTTTTCAATTCCCCAGTTTCTAACCACCTAATAAAAAATGAAATGGGAATCTTTTCCTCTCCTTCCTTTCATCTGCTATATGGACAAAAAATGAGTTCTCACTCTGCAATTTCTTGACCTCTGGGTTGCCATCTAAAACAACATTATTCACTGCCATTATTATCATAAAAATATTGTCTATTTTCATTTCAGACTGTACGTTGTGATTTACAAAAAATGAAAAATACAATTTGTGTTTCTTAAACTCCCGCCTTCTTAGGCCACAAATCATATCTTCGATCAGGGCAGCAATTTCCAGATCATCCCTATAAGGCCATTCCGTTTTCCACTGCGAAAAAGAAATTAGGAGGCCTCGATTGGTCATAAACAAAAACTCTGCATGGCCTTGTTTGGTTTCAGTTATGGAGAACACTTGTTACAAAAATGTTTTTGAAAACATAAGAACTCATCGTTTTCGCAACATCGTAGTGTTTCCTTTTTCTCAAAAAACACAAATTCCAGAACCGGCAACCAAACAATTTTGTGTGTTTTTCGAAAACAAATTGAGGAAAGAGCTTCTGAAAACTGCAACCAATTTTCATAACGCATTGCTCTTTTTTCATGGTCTCTCACTCTAATACTCACAGAGCTCCAAAGTTTATTGCATCTTTACAGCAGTGAAAAAGTACTTTACATAGTTCACTCCATCTAGTGCGGAAATGGGGTGCCAATTCTGCAACCTCATCAGTTCATCATACTTTTCCAAAAATCCACCTACGAAAAAGAAAATCAAGGCATTGAACTCGTTTGCTTAAAATTCAACGAAAAATCTACTACAATGTCAATGGCATGAAATAAAGTACAACAAATGGACTAACACATATCAGGACTATTCGAGGAGGCAACTTGTAGTAAACTTTATAGCTTTGGTTTCTGGTATACATGCAATGGGTTTTTTTTTACCACCACATGTACTTTAAATGATTTCTGAAAAAAAGGGCGAAGCAGGTTAGAGAGCAACCTCTCATTTCAATTTTTATCATAATAACACAGACAATCGCAACAATTACTTCACAGGATGTGTTCAATCTGAGTAATCTAGGACAAACGAAAGGGTAAACAGTCCATCCAGTGATTAACTTTCAGCGATTTCTTAAGGCTGTATCTGAATCGATTCAGGTAAGGAAAAAGAAAAGTTAAAGATCTCATGACTCACAATGGTCAGATCCTTCAACTCCTTCATTTCTTTACCAAGTTTTTTATCCAAATACAAAATAAAGAAATGTACCATTGTCTTTTTCAAAGAAGATCAAAATGAATGTCTTTTGTTGTCTAAGAATTCCCTTGTAATACCTTTTACCTATGATTTGTGCCGGATGAATTTTCAACATATTTTACTGATTTAGATGAGATTTAGTAATTTCGACACGATTTGTGCCAAAATATTAAATCCTAGTTAATACTACAGATAGGATTCATGCCAGATGATTTGTGGATATGATGTAATGAGTCAGGATCCTATGAGGGATCCCTTACGACCTTACCGTAAGGGACTCCCCTTTCCCAATCGAATTGCGACGATCCGAGCCGCTCAATGTGTTCAGAACGTGATTTTAAGGGTACCCAAAATAAATATCGCCCAAAAAAATGACCGGGAAGGGTTTGATCTGAGCAGTTTTTTCATAAAAACACTATAAATGCATTTTATGCAAAACTATTCGGATCAAGCCCTTCCCGGTCATTTTTTTGGGCGATTTCTCGCGAGTACCCTTAAAATCACTTTCTGAACACATTGAGCGGCTCGGATCGTCGCAATTCAATCGGGAAAGAGGAGTCCCTTATGGTAAAGCTGTAAGGGATCCCTCATAGGATCCTTACTAATGATTTAGATATGCACTTACTTCTTTATCTAAGTAATTATGTCATAGTTAGACTATTCTCCTAAATGATTTGTGCCAGATACTTCTTTATTGACATTTTAAAAAAAATCATAATCTTGAAATACATATCTCAATTACTTAAACCAAATTATAATCTTGTATCATTAGGGTTTGGGTTGTGGGTGGGGTTTTGGTGTTGGGCTTTGGCCCTTTTGGGTGTTGTTGTTTTTTTTAGGGGTTTTATCCGATTTGGGCTCAGCCTGTTGGGCCCATTTCAGTTCCTCCGCGTGTTTTGGAGATGAGGGTTTTGAATGGTCAGGCCGGTGTATTCAAGATACTTTTATGGCTGTAACTTCATGTTATGGGTTAATAAAATTTATTGTCGCTTATCAAAAAAAATTACTTAAACCAAATTTTAGCAAAAAAAAAAAAACCAAATTTTAGCTATCCTTTAATTGGTTCTAAACATAGAACAATTTGCAGGCAACCTAAGAGTACAGCAAGCCAAAAAACACTAGTATACCACCGAATTTTCGTTGCACAATACAACAGAGCCCAGACATCAAATGGAAAGAACTGCAATGCTCAACAACTCCCTAGCTATTTCACTCTGATTTTCTAACGCGTCAACTAAACCACATACTGTATGAAACATGGAAAAATCATAGAGCTACACTGCAATTTTAAACTGCATAGAAAACAAAAGCATAACCAATGCACTAAACAAAGAGCACTAGTATACCCCGAGGGCCTTCACTTTCTCTCTCTAGGAGCTCTCTCCTTTCTCTCTCTACTTTCACCAGTTAGGGTTTTTCCTAGGGGGGTGGGGCTGCTGCCCCTTGCCCCACCTCCTCCCCTCCTCCTTTGCCGGCCACCCCTCCTCACCTCGCCGCCCGTCGAATCCCTCCCCTAACCAGATCTGCTTTCTTCTCGCCTCCACCATCTCCTCCTCCTCCACCGCCAGCTCCTCTCCGCCTTCTCTCAGCCGCCGCCACCGCCTTCTCCTCACCATCTCCTCTCCGCCTCCGCCTCCACCTCCGCCTCCCTCTGGTTTGGTGTTGTTGGGCTAGCTCTGACGGAGAGATGAAGTAGGGTGGCTCGGCTCCCTCCGGCAATAAGTTTCCAGCTTACGGGGTGGCGTTTCGCTGGCGATTGCTCCTTGGCCGGAGGTTCCTGTACCGGCTGTCTTTGGCTTGGTTTCTCCCGGCCGGTCTCCCCGGTCCGGTGACTGTACCGGTCTGTTTTTCCAGATCCGGTGGGCGTGGTAGGTGGGCGAATAAGTTTTCAGTCTGTTTAGTTTGTTTTGTTCTAGTTTGTTGTTGATTTCATCTGTGCTTATGGCTATGGTTTGAGTTGGGTGTCCTTTTGAGCTCTACTTCTAAAATCGGAGACGGGTATCATTGCCCAGCATTTATGTATGGTCTGCCTTTGGCAGGATGTGCTCAGGAGACTCCTATTGGATGTTCTACGTGTCTAGGTTTTAGTAGTTTTGGTTCATTCCTGTATTTTTTGATGAAATCGTTGTAGCCTTTGGGCTTTTACCTCGGGGTATCGTGAAATGAATTGATTGACTTTTCAAAAAAAAAAAAAAAACAAAGAAGAACTTACCGTGGTGACATATCGATGTCTATCGATGTCACGGGAGCTAATTAGGGCATCGCCAGGGCTCTCCTCCATGTTTGAGTTGAAAAAGTTCAAAGATTCATCGAATCCTTCGGATTCATCCCCTTCGTCACCCTTCACACAAACCTCTGATTTTCGCCTAAAATACCTCAACTGGTCTTCCAAAAGAGGAAGACCCCTTTCTGACTCGTGCTTCATCACAATCCATCTCAATGATTGGATTACTTCTTGATCATGGATTTGCTTTTCCTCGGCCAATCTACGGTACTGTTTGGCTTCCATGTCGATCAAACTCTTCTCGTTTTGAAGACGCAAAACCATCGCCATTGCTTCCTCAGAAGCCGTGGCAGCTGCGCTTCTCTCCTTTTCAAGTTCCAAATAAACAGCATCTGCCCCTTGCCTCTCAATATTCACCAATTCTCTCAATGCCATGACATCAACTTCTTCATCTACATTTACTAACTCTTGTCCCTTACTTTCATCACCAAATTCCCCATGTGAATCAAAATTTTCCTTGACATTACCATCCCCTTTTGCAATTTCACCAAATTCCCCATTTGAAGCAAAAATTTCCTTCACATAATCACCATTTCTCTTCTCAACTCCATTATTTTCCTCCAATTGACCAATTGGTTCTGAATTCCTCAAAATCTCCGATAACCCACATCCATAGTCACTCTCCTTCTCGCCCACAAACTTGAAGCATGAAAAACAGTCCATCAATGAAACCCTACTATGTGGTCCCAAAAATCTCTCGTAAAAAACCAAGAAAAACAGAGCAAACACTCGGCAATATAAAAAAGATTATAGAATTTGAGTATGGGGTTGAGTCTAGAGCTTGTTAATCCAAGTTTGAATAATAGATTACTGTTGATGCACGAAACCCATTAGAGAAAGGAGTGAGTAGAAGGAAGGTATGGAGCATGAGCAACTGACCTTGTTTATAGAGAGAGAGAGAGAGAGAGAGAGAGAGAGAGAGAGAGAGAGAGAAGAGTGGAGAATTGGGTAGGGACTCCAGGGAGGAGGGGCGTTAAGTTCGAAACGGATGAGCAGAGAGAAGAGTCGGCAACGGGTCTGAAAGAGGAGAAATTATTCAATGCCGATGCGGCATCAACAAGTAGTACCACATCTATGATCTATTCTGTCCATCAAACATTTGGGTCGTGTGACAGAGGTATCAAACGGGCCGGGCTGGCATTCGCCCCAATCTTGTTTCGTCCCGTTTCGTTCTTTAATCGTATCGTGCTAGCTTATTTATTTAATTGTGTTATGTCATTTTTTAATCATGTCGTGCCATGTCTTTCCGGCCCATTTCCAACCTAGTTTCATCCGGAATTTTTTTTATGTAACAACTAACGGCTTACTTATTGTGCCGTTTCAGGTGCTCCTCTAGAACCGTTCCGTGCTCAACCTACTTCCATATTGTGCAATTGCCCAGCCCGTCTAAAATTATGCCCATGTCGTGCCCATGTCAGCCCGACCTGTTTAACACCCTTTTGTGACTTTGTCCATCACGACTAGGGGTGAGCAAAAAATCCGTCAAACCGCGAATCCAGTCCAAACCAATCCAAACCGAAAGATTTGGTTCGGTTTTTTAATAGAATGGTTTGGTCATGGTTTAAAAAAATTAGAAACCGCGTTATATGGTTTGGTTTGTGGATTTGCGTTCATGGTTATGGTTCCAAACCAATCCGAACCGTATAATACATATGATTCACCAAATAAATATGAGAGCTTTAGTCAAGTACTCTTCTAATTTGTTGATCCTATTAAATCCACCACAATATTTAATATTCCTTCACTGTCAGATATTTTAGACTAAACTTCTACTATATATCAAACTCATTCCTAATTTTCAGTATTTCATTTTATTAGTTTAAGACTTGAGGCAATTGTTGGTATTCTACTCTTAATTAGTTGGTCCATGTTAGTGTATTTTGGTAATATGATTGAAATTGGATTTAATATAAGTTTTCTTTTAATTTATCTTTATAATTTTAAGTACTTTAAATATTTTTTTGAAGATGCTAGCTTCGTTCAAAGCAAACCGTGGTTTAAAACCGAAACCTAGCCGTATTTTAATGGTTTGGATTGGTTTGGTTAAATGCCTTTTGTGGATTGGTTTGGTTCTCCAAATTCATAATCCGTAGACATTGATTTGGTTCTTGATTTAATATAAAATCGAACCAATCCAGACCATGCTCATCCCTAATCACGACATACATAGACTCACTCAAATATATACCAGTATAGAGAGATTTGAAGCACCACTTGACGATCGCTACGGGGCACTGAATAATCAGTCATGAAAAGATCTCCAAAAATGCCATCGGACACGCGCACGTTAGAATCTGGGTAGACTGGGTAGTAATCTAAATGGCAGTCCTAATCTGTGGGCAGTTTCGTAATTCTCCAGGGGATTATTCGATTTGATGTTTTGATGGGACACGTGTCGTTTGTGGCGGCAAGTGACAAACAATCATATTGAGAGTCCTACAAACAATCATATCTGCTTAGGAAATCTAGGCTGGGGGTCTTGGAATTTGTGCCTTTTTTAGTTACTCCTCCCGTTTCATATTGAGAGTCCTACTTTCTCTCTCGTTATTTTTTAAATCAAAAAATTTATTATTTCCGTGTATAATTTTTTGAATTTTTTCGCACCGTATTAAAGATCTCGATTAGTACTTTAATTCGGTGCTAAAAAATTTGAAAAATTATACACGGACGTAGTTGATTTTTTGATTTAAAAAATGACACGACTTTTCGTGGTGGACACTCAATATCAGGGCTGTAAACGAGCCGAATCGAGCCGAATATTAGAATGTTCAGATTCGTTCATTAAGTTTTTTAGCGAATTCAAGCTCGAGCCGAACTCAATGAAAAGTACGACGAGCCGAACTCGAACCGAGCTTGTCTAGGTTTGGGTCGAACTCGAGTTTGTTCACGAGTCTTAACGACCCAATAATATCATATATTTATGCTCTCATACAGGTCTAAAGCTACAAGTAAAAATTTTAGTATGTACATAAATACGTTTATATACATATAAACTGATAAAAACGTATACCTAAGTAAGTTTTTAGTAATGGTAAACGTTTAGACTTGTATAAGTTTTAAAATTTTCACTATGTAACTATATAAAATCCCCATGATATATATATACTCTAGGTTCGCGAGCCTAATCGAGCCGAATACTACTATGTTCATATTCGGTTCATTTATGAAACGAGCCTAAAATTGAGGTTCAGGTTTGGTTCGTTTAGTAGACGAATCGAATTCGAACGAGCCTTTACGGAGTCGAGCCTCGAATAGTTCACGAACGGCTCAGTTCATTTACAGCCCTACTCAATATGGAACAGAGGGAGTATTTATGTTATGAAAGTTGTTACCGAAACTCAGCACGGTCGGTACACACTGACCACGCCTACCGATGACACACGGTACGCACTGACCGTATGCCCGTCGGTCTTTCTCCCGTCTGTTTCTTCAGTTTTTCTGGTTATTCATTGGTCGAACAAAAAGTTATTTATTGAGAAAAAGAAGAGAAAAGGAGTAAAAGTCAGAAAATACTAATAAACAACAGATATAGATATATCTATACATAAAATTTACGGCTCATTCGGCTTATTTTTTGTCATTATTTAATTTTTTTTTGCATTTGTTAGTTTTTCGTCAATTTTTTGAGGATTATTGCTTCTTCATGACGAGAGAAATCTAAAAAGTAAAAAATTACGATTGAAATCCATTTTTTTAATAAAGATGAAAAAATTGACTTATTTTCATCTTTATTCAAAAAAATTTAGGTTTTGATCGTAATTTTTTACTTTTTAGATTTCTCTCGTCATGACAAAGCAATAATCCTCAAAAAATCGACGAAAAACTAACAAATGTGAAAGAAATTTGAATAAGGACAAAAAAAAACCAAATAACTTATTTAGACGAATGAGGCCATAGTCTACAATGACATCTGCGGGAAAAAAGAATATTCCAATCAAATCACATACTTTAGAAGGTTGGGTTTTGAAAACACTATCATCGTTGCTTGGCTAATGCCGAAACCCTACAAAAAAAGGAAAGAAATAATTTCGCAAAAAAAATTGTATCTATCAATTAGTTTTGGTTCCGATTAAAAAAAAAAATCAATGAGTTTTGGTGAAGTGGCTCAAAGAGAGTAAAAAGTACTCTCTATTTATTGTTCCATAAAAACAAATAACATATCTGTCAAAGATTAAATTAATTTGATAAAAGTAAAATTTCTACCGAAAATTTCAAATTCTGATTATATTTGTGCATTTTTTTTTATTTTTCATGATTTCATGTGAATATTATCAATTTCAATTCCATATTGCAATTAGTTGATTTTTTTCTTGTTGTAGGTTAGAAGAATTACACTATCGTGACCTAAATTCAACCTCAACGTCAATGCATTAAAATTCAAACCCCTTTACTTGACATTCATTTCATGCTCTTCGTTACATTTTCTTTACTCTTTATTTGTTTGATAACCTAAATTCAGCACTTAAAACTGAATCAATTAAGTAATAAGTGATTCAGTAAGTTTTTTTTTTTTTGGGTAAATCGATTCAGTAGGTTTGATAACCACATTTGACATTGCTTAAGTAGTTTTGAGCTACTTAATTCTGGTTGAATTTTGTGTACTTGCATTCAACTACTACACCTCCACCACTCCACCACAACCACTCCCACCAACACTTCCACCACTCCACCACCACCACCACCACATCTACACCACTCCACCACCACATCACCGCCACCAGCTCCACCACTCCACCACCACTACCAGCTCCACCACCACTACACCACCACCACCACCACCACCACCACCACCACCATCACCACCACTTCCACCATCACCACCACTCTTCCACCACCACCAACTCCACCACCACCACTACTCCACCACTACCACTTCACTACTACCACTCCACCACCACCACCACTACATCACCACCACCAGCTCCACCACCACCACATCACCACCACCAGCTCCACCACCACCACATCACCACCACCAGCTCCACCACCACTCCACCCACCACCAGTACCACCACCACCACAACTCCACCCACCACCACTACCATCACTACATCACCACCACCACCACCACCCCACCATTACCATAAATATATTGTGACTATTAGTAAATTAAGAGAGAATTGGAACAAAATTAATTCATAATTTTTTTTTATCAATGCTTAATATATTTATCAAACAACTTTTCAGTTTAAAAAATTCAGCATTCAGCTTTCAATACTTAATTTTTCAGCTTTCAGTTTTAGTTTTTAGTTTGATCAAACAGCCAAGTTGTCAACTTAATTTGAACTAAAAGTTAAAAAAATCACAGGGATAAAGGCAATAGACAATCTAGCTAAAAAACCAACCCTAAATCATGTCCAAACCCTCACCCAGCAGTCCTACATCCTGGTCAAATTTACAAGATTGAACTTTATTTTTTATTTATATATATATATATATTTTTGAAGGCTTATTAGCAACCGGCCAATTGGATTGTAGCAGCCAGGAATTCAGTGCCCTATAAAGCACGAGACAAATGGAATTCTTTTTAGGCTAGATCCTAAACTTCTTCATATAGTAAAAAATACTCCTAATTCTTTTTTTTTTTGGTCAATCGAGTAAAAAATAATTCACATTTGACTAAAACAAGCATCACATGTGCACTGTTGAGAGCCAACAATTCCCTAATAAAAAAAAAAGAATGTCAATTTGGATATGAGAAATTAACAAAGTGAAAAGAATATTTATTTCTCTATATTTTTCTTGATAAATCGTTTCTAAATCTTTTACTACTACTTACATGATGGTTTCAACAATATTCATTATTTTCCCCTGTACTCTTTTTTAGAGGGAAATATATGTCTCCCCTATTAGTCCTATGCCTACTAGATTGCAACAACGAGAATCCGAATTGTTCATTTTGTAAACCTTCATGTATAAAGCATATGTCCATACAAAAATTTCAAATTGATTGGACATTGGTTAAGATCTAGCAAAATCAAATTTGGTTGATGAGGAATGACCTTTTAAGAACAAGTATTGTTCGTTCAAATAGTTGTTGATATGCCGAGCAAAAAAAAAAATAGTTGTTGATATATGATCATCCCAATTTTTTACATTTGTGATGTAAACGTCAATAACCTACAAAATGAACTACTTCGTTCATCCAAATGCAACCACAGAGAGTTCCATTCGCATCATATAAGAGATAGTCACGTGAGCGAATCTTGGTTCTTTTTATCTGTAAAATGATGTAATTATCACAAGGAATGGATCAGTTATTCTTTTTTTGGTAGAGAATAAAGGGTCTAAGATTTGTACGGTTTTCCAGTGGTATGCAAGATTCAGAATACCTTATTGATAGTTGAAATTATCTAATGCGCTACAATGTCTGAAAGAGGATGAATGGGACAATCAATTTAAATTTAAGAGTTTTTTTTTTCTTTTTATCCCCCAAACTATGCACATTTTCTCAACTTAGTCACTAAACTATTAATTTGGCGACTTCATCCCCTCAACTATCATACCGTTATCTACTTAGTCCAATAGATAACGGAAATTAGATATTTAGACGGAAAATGTCATATAAGGACATATTTGAGACCCTGTAGAGCAGATATTTGATTATGAGACTAAATAGAGAAAATGTGCATAATTTGGGGGATAAAAAAGAAAAAAAACTCTAAATTTAAACCAACCAACAACTCAAACAACTATCCAATCTCCATGCCATTCAATTCAACTTACCAATATAAGTAAAGAGCGTTAAAACTAAAGAACGCAAACACAGATATACGTGGAAACTACTTAGGGTCAACGCAACCTAAGCATAAAACCATGGCCTAATCTACTCAAATTTTCATAAATCAAAAGGTTAGGTAAAAAGACTACAAGTTAGGAATTACCGACTTTTACCCCAAATCACACCCCATCTCCACTTCTTGCCTAGCACCTTGTGCCCCTTGTTTATTCCATGGACTCCTTGAGCAACACCATCTCGATCTCCTCTCTAGAACGGCTCCCTATCATCCGGCCATGTAGATAGGAAGGCACCATTCAATGCAAATAATAATGAAGAAGATTTTTGGTAGAAAAAATCAATCTAGAGTGTATTCATGAAGTATTGAGAATAACACTAGATTGACAAGTGAAATGATCAAGCACAAGGTTTTTGCAAAAACAATTTCAATCTAGAGAAAATACATGTGAATTAGAATATTTCTCTAGATTGAATAAAGATGACCAAGATACAAGATCTAGATCATCAAAATGCAAAGGAGTGCTCAAGTGAATAGGGAGAAGAATGCTTTTCTCTCTAAAAATGGGTATATATACTAGCAAGGACAAAACCCAACAAGGGGCCAATAAGGGAGTGACAAGTGCTACAAAGCGCTAGCATGGCCTCCCAGCATTCCTACACACAAAGCGCTAGCACATGCTAGCCAAGGGATACCTTTTATGAAAGACAATACGATTACAAGCAAAAGTGGTTTGTCAATATCCGGAAAATGCCAATCACCTTTACAATCTCTCCCTTTGACTTTTCCGGGACAAAACCACTTAAATCAATGGGGCCCACACAAGTGATCCGAACCGTTAATTATGTTTAAAACATTTTTTCAAGGGCTTCCGCGAAAAATTAGCTCAATCCGACACTTATAAGTGCTTGATCTAATCATCTAACTTAAGTGGCTGGCAAGACAAGAATGTTGTCAATTCATTAATTAACAGGGGTACCCCCTGCATAACAGTTGTCATGGTGCTTAAAATACTACTCCCTCCGTCCCTAAATGTTTGGCACTTTCATGCTTTTTGTTGTCCCATATAATTTGTCTCTTTTGAAAAGTCAAAAGCAAAATATGGTAAACTTCCCATGTTACCCTTTTCTTTTGGGCACAAAATTTCAAATTCAAATTTTCAATTACTATTCAAAGTACACTAGAAGGGTAAGATTGGACACTTGATTTTTGCACAATACAATAATATTTCTTCCTTAAAAGTTAGAACTCCCAAAAGTGCCAAACATTTAGGGACGGAGGGAGTATAATTAAGTCGTGCCTAGATGGACCCCATGCATATTCATTCATGGTGCCATTTAGAATACTCCAAAGTCCAAACATAGTCTAGCCCATGAAGATGAAGTACACGTCACCTCGATCTATGCCACCACGCCATGTCTATATATTCTGGTGCCCGTGCCTATGCTGCTTTTCTCACTTTACATCGGTAAACATTATATGCACAACCTTCCCTTCCCTTCTTGACACTTCTAATCTAAACATTATATGCATATTCATTCATGGTGCCTATGCTGCTTTTCAAAAATAGAGAGAGATTAGTTAACATGCACACTTCTTCTACCTGAACCAATTGACACTTCTAATCTAAACATATATAGCCCCACAACCACCTTCCCTGATTCATCTCCAAAAATTGAAATGAAATCAGTAATTAAAAACGTAAAAATAACTATTCATCCATTTCAAGCAAAAGTGGTTTGTCAATATCCGGAAAATGCCAATCACCTTTACAGTCTCTCCCTTTGACTTTTCCGAGACAAAACCACTTAAATCAAACCTATTAGAGCATCTCCAACTGCCTAGGCAATTGGAATATTTAGCTTAAATAGCTAGCCAAAGCACAAAAAAGGAAATCCAGCAGACTGGCTTCATCGTGGGCGAAATGGCGTGGTGGTACAGTACCTCGCTCATCCGAGCGAGGTATTTCAGCCTCGCTCCGTCGATTTCTTCCGCTTTTCCCTCTCTCCTCCCCTCGATTTGTCATCTCCCGCGCGAAGTTTCTTCCTCTTTTCCTTCTATACTCTAGGGTTGTGGAGATTTTTCATCATCCTCATCGACAAGGTATTGCCCTCTCTCTCTCTCTCTCTGCCGAAATTAATTTGTGATTAATTTGTTCATTAACGTCAATTGGGGTATGAAATCAGAGAAGATTATTTTTCCATGTTGAACCTGGAATTTTGATGATTGTTTTTCCATGTTCTGTATTCCCAGTTCCCACTCCTCGGTCCTTTGACGGGAAGACGGCGCATCTCCCACATGCCCACTAGCCCTTCTGCCTCTCCAACCACCGGTAACCCCTCTCTCTCTTTGAACAACGAAGACAGCCTATTGTGTCAAGGAAAAAGATCGCCTAATTTGGATTGCAACTTTTTATTTTATTTTTTATTCATGACCATAGCTATTTCTTGTTCAATACCCATTTGTTCACATGTACAATTGAAAAAAGAGAGGAGTCGGTGGGCTTGATTAACAGTTTGAATAGGTCTCGAAACAAGCAGGTGCTTTCCTAGTTGGTATCTTGATGCTAAAGAATGGTAGAGTGGTTTTTGGTGATCGGGCGGGCAGTGGGATGAGGAGCTCCGAAAATTCGCTTTCGGTGAAAGGGGCAGAATTGGAGGTGTTACGGGTTTCGGGGATTGGGGGCGGAGGAGGGGAAAATCCGACTCCGACGTACCCCATTGCTATTTAATTGAAATGAATTATGTGGTGTTTTAACACATTATTGTCTGGAAATTTGCTTTCATTGTACTATTTGACCTTTGGGCAGTATTAATATCAAGTACTACTTAATAAGCTGCATGATATGCTAGATGAATACATTGAGAAAATCCTGACTTTCTCTATTTATGGCATACAAGATGGTACTTTTCGTAATGTAGATTGCAGTGCAGAAGGTACATCCAATTATCTGAGAAGGTTGCTTCAGATGCTTCTTGTAGAGCCAGAAGTAACATAGCTTCGTTTATAGTCCGCATAAATGTAGTTTTGTGCGCCAGAAATCTCAAAGTCCTGTCTTTTTATGATCCAAGAAGGATGTGGACTTTTTTCTGTTCTTTTTTTAGATTTGATTCTGGATTTGGAGTTGAAAACTGAGTTGTTTTGCTTAGCATTCAGCTTATGTAGTTGGTATTGTACCGTGAGTCTTAAGGTGGAAACAAGAACCTGAATTTTGATTAGAAACAGTTATCTATTCAGAATAAGCTATTCCTAAGTAACCACATTATCCCTTGCAATTAACCTTTGCCAAATTTGAGAGAAAAATCACATTATTAACCATAGTACCAAATTTTCACACATGGAGTAACTTGCAATTGTCTTGCATTCATCTCCAGTCTTTCAAATTTACCTTGCGAGTTGAAGTCTCTTGCATGATAAAGTTTCTATCACTACCCGAACTAGCCACTCGGTAAATCGACTATTTGGTTGGCATATCTGTTAGCTGTTAATGAGGGACATTTTGGACTAATGTTACTGATTGGGCTCAATACGTTTAGATATGGTTGTTGTGCAATTAAATGTTGAAGTACTTAAAAGTAGATAAAACTCGAAGAGTTTTGAGCGATAAAATTCAGTTAATCCTTTTGGAAATTCCTTTATATGGAGCACAAGATGGGGTATCCAACCATTTTGGTGTTCTATTCCAGAAGGTTTTGAATTTCAGCAATACAGGAACAAGAAATACTCAAAAGCTCATGTTTACTTTGATGTCGTAGCTGCATATGGATTTGTACTGTGCTGTGGAATCGTTTCCCTTCATGACATGAGAGATGCTTTTTTTTGCATTGGCTTACGGTTCTTCTCCTTCTTCTTCTTTTATTATACCTATATTCTTGTTCTTCTAGGGATGGATTCAAGACCAGATGCATAATTCACAAATCTCTTACAAGATGGTGTGATCCCTTTAAGATCATTCTGAGAGGGAGCCTCAAGATGAATTTGGATTTACTTATGCAAATCCAGATGCTCAAGTGTTTACCCAATCATCTCAAACCCCAACTCAAAAGGGATCTGCTTCGTCCACAACCTCGCCTTCGAATGAGGTCGAATTACCCCGAGTGTAGGGCTAAGTCGTTGTCAGCATAGATACCGGAAATCCGGAATCGTTCCCACAGAGAGAATCTCTATAGCTTGTAAGGATTTGTAGATGCAAGTGTTCCGGGCGTTCAGACGGCCAACTATCGGTTTGCTTTGGAAGTGATGAAAAAGACTAGAAACTTGGTTTTAACTAGATTAAACAAGCGGCAAGGCAACGGGACTACTATCGCCCGCAACTTAGGCCATCGAGCCATTCTCAACGAAAACTCGGTTGAATCGCGCGGCTTAGGCTATCAACCAGAAGATTTAGCTTTGAAATCATTGAAAAACTAGAAATGAAGTATGGAAAACAAGTGAGCTCTTTATGTTCTTTTGGCAAACACAAGCCGAGACATCGCTCACGGAACCATATGAGCGAGCATATGATCACCGGAGATTAACATCGACTAGTTTTGTTACATAAAGGCGAACCCTTCTCATTTTCCATACCAAACTTCAAGCCGAGAGTTGAGAAAGGCAAGAGAAACATAAGTCGCGAGGCGATATTCGTCCCACGGCCAAGCCTAAACGACTACTCACTCATGATAAATTGACTAGAAAGCTTGGCAAGTTTGGAAAACATAATTAACCGATGAAATCGAAAATAAACTTGATTTATAGAAGGATCTAGTCCGTAGCTACAACATTAATACTTGGAAAATTAACAAACAACTTAAACTTACAAGTGTTCTTGAAGGAAACGCTAGGAAAGCTTGAAAGAGCTTTAATGGAGTTCTCAAAACTTAAAAGACTTAAAAGTAATTGTTGCTAGTATCATGAGAGAGAAGACACCCCCTATTTATACAAAAATGGGTTTCTCTCTCTCAAAATATCCAAAATATCCAAAAAGATGCCTAAAAAGGCAAAGCGGTGATAAAAATCTGACCGACAAGCCTCCGTATCGATACTAATTAAGAAAAGTATCGACACCACATAGCTATCCTCAAAATGCCATTTTCCACGTAGCAATCCCGTATCGATACTTAATAAGGCCGTATCGATACGGGTCTCTCTGATCTCCCACGAGACGAAATAGTATCGATACGCTGTATCTCCGTATCGATACGGATTTGCTTCCTTCAGCACTCCAGGCCAGCCTCCTTGACTTGGCACCCGACGGCCACTAAGCTCACCCGACGCCTCACGCCTTCACTCTTGAGTCACTTTGGCGCGGGTTCCATCGGGCACGATCGCTTGAACTCACTTGGGGGACGGCTTTGACAATAAAATACGCCAAGTGAAAGCGTTAAACCTGAAACACTAAACAAACTACCTTACGAGCAAAATAACAACAAAAGGACAAAAATAGTTAAAGAACGCCACAAGCGAGAGATCTTTTAGCACCACGATCTAACAATCTTAGGTGCTAATCAGGATCCACTCCTAAGAGAGCGCAATGTGGTGGCAAGTTCACCATTGAAGAAGACAAATTGCTTGTATCGGCATATTTGAATGTTAGCTTGGATGCCGTGCAAGGGAATGGCCAGAAACTGAAAACATACTGGAGAAGAGTGTGGGATTACTTCCACGAGCACATGCCATTGGCTCAGCGTAATGAGAACTCTCTGATGAATAGGTGGTCGACCATTCAACTTTCCGTTAACAAGTTCTGTGGATGCTTTGTTGGAATTGAAGCAAAGCATCAAAGTGCTATGGATGAGGAAGACAAGGTATTGAGCTTCAATATAAATAATTACATTGATTATTGCTTTCACACTTTTTCCAGATGAGGTAATTGTTTACATGTTTGTAGGTCTCTGAAGCAAACAAATCGTACAAGGAACTCCATGGAGGCTCATTTCAATTTGAGCACTGTTGGAATATTTTGAAGTACCAACCAAAGTGGCATGTCGATGTTGAGAAGAAAAAACCGAAGAAGAACAAAACTTGGACAATACCTTCTTCTTCTACTCCCGAGTTGGTAGATCTTGGAGAATGTGATGCCACCTTTGTGGACTTGGAGAGACCTATAGGTACCAAAGCTGAGAAGAAAAACGAAAGTTAGCTAAAATTCCTAGTTCTCCTCTTGCAAGAATACTAACTGACATAAAGGAAGAACAAAAGAAAACGAGCGACAAGAAAATGGACATCATCCAACAACTACATGTTGAAGAGCAAGAGAGACACCAACTTGATAAAGAGAGACTGCGTGAAAAGCAAGAGAGAAATGCTATTAAGAAAGAAAAGCTACGTATGAAACAGTTCAAAGAAGAGGAGAGGATAATGCTATTGGATACAAGTGTCTTGCCTCATGTGCAACAAGAGTACTATCAAAGCCGGCAAATGGAGATCCTTCAAGAGCGCGAAAAAAGGTTTAAAAGGGTTGGTAGTTGAACTTTTGTGGGACATCTAGACGTTTTGGAGGATTCAAGTAGTATTGGTAGTTGAACTTTTGTGGGACATCTAGACGTTTTGGAGGGTTGAACTTTTGTGGACATGTAGTATTTTTTGGACATCTATTGCCAAAAAAAATTCACATGCTATTGTACCCAGAACTGAGGATTGGGTGTATTTTGGTAAATATTAGTTTGTGCTACTGTCCGGTACTGACCGGTATAGCTGGAATCTTCCATTGCCTATGTTTTCTTGGCGTGTTATTAAATTAGCATCATTATTAGATTTCGACCCTCATGATGGAATCTTTTGGAAGTCTGAACTTTTTTATTCTGTGAACTGTTCAGAAACTTAGAATTGCTAATGCTATAGACAGTTGTTGCTCAGAATATCTGTTAGCTTGTGCATATTTCATTGATAGGAATTTCCTTTCAAACAGTTGATGAACAGGGTTCTCTGCTAGGTTTCATTTACTGTGGAATCTCTAAACTCGTATATTGCTTGGGGTTTCTCGTTGTCGCAAGGCAAAGTGAACCTGGTAATGCTCTCACATCTTCATAGCAGTATTTCATTCAACGAGATTGTTCATTGTGATCACTTCAATTGAGCTAATGAAAATTCAGTTCATAGTATTCATCATACATGGGTGGCTCCTTTCCATCTTTTTTCTAGTAAATATTCTCACATTTTATTTTTTTTAATCTTATTAACCTTCACTCTTTTGTTGACGAAATGACGTATCGACAAAATTAAAATTGAGATGGTTGTGAAAATGAGAGCAAATATGGGAAAGAGTGAAGGTTAATAAGATTAAAAAAAAAAAAAAATTGAGATGGTCCTGGAAATGGGAAGAAAGTTGGAGAATATAGATGAAAGGAAAAAATAGTTCAGATCTATGTATATAGTTGTTGGAAGTGGAAGAATTCTGGTGGAGATATATAGAGCTGTTGGTTGGAAAAGAGCAGGGTACATTTTTTTTTTTTGCAGGTTACCGTTTGATATATAGAGCTGTTGGTTGGAAAAGAATCAGTTACCATTTTTTTTTTTTTACCTTTGCATAGCCTAAAGGCTAGTCTATTGGGAAATTGTAAAAATTGGTGGCTAGCTAATCTAATTTTTGGCATATTTCCTAGCCCAAATGGCTAGGAATTGCTGGAGATGCTCTTACAAGGAAACAAAGAACCTTGCTACTGGTACAGCAATCTGTGCACAGATTGTGCACAGATTTTTTGTGGGGCTCACTACGGGTCCCACACAAGTGATCCGAACCGTTAATTATGTTTAAAACATTTTTTCAAGGGCTTCCGCGAAAAATTAGCTCAATCCGACACCTATAAGTGCTTGATCTAATCATCTAACTTTTCATTCGGGTTTTTAGAGAATGAAAAGTTAGACGATTAGATCAAGTATTTATAGGTGTCGGATTGAGTTGATTTTTCGCGGGGGCACTTGAAAAAACACAATCTGTGCACAGATTGCTGTACTAGTAGACTTTCTGGGAAACAAATACTAGCTATATAGAGAACCTTCAAAACTCTACAAAACTAGATAAAGAAGCTTCCATGAGTTGACGAAAATACCTGGGACACCCTATTATTCACAATCTTAAAAAATATTTCTCTATATATATACCACTAAATTATCGCTCAATCATTGAATATTGATCACTCATTCTATTCCGCAACCGATTTTTGACAATTTTTATGGCTGAAAATACTCTGTCAACTGTCGCGGTGGCAACCGTTAGATTAATAGAAAGTAAATTAAAGAATTTAGTAATTTGATTTTCATAATATTTTGGACAAAAATAGAGAAATAAAAGAAAGAGTTAGAACAAAAATGGAAAAATAAAAGAAAGAGATAGAACAAATATGAAGAAATAAATGGAAGAGAGAACAAAAAAAAAAGAAGAAAAAACATAATGGCACGCCGAATTGAAAGCAGGCTCCTTGTGCAAAGAGAAAACAAAAAAAGAAAAGAAAAAAATAAGAACGGCGCCTGGGAAATGAACCCAGGCACCTTACACTTTGCACAGCAAGCATAACCACTCAACCACACTGATGCTTTGTACAAGTGTGGGAAACGTTTATATATTTATATCATTTTTTTTTTATTATTTTTAAAGGCGTGGGGCACGTGACCCCACGTGCCTCAACGTGGATCCGCCCCTGCATCCAAATATGTACAAACAATATAGGATAGCATGTGAAAGGACACAACAATAGAGCGCCACGGAAATAGATAACGAATTCACATGCGTTTAGAGAATCCGTTTACCAATCCAACAAGATAAGCATAACCATAAGCGATTCTAGCCACGAACCACCAAGCATGCAAGGTAAAGTAGCTCACCCCCTCACATAAAAAGAAGGGCATCGACACTTCTCATGAACATCCACTATACTTTACTCTCCCTTTTTGTCCCGGAAAGACAAAGACCTCAAAAATATGAGAAGAGATCAACAACGGTAACGTGTGCTAGAAGTTCTCGCGCCATCTCAGGACAAGCATCAACATAACCCGAACACACACCAACCCAACCTCGTTGATCGAAAAATTGTGTGATACCGAAACCCACAAAGTCATGAACGAGAACAATATGCTCAATCAGTTTTTCTCCTCTCTCACTCAAAACATTTTCACAAAATTTACTAGCCACTTTAGAGATAAAGTAAGAGAAACCAACTGTAGACTCAGGGGGACAACTCCAAGCACTTCATAACATTTGCACATCAATTCTGAATTTATAACATTTGCATGCTTGAGTTTTTATCTCGATGTTATGAATCTGTAAACAAATGATGGATTTTCATACAAAGGCTATGAATTTCTACGCAAAATGTTATGAATTCAAAGCATTTCAAGGATACATACCTAGGCGCTGCCAGCACGCAAACAAATGGATGGCCAATATGGGCCAGATCCTATGGCGCCACCTCGTGCCAGCGTCTAAGAGGAAGTGCCTCGCTGGCGCATGGAAAGAAGCTGATTCAATAAGATCAGAGCTCGGATAGCTATCACACGGCTTGGATCCGGTGAGGAGGGCGCACGATTGGAGTGTCACGTGACACGCACGAGTGAGAGAGAGGGCAGGCGCTTGCTAGCACATAGAAAGCGCCCCTCAAGCGCTAGTTTCTGATCAGTTTTGTGCAATTCCATACTTTAAAAAAAAAAAAAAAGGCCCTCAACAAACCCTCCTAGAGCAACGCTTAGAAAATTTTGAAGACTCTCCACACCCTCTACGAAGGCACCAATACTATATTCAATGATGAAAACAAGACTTTCAAAAATGATGCCGATAATATAAATGAACAACCACAACAATTAATAAGCACATGCAACTTTCAAAAGAAAAGCTAGGCACACGGGCAATTCCTAAATTATGAACACAAAAGCTAGACCAAGTCTCCCCCTCAGTCCAGACTTCAGCAATTGGGTGTGCAAATGTTCATTACAAGCATTCAAGTGAAGACACTCAAATCTGAGACCAAGAAGGTCACTCCCCCATACTCAATTCAAGATCACAACGATATTAGAATGTAAGGAGAGTGTCAGGGCCACACTAAGATGACACCAAATTTACACAAATACTCCTCTGAACTCAATGCACCTAAGAAAATGTACAATCAAGCATGCAAGCACACTAATTTTCCAAGCATGCACCAAAGCTGAATTCTCCAAGCATCAAGCCCAAGCACATAATTTGAGAACTCCTCCTCACTAAATGCCCACAAAAAAAAAAAAAAAAATTGAACACACAAGCATTCACAAGGCACTAAAGTTCAAGAAAACGCAAAATATTAATTCTCAAAATATCATACCCAAACACAAGGTTAGGAATTTCTCAATAAATGGGCATTCAAACTCAAAGACACCAATGATAGCATAGAGCGAAGTATACCAAGAATATATCATTAAGCAAATCATATATCAAGAGAATCTCATGCTCTAGACTACCAGGTGAACAAGTGGACTTCGTGAGGGTGGTGCAAGACCCTTATATGTGCCAAGGGATACCCAAAACGACTTCCGTGAGGAATTCAAAAACGTTTGATGAAAGAAGTCAAGCCATAAGTCGGTTGGACCTAAAGACTTTAGCACATACCCCATTTCTCATTCTTATAGACCCAAGAGACACGTACCCCTAGGATGGTGCAATGATTAGGTAGCCATTCTCCTTAGGTGCGAGATCGCATAAGAAAAGGGGGTGCATTAGAGCAACAACCTCAAAACTAGAACTGCATATAATTTTTTTTCTTTTTCTATTGTGTTTGTAGTTTTTTCCTTTATAAAAAAAATATTTAAAAGAAAATGAAAAGACAATAAGCAAGAATCTCATTCTTTTGTGCACCAAGGGAAGCTTTCACACTAATCCCTAGGCGGTCACTCGGGTAGAATCAATGGGGGAAAGCATCTAAAGGTAAACCTCAACCATTTGGTCAATTTAAGATCAAGACAAGTAGAATTCAACCAAGAATAGAATCAAGCACCCTTAGACACCAAAAGGACCAAGCCCCAAAAGAGTGTGTACAAATAGAAGAGAGCATGAATGATAAAAAAAATAAAAAATAGAAGAGAGCATGAGATTCAAGCGACACAAGAAACACCTCATGATATATGCAATATATGCACAAAACCATGGTCTCAAGAGGTGTCTACAAGGCTCAATAATCATGAAAGACCAAACTTATCCTTAAGCATGATACAAAGAGAATATCCAAAGCAAGCATGAAATCATACGGACAAGCAAGCACACTCAATGGCATGAAGCTTAAGATACCTAGACATGAAAAACAAAGAGAAATAGACAAAATGAAAATGAAATAAATACTAGAAACACATGCTCACTCTAGACTCACGCATGAAATGAAGCACACAAGAGTGACAAGCAAGTCTAGCAAAATCAATCATGGAGAGTAAAACCCCGAAACTCCCTAGGAGTATCTAGAGGTTGTGCAGCACAAGGAACACAATTAACTTTCTTCCACACTTGATTAGGTTCGTTATGAACAAGAGATGCACCATTAATGTTCTTAGCATGCAAAGTCAACTTACTAATCTGATTAACAATGTAAGATGATTTAATTGAGCAAAAATGTCACTATTTGGAGACTTAGGTTGCACATGAGTGGTATTTCGAGATCTTCCCACATTGGGTTGATGGAGGGCTACGCTCTGAGGAACAAAACGCTTTTGAGGTCTTTGAGTTTGACCTTTCTTTTAAAACTCTCTCCTCAAATGGTAACAATTAGGTCGAATGTGATCCTAACACCACAATGGTGACATGTAAGCACTCTCTTCTTAGAGGATTCACCAACCCTAGAGTTAGGCTCGCTAGGCAAACAGGGGCTCTCAACGGTTTTGGCACTAACACAAGTGATCTTATTCGGCTCACTAGCCCAAATGAAAAATTACATGAAAGGCAATACGATTACAAGCAAAAGTGGTTTGTCAATATCCTGAAAACACCAATCACATTTACTATAGTGGCACTGGCACCATCTTTATTGTATGATGCATATAGTATTTGGTAGTGTTTATATTTGTATGTGTAACATATGCCTATATTCATACTTAAGAAGCTTAAAATATTTAATCCACATGAAAGTATATAATAAAAGATTGTAAAAGTAGTGATTATGAAGATCGTATATTAAGAGATAAAGAGAATTACAAATTTTTAATATAAAAGAATAAAGTATGAAATTGCCTCCTAAACAACAAAAAGATAAAATGTATTATGACCGTACTCACCTGAAACCGAATGGTACTTGCCGGTATTTCATGGTACTAACCAACATTTTCTGGTAACACGAATCGGTATGTGAACTAAAAAGAATATAAAGGTACCGATTTTATTAGAGAAGGTATATACCGGCCGGTGCCGACACGGGGATGCTATGTGCATAGCCGCACTACAGAGCTTCCTTGTTTTAGACAAGAAGAAATGGAAAACATTTCCATTTGTGCAAGACTAAACAGTTTTGGCACTAACACAATTTGCATGAGAGGGATTTGTAGTACTAGTGGGGTATTTCTTGGGTTGGACTTGCAAATTTAGATAATTTCTTTGTGAGGTGATTTGATTTGGAGTTTTACAAATTTGAGAATAGTTTGGCCGATGCAGTGCCTATTTCTCTTAAATATTAGTGATTTCATGCATAAGGTTGAGGGAAACATATTTATCTTTAAAACCAATTGATGTTGTTGGAGTTACAAGGTGTTTGCTCTGATATTGTCTACTTATCTCCTCCTTTGTATTCCATCTTTCTATGTTTTACTTCGTTGGGGCTAGTCTATGCAGAACTTTGCTCCGGCTTTAATTGCACCTCAACTAATGGATGGTGGGATTGGTTTTCCAAGATTAGTCGAGGTATGGAAAGCTCCCGGATGCCTCGGGCAGATTCAAATTTCTCATTCCTGCCACGGATTACTACACTAAGTGGATCGAACCCGAGCCATTGGTCAACATCGAAGAAGCCGACGTTATCCGTTTCGTTTGGCGCAACATTATCTCACGCTTTGGGTACGAATGGCCATCATCACCGACAATGGCAAGCAGTTCGTTGGCTAGAATCAAATCCGACATATCAATCCCCGCCTACCTTTAGGAAAATGGTCAGGCCGAAGCATCTAGCAAGTCTATCTCATCTGGGATTAAGCGCAGGCTGACATCTCGGCGGGGTAAATGGGTTGAAGAGCTCCCACGGGTGCTATGGGGGTACCGAACCACTCCTAGACATTCCATTGGTCTGACACCTTTCTCCCTCGCGTTTGATATGGGGGCTATCATCCCCCTCCAAGAAGGGCTCCCTATTATCCGAACCGAGCACTACGATGCACCGGTCAATGATGCTGCCATAACAACTGATGTGGATCTGGCGGAAAAAGGACGGGAAAAAGCTTAGTAAAGCTTGCTGCTTATCAATAAGAGGTAGCCAAAGGCTACAACCGAAGCGTCCACCTTTAAGCGTATACGCCGGACAACCTTGTATGGAAACTCATGCCCAATTGGGAAGGTCCGTATCGGGTGGTTAAGAAGTTTTATGCATAGAAGCAAAAAGAAGAAACTCATGCACCCCTATCGTGAAATCTCGGAATGCCAACAACCTCAGTAAGTTTTATGAATAGATATCTTTTTGCCTCGGTTCAGTTTGCCCCGAGCTCATTTCCGTTGTTTTCTTTTTGCAAAAAGCTTTATTGTAATGATTGGAAATAGAACAATGGTATCAATGAAAAGCATTATCATTTTCCCTACACTTGTTCTTAGCTTCTGTCATTCCCTTTTTGTGACTCGGTTAAATTGCAAAACTGTATTAATATGACTTTAGGGATCTAGCTCCCCAAAGGTTTTCCTTTCGGCGCATTTTCCACCAAGTCAAGCCGAACGATAAGGTCATTCGGGCTTCTAAGGGATCGTTATAAGGACACTCGTTGCTACCCGAGGCCCTCAGGCCTTCCCTCCCTAAGTCAACACGTTGCTCGAGTAAAGCTGCATCCCCGCGAGCGACCACCCCGAGCAATTGTGAGAAAGTTAGGAAAGAGAAAATTTGTGTAGGTAAGCTTAAGGATTAGATTTGTTATTGTGCCGTTAAAGTGAATATGGAGTATTATACCAACTCGGATCATTTGTAATTTTGGGGTTCTTATGTTATTTATTGCTAAAGGTTAAAACTCTTACTTTTGGGTCCTTGGGGGATGAATTAGACAAGTGATTTTGTATGACAAAAAAAATAAAAGGAGAAATGTGTGCAGGATCCAATGAAGTTGAATTTCAGGTTAGTGCACGGAGTTGGTCTTAAAGTAGCAAGGTGAATTTAAGGATTTAATGTGTTATTTTGGGAAGTGAGACTAGGGGCTACTTGGTTCGATTATTGGTTTTGATGACACCATTGAGTTTGGGTAATTGATAAAGGCTGAAGATATCTGTATAATGACCCTTGAAATTTCTTTTGGATGATTCAGTGGAGTAAAATTTTGTTTATACTTCAGCAGTATTATTGGTAACATTGTAGTTTTGAACATTAAGAAAAAAGAAGATAAAGTGTAGTATTTGTTTGATTTTTTGGCTAAGATCAAGTGTAGTATCGCCGACCAAAAAAAAAAGATCAATAGTAGTATCTGTTCTCGACCTTTTGGCTAAGATGAGGCGTAGTATCGCCGAAAAAAAAGGGAGCAAGTGTAGTACCTTCTTGATCATTTGGATAAGATCAAGTCTAGTATCTGTTTTCAGATTTTTGGCTAAGATCAAGAGTAGTATTCTGTTCTCGACCTTTGGGCTAAGATCAAAAGTAGTATCGAAGATTAAAAAAAAAGATCAACGGTAGAATGTGTTCCTCGATCTTTTCGATAAGATTAAGTGTAGTATTACCGACCAAAAAAAAAAAACAAGGGTGGTATGTGTTCTCGACTTTTTGGCTAATATCAAGTGTAGTATCACCAATAAAAAAAAAAGATCAAGTGTCGTATCTGTTCTCGACTAAGATCAAGTGTATGACCGATCAAAAAAACAACCAAGTGTCGTATATGTTCTTGGCCTTTTTGCTAAATCAAGAGTAGTATCAAAGATTAAAAAAAGGCTTATCTACTTTTTTGGTCCCTATAAAATATGCTCAGTTTCATTTTTGTCCTCCTAAAATTTTTGGTTTCAATTTTGCCCTTGTATTATCTAACGTATTTCAATGTTACCCTTCCGTAAAAAACTTCGATAGTAAATGCCTAAGTGGCAAACGTATTTTCCTTATTCATCTCTCTCTCTCTCTCTCTCATTTATGCATTTCTAACCTTATTTCTTAAAAACTACTCCATAAATGTCTGGACTGCAAACCTAGGCCTCTAAAAAGTGCATGCTAAAAAAAACACCATAAAAGTTTGAATTTTTTAATGGAAAAAACATGCAAAAAACACGATAAAAGTTTGAATTTTTTAACGAAAAAAATGCATGTTTTTAAGCCTAGGTTTGCGGGATGGACATTTATTTAGGGACGGAAGGAGTATAAATATTTTTACTTAAAAAAAAAAACTACTCTTTTACTCGTAATTTCTCTATTGGGTTATGGGTAGCAAAAACTATATCAAGACAACATCATATATATGCCAATTGCTTGTCTCCATATTGATTTAATTTTTTTTCCACGAGAAAGAAAAGTATAAATATTAAGCCTAGGTTTGCGGGATGGACATTTATTTAGGGACGGAAGGAGTATAAATATTTTTACTTAAAAAAAAAAACTACTCTTTTACTCGTAATTTCTCTATTGGGTTATGGGTAGCAAAAACTATATCAAGACAACATCATATATATGCCAATTGCTTGTCTCCATATTGATTTAATTTTTTTTCCACGAGAAAGAAAAGTAACGTGTCTCAAGAGAGACTAAAGACATAAACTTCGCGCTTGTTTGTTTTGGGTCTTAAAATTCCTTCGCATGGTCCCTAATAAATTTTCTCAATCTATCTCTCCACTTATTTTTTTTTGATCGCCAAAAAAGAATTTTGTTAATCATTGAAACAGGTTACAACCATTAAAAGGGACTCGACCTTGAAAATGCATCACTAGGGAAAAACCCCGACGTCACAACGAGGTTGGCACCCCGGGCTCCAACATTCATGCGCCTCTCGAGCCCCGGACATAATGTTGGCAAGAGACCAACCGAAGTATAGAAAAAAGAGGAAAAAACATAATCAAAGTCAATTGCAGATACAAACACCTCAAAACAGGGGATTGTACACGATACCCCTTGCCTAAATTTTCCCACCCGTTCTCCTCCCCAAATTAATTTTCCCCTCTCATCAACCGCACACCCTCTTTTGATGAGTTGAGTTTTGTTTTGTTCACTCTCCTTAAAAGAGGGTGAACATTACCCTCTTTCCAATTAGTTGAAATGGTTTGAATCCCACCACAAAGTGATGTCATCCCACTACAAAGTAATGTCATGCTTACCAAAAAGTGTATTGCAAAGGTGGGACCTACACCATTTCAACAAAAAAGAGGGAAAGTAATGTTAAGGAGGGTAAACAAAATTGCACTCTCTTTTGACCCCAACCGAGAGAGAGCCATCACCCCACTACTGATTTCGATGACCCCTTGCCGAAAAATCTCCAGATTTATTGGGCTTGGGTCAAGTGAAGGAAGAGGTCAAGTGAACGAATTTGGGAATTTAGTTGTTTGGTGGGTTTGGGGAAACGATTTTGCCGATTTGGGGTTTGGAGCAAATGAAGTTGGGAATTTTAAGATTTAGGATTTTTTGGGGTGGGGAAGACATAAAGCTGGTCCCACAATCCACATCACCAAGTCGTTTGCCACTTAGGCATTTACCGTCCAAGTTTTTGACGGAAGGGTAATATTGAAATATGTTAGATAATACAAGGGTAAAATTGAAACAAAAAATTTGAGGACGGAAACGAAACTGAGTATATTTTGTAGGGACCAAAAATATAGATAAGCCAAAAAAAAAGATCAACTGTACTATCTACTCTCTATCTCTTTCGATAAGATCAAGTGTAGTATTGCCAATAAAAAAAATCAAGTGCAGTATCTGTTCTCAACCATTTGGTTAAAATAAACTGTCGTATCGCCAATAAAAAAAATATCAAGTGTAGTGGAGTATCTGTTTTCGGCCTTTTGGCTAAGATCAAATCTAGTATCACTATCGCCAATTAAAAAAATGTAGTATCTGTTCTCGATCTTTTGGCTAAAATCAAGTGTAGAATCTGTTCTTGATCTTTTGGCTAAGATCAAAGTTTAGAATCTGTTTTGAATTTTTAGCTATGATCCAGTGTGGTATCGTGGATCAAAAAAAATCAAATGTAGTATCGCCAAATATGCCCTATTCATGAATGTTCTGAGAACCTAGCAATGGAATTTTCGTAGCTGCAATTGTATGGAAGTCGTGCTAGATGTTTCTTTGATGAAGTGACTAATAAAAATCTCGTTATCGATTGGCAAAAAAAGAATTAAATTACGAGGCTTTGTTCGGTTAGCCTTTTAGTTTTAGTTTTAGTTTAGTTTTTAATCATTACCCTATTTCTTTCTCCAATCATTACCCTATTTCTCCAATTATTACTTTCTCATCTCTCTCTTTCTCTCTCCAATCATTACCCCTATCTTCAATCATTACTCTATTTCTCTCTCCACCTACTACCAAAACTAAACTAAACTAAACTCCCAACCAAACACAACCGAAGTGTTTGAGTTTTGCCACATTGCCCTTCTTTAGGCTATAGCCTCCTCATAGTGTAAGAAAAAGGGCTATTCATTACTTCGAAGAAGTAGATAATTAAAATCTTGCAAGTCTACTACCCAGCTTCAGTTCTTGACCTGGATATGTGGAGAAGAAAATATGTCAACTTGTGTGATATTACATTGTATCCCCAACCGTTGGTAGGTGCAGGTAATTGTGTTCATTGCTACCGTTATACACTCCGAAAGTACCCTTAAATATATGGCATTGCTTGTCGTGTTTCTAGGATATCAACGGTTACAGTTGCTTTTTAAAAATGTCGGGAATTTCGAGTTGAAAGTTAGAACTTTCTTTCAAACTTGGCAAATCATATTGTCTTTGTTTCTTCCCTTCCAGTAAGGTCGGGAATTTCGAGTTGAAAGTTAGAACTTTCTTTCAAACTTGGCAGATCATATTGTCTTTGTTTCTTCCCTTCAAGTGGCGGAGCAGGGATTCCGTGTTGGAGGTGGCACCCAACACAAAGACCAAATCAAATCTCAATACTCCACTCTCGTTAAAAGGGGGGGAGCCATTGCATCACTCTTTCTCCATTGACAAGCATCACAACACAACAAATTCAAACATTTAATGTCAAGGAGGGATGCAAGGGAATTCCACTTTCTCCCTTAGAGAGTATACAAAAAAACTAACCATCACGTAGATTAATCAATACGAAGTAATTAAAAGAGGAGGAGCCATTGCATCACACTTTCTCCCTTGACAAGCACCGCAACAAAACAAATTCACACATTAATGTCAAGGAGGGATGCAAGGGAATCCCACTTTCTCCCTTAGCGAGTATTAAAAAATACAGTATTACCGGAGTGGCCGACGAGAATGAGCAAAGGAACAATTTTCAAAATCTGCGCGAATCAATCTGCGAATAAAGAATAGATGAATTAGAATTGTAAACAATACTAATTACTAATTAGAACACTATATAGTAATAAACATTACTAATTAGAATACAAAGTCGACTGGTATCAAGATCTATTGATCCAAGATGAGGTATAATACTATATTCAAGAATCAAGAATAAACTATAGGCCTTTCAAAAAATAAATAAACTATAGTTATATAGTAGATTACCAACATATGTGTCGGCCACGCGAAATGAGAAGGCCACACAGCAATCTGGCGGCCACATTACAAACAAATCCCCAATTCTGGATAAAAAATAGAGACATCAAGTAAATACAAATACGTGTTCCTAACTCCCAAGTCCTAATTCCTAAACAAAAAGAGAAGAATATGGCAGAGGGAAGAACTACGAACGGATACAAGTAGAGGAGTAACTTTACCAATACGAGGGGGAAGAAATCGTGCAACTCCCGGCTGGGTTCCATGAGTGCGACTGTTGAGTGCCGACTCGGTATCTTTGCATTGCCAAAAATCATATCATGGTAGAAATCGTTCGGCTATCAAGTCAACTTCGGCTATCTTCGCATCACCAATCTCCTCAGTCCTCATGATTCCATGGCTGCGACTACTGATTGGTTCTCGAGTCTCGACATCGGCTTTTTAAGGACCCAAAGCCAAGGAGCAAGAAAGGAGAGACTGAGAGAGAGACGAGAAAGAGAGAGCGACTGAGCGAGAGAGAGACGAGAAAGAGAGCGAGAGACACATACCGGTGAGCGACCGACGCCGACGATGGACGATGGAAGATCGACGATCAGATGATGGAATGAGTCGCTTGGAGTTTGAATGGAGTGAGCTGTGAGTGGGTTTTGATCAGACGATGATGGCTAGGGCTTTGATCGACTGGAGTGAGCTGTGAGTGGGTTTGGGAAGAAAATGTAATTACATATATATATATATATATGTGATTTTGTCAAAATTACATAAGAAGCCCTTTTAGTTTTATTCTATACATTTAAGGCCGCCCAAGGCCTTCAAACACGCCAAGGCCCCCGCCAAGGCCGCCAATCCCGCCTAGCCCGCCAAGGCGGCCGCCAAACACCGCCAAACCTCCCTGGGCGCCAAATCAAACGCCAAGGGGCATTGGCGTGGCAGCGGGGTGCCTCCAAGCGCCTAGGCGGCCGCCGAGGCCGCCATTTAGAACACTGATAATACTATATTCAAGAATCAAGAATAAACTATAGGACTTTCAAAAAATAAATAAACTATAGTTATATAGTAGATTACCAACATATTTGTCGGCCACGCGAAATGAGAAGGCCACACAGCAATCTGCCGGCCACATTACAAACAAATCCCCAATTCTGCACCAAAAATAGAGACATCAAGTAAATACAAATACGTGTTCCTAACTCCCAAGTCCTAATTCCCAAAAAAAGAGAGAAGAATATGGCAGAGGGAAGAACTACGAACAGATACGAGTAAAGGAGTAACTTTGCCAATACGAGAGGGAAGAAATCGTGCAACTGCCGACTGGGTTCCATGACTGCGACTATCGAGTGCTGACTGGGTATCTTTACATTGCAAGAAATCATTCGGCTATCAAGTCAACTTCGGCTATCTTTGCATCACCAATCTCCTCAGCCCTTACGATTCCATGACTGCGACTGCTGACTGGGTTCTCGAGTCTCGATGTCAGCTTTTTAAGGACCCAAAGCCAAGGAGCAAGAAAGGAGAGAGAGATTCGAGGAGATAGAAAGAATTGAGAGCTAGATTTCAATTTCTGACTGAAAGACTGAGATCGACCGCCGACGCCGAGCGAGGGTTTTTTCAAATGGGTTATGGGTGTCACGTGTGTTCCTTCCGAGCTTTGAAAACCTTTTTTATTCCCTCCGCCCCTATTGCCTTCGATATGAGGCTTCAAAACTCTAAAAAGTCTTATTATATACATGTTCTTAGTGCTAGTTAGGACCTGAATAAGTAATCGTTTATTTTAAGAGATGTTTAAATTGGCATTATGTAAAGCAGATATCAATTGCACATGTATTCATAGCTGTTGGATTTTCGTACCTCTATTTGCAAAAATTCGTTGGTCTTCATGGTTTTCTTCTGCAAGTTGAGATTGTCCTCGGAATAGTTTGTATTGGATTGTATTCAGTGCAATGCAGCTACTTTTAGGCCATTATGCAGTCCTCGTAACCTTGTAAGGCCTTGTCCTCTGCAATGGCCTCTTTTTCGTCCTAAGATTCTATGGCGGCGAGATATCATCACCTGCATCACAATAACAACGAATGGCAATTATATTTTGATATTACAACTTACATTAGAGAAATTAACAATCATATACATAGAGACCAAACGAGAACTCCTGTGCACACTTTTCTCATGAAGTTTGGAGTACGATTCTAAGCGAAGGATGTGAACTAAATCAATACCTAAGGTGATCAAATGACAAGAGACACACTAAATCAATCCCACAGGTTTCTCCCTTTCCAACACACCATCAAACTTCTTCCACGCACAGGATCTTTTCCCTTGTTTCTCAAAACACCTAAGACACACCAAAGTACCAAACCCTTGCATGGGGTCTAGCTTACAGGATCCATTATGAAACTTCCAAGCTCCATCTTCTTATTAGCACATTATACTTTGAACTTGGACTTAAGCAAAGCGATCAAGAGGAACGTTTACACAAAAATTGAGTGACAAACAAAACCACTCACCCTTACCTGTGGAACCCGGAATCCAGTAAGACCACCAGTTAACTCTCTTTCTTTCTCTCAATCATCATAAGCATTGTTACTTGAATATACCCCTTCCATGAAACTACGCAAGTATGTATGAGTTTATCCCACTGACTTTCCATCCATTACCATGCGTGACTTACACTCCTTGTACCACCACAAGACATCACTTCAGAGATTTTCCAAAGTTATTTAGGCTTGGCAAATGGAAGCAGCCTAAGGGAATTGAAATAAGTTTACTAGAGTCTGGAGACCATTACCATAGTGTGAAATAAGCTAGAATGAGACAAAAATAAACAGCATAATCATGTGATATAAAGCAGTCATAGCAGAAAACTACAGGGTAAAAATGTGCTACTCTGAGTCAAGGATTAGAAATCTTACCAGCTTAATCAAGCCGTCCCACCTGCAAGTTGCCACTTTACTTTGTTCCAGTGGATGCCACTAGCAATCAATGCATACCCCTTCATGAAACTTGAGAGTTCTAAAGACTTTGCAACTCTTCCAGTCCCAAAACTAGCACTTACCCTTACCATCTCCCGACATGACAAACCTTCCATCCGATGAAAAGTTCACTTGATAAGCATATCCAGCCACTATGTGCCCCACAAACCTTTTCTTCTTATTAAGCTAAAATCTCTCCCTAGCACTAGATAAGAATCTGATTGTCCAAACTCTGAGCTGCTAGCCAATTTCTGTTTGTGTGCAGGGATATTGATGGCATAGAATGCATATGAGGCTCGCTAATATACTTTATAACGACAGGTAACCCAAATTCCCATACCCTGAGAAACTTGTCATCACTACTAGTAACAAATCTTCTGTAGTCGTCAACGAATGTGATCGTTTTAACCGCTCCTAAATGCTGATCATACTCTTGGGTGATTTGACTGGTATTCATATCCCACTAAACAATTTTCTTGTCACTCATGCCCACCAAAAGCATTTTCTGCTTATCCACATCTGGGTTCAACCTAACCACGAAAGTATCTTCCCGGCAGAGAATGCCAATATAACTTGCCCCGTTTTAATATCCCAGTACTTGATGTTCTTATCATACCAGCTAACAAAAACTCGGACCCATCATTACAAAACCAGATATCGCGAACTGTCTCGCCATGTACCATTCATACACTTGCTCGAATTGAACACGTCCTAAATCTTCACCTTCGTATCCATCCCTGCAGAGAGAAGCAAATGCCCGTGCCTAGGGAAAAACCAAATCGTGGAAACCCCTTTCGTGTGCCCACTCCATGTGTGCACCAACCTCTTCGGTATGTACCTATGGTCATCCGTGGCCTTGGCAATCCTTAGGCAGCGCGATCCATGACCTACCCTGATAATCACTCTCCTTCTCATGGAACGTGCTCTTATTGGCGAAGACCTCGCCCTTATCGCGATCCCCTCTCTTCTCATCCTCCTACTTTGCGTACTCCTCCACGTACTTCACGAACTCTAGCTTGTGGTTGCGCATGCCCTGCATTGTTGCACACCTTGTAATCGAGTATCTGGTTGGTTGACTTTAGAAATACACTACTATATGAAGATTCTATATCCTTCTCTTTCCTGGGCCTACAGTTGCAGCTATCAAATAGACAAATAGTTTAATTTTGAAGCTTTCATCCAAAGACAATGAATGCAGATACTTGTATCTGTCTGACACTTTGTCTTCACCCAAATCCCTACACCATACAAGGCTGAGAAATAAAGTTGTAATAGGCATGAATTGCACCTTCTAAGTTAGACATCAAGTTTCTGAAGTTTGAGAGGCCGGTCTAGTAATCCTGATCTGAAAACAGTTTCAGCAACAATGTGTAGGAATTCGTCGTCTATGTAGCACCAACACTCCAAAAGGGCGCCATAAGGGCGCCATGTCCAATAATTTTTATTATTTTTCTATAGGGGACACGGCTAGGGGTCAAAATGTAATCACCTTGTTTGGTTCCCATCTCATCTCATCTCATTTTTCTCTCTACACGTTTCTCAGTACCTTTTTCTCTCTATCTCTCTTCACTCATTACCACTTATTACATCAAAAATAACTTTAAAAAATGAGAACCAAACAAGGTGAATATTTTTTAATTTTTGGGGGATTAATATAAAATTATTCAAAACATTTAAGTTAAACTGTAATTATGCCTTTGAAAAAAATTTATACAATTTGTGAAATTATTCATATACAATGGTTCATAATTTTTTTTATATGTACATATATTTATTTATACACGTGGTGTGTCCCCCGCCTGTCCGTATCCCCATTTTTTTAGAATTGCCGTGTCCGTATCCGTGTCCGTGCTACATAGTTCGTCGTGCGTAGGCCATCATCTGTCTGAATCACAGACCTGAGAACTTCTTTCCCAATCATATGACTAATGCTATCACCCCCACCACCCAAGCCTCCATATATTAGGGAACCGTTCAAGAAAACATGGAAGTTGTTCTGAGGAGTAACAAAGAGAGCCTTGATTGCTTTGTGTACTCTATCCTTGGATCCAGAGAACATATCGAGCAGATCATATTCACTATTCACTTATTTCTGATACCTACAGAGAAAAATGACCGTTGTATTTACCCCCAAATAAGTGACTGCATCAGATCTAGAAGAAAGCAAGGTGGAATTATATTGAATATATGAATTTCACACTTGAATAAGAGCTTTCTCATTATCAGCTTACAATCAATGAGAAAAAGTGGAAAAACAAAATGTACCTCTCTTTCATGCAATTTCAATGACTGGTGCATTCTGAAGCGGGCTATTCTCTTTTTAACGACATTTCCCTCAGACATATATCTTGAAAATGGAAGAAACCCACATTTTGACTACTTTGAGGAAAAAACATGTTAGATAGTTTCATAATCATGCTAACAAAACATTAAACAAAGTTAATAAACCCCCTGAAAAGGAGAATGAAACCAAGATGTTGATTGAGGAATGCACCTTTATCTCAACACTCAACAGATACGCAAACTTGATCTATAAGACTACATGTGGGAAAAGAAATATATCATCATAACCAGCTTGCTTTGTTCATATATAAGAGCGTTTCAAGAATCGATGTGAAGCTACTTACCCAAAAACAACAGAATAATAATAAACTGAAGTCATGCATGAATGTTTTCCCATGAAGACACCAGTCATGTCTTTCTAAAGCCAATCATCATATATGATAAAGAAGTTAATTACTCAAGCTAAGCAAAACAATGCAAAAATTTCACAACTCCAACAGGCCAATCCATTTCTGATAACAATATATTCTCTGGTCCACATGGTCGCATGCGCTTCTCTTACTATTGCTATTATGTGTATACAATGTAATAGACAGAATCAAAGGGTTACTCTGAAAACAACTTAAGTATCATTATCTAACAATAGAAGAAACCAAAACTCTACTTAAAAGATGAGAAGACTACTTAAAGAAGCGGAAAGTTCAAGAGAACGGAAAAAAAAAAACCACAGCTAAGCTAAGAAGTGGTTGTTTATCCCTTGTTTAGGTAGTCAGAGATATGTATGCTTATGGGAAAAGCAAAATCTCAAAAATCAAACTGAAGTGTTCTTACGAAAGGTACAAATTAAGAAAGAAGAACAAATTGAAGTTCAAACCCTCCTTTGCAACCTTTTTGGGTTCAAGACCAGTGCATTATAACTTCTTTTTTCCCAGAATCCCGTAAAAAGCTTCCTGACTTTTATTTTCCAACTGAAGTGTGTGTCCTTTGCTTGCATAAAAGTCCCTGAGCTTTGGTCTGGTAACAAACTTTAACTTTTATGTTTTATTTCACGCTATTTCATTGTAGCCGAAGAGGAAGCTACAGCTACTTGCTTTCGAGGACTGAAAAAGTCTCTTAGAGAAGCTCTAAGAAGTGGTGTTTCAAACAGAACAACCTTACATGAACATATGTTAGAAATTAGATATCCCGCTCAAAAATCCCACTAATGTGAACGAAATTCAAACACAACACGTAAATAGATACATACAGGTTTATAATGAGAATCCATGGATGGGCGGCATTAAATCAATACTCATTTTAAGCTGCTACATACCCACAGTGAATAAAAGAGTACAACATCGGAGAGCCAAGCTTGGCTGAATCAAATCAACAATCAATATCAATAGGTCTGTAAATCAAATACAAAAAATGGTCCCACCACCTGAGAAGATTGAAATAGATACCTCAGAACCGACAATACCAGGCAGATACTGTTGTGGTTTTCCTACATTCACCCAATATGATTGTCCTAGACTCCTAGCAACCCTTTTCAACAACGCAAAGACATCATATGAGATTCACAGAACAACTAATAATGCCACAGTAAGAGAAATGTGTCATAGAATCGTTCAGCAATAAGCTAGAAATCCAACAATTTTGCAACCAAATCCTTTTCAACTGTTAAAATTAGGGGTGATTCGGTCCCGTTTTTGCCTATTTTTTGGACCGAACCGGATATTCGGTTTGGAGGATTTGCAAAACCGGAACCGATTGAAATATGACCGGTTTGGTCCGGTTCGATCGGTTTCGGTTTAACCGGTTTCAGGACAGACAGATAGAAAGCACGCACGATGTCGTCAGCATCAGCCATCACCGAGCTCCATCTCAAACCAGATCTGAGTTTGGGGGTTTCAAACAAAACTAAAAATCAATGGAAAGATGGACGGGAAAAGGAAAGAGAAAAAAAGGAGAGAGAGAGAGAGGGGGGGGGGACTCACGTTATAACAGTCACCGGCACTTCGCCATTGCCACCGAAGAAGAAGAGAGAGAGAGAGAGTCACAGCCCCAATGTAAAATCGCCATCGCTAGAGCCTAGACTGAAGTCATCGTGAGTGTGAGGAAGAAAATGAGGATGAAATTTGTATAAGAAATTAGGGTTTGTATTTACATATCTAACATATGTATGTAATAAATATATTTATTCCACTTAAAATATACATGAAGCTGGGTAGTTCAGTGGTAAGGCGTGGTTGTTTGAATCCTTAGGTCTCGAGTTCGAGCCCTATCCCAAGCAATTTTTACATATATGCTAAAAACCGGTCCGGTGCATAAATCTCCTAAACCGGGAACCGGACCGAAACAAATTTTTTCTATTATATCAAACCGGCCCGGCCCAGTTCCATCTAAAAACCGGAAAAAATGTCCAGTTCGGGCCAGTTTGGCCGGTTTTTTGAAACAACCCTAGTTAAAATGAACAACTTATTCTATATTCATGTAAATGACAACTCTAAGAACCAAAAGACTCAGCAAAAAAAACTGAAAATTTAACATATAGCCATTTTTCATACACGAACCCAAAACACAAACTATTTTCATACACAATAAAACCACCAACTTCCTCCACCATTGATCAAGTAGAAGTAGGTCGGCCAAATTAACTAACTCATGGTGGAAGGGCAGGTAATAAAAAGAAAACTGTGCATAATAAAGGCGCAGAGGCAACACTCAAAATACTGTTTTGAAGGTAGAAACCACTGGGTCTCTCTTGCACTGATTCCATGTTTAACTCACCAGCAATTGTTCCCATTGGAGTAGTTTATGGATTATCAAACCACAAGAACCCAAGTCATACAGACACATGAATGAGGAAAAGATTATGATCAAAAGGTAGTGGTTTGAAATGAGGAAAATTTCCAACGAAGATAACAACATATGAATAGAAGCATAAGGTAATTGAGGGGCATAGAACTTACCGAGGACAAGTAACATGCTTTTTTCCGATGAAAATAAGGAACCCAAGTCAATTTTCGAATTGCTTTTGCACCCAATACTTTTTTCCGATGAAAACTTCCATTTTTTGGTAGGTTGCAAGGCTCGATTGGATCCAGGTGAACAAAGAAAGAAAAGGTTAGGAAAAAAATTGAATGTATACCATCTATTGTCTCGAAATGGTTTCACATGTGCCTTAGTACCCAATTAGGAATTGCCTGTGCCTAAAATCACGGCACAATGCGATTCAATGACAATAAATCAAACTATCCTTCTCTATGTTGACCACCTGCGAACGAATCTTTCGGGAAGTCATTTTGTTAAGAATTCTCGTTCCGGAAGGCACTTGCTAATAGCCTTGACGCAACTTGACTCCACCATAATTTTCATTAATGCTATGTATACCTATATTCAAAGAGCAAAAGTTTTTTGCATTCTGTTACCACATACCATATATTTCCTACAATGAAAACAACCTTCAATAAACAAACACCATGTTCAAGCATGGTAACAACATTGAGTTAGTATAATATCATTTTCAAAGTAATTGCCCTCGCCTAAAGACACAATTCAACACATACGTTCCGTCGAATAAACCCCACCGAAAAACGCGACTTCTCCTAGAATTCATTTTTCCGGATAAGCTTCAAACATGACGCATCTAATCATTGAACATTCATTCACGCTCTAAATATTCAACATCCTCTTACATGTTTTGAAAGCACAAACAGATCCTTTAGCTCTAAATCTCTTAATTTTTAAGAAGAATTAGGGCCTTTCAAATTGGCATTTGAAGCCTTTATTGCAATCACAATACGCTTTTAAATTTCCAGCTTGCTCTTTTCAGTTATATACAAATCATACATCATCCCGCAAGATCCATATAATGCCAACTACTCATAGAATAAATCAGTCTACTTGAATTACCCGTTTGGCCTGTTCAAATTGGGATAAATCACTCTACTTGAATTAAATCACTCTACTTGAATTGTCATCCTAGTGAAGACAACAGAAGCTTGATGAGGGATACTGTAAGCATTTATTATTTGACAAATACCCGCAGTATAGTTTCAATGAAGGCATGTCTACGAATGTTAAGCTGTTTAACTTGTCAATCTGTCATGATGCTGAGTGCTGACAGAAAGTGTCTTCACAGACCACTGATCTATCGCAGAAATTGTATATGAGTGCAATGACATGGCATAAAAAGGATTAGTTTGTGATGAACTTGGAGAGATTGGTAGAGTGGAATTTTTCTGAAAGAATGTTCTTCGGGAAAATGCTGTAATAGCTGATGTTCAAAGATCTATCCCCAGCTAACTTCTCTACAAACCAACAACTTGGCCATCTTAAAATCAACACATATGATACAAATATTTTGTCTTTAAACTCTACACAATCTTCTAACCATTAGGACCCTAAACCTTTACTTTTAACGAAAGCCTACGACAAACCCAATTTTGAATAGATTATAGCGCCTTAAAAGCTGTTATACCTACTTTTTCTCTCTTTGTTTCTTTCTCAATAACAGCTCTCTGTCTCTGAGAAACAGAATTTCTCTTACCCCTGCTCTTTATTGATGCGATTATCGAACTTCAACGAAAGTGATGTTGATTTAGAACTTCAAACTATCCTACCATATGTTATATCTCATAAAGTTCCTTGCACGAATTGTTGATAGGAGGATTATCGAATGCAGTAATAGAGGAATAAGACAAGGCGAGAATCAGTGAAGGGTGGTTGTATTGACGCATGAGTGCCATAGTTTTTTGGTTACAGATTTGTCAATGATGATGACAGACAACAAAGGTAAAAGTATATGCTTTTCATTGAACAACGGTGTTCAATGTGAGGTTTCCAATTTGGCCAAAGACACGACGAGAATGTAAGACCAGCACAAAAGCTATCAGGCGTGGTATAGAAAGGGAAATATAAATAAACACTTACCGTTTAGAAGGCGTATTCGTATATTCTTCAAGTTCGTAGAGTCTAGTTTATTATCATCTCCAGATACACTATGCGGGTGCACACGTTCCCCTTCAACGTCATTTAAGCTTGTAATATATCTTTTAACAGTAGGCCAGTCAACAGGTCCTAATTCTTCATCATCTCCCAGATCACCAAAAGCCTCTAGCGCTTCATATTTTGTGTAGTCCAATATGTGCCTCTGCCATAGAATACAGAAGCAGAAAAGAAAAAATCTGGTCAAAACAAACATACACACACACACCCGACACAAATGAACACAAATAATCAGATCACAAAAAACAAACAGAACCTGATGTCAACTATCTAGTTCAACAAATTATCAGCAATCTAAAGCAATATTTTCAGGGTCTTTTTGCGTACCGCCCAATAGGCATTTAAAAAGACGAGAAAAAGTAACTCATTCCTGCCGGTTCACGTCAGTTCATTAATAAAAAAGCAAATTTTCATTGTCCTTTCAATATATGGTCAGACTCTCTCTCTTAACTTTCTGAAATGACAATATTACCCTTCATTTATTGTACCGTGTGTCTCTCTCTTAAATCTTAATCCGAATAGACCACAAAAGTCCAATAATCACCTCACACATCCAGTTCAAAAAAACAAATCCACTCATCACTTTTTTCTCTCTTTATTTTGGACGGGCACATTAACCTAACCAGGGTTTAAGTCAAAAAGGTTCTCCACCAAATCAGAAAACCGTTTAGAATGGAAACACTGTTCATCTTTTTCAGCAGTGAAAACCCAAAGGCTCCATCTTCTCTAGTAATTATGCAAAGACTTTACATCTGACTAAACAATTTCACCAAGAATCAAAGTCCCATAGTGGTTTGTAAAGCGTTTTCAGTGATCGTTGCTGATTTTGGAAGATTGAGTTTGTGGTTGATCTACAAAAAAGAGTGTGTGTGTATATATATATATATAAGTAAGCTTCTAATGCAGACCTTGAGTTTGTGGTTGAGCAACGTGATAAGCACTCCCAACAATGTTCCTATGAACTTTTCCTGGAGAAACATTTTGAAGCCTTATAACTCACAAAGATTTTACTGATCATCAATCAATGAAAATGAACAGTCAAACAGCAACTTAAAATAAATTCATGGGCAGAAAAGAAATAAGTGAACCTCCTGATTACCAAATCAGGGGGGATAAAATTTTGATAAAATGTCATCACCTTGGTATGATAGAACAATACCAATTAAACCATTGGAAGCAACTCTAATTAAAGTTCCATTGCGGTCTATATATATTCACGGCTATGATTTTAGCAAGATTATCAGGTTCAAGATGTGAAAGAGCTTCAAGTTCATCAGTCCAAGGCCAAGAATGATCATGCAGTATTGAGGAGCAGTAGGACACAACCTGCTCATGAGGCTGTTGAAACTTGATATTCTACCTAGGAGATGGTTTCCTACTATATGCCAAAAAGATGTGTAGGACATATCAATCAGTCATCCATTAGTAGAAACGGCACCAAAAGGACTAACGTGGTGCTGAGTTTAAGCCTTTTGCTGAACTTATTGACAGTTATAAAATTCTGACATAGTATGTTCGTTCTTCTACTTTTCTATTCTACCTAGGAGATGGTTTCCTACTATATGCCAAAAAGATGTGTAGGACATATCAATCAGTCATCCATTAGTAGAAACGGCACCAAAAGGACTAACGTGGTGCTGAGTTTAAGCCTATTGCTTAACTTATTGACAGTTATAAAATTCTGACATAGTATGTTCGTTCTTCTACTTTTCTATTCTCTGTTTTTTATTTCGTTTCCTTCAAAAACTGCATTGTTTCATTTATTCACTTCCAAAATCTATGCCATTATCTTGACAGTGACTTAGTCATCTATTATACAAGCAATGTTCTTTTCACAAGCCTAACTACATATTGTTCATAAATAGCAATGAAAAGAAATTGGGGAAGTAACTTATCTTATGAGCGGCAACCAAAAATATTAGGGGCATCAAAGCAGGGAAAACAAGAGCTCCAATGTGGATAACGGGGACACCTACATATACAATTTTCACATTAAGAGCCTTGACGATTCCAATGTTGACAACGGGGACACTTGCATATATAATTTTGTTTTAGTTCGAGTATATTGAATATGTAGTCAATAAAAGTAGAGATATACCTACCTTCCTCTCTTGCTCTTTCTTAGAATTTTGCTCCCTCTTGCCCCCTGTAGGCACTGCCATCCTCCACCACGTTATCTGACATAAACATAAGACAGAAAGAATCTGGAAAAAAAAAAAAAGGGTTTGTGTACCCGGTGTGCAGCATAAGGTTGAAACTCAGCAACTCGAAAGAGGATTAGCAAGTTCACTTACAAGTTACATCTAAAAACACACCTAAAGCAAATTATACAACAACACACATCGATAATGAGTACAAAAAAAAACTTGGTATTTGCTCAGTCACCTCAATTCATGTATCTCGGTCCAAACAGAAACACTTTGATGTGTGAATAAATCTTAAATGTAATAGGAAATAGAAATCAACCATTCTATTCTATGGTTCAGAAGTGAGTATAGGTGATTATACACTTAGCAAGTATTCTCAAAAATCATTGTAATACAATCACCTCTAAGTTGAAGCAATCTTCAATAAGTCCAACTTTGAAAAACCCGTGAGTCCAATAAGTACATCCAAATGAAATTTACTGGATAAAGGGGTGAGTACGAATCATTCGTATAAAAAGAAGAGTTCCAATGTGTTTGAGATAGATGGACGTGAACGAAGAACTCACCATATGAGGAATGCACCGTGGGGATTCGCGTCGCGGCGGGACGGTCTAAATTTATGAGTTTCGATGATAGAGACGTGGAGGCTTATATGAAGCTCAGGATCAGATATTAACGAGAGCCATCCAAGAACGCCATTGCGAGAGGGTAAAAAATCTTTGCGTGCTCTGGGAGCGAGAGATTTGTAAGAGACGAGAGAGAGTCGAAGGTCTAATGGAGGGGGAGAGATAGGATTTCTGCTCTATAGAGTTCCTCAAAGTTTCTTCTTGACCCTAATAAATCATGGAAAATGTTAATCCTCAAGAGTCCCAAAATTACTCCTGAGATTGTGGGGACAGTTGCGCCAAATATAGCATAATCTCAAACACAACTTCACACAATAATTGTACTTTTACTTCCAATTAAAAAAGAACTGCAAGGTACTGATATAGAGTTTATTCTTAAAATACCTAAAATACCCCCAAACTTAAATCCAATCTTGACAAAGTACAAGGGCAATTTGGTAATTACAACATGTGGCTTGGCAGGCAACGCTGGATCTTTTAATACAAGTGTATTGATATACACACACACCAACATCTCTCATTCCAACTGTTGCCATCAACACGGAGCTCTTTCGGCTTCTTTGAAGGTTGACCCTCTTTCTAAAGCGGAGTAAGGTACCAGTACTAGAGAAAGATTTATTGAAAGGCCCGAATTGTATGGCTTCTTCAATTTCACGATAAAGAGAAATATGACCAACAGTGGTCAGTCTCGCTACATCTTTCATTGCCGCCCCCTATTTGCCCGGAAATGTAAATTGCACAGCTCCAAAAATGCTCTATATTGACTACCCTACTATCATTATGCCTTTGCAATGTTACTTGAACCCAAGAATTTACTCTGGAGCCCCCCCATATGCTACTGCAGGAGCTGCGGCTGCTGTTTGTTTTAACTTAAGGTCTGGGCCACTCATATGGGCTTGGGCCATTAAGTTTGGATAAGAACTTCTTTTAAAGATTTACATTCAAAACTAATGTTATCTTCCAAAAAAATGACACAAAATATATTTTTTTCCTGAATAATATAAATAAAAAATATGGGAGGTACCAAAAATAAAAAATAAAAAAGGTATTATATATATAAATAATATATAATATATAATTATATAAATATTCGGCGGATCCCCGCACCCGTATCCAAACTCGGATACATATCTCCGAATCCTCTATTTTCAGACTTAAGGTGTCCAACTCCTAGATTCACACCCGCACCCAATTCTCGTACCCGAGTCCGAGCAACATAGCCCATATTGTATTATGGGTTAAACCACATTAACCCATACCTACAAGGGTTTAAATGGGTTGGACTCAAAGCCATGACCGCTCTCCAAGCTTCTCTCTCATCTACAACAAACCTTCACTACTCTCTCATCCCTACCCCTGAACGGCAACCTTCAACACTCTCTCTCCTCACCACACCCATATAATTCCTCTCTCCTCCCCACTCTCTCTCCCCCCTCAATTCCCCTCCTCAAACCTCTAGATTATCTCACCGTCACCGTCTCTCTCAACTGTTCATCGCATCCCGACAACGTCAATTCAAGCCCCAAAGAATCCACCTTTTTGGATTCCAATTTGATTTCGGACCGGAGGAATCTCAAACGGAGGGAATTGGCAATGAATTTTCAGGAGATAACACGAGAATCAATTTCTTTGATAGCAAGAATGCTTAGATTGGTACTCTTCCGATTGAAACACAGACAAGTACACGACAAACAATCACACAACAGTATACTTTTGTGTATACATCAGTTACACCCCCTGATATTTGTCGATAAGACGATGCAATCCCTAAGAGCATCTCCAACCCTTAACCATTTTTCAACCCAAATTTGGGTGAAATTTTGGGTCAAAAGCTCTATTTGGTTTTGTCTTGTCCAATGCTATACCCATTTTTTTACCCAAATCTAGTACTTTTTAGGTTCTCTCTCTCTCTCTCCAAAATTTGAATCAAAATGGTACATTGGTAAACATTAAGGAGTGAATGGGTTTGGGTAAGGAAAAGGTTACATCTCAAAATGGGTGGGAAAATGGGTATGACATTGGAGATGAGTTTTAAATGTTTTTACCCAAAATTTGGGTTTGGGTTAAGGATTGGAGATGCTCAAGGTACTAGAAATTACTGTCCTCATTCTAAGGGTCTTGGCCGCATTAATCTGTCGTCGACCATCAAACGTACAAAATACTACCAAGTCTAACACTGTTTTCAAGTTCCTGGTCTCTGGACATTTGTAAAGGTCAAAATAGTATAATCAAAAGGGACGAAAAGTTACTGTCATGTAGGGAAGGAAGTGAGCCAAAAGAAGAAATTCTGATGGAGGACCAGAAATTCAAAAAGTTTTTGCATGGGACAAATCCGACAAAAAAAATTCGACCGAAAATGCAAATCCTAAAAGTGGGAAAGAGAGAGGGGACGGGGAAATTGCGAGTCGCATTTTTTTAACTATTTTTCTAGATAAAGAATATACAAAAAGAGGAAAATAACCAGAAAGCATAAAATCAGCTCCACATTTTCAGCAAACTTGGTTTCAGAAAGGTTTTCTAATAGGTCTGGGGGCATGAACAAACCTTTCCATTCCCAAGATGAAATTCTGACTTCAAATTATGATGATCCCTTGACAGCAAATACGTTTGTAAACCATTCGCAAACTTTGTGTCCTCTGCAACAATATATAACGTGCGCGCGCGCGTGAGAGAGAGAGAGAGAGAGAACAACATTACAAGGTTGCTTAAAGCTGAGGCAACTTTCCTAGATATAAGAGGAACTCAAAACTCTACCTCTGTATAATGCTAGAACCTATGTAGCACCGACGTTCCAAAAGGGCGCCGTGTCCACGTATTGGACACGGCGGGGACACGCCCAAATACGTATTGGACACGCCACGTGGCGTGTCCAATAGTTTTTATTATTTTTTGATAGGGGACACAGCGGGGACACGGCTAGGGGTCAAAACGTAATATTTTTAAAAATTTTGGGGGTTAATATGAAATTATTCAAAACATTTGGGTTAAACTGTAATTTTCCCTTTGAAAAAAATTTATACAATTTGTGAAATTATTCATATATAATGGTTCATAATTTTTTTTACATATATGTACATATGTTTATTTTTTATTTATTTATACACGTGGCGTGTCCCCTGCCGTGTCCGTATCCCCATTTTTTTGGAATTGCCGTGTCCCGTGTCCGTGTCCGTATCCATATGCATGTCCGTGCTACATAGGCTAGAACAGCATTGGAGTTGAATAATAACGCGGGTCTCGCCAAAGTGATGGAAAATGCCAAATTAGAAATACCATTGAAGCTTTCTTGAGCAAGAATCACCTGCAATTTTTACCAGAGTATACCATTATGAAGAACTTGCTTCAAGAATATAAAGGAGTATATCTATCTACAACTGGTGTCAGAAAACTTTGGCAGCATAATAAAGCAAGAAGAAACCTTAGCAAATTTTGCCAAACACCATCAAACCTCAACCTATATGTACATTCACATATGCATCGAAAGATTACCAATTTCACCAAAAGAAATTTCAAGAGATCAGGGGTTCAAATCACCGCCTCAGCAACCCTCAAAACAATTGATTCAACACCTTTTGCTACATGATAGCCAATAACTTCCTTCAATATCAATGTTTTAAACCGCACATTTATATCCAGGCTTAACCAGGAATCATTACAAAAGTTCTTCCATATGAAGATTCTCATGTCGCCCCAAAGCCAATGGGAACAAACAAAAGGTACTTGATGTTGATAGTATTAGATTATTTTATTTACTTGGCTTGTGAGGACCAAGTGAATGTAGAACACTGTGTCTTGAAGTTAATTTTCCACAACTATTTTTCCTTTCTTGATAAGTTTGAGATGTGCAATGTGGAAGAGGAATAGAGGATCTGCAAATGATATGGACAGTTTAATTATTTTCTTATGAACGAAATTACCAGCAAAACTACTGGAATTGGATCCTTGTGCATTTGAAACTTTTCAACTGTAATGTAGAAAGATTGAGGAGATGAAACAAGTAACAGCAAACTAGTCCATAAACCAGGTACCTTAGCAATCTAAGTCAAAAGAAGACGGCCAGGAAACATCACTGATGAGTAAACAGCAACCAACATGTGCCATTCAAGGATATAAAGAAGACGACAAATGGAGAGGACTACAGGAAACTAGACGCTACCAACTTCTCTCATTGTTTCAATATTTTACGTATTTATCGAGTAAAAAGAATCACTGATCCTGCCATAAAGAGTTTACGGAAAAAAATTTGATGATGCTTCGTTTAAGCTTTCATTGGTTCACAAAGATCCACTAAATTAATTTCTTCATAAATCGAATTGAAGAAGAAAGAACAACAAGCATATTGAAGAAGTATTACTGAAACTCACCGCATGTGGTGGCATCGTGGTTGGGGGAAGCAAATACGAACCAAGTACATCCCTGATATATTGTTCCTGCACATGGTTAAAAAATAACTAAAATGTGTCGCAATTCACCCTTTCAAAAGCCAAACTCATTATTTCACCTTTCACCCAAACTTCGTATCAGAAAAAACAAATCTCAAATACCATGCGCCTGAGAAAGGCTAACGTATCAGTCAAGCAATGAAGTAATATGATTCATAGAAAACACTAGTCAAAATGGACTCCCCGAAACCCTATGATTTTAGAAATTTTGAAACTAGAGAACTGCATACGCTATGTGATTTGAGGCAGTTTTTCACTCTCGCAATTAATGTCACAAAATTTCAGTGGACAAAGTATTTAGAATACACAAAGGTCACAGATGTTACCTGGGAATTCAAAATCTGTTGTGAGGTAGACTCATCTTCATCCAACGACTTGAAGTACACCTCCACCATATCAGTCGGTTCATCTTCATCCAACGACTTGAAGTACACCTCCATCATATCAGTCGGTTCAAGGGCAGCTTTCTTTCGTAGCTTCAGGATTCTATTAACAACCTAAACAATTCAAGATTACAATCATTACAAGATAGCTTTTGGATCCTATTACAAACCTACTCTATTGAAGTTCGGAACTTGTATACAAGGCTCCCTCCCTCATCCGCCTACCTATGAGAGCATCCACAAGTCATCTGCAAACTGTGGGTTTGGGTCACCGGCAGGCACCGCAATCAGTGGGTTTGAGGTTAGTTCTCGTTACTTTCTGCCAGTGTTCTCATGGATTTGTCTGTTGATTTTCCTTTGTTAACTTCTGTGATTAGTGCGCCAAACCCTAGTTTTGGCATTCGTAATTCGAATGGCAAGGGTATTGGAAACCCGGCTAGTCGTTTGAATGTGATTGATGTTCTTGAATCCGTTACTACTGATAATAATGAGCACCTCGAGATTCAGGTGGATGATACCCCTACTGTTAGGCAGATTAAAAGCTTAAACGCAGAGGTTAGGGCTTTGCGTGCTGAAGTTGGGGAGAAACAAAAAATGTTGGCGTCTAGTTCTGTGCATACTGACCCTGCGGTCTTGGCTATGGGCCCATCTTGGAAGGACAAAGTCTCTCCTCCTATGGAGGGTCATAAGCAAATGGATCTTCAGTTTTTTCCCCCTGAGTTGGATGGGGAGAAGGTTAAAGTTTCTCCTCCTAAGTCTGTGGAACTCTTAGGGGCTGAGAGGTGGAAGGACTGCATTGTGGGTCACTTCGTGGATAAGAAGCTCCCTTACCTTATGGTTCGCTCCTTTGCTTTTAATATGTGGGGTAAGTTTGGTCTAAAAGATGTTCAATCTAATGACAAGGGTTTCTTTTTCTTCCAATTTGGAGTTGAAGGTGCATGTAGGCAAGTCTTAGAAGCTGATCCTTGTCATATGGGGGGCAAGCTGATGGTGTTACAGGAGTGGTATTCTGGCATTGTTCTTGAAAAGGAGGGATTGACTAGGATGCCTATCTGGATTCAACTGTATAATGTTCCTCTTCAGTATTGGTCAGCTGAGGGCTTGAGTTATCTTGCAAGTGCAGTGGGAAAGCCACTTTATGCTGATGAAATGACAGAATCTGTTAAGAGAGTCAGTTTTGCTGAAGTCTGTGTGGAAGTAGACTTGAAGTCTTCTTTGCCTCATTCATTTGATCTTATTACTTCTTCTGGGCAATTGGTTATCATTGATGTGAAATATCCTTGGAGACCAGCTAAATGTACTTCCTGTGGTGTTTTTGGTCACTTTGAATGTGGCCAGAACAAGGAAACTGGTCAAAGGGTAAGTGAGCAGATGGTTGGTAAAGGCCCTAGTGTTCCTCAGAATAAGGTGTGGGTTGTTAAAGCAGGGAAGGATGATGTCTCTGTTACTATCCCATCCGTGAGCCAGGGCCCTAATCTTGTGATGCCAGGGGTTGAACTTCCTTGTATCAATCAGTTTTCAATCTTACAGGAGATAGAGATTGGTCAGAATGCAAGTACAAGCATGGGGAATGATATGGATATTGCTGAGACTGAAGTGGTTGTACCTGGACCTAGTGAAACTGTTGAGTATGGTTTCCTTCCTTCTGATCTTGGTGATGGAATGACAGATCCAGATGCTGTCTTTTTGGCTCTTAAGTCTGTGGCTACTGATGATAAGCAGCCAAGTGGTGGGAAGAAACCTGGAGCAACTAAAAAGCCAAGGAACTCAAAGAAGAAATGATTAAGATCGCTTCCTGGAATATAAGAGGCCTTAATAGCCCCATAAAGCAGCTGGAAATAAAAAAGTTCATTAAAACCAGTCGATTATCCTTGATAGGGATTGTGGAAACCAAGGTTAGGCAGGAAAATCTGGAGGCAGTTATGCAAAAATGCCTTCCTTCTGGTTGGGAGTTTCTTCATAATATAGGGTCTGGCTCTGTAGCTAGAATCATTGTTGCTTGGGATAAGCAGGGTCCTTTGGTGAGTCTTCTTTCTACTTCTAATCAAATGATGTTGTTGTCAGTTACCATGGAGATGAAGACTTTTGTTATCTCTATTGTTTATGGTTTTAATCAAGCTGGTAATAGGACGAAATTGTGGGATGATCTTCGTACTAGCTATAGTTTTGTTGGTCTTCAGCCTTGGATATTGATGGGTGATTTCAATGCTGTGAGATGGCAGAATGAAAGGTCAGATCATGGTTTTTTTTATTCTACTTCTGCTGGAGATTTTAATACATGCTTAGAAGATATTGGAATGGAGGATATTAATTCTACAGGCTTTTGGTTCACTTGGTCTAATAGGAGAACAGGCCATGAGCATTGTGGCAGTAGATTGGATAGGGCAGTGGTTAATGCTCAATGGCAAAATATCTTTACTGAATCTGAAGCTGTTGTTCTTACACCTGGAGTTTCTGATCGCTGCCCTCTTACAGTTTCAATTCTTCCTTACAAAGGAGGGAAGAAACCTTTTAAGTTTTTTAACTTTTGGATGAATCACAAGTCGTTTGCTGATATTCTTAATTTCTCTTGGGCTGCTCAAATAGATTCTGATGATCCTCCTATGCTGCTTTTATACAAGAAATTGAGAAGGCTTAAACCTTGTCTGAAGAAGCTTAATAAGGATTTTTACAGTGACATTCAGAAGCGAGTTTTGGCTGCGAATGAAGAGCTTGCCCATATTCAGAGTAGGTGTGCTAATGCCCCTGGGGATCCTATTTTAATGGAATATGAGAAACTTTGCCTTCTTCATTACAATGAGCTCAGCTTGGCTGAGGAGAGTTGGAGTAGACAGAAGTCCAGAATTAGATGGTTAAACTTGGGTGACAATAATACGAAAATTTTCCATTAGAAAGTTGCTAGCCACAGGATGAGGAGCAAAATTCTCTCAATATGTGATGATGGGGGTACTAGACTGGAAGAACCTCAAGCTGTTAAGGAAGAAATTCTCAGATTCTACAAGAATATGCTTGGTTCCAAATTTGAGCATAAAAGACCCATTAAAGAGAGGTTAACTTTCACTAACACAGTTCCTACCTCTTTTCATGCTTCTCTCATCTCTCCAGTTACTCCTGAGGAGGTTAAGGTAGCTATTTTTGCTATAAATGGTGATAAATCCCCAGGGCCTGACGGTTATAATGCTAGCTTCTTTCAAAAAAACTGGACTGTGGTAGGAGATGAGGTAACTGCAGCTGTTCTTTCCTTTTTCCAAACTGGTGTTTTATTAAGAGGTGTTAATGCTACTACAGTAACTCTAATTCCTAAAACTAGCTGCCCTCAATCTATGAAGGAGTACAGGCCCATTGCCTGCTGTAATACCATTTACAAAGCTATTACTAAGATTCTTGCCAGTAGGTTACAACCTGTCCTTCCTCACATTATCAACAAAGCTCAAGCAGCTTTTGTCAAAGGAAGGTCAATCTCTGATAATATTCTCCTCATGCAAGAACTTGTTAGGAACTATCAAAGAGACTCTGGGCCAGCTAGATGTGCCATCAAGATAGATCTTATGAAAGCCTATGATTCTGTAGATTGGGATTTTCTCTTTGAAGTCATGGTGGCTCTGAACTTTCCTTCCAAATTCATCTCCTGGGTAAGAATTTGTATTACTTCAGCCATGTATTCAATTGTGATAAATGGGGAATTGGAGGGCTTCTTCAAAGGAGAGAAAGGCCTTAGACAAGGAGACCCTATATCTCCATATCTTTTTCTCTTGATATTGGAAGGTCTATATGCAATCCTCCAAAAGAAGATTTCTGAGGGTCAGTTCAATTACCATCCAAAGTGTTCAGCTCTGTCTATTTCTTATCTGGCTTTTGCTGATGATTTATTCTTAATGGCCGGAGCTGATTGCCACTCAGTTGCTATTCTCAAGGAAGCTCTGGATGATTTTTACTATTCCTCTGGCCTTAAACCTAATCTTCTCAAAAGCCAAATCTTTTTTTCAGGTGTTAACCCTGCTGTTAAGACTGATATTCTTAGCATTCTTCCTATTCCTGAAGGGTCTCTTCCTGTGAAATACTTGGGACCCCTTATTTCAACTAGACTCAAATATGATGATTGTGTTCAGCTAAAAGAAAGGACTCAACAAAGAATTGCTAGTTGGTCAAACAGTTTGTTGTCCTTTGGGGGTAGGGCTTTGCTTATTCAATCTGTCCTCTTTAGTACACAAAATTATTGGTGTTCACTATTCATCCTACCTCAGAAAATTGTGAAAGAAGTTGAGGCTATGTTAAGGGCTTTCCTCTGGTTAGGTCTCAAACTCAAAAGAGGAGGAGCTAAAGTCAAGTGGATGGAAGTTTGTACCCCTAAAGCTGAAGGAGGTCTGGGTTTGAGGTCACTTAAGGAATGGAATAAAGCCACTATGCTAAGGCACTTATGGGCCCTCTGTAAAAAAACAGGACACTTTGTGGGTTAAATGGGTTCACAGCTATATCATAAAGGACCAGCTTTTTTGGGTGATGAAGGTACCCTACGATTGTTCATGGACTGTGAGGAAAATTCTTAAATTGAGAGGGCTGGGCCAAAATTTTGTTAAACATCATATAGGCAATGGTTTGGGTACTTCTCTATGGTATGACAACTGGCATCCATGGGGGCCTCTCTATAAGATTCTGGATGACAGAACTATGTCTAGTTTGGGTACAGAACTATGTCTAGTTTGGGTACAGCTGCGTCTGCGAAAGTTAGCTCAGTAATCTCTAATGGTGTTTGGCATTGGCCTAGGCCAAGGAACAATCTGATTCATCAAATTCAGATGGCTATTACTGGGAATCTGGTTCCTCAAATTGAGATGGAAGATGAGGTTCGGTGGCATATATCACCTAATGGTCAGTATACAACTAAGCATACTTGGGAAGCTATAAGATCCAAAAGTGAAAAAGTCCCTTGGGCACCCTAGTTTGGTTCCCTCGGAATGTACCAAAATGGGCATTCATTTTGTGGCTTGCTTGTCTTCAAAGGCTTTCCACTAAGGATAGATTATAGAAGTGGGGAATGGAGGTTGACCCTATTTGTGTGCTTTGTTCCCAGGCTGATGAGTCTTTGCAGCACCTGTTCTTTCATTGTAGCTCTTCAAGCAACATTTGGGAAGTCATTTTATCCAGATTTCATATTCAAAGGAAGGCTGGTCTATGGAGTTCTGAAGTTCGTTGGGCAATTCATTTCTGCAGGGGTAACTCTTTCCAATCTCTCCTTCCTTTTCAAATTAGTCTTGGCTGCAGCAGTTTATCACATTTGGATGGAGAGAAATTCCCGTATCTTTGGTGGGAGATCTAGATGTGCACCTGAAGTACTGGATGGTATAGATGAGTACATTAGATCTTGTGTTTATTCTTGGAAAGTGATTCCTAGTTCAGTGGAGAACCAAAGCATGTGTGAGCTTTGGAAACTTCCGCATAGAATTTTTGGGCCTGGTATTCCCAGAGTTTTTGCAGAGTGATGTAGTGTGTAGCTAGGTTGCTTGTACAGTTTGTCTGGAAGGGTGTTTTCCCTGTTGTTTTGGTGCTATAAAATGATCTATTTCCCAAAAAAAAAAAGTCACAAAAGTAATCACAAGCAGCTTTGATTTACCTCACGAGCAACCCCAGCCTCAAACAATGAGTCGTCAGGGCGCAAATCCAATATCACCAAAACATCACCAAAACATGTGACTGAAAATGAATGTCAAGAAATTCATGATCATTTGCTGTTGTATTTGACGAGATAATGTCCCAACGGATCCTTACCATCTCCTGCAGCATCAATTTCCTCCTCTGTCATAATTTCAGGGCGCCGGAAACTCTGGTTGATCTAAAAGTCAAAAGAATGTCAGCTCTTAGCGATACAAGTAAATATTCAACGAAATAATACAATTGATGTCTAAAAGGTAATTCAAGTGCTATTTCCGAATTAATTCCAGTCAGAATATAAAAGGTGCCTCCCATGGAACTAAAACGTAATCTAAATGGACTAAGAACTTGTGCATAATAGAGGTAACCAGTAGGACAGCTCATAGAGGGCCGATAAGGCCAGAAACAACAATGCACCTTAATATCAGACAGCTTCAAACAGTGTGTAGCAATGGTAACTTCTCCATGTTTCTCAAAATCTAAAATATCTTTCTGTGACATGGCTTTGACTTCCTTGGCAACAATGCCCATTGATTTTCCAAGACGCTTACCTAATACACTAGGAAACAGCCCAAGGACAAACTTCAGCACAGAGAGAGAGAGAGTAACATAAATCATAAAATAGTACCTGAAATCAGGCTCAGCTCGTAGAGAAGCATACTTCAAAAGATCATTGCAGGGGACAACAGATTTTACATTGAGTTCCTCCAACACAAACTACAGAAAGAAAATTGAACTATAAGAAAACCAAAAAGTTAAGCAATGAAAAAGGCATTCAGAAACCCAAAAGAAATTAATGAAATATTGCAATACTGTCTGAAACCTCTAAGATTTCACATACTAGATCTATATCTAATCATAAAAGCAATTCAATCTGAACAACATTCCAGACAAAAACATGTAAATCATCAAACAGAAATAGAGCATAGTTCCGAACTTCAAGTAGATTTAGTAATCCTCAAACACTACAAAGTATCCATCTCAATCGAAACTAGGTTCTCAGCATTATTCAATAAAGCATGATTCCATCAGAACAGAATTGCAGAACACTTTCATAGTATGCTATGCGAGGCAATAGTTTCCTAAGTATGTCAAGAGATTCCTAAGTATGTCAAGAGAAAAGGAACCACCATCCCTGCCAAGTTTAGATTGGTAATTTACCTGCAACGGAGTCACAAATTGCATAAACATAACATGAAAGAACAAGAGAAATTGTGTTGCCCATGCTGCATATAGGGTGGAATAAAGAGAAAAAAGCACACTCAAACATCCTAGTTGATTCACACCACAGACATGCCGGACAAGCCAATGATATGACCTCGTACACCAAAAAGAAACTCTGCGAATATGACTTTACTTACAGCAAAAATAATGAAATACATACAATTATATCATACTCTAAATACTGTAGATGTTCAGAGACGTCTCTTTTAATTTTCCAGCTTTATCATCGAGAAACTCGGCATCAGGATGAACTACAACCATCTCCCTGCAGCTCACATAGAATAATAGAAAAGGAAACAGTTATAAGGAAAGCAAATACAGAAGCACAGAATGAAAGTAGTGCATGGAATCAGACCAGGCACAAAAACTACTTGAGTGGTGTTTTCAGAGGCTTGTTGTGACGCTCACAGATATTCCGGGCAAGATCAATGATAATTTTCATCCTTTTAACTCTCTGTTCAATACGTTGCCCTCCCTGAAAAGACAAAGGGCTTTAGACAAGTTCCACCCAAACTCCCCAAGAAAACAGACTTAACTAATGCAGCAGGAATCAACAATACCTTCCCTTCTTCCTGGGGAAAACTGCAAAAGTGAATGCTTTCCTCCAACCCATTGGAAGCTTTACGAAGATTTTGGTAAAGAACTTCAGTAAAGAATGGTGTGAATGGAGCCATTGCTTTACAAGAAGTTAGGAGCACCTGAGATGCAAATCCAGATTACGAGACATTCTTTTTACGTGTAGGCATGTACGTTTATGTGGAATAGAGATAATCCTTTGAATCAAGATGATAGGTAACCAATAGCTGAGTAGGTGACTAATAAGTGAACATAGAAGAGTAAATTACCAATAATTAAACATCTAGGACAGCAAGTCATAACGTTAAAGAACCTGCCACGTCGCACGTTGCTACAAATAAGAATAGCAAGGGACCCTATTTGGAATATGCACATGCACAAAGCCACAACTAAGGCCAAGAAACATAGAAAATTGATGCAGCCCAAGTTGACAAATGTGCACGAGGATACAAGTGTACAATCGCACACTTCATGATACGTAATACACCGAGAATCAATTCATATCTAGGGGTGAATTACTCAAAGCATGAAGCATAGTAAAATCAGACAATTCACGATGCGTCTCGCACGATTCCATTTGAGACATCAAATAATCAATTCAGTTACTTTACATACTCCCTCTGTCCCTGAAGTTGTGATACACAATGTATAGACTTGGTTACATTTATCTTTCAAAACTCCTCCAATTCAATACATTGAATTGTGTTATATTAAGGCCTTGTTCGTTTCCAAGTTTAGGAAAGTTTTTGTTTTGTTTTGTAATCATTACCCTATTTTTCTCTCCAATCATTACCCTATTTCTTACCCTATTTCTCCCTCTACACACTACCAAAATTAAAATACCCAAAACTACCAAACGAACAAAGCATAAGACAACGGATCACCTAATCTTTAAAATCCACGATTTGACAAATGCCACGATTTAAAGAAAAAGAGTAGCTACCAGAAACTAGTAATTCTATCAGTTTATATATATAGAGTGTAACATCACGAGCTATGGATAAAAGAAGATTTAGGACACTCAGTTCTAGATAAGCAGAATTGATACAGAGACCAGATAGGCATTGCTAAATGGATGTCCCAAAACACATCATGGAACCAGACAGTTCAAACTGGAATCAACGCGAAAGAAAATCAAAGATGGATGAGAAAGCATTCAAAGAGTGCACTGTTATTGAACAAGCAAAAAATCAAAATTTTACAAGAGGGAAGTCATTTTCAACATACATGGTACAGAGTCGAAAGTGCAACCCTGCAATCATCTTCTCCTGTATGACCTTTAAGCCTCTTGCAGTTAAACCGAACATATACATTGGTGAGGTCATCGAGAAATTTCAAGAGATAAGGAACCACTTGCAAAGAGGAAGTACAAACATAGGAGCATGATTGAAGGATTCAATATGGAGTAACTTTTATTTACATGCACCTATTGCGGAGACCAGATAGGGCAACTTTGTATTCCACTCTATTTAACAACAATCCTAAGCCTTGAAAAGTAAGTGTTATATTCTCAATTTGATAAAGTTGATTTTAACAGCTCAATCTAGCTAGTTACACAAATTCAGGTTTAAATATAGTAGAGTAGGCCATAAAGCTTTCCTTCAGGCCAGCACCAATAAAAATGCTTGTGCCCGCACCGTGGCCTGATCCTGAAAGTTAAATATTAATCCTCTGAAAGCCGAAAGAAAAGCCAAAATCGAGTCAAGCTCATCAGACTTGCCTGCCCACACCTAAACCAGGTAATCGGGCCAAAGCTTGGGAGTTTGGACAGTAAAATATGACAAACCGCGAATGCAGTCTATATCAGCTCTTTCACAAAAAAATCCATCAACTAGTCATATATTTTGAGACAGATTGGTATTCTCGTGTGCAGAATGCTACTTATCAAATAAATTTAAAAACATTGTTAAGATAGCTGCATCATAAGACCCAGAAAGAAAAAGCAAAACCAAACAGCACCTGTAACACCTTGTGCTACAGTCTCTTATAGTTCGTTAACCACAACATAGTTAAGAATGTGACCCCCAGTGAACTTATTTTTCTAACATTTAGCAGATAAATGAAGTAAACATACCTTCTCATTCTGGCATAATTAAATCCAACACAGAGCACCAAGGGTGCACAAACCAAGAACTCCACCATCTTGGGCAAAGCACATGAACCAAGTGGTTACAGTATCATACTAGTAAAACGAAAAAACCCTAGCTGCCAACTTAGTAAAACCCAGTGTTCTAAAAGGCGGCTGCCTAGGCCGATTAGTCCCCACCTAGGCGCTAGGCGGTGGTCCGACGCCTAGATTAGACAGCCGACTAGTCTGGTGCCAAGGTGCTAGGCGCCCCCTTTCCGCCCGACTAGCGCCTAGCGATTTTTAGAACATTGGTACAACCTATGCCTTCTAAAGTTTAACCTAACAAAAAATTGGATGTGAAAAAGATGTGATGCAGTGCCAGGAGACGTATCGGTGTCAATGTTACAGTCATATATCGGATAGTATCTAACAGGACATAGGTAAGTATCGGTCATTGGTCGAAAATCCTGTTACGTAACGTCTGATATTCACAATCCTGGATGCTGCATTTTTTTCTATGCATCAATCAATGTGCTTGAATCAACAATTAAGTTGTCAAATGTTAAGCTAGGCTTTAGCTTAAAAGTAATAAATGACAAAAATGTGTACAGGTGATTAAATAATAAAACACTAGATCAAGCTCAATATGATTCAACTTGCATGGACCTAGAGCCAAATGCGAAACCCCTAGAGGTTCTGATGCTTGCCACCCAACTCGTACAGTACCATGTAGAGTGAAAAATAAAATAGGTAGCAAGTAAACATTGATGTCCTTTGGGAACATAGAATAGGCAAGATCAGGATGAATTGCTTCTTCAAAATCCATGTCTCCTTTCATAGCATTCAATTTTCACTTTATGTACTAGGTTATTTATCTTTTGGCTTCTTTAGCTACAATTTTCTTGGAAGGTAACTTTCAGCTACATATTCGGCCCAATCTTTTAGTTTCTTTCTTATGCTATTTCAAAAAGCAATACTCCCACCAAGATTAAAACTATCAATTCAGCAATGAATTTGGTCAACTCAGCATGATCTCCTACGAGCCAGATGTGGTCCTGCCAGAGTATACTCCAGTAGCTATTCATCAACCTCAGTCACTTGGAACTTTCAACTTCTTTCACTTCTTCAGAGTAAAAATTACAAACAAGAATCTCTTTTCTTTTCCTCCTTTTTTTTAGAATTATATTACTTCTACTTCAAAAGAACTGAAGTTGAGCAGCAACTGCTCTTAGCCGGTCCATATGATGACCCATACTTCTCTGAGGACTGAGGAGTGGCAGTAACTTTTTCTAGCTAGTCTCTTTACTTCTACACTATTCTACGGCTTCACATTTCCAACAAGAGCGAACATACTACAAAGGTTGCAAGTACACTGCATAACAACATCGAAAATTATAAAAGAAACAAAAATTGCAGAATGCTCAGTAATGCTTAACAGGCAACTCACTGGGTAGAGGCGGTATCCATCCATTTCTTGCTGGAGAAAATGAACCAAACTCAGAGTGGCTGAGTTGATCCACTGGTCAAGAACATTAGATGACTGCTGAAGTGTAACTTTGTCAACAAGAATGAACGGTGCAAGCCCCTCGACCTCAAGTCTCTTTGCATTCTGAACAAGGAATCTATATGCATGGTACCATGGTAAAAATACATCTTTCACCTACGTAGAAAGGAGGAGAAATTGAAGATCAACGAGATATAACAAGTAACCAAAATATTGAAGCAAGTTAAAAGTATTCAAGGTCATTAAAACATCTAGAAATAGCACTAATAGAGTCACTCGCAAACAAAAAGAAAAAAAAATACTTACAACACCAAAAACTCCATCCTTTTTAAAACGTAAAGGCTCAGCCCGCACAACTGGAGAGTTAATTATGTATAATCGCAAAGCATCCTGCACAAGGATCAAGACAGTACGAATCCAAGCAATTTTTTTAAGTATCATGGGGAAACATAAAATGACCAATGAGACAGGATTATTCCAGTAATTATTGTAACCTACATAATCAATATAAGTTGGAAATTACTTACAGCCCCATGATTATTTATGACATCCATAGGTGATGGATAGTTCTTGAGCCTTTTACTCATTTTCCTCCCATCCTCAACGAGGACAAGTCCATTACAAATGAGATTCCTAAATGCAGGCTTTCCAAAAAGCGCAGTTGACAAGACCATGAGAGTATAGAACCTGTGCATTGAAAAGGAAAAGGATAAAGCCCAATTCCATCCTATAAAGAAAACCTGGGCCACTCCAAGATAACATTGAAGAGTACCAATGAACTATATTCAACGCTCACAGATTGGTTGAGATAAACTCTGTAAGACAAGGATTGAAAACATTTATTCAAGACAAACATGAAAGAACTTGCAGAAGCCATATGAGCGGATATTTATCTTATTCTTAGTTATCTACTAACAAGTGACACCTCAGCTCCACAGAATGGAAACTACTAAGGGTGGGGTGGGTTTTCTCTAAAAGTTTGTCTATGGCTTAAGGACTTAAGACAAGTTGTTTCCGCTAAATGGACTTTTAGTTGATGTATGTGTGGAGAATAATGATCTATCTCAAAATTCGTGTTTTTGTGAGCTTCAGCCCATTTAGTCCGTTTCCGTTTAGACAATAGGGGAAACCCTGCCTAAATAGCATGATGAAATCAAGTCAGACAGTAACTACAAAATACAAATCTAAATTACATTGGCTTTGTTCGTTTTCCATTTTAACTTTGTTTTGTTTTCTAATCATTACCCTATTTTTCTCTTCAATCATTACCCTATTTCTCCAATTATTACTTTCATTTGTCTCTCTATCTCTCTCTACTCATTACCCCTCTCTCCGATCATTACCCTATTTCTCTCTCCACCCACTACCAAAACTAAAATACCCAAAGATGGAAACCAAACAAAGCCATTGTGTTGCAGCCTATGTTACCTAGAGCAAGAATGAAACCGGTAAAAGAACGGGAAATGTTTTAAAACACATGCTCAAAATGCAGTAAGTTAACATTGCATGTGTGGAAGTATTGTGATATGAAATAACTATTTTTACAGGTGTTCAGGTCCTTTTTGGATTAGATGTAACGTAAAATACACTCAGCCATCATTGTATGCTTGCTAGCACTGCGGGACACTTTTGGTTTCTTGGATGTCTAGCGATTGAGCCTGTCAATTTTTAAATTTCCCCGGTTTGCATTATGCCTCTTTCCATATAGAGATGTTTAAATCTCCACGTGAAAGAAAAGGTCAAGTGACAAGTGATTTCCTAAAGGAAGGTACAGATGAAGGGAAACGGTGTACTCAGTGGTGATTCCGTTATTGTACAAAGGGGGTTAGCCTTAGGAAATATTGTGGCAGATATTCCCTGTTGAGCAAAAATCATTTTTGTTCATCCTTCTTACATTTGATGTCCGTTTGATTTCGGAGAATGTTTCAACTACGGGATTGTTCTTTTGATGTTTCGTTCCAGCAGTTATATTGGTTGGGTCATCACAAGTAATATAAATTTCATTAAGAAGCCGCCGTAATGTAGGGAACTACTAATGAAGATTACGGTATGTTCACCCATGGATAGCTGTGGTAGTAGGACTCAACTACCCCAAATTCACAAGCCTTAATCTAGGAACTAGCAGGATAGAAACCCTTGTACAAGAAGGGGAATAGAGATTAAGTACACAAACAAATGACAAGAAACTAACCAGCCACGAGTTTGATCCAACCCCTCAGCCACGAAATGCCCGGGGAAGTTCTTCTCGAAGAGCTCAACATTCTCAAATGGATAGTGGATATATGCATATGGCATCGATCCACTCTTAAACCAACAATCAAACACCTGAAACCACAAACCACAAATTCTAAAAGATAAAACATAAAAAAATGTTTATAAAAGCTAGAACATGCTTTTAAGTTATGCACATTGTGGCTTGGAGCTTGAAATTAGTGGCATTCAGTTAAGTTATGCATTCTGTGGCTGGGAGCTTGAAATTAGTGACATTCACTTTTGGGAGCATGAAAAAGTTTTAAAAAATCTTGCTCAAAGACCAAAACCTCCCAAAACAGCGAACAAAGCTTTTCTAGACTAAAACTGCCACTTATAACCTCCAGCTCCGCAATTTACGAAAGCAAGTACTCAGACTCTTCAAAAGGAAAATACACCATCTATTTAATTTAATTATAAAAAATACATTGTGACACCAGGAAACAATCTGCTCAGAACAGAGATGTGACTAGATGGCATCCACTACAAGTTAACTATTGGAGGGAAAAAACTGCAAAACGAGGAACTATAAAATTCAAAGACAGATTTAGTGTTCTTACATCCTCAATGCGTTGAAGCACTCCAAAACTAGGGCCACGACTTGACGGTATATTGATATGATCAATTTTGTGATGATGCAAGTCAGCTAACTGTAAATGTAAGTGAAAGAAAAGACAAGCAATTAGTAAAGCTAAATAAATCACATATGGCAAAAAAAGAAAAAATACGCCAAAAAATATGGAACCAAAAAAGCATGAGTTACAAAACCAAGCGAAGAACACATTTTCATCATCAAGAATCCAAGGTCAGAACATACAAAGAGAATTTTTACAAGACGGTATCAGCATTGCCAATTACCAGATGCAGAAATAGTTCTCATGCCATTCTGAGACGGCATATCCATTTCTTAAAAAGGCTTGACACAATACAAAAGCAGCATTCTACAATTTAGACTAGCGTTTCCATTATCTTTATATTCTATAGCAATGTAGTATTGTTTCAAATTAGAGGTCTCCTGATCGTTTCTCTCTCTTATGTGGCATTTTTCTGTAAATTTATTCTCCTCTTTTTTTCAATATAAAACCCCCAAAAAAGGAAATAAAATCACAAAAAGGGATTTTACAAGAAAAATAACCATCAAGGAAACTCAAAATATAATTTGAAAAGGGAAGTCAACTCTTTGACTTATGCAGATTATACAAAACCCATCCCCAGCCAGTCACATGTGCACTCCACAACGATTGATCTATTCTATGCACAGCTCTCCCTTCTCCAAGTCCCTTCTTGTCCTCACCTATGTTACATGGACTCGGGTGCGAGTATCAGGTGCGGGTGCAAGTCCGAGCGTCGGACCTTCCAAAAATTAAATCTTAGGATATGTGGATATGTGGTCCCCAACTTGGGTACGGGTACGAGGACACGTCCTGAACTCTTATTTGTATTATATATATTGCATAATTTTCTCAGATTATGTACCGTAAACTATGTATAGTTTACAAATGTATTTAAACAAGAAAGGGTTAAGAAAATTATGTTTTTGCTATTTCCCTATTTCTTGTCTGTGATCGGCTTGTGAGCACGAGGTGTCTCATGCCTGGTATTGGATGAGGTGTTTTGTGCCTGGTATTGTTTTGTTTGGAGTATTGGTATTGTAAACTAAGGTAGTTCGCAGTGGAATCTGTTTTGCGCAGTTTGCATATATTTCGAAGTCATAGTTAAGTAGTGCGAGAATTGAAAAGCAAATCATACAAACCAAAAGATTTGCTTTTAGTGCATCATAAACATAACCCTATCCATCCCAAAAGTAATGTGGAATCAAACATGTTAGTTATCATTATTCAGCAGAATAATTTAGTGCTCTATAGAGGAACAATGTAAAACGAGAAGCTAAAACCAGGCAACAAAGTAGACGATGGCATTATGTTAGACATGTCTACTATACGAAAGTATCAAAAACGGGCAACTACTTTATACCATTAACTGGGGGAAAAAGAAATATTTATGCAAGTACACCGCAAAAGTATCCATGGCACCAAAGAAGGCCGTAACAAAACGACACGTGCATGATTACTCGGGCAACATATCAATGACAAATTCCAAGAGATACACACATTTTGGTATTCATAGGAAGACTTCACAATCGCCCAGGAATATTAACACGGGAATAGGTGGAACAAAGCCACCAAAGCAACAATTGGAACGACACACAAACTGTGCACGATAGCCCTACACAGATGGCAAATAGAAAAAATATTACCCCAAAAAAAAACGCATTACCCCCAAAAATGTGCAAGAGGTAAGAAGGGGAAAAAAACACAAACTCCGCACTGCATCAAACTTTGATCAGCTACAATCATCGGCTGCACAACATGAAGAGAAAATATGAACCGAAAAAAAAGGGCGAGAACTTAAAAGGGCAAGAATCGCACCTCAACCAAGCAGTTTCAGTAGCCAACGCCACAGGAACAAGCGGAAGTCGCATGCAACACTTGATCAACTTGCTCTGCCAAGAAACCCCCCAAGTACTATTCTGATGGTCTAGAAACATCTGTCCTATATAAGAGAGAGAGAGAGAGAGGGGCCAAGAAAAGTTACACCTGCACGACGTCAAAATTACCCTCCACATCATAACCAGCAGCTACCCAATCTGAGGGTATAATTGAGAAAATTGGCCAAAAATTGGCAAGCCACCCAATTTGGCTAACATATGTTGAACATCTCATGGACATGTCTCGAAAAATGAGTGTGACAAAAAACCTAAGAATTGTCCTAGATTAAGTCACCTGAAGCATACTAAATTCGATAAAGCCTCAATTATATTAACTCTGAGTGAAGCCATGTTAAAAGAAAAACCGGGAACAAACATTTTTGGTATGGTTCACTCAGTATAGTCTCTACACCCAGATTATAGTTTAATCAAGCTGACAAAAGAATCCATGAACAAACAAAGAAATGATGCTAAACAAATAAACCTCCATGATAAACGATCGCCATTTCTTTCCCTCATTTCTAAACAGGAAAATAGATAGTTTTTTACGAAATTTGCAGGATTTTTTCACAAGAAAGTGAACAAACATATTTACAATAAAGAAAATATAGCTCCCTTCCATCCATTCAACTAAGTCATGAGCTTGTCTTGAAAATTTGGCTTATTTATCTGGTACCTGGGATTGGCAAAAAAGATGGGATGAGATTGGAGGCAAGAGATTCCAGTATATGGGGTTTTGAACAATACTAAGTGTCATTAGCCAGATAGAGCTTCCAACCCATAGAAGCCTAACCCCCGACATAGCATATGCCCCAAAGGACACCAAAAATATGAATATAGTCGAAGAAAATAGAAAAGTAACAGATGACAATAGGTTACCCCAATTTGATAACTATCAAGCCTAAACCAAGAAGCAATTAAGGAGCTTGTCTGGTTGGGATTTTCAACTTACTGATTGGGGTTTCCCACCAATTTCACTGCCTAGTTGCTCAATACCCCAATGGTTTCTAATCTATGTGTTCTCCGCATTATTCATTCTCCTTTCTCAGAGGTGTTTGGCTCAAAGATGAGGGAATTTGGGGGTGCAAAGTAGCGTCTCTAGTACCTCCTGATCTAGGGTGATAAAGAAAGCAATTGTTGCGATTCCTTCAAGGAAAACTTAAATATGAACCCATAAATCTTTTTGTTTTTTTCCCTGAACAACATGGACTCTTAAATCTTGTGAAAGCAATCTCAACCATTGGTTTATGGAAGCGTGAACCCAACCAGAATGAATTGCCCTTCTAAAATGAATTGCCCTTTCTTCTAAAATGAATTGTCCTTTTCTTGAAGAGATAAATGAGCATTCCTTTTCAATTCAACATTCAACAATTAGTCAATCCCTTCCGACCAAACTCTTAGCTCATGAAATTATAGACTGCGAAAGTAATAAACATATCTCAAGAATCCTTCTAACTTCTAAGTATTTGGCAAACATGTTGAATTTGGTAATAAGAATCAACAATTAATGACACGATAGTAATTATAAAATTTAGAGACTCTAAACAAACAGTATTAGAGCAGCAGTCGAACTTGTTGCAAGAAAAGGTAGTTGAATGGGGAAGGCTTGAAATGTTCCATGATACACACCCAACAAATATGTCTCGGCTAAGACTACATTATTGGTTTCAATTTGTAATCGTTATACCAGAAAGGAATGAGGACTATTCTATTTCATTTTTTAAATGAGAAAACAGTAAGAGAATTTGCATAGAATAACTTCTAATTCAGACAATCATTTGGTTTCACATTTAGTCCACATCACTCTCCCCAGCATAATCAGGAGCATCAAATAAGAGTCTAAAAAAACAGTGAGAACTTCATGTACCTTTTAAAACTGCATCAGATTCAACTGACCCATTCAACTCCATAAAATCAATATTCTTGGAATGGCCAAACTCATATCCTTGATCCTGGAACATCCTTCCAAACAATTAAAACTACATCTTCCTGAAAACATCATAAAACATACAACAAAACTTCCAGAAAAGACGGGAGGGAAATAGAACGAATGGTACCTTGACGGCTTCATCAAATCTGGCATCATCTCCGGAGGATCTAGGAATAGGATTTACACTTTTCATATTGTGAGTCCTACCTTTTTTCCTTCAGCTAGCTGCACCAATTTCCTCTTTGGATTTCTTCATGGGAAGGTTAGAATTTACTTCTTCAAGTAGCTCCAGTTTGGTGCAATCAAGTGAAACAACCATCATAAGACCTCGCAGTTTCCTAAATACACAATCGGAAACAGTGCTGACAAAAGGCAATGAGCTAAAAAGTACTCTCTTTAGCGAATTCACCATGCTGGCATGCTAATAAAATACACAAAATCTCCTGAAGAACAAACCATAAAACATATTGGCAAACGAAGAAGGCTTTCCAGAAACTGAAGCAGGCCTCACAGATGGGCAGATTTCTCCATCTGTTCTTGGGAGGGTTGGAATGCTCCTTTGAGGCAACATAGTAGACTTGAACCACATCGACCTATCCGCTCCTGAACTGAAGAGCCATTTATGATCCTCCAAGCTGATATTTTTGGACATCTTCAAGATTTCAGCCTTCTGAAATTCAAGTATCGTGATAAGGCTACAAATTCAATCAAAGGTTTTACGTTTCAGACAACTAATATCCTCAAAGCCTCGCACAAATTCGTTACTTGATAAAGTGATTCTGGCACAAAAATTTCTACACTGAGGAAATATATCCTCCGCAGAGGAAAAGAAAGATGCCAACTATAAGGCCCTGCAGCAACCGTTCCCAAAAAAGATTCCTCCATCCATGTCTGTATGTCGCATAAACATTTTTTTAAAAAGAAGTTCATACAACAAGTTTATAACTGGTCCACCTTAGTGACTTCCAGTGTAGACATATTCCAGTCCAATTAATCTAAGGAAATTACACGAAGATATTATTTATGACACGAACAAGTAACAACTTTAGCAGTACTAATTTGCAGCTTCTAATTAGGAAGAGGATGTATTCTGTAGTTATGCCATGCCTTTTTTCTTTAACAACTAACTAAAAATTTCACAAAGAACATTATAAGTTGGATGACATGTTGATGTGGTACACAACCATTTGGAAAAGCACTCTGAACCAAGTTCCACATCTCCACAATATACTCACAAAATGATACTTTTTAATACTTCGCTCAATTTTTAACCTAAGTAACAGCCCAGTGAGAATGTTGCAAGTAAATTTGAGTGGTTGTTCTCTCCAGCCACTGATACTTTTTGACAGAAATCAATATCAGGAACATGAGACAAACAAACCGTAATACACCTACGTTATGTCATCATATCAAGACTTCATGCATTACAAAAATTATATGACGGACATGAACCCGTATCAGCTTAATACAATACTGGGACTTTGCTAAAGAAGGCCTTCCCAATACCCATATCCGACGCACTTCTCTCCTTTCCGTAGTGCCAGCTTTGGGCACATTAGGCCTTGATTCTAAAGGATGCTTATTCTTAACTTTTTTGATTACTTCTAGATGCTTTCTCCAAGGTGCTCCGCAGATAGAAGTAATATCCCCTACAAGAAGAATTTTTTTTTTTACCAGGCAAACCCCACCAATCAATCCATAATTTCATATACCTGACCTTAAGGATCTTCTTCATGGTGAATTACAACTTCTAAAACATTTTTATTTTGTTAGATATCTGTTACTTGGAATTTGGAAACTATTTCCTTTCTGCAATCTCTGCTAGCATAACCCACTACTCTAGTGTTCTCATTCAAAACCTTTGGTTAAGGCAGCAGTTCCAGGATGTGAGAATCGGTAAGATTCAACGTGTCGAACAAAAGCAACAAAAAAAAGAAAGTACCCAAAAAATACTAGAGATTTAGCTAATTTTCCCAAGATGACCCGAAAGACGTTCTTCCTAGTTGAAGCATCCAGCTTCTCCCACCAGTCCACGCACCCCTTCTTCCTCCAATACACATTCGCCGCCACACCTGCAGCGCTTGCCTTCTGTTTCAATCTCACACCCCTCTTCTTGCCATTACTACAACAATTCAACCACGATAACCTCAACGCCACCTCCAACCGGTTCGCCACGAACTCTTCAATCCCATAGTACCCTTTCTCCTTCAACCAGTCCAATTCGATCCATTCCTCCCCCAACCCACCTTCCTCCCCCCTCAAAAAACCCCATTCGACACCCCGTCCATCATACCAACAACCTATCCACGTTCTCCACAAACCATAACCGAATCGAGACAACCCGCCGAGCATGAACACTCCCCTGCTCTCTCTACTTCAGTCGAAAAAACCAAAATAGAAGGCATAATTACCCCCCCAAAAAAAATGAGAACCTGTACAAATGCGGTTCTATCGTTACAACTGAAACAACACGGAACCTGTACACAATAGGCCACACAGACGGGGAATAGAAATACTATTACGCCAAAAAATTGCACGCAGTATCCCGCAAAATATCCACAAGCATCTAAGAACGCCGTAAGAAAACTACACATCTCAATAATTAGTCTGCCAAAAGATCTGAATGCCAAATTTGACCAAGAAATAAACATATTTACGTGTTTACGAGAAGACATCACAATGGGCCACAAGCATAAACATCTGGAAAACCGGGACAAATTCACGCAGACAAGAATTGGATAATGGGCCACAAGCATAAACATCTGGAAAACCGGGACAAATTCATGCAGACAAGAATTGGAACCCTACAGAAGTTGCACACAATAAGTCTACACAAATAGCACTTCGAAATACTAATACCCCCCTCTTGCAGAAACTCATTTCTTATCTTCTTGTTTGAGCATAACTTCTGCATTTTTCTTGGCTTTTATTTTATTCTCTCGTTTTCCGGTGCAGTAGACAACTTATAGCTTAGCATGCAACAACCATTGTCTAAATAAAAAAGATTGTCTGATTTGTGCCAAGAAGAATGTCGAACTGTATTTCTGTGATGACAATGCATACCTCAGGTAGTTCGGCCTGCCGGAAGACAATGGTTAGTTGAGTATTTGGATCGGTCAATCCTTAACGGATAAAAATTGGCCTTTAGACTCTCTATCTTGAGTGTTCATATTCACCAAATATTTCATGATCGTGGCCTGTGGGTAGACGTGGGATATGTGAATGCACGTATGCGTTGGTGTAATAGATTTTTTCCTAACAATTCTACTCCTATAAGTTTGCCCTGGAAGTAGAACCACAAAAAGAGGAAATGCTATGAGATGGTTATCCACATTATTTCCCATCTTTCGCTGATGAATCATCATACTTGCAAGTTGAAGTACAGCGAACCAAAAAAGGCTATGGTACAATCTGAAAGAAAAGCAGAACATAGTTTTTGATGTTATAGACTATAGAGCTTGTTTTTTTTATAGCTTACAGATTTTCCTTAAGATTTGATCGAGACAATGTCACCTACTGATTTTGCGAGTTGACGAAAAAAGTAGACACTAGACAACGATTACATAGAACAGCAAGAAACCCACACCTCCATACTCACTCCGGTCACATGCACACGAGAAATTGGACGACAAAATCACAATAATCGATCTACAAATCTGTTCACACCGTCTACAAAACGTGATCGACCTACGAAACGTGATTGATCTACAAATCTATTCACACCATGTGCGCAAGACAAAAGGAGAAGACAAACTGGACAGGGGGAAAACGACGTTAACCCTAAAGGGAAAGAATCTGACCTGGTGCGACCACCCTCAACCGCCAACACCACCGGAATAATTGATCGGCTTGCTCCCGCAGCAAACCCACAAACGTTGTTCTATCTGACCGTTCCTCGCCTACACTTCTTGTTCTTCCGTTCTTTTGTCGTTGTTCCGTTCTTCCGTCGCCTACGCTTCCGTTCTTGCTCCTCTCTCTCTCTGCTCCAAGCCAGACGAACGAATGGAAAAGGGAATAGCGGAGACGTGGCTTGATCTGGGCCAAGTTCTTCGCATGAGGCAAATGGACAAAACTACCCTCGGTGCCAAAACTAGTGGATCCCCAATTGAGGGGCACAATTGGAAAAATTGGACAAATTATGGCAAGCGTTCCAATTGCCTCAACGCTCTTAGTTTTTAACCTTTAGAAATACTCAGAAATATCACTTTTCTAGCTAATTTATATTCCTTCACTTTTCTAGCTAATTTATATTCCTTTTCTGTAAGTATCTTAACAATTAGAGGATCCGAATGTCCAAAAGGATATGGGTGTCGGATACATCGACACGGGTACTTGAGCCAAAATGAAGGATCCATGTAACATAGCTCCTCGCCTCCTCTGACCATTCAAATAGACTACTACAGTACTACTATAAACGTTTTATTGAGGTAGGTTAACGCTAATCTTAGGGTTTTATAAGCTACTTTATGATGCAATATACAAAATCATGTTAAGACTTGACTGATAAGAATTAGAGAGCTAACATTTACACCAGAAAGCTTTTCAAGTTTATCAATGGAATCCATTACTATTGTTTCCTCGCCATCGTCACTAGTCCACACAGGAAGTGGTGTACCCCAGAATCTACAACGACTAACAGCCCAGTCTCTTGCATTTTCAAGCCAATTGTGGAAGCGCTTTTCCTGCAATATGCAATCACAAAGTATAAGAAGTTGAGAGAATGTGAGGGGGATACAAACTTAATTAGTACGTACTTATCACCTTACAGATAAATTTCGTTCAACTTTTTCTGTCATAAGAAGCAGTTTATTTTTCTAGGTTTGGGGGAAGCCAAGGAAAATAAATCAAACCTTGACAAAATCAGGAACCCAATATGTTTGTTTGTTGTTTTCTAGCAATTGATCTTTCAACTTCTCCACTGCAACAAACCTTAAAAAAAATGGAAATCCAAGTCATTCAAATAAGAATAAACACAAAACGAACAAGAAACACACAATTACTCTAAGAGAACCATCAAAGAAGACAATGCATACCTCAGGTAGTTCGGCCTGCCGGAAGACAATGGTTAGTTGAGTATTTGGATCGGTCAATCCTTAACGGATAAAAATTGGCCTTTAGACTCTCTATCTTGAGTGTTCATATTCACCAAATATTTCATGATCGTGGCCTGTGGGTAGACGTGGGATATGTGAATGCACGTATGCGTTGGTGTAATAGATTTTTCCTAACAATTCTACTCCTATAAGTTTGCCCTGGAAGTAGAACCACAAAAAGAGGAAATGCTATGAGATGGTTATCCACATTATTTCCCATCTTTCGCTGTGAATCGTCATACTTGCAAGTTGAAGTACAGCAAACCAAAAAGGGCTATGGTACAATCTGAAAGAAAAGCAGAACTTAGTTTTTGATGTTATAGACTATAGAGCTTGTTTTTTTTATAGCTTACAAATTTTCCTTAAGATTTGATCGAGACAATGTCACCTACTGATTTTGCGAGTTGACGAAAAAAGTAGACAACGATTACATAGAACAGCAAGAAACCCACACCTCCATACTCACTCCGGTCACATGCACACGAGAAATTGGACGACAAAATCACAATAATCGATCTACAAATCTGTTCACACCGTCTACAAAACGTGATCGACCTACGAAACGTGATCGATCTACAAATCTATTCACACCATGTGCGCAAGACAAAAGGAGAAGACAAACTGGACAGGGGGAAAACGACATTAACCCTAAAGGGAAAGAATCTGACCTGGTGCGACCACCCTCAACCGCCAACACCACCGGAATAATCGATCGGCTTGCTCCCGCAGCAAACCCACAAACGTTGTTCTGTCTGACCGTTCGTCGCCTACACTTCTTGTTCTTCCGTTCTTTTGTCACTGTTCCGTTCTTCCGTCGCCTACGCTTCCGTTCTTGCTCCTCTCTCTCTCTCTCTCTGCTCCAAGCTAGACGAACGAATGGAAAAGGGAATAGCGGAGACGTGGCTTGATCTGGGCCAAGTTCTTCGCATGAGGCAAATGGACAAAACTACCCTCGGTGCCAAAACCAATGGATCCCCAATTGAGGGGCACAATTGGAAAAATTGGACAAATTATGGCAAGCGTTCCAATTGCCTCAACGCTCTTAGTTTTTAACCTTTAGAAATACTCAGAAATATCACTTTTCTAGCTAATTTATATTCCTTCACTTTTCTAGCTAATTTATATTCCTTTTCTGTAAGTATCTACTCCACAATTAGAGGATCCGAATGTCCAAAAGGATATGGGTATCGGATACATCGACACGGGTACTTGAGCCAAAATGAAGGATCCATGTAACATAGCTCCTCGCCTCCTCTGACCATTCAAATAGACTACTATAGTACTACTATAAACGTTTTATTGAGGTAGGTAAACATTAATCTTAGGGTTTTATAAGATACTTTATGAAGCAATATACAAAATCATGTTAAGACTTGACTGATAAGAATTAGACATTGATATAGCCAAACAAGAGAGCTAACCTTTACACCAGAAAGCTTTTCAAGTTTATCAATGGAATCCATTACTATTGTTTCCTCGCCGTTGTCACTAGTCCACACAGGAAGTGGTGTACCCCAGAATCTACTACAACTAACAACCCAGTCTCTTGCATTTTCAAGCCAATTGTGGAAGCGCTTTTCCTGCAATATGCAATCACAAAGTATAAGAAGTTGAGAGAATGTGAGGGGGATACAAACTTAATTAGTAGTTTATTTTTCATTCAACTTTTTCTGTCATAAGAAGCAGTTTATTTTTCTAGGTTTGGGGGAAGCCAAGGAAAATAAATCAAACCTTAACAAAATCAGGAACCCAATATGTTTGTTTGTTGTTTTCTAGCAATTGATCTTTCAACTTCTCCACTGCAACAAACCTTAAAAAAAATGGAAATCCAAGTCATTCAAATAAGAATAAACACAGAACGAACAAGAAACACACAATTACTCTAAGAGAACCATCAAAGAAGACACTTACATGCTACACACTAAAACCACTCACACAATTAAAAGTTGTCAGTGGAATGAAATGAAGCAGTCATCTGAAATAAAATCTAAAAGATTTGAAACACCTAGATAATAAGAACTCAATAGCCAAACTCTCTCAGCCAGCAGCTTCACCAAGATTCAACGCTGCTTACAACACTCTGTCATTTCCACATATCAAAAGGTATTGGAACAGAAAAAGAACACTGACAGGCCAAAGTTTTCCCACAAAACTGATAATATTTTACTCAACAAAAAAAAACAAAATGAAGAGAGAGACCAGCAATGGTATCCCATTAAACAGTACCAGGAGAGGTCGACAATAGCCTGGGAAAATCAATAATGTGAGGGGCTAAAAAGAGAGAAAATATATATCACCAAACCCATGTGAAAAGTTATCGCACCACTCTTTTTTACTCTAAAAGTAAATGACATTTCACCATACATGCATATAACATTACTCAAGGGCAATCCGAATAGTATAATACACTATCCAAAAGAGACAGAAAATACCATCCCATGGTATATTAATAGTTCAAGAACTTATTTTAAAAAAGAGTATCAGTTCTAAGTTCAGCAGGATCCAACAGTAAATACAAGGTTCGAAATAATACAAATTCTATCACGGCTGTAGTCATGCACCATCCAGCTTAATAGCTTACTAGCCATGCACTATCCATAAAATTTCTAAGCTACATTAAATAGACACTTATCAAGATACTCGAAGTCTACGAAATGATACAAAGAATCATTCTAATTTTTCATCACTACTTGGAACAAAACAAAACTAATAAAAGGAAAAAGTTAACCACCTAATTGTACAGGTTTTTCCAGCAAGATAAAAATCTCATCTATTCATACAATGTTCAAGCTATTTTGAGCCAGATTGAGAAATTTAGCCTATGGAGAACTCCATTGCTAAGCCAAGTGTTATTTACAGTTTTACACCTATTTTCATATTTGCTTATTTTCCTTTAAGTTGTTTCTATAATAAAAAAAAATTGTATTATCATGGAAACCAAAAAGACTAGTGCAGAAATTTCATTGAAAACCCCAAAAAAAATAATTCCTGTGGTGAAAAGTAGTGACGTTTGGAGAGAGAAAATTAATTTTTTGAACCCTATTTGCTTAGAAAACCCAAACTATCGGAAAGACCAACATTTTGCGAACCCAAGTTCGATAGACTTAAAAGGAAAAAGATGAGTCACAAAACACAATCAAAGGGGGAAGAAAATGTAACACTACCATTTCCGATCAGCCAAAACAAAGGACAAAGATGGGTTTGAAATCGGTTACCTAAAGACTCTCCTTGTCACTCAGGTGGAGTTCGAAAGAGCATGTTGTGGTTGTGGTCATGATATCACAAATTCCAAGTACCTGCATAAAGAAAATCCAAAATTCCAAATCCAATCAGTTTCCAAATGGATTTTCGAAGTCATCAAGGAACACATGGCTATGTATGCAGTCTCATATTGGCAACTGAATAGAATGGGTGCTGTTCACGGCTGGAACAGAGGAACGAACCCTAAATCAAATAATCCCACCATGTATGAAGATTTCTTACCCCTACAGCACATGGGCCAAAAAATGTCTTGCCACCAACCTGAACCTGTTGTAAAAGGAAAGGACAACATGATTAGGTACCATTTTCCTTTGATACATTTGTGCTTGTTTTGGGGTAACTTGGCAGAAAGTTGTAGTTTAGCTTTCAAGAGCACGTGAAGTGGTTCTATTCAAAGTACCTCTTCAAGCTAAATAAACAGTGGCTAGGGGACTTTAAAAGTAAAAACTGAGAAACACCCATACTGTGGTGGAAAACATGAACATTCAAGGCAAGAGTAACATAAATACTTCGACATCAAAAGATAGAGGGAGAGCAAATAACAGATTAGATGTGATCTACACCACATAATCATACCAGAAACAAAACAATTAACAAAAAGTTGAAGGAAAAAAATAAAACTAAAATTAGATGTGATCTACCAAGATGTACAGATACACCAGATATGTAAAAGCCCTCAAAAAAAAAAACACTAAGCAAGGCTTTCTTTCGTTACCTGTCCAAAACCCTTGGAGTCGGGATTCCACAACACACTCAAAGATCCTTCCACCTAGGGCTCGTCACTGGCGACACGGGGAACTGCTGAAACCCTAATTGTCGGCTGCCTTCGATGGCGAAAACAGCAGGCTGGAGGACAACAGAGGGTACGACGACTGCGGTGACGGGAAGCAACCGAATGGCAGCGGCGATGACGGGAACAGGAAGGGCGATTGACCCACGGAGGCCTGCGGCGGAGGAAGCAGTGGCTGTTGTTGGGTCGTTGTTGGAAGCAGTGGCTGTTGTTGGGTCGTTGTTGGAAGCAGCGGCTGTTGTTGAAAGAGAGATCCCGAAATCAAAATAGAGCTTGCCGGCAGCCGTACCCATGGTAGGGTTGATACGACTTGGAGAGAGAGAGAGGTTTTTGAAATTTGAATGCTGGTGTGACCGTGTGAGTAAGGGAATGTTCAATGGATTTACCCAGTCCAGAGAAATACTGGGTGCGTGTGTTTTGTGGCTTCAATGGGAGAGGGAGAGAGGAGGGCGTTTCGAGTGTGAGCGCCGAGGGGTTTGGGGTGTAGGTGTGGCCGTTGTGGGCGTGGCGGTGGTGAAGATTGTGGTGTTCGGATCAGTGGTGGTCTTGAGTTTCTGTTTCCATGGGAGAGAGAGAGAGAGAGAGAGAGAGAGGAGGGGTTTCGTTTGTGGGTGTGGCGGTCTGAGAGAGAGAGAGAGAGAGAGACTGTGTGTGTACATGGTTGGCCGATTAGTTTTTTGTTAATTGTAGTTATTATTAGTAGTAAATGCCAACATCTATGTTCCCAACAGCTCTTTTTTTTAAACGGGTTCCCATTCCTAGCACGTTTTTTTTTTTAAGAAATATATGGTTAATAATTACAGATGGTTTTTGAAATTTAAATGCCAGTTGGCCAATTAGTTTTTTTTTAATTGTTGTTATTATTAATAGTAAATGCCAACAGCTTTGACCGGGAAAAATTCCCAACAGCCCATTCCAGCACGTTTTTTTTTTAATCCGCAACAGCTCTTTTTTTGCCATTAAATCAAGTCAAATGCTATATTTAAAATTTTAAATCAAATATAACAATTATTTATTACCCAAATTTTAATGCACTTTCCATATTGAATGAAGTTTCTTAGCTATTTCTATTAAACTTATTTCGTTTGGATGGTCCATGAGTATCAAATAAAAATTAATTGTTTGTAAAATTTTGTTATATTCTATTGTTCCCAACAACTCTTTTTTTTAAACGGTTCCAGCACATTTTTTTTAATCCTTATTTGCCATTCGAAAACAAATACTATATTTAAATCAAATATAACAACTATTCATTACCCAATTTTTAATGCACTTTCCATATTGAACGAAGTTTCTTGGCTATTTCTATTAAATTTATTTCGTTTGGATGGTCCACGAGTATCAAATAAAAATTAATTGTTTGTAAAATTTTGTTGGCAAAAACAAAATTGCAACGAAAAATCTTGATGATTTTTATCTAGAAGATATATTAAAAAATAAAATTAATACATACTAAATTCGTTCGGATGGTCTAGTCTTGGATGGCTAACCTTTTATCATTTACTAAATTTAACTTATATACTGTATTAACCTATCCAATTAATGCTAAAAATGTCTAAATACTGGGTAGAAATTTAACATGTTCCACTAAGTTACATCTAATTTGCTACTTAACATATGCATAGAGGACAATCAACGAGACTGCTACTCACAGAAATTTTTTTCCAAAAGAATGAGTTGCCTTGTTGTACATATACTAGGCCATGTCTATGCCTAAAGGCACGACTCGAAATCGGTATTCAACGAATTATCCAGTTTTGTCCCTCTAACCTCTTGAAGGCCAAGGCCTCATTCACAAATGTAACATCTCGTCCCACATCGGAAGTCTACATGGATGATCTTGGGCATATAACAAACCTTATGGGCTACTACTAGTACCTTGTGCTTAAGCTTTTCGGACCGCGGGCCCATCGAATTGTACATATCTTTTTCTTTCTTTGAGACTCGGGGATAGGGACTCTGAGGGAGAAAATGTGTGGACTTGCCAATGTAGTAAAGGAAAACGTGATTATTTACGTTGCAAGCAAGGACCTAGCAAACTTTATTAAGTCCAACAGGCAAGTAGCTGAAGGTAGGGTTCTTCGCCGCTTTGGGTTCCTGTTCACGCGGCTTGGGTGACCAGCTCGGTTTTTTTCCCGGGTGGGCAGTAGTCTAGTCTATAAGCAACTGGATGGAACTTGCCCCAGAGGGGGAGAGAGCTATCGTAAGAAACTGCTACTGAGGCATCTAGCTATAGAAAGAGATATGTTACTTTTCTAACAAAATAATAGCTCCTTGTCATCGTAGGAGACTTTTTCAGGCACAAAGAAATTGTGAAAACGAACACTAAAAAAGGAAAATGCATACCTTGGTTTCCATCCTTGGTGCAAGCCGAGAGCAAGGACCCCTCATACATGGACTTTAAAAACGTGTCATCAAGGAATAGTAAAGGCCGGCAATAGTTAAAGCCATACTTGCATGCGCCAAAACTGACAAAAAGCCTCGTAAAAGTGCTTGGAATCATCACAGTTTAATACTATCGAACTGGTAGTGTCAACCCCTTTAAACTTTTGCACATACCACTTTAAATCTGCAAAAGATGCTGAGTAACTCCCAAAAGCACAATCCTTCGCCTTCTGCAAGCCCATATGTGAACGGCAATAAGTCACGCCAACACCATAATCTTCCTTCACGTCGTGCATGATTTCAATAGCACGCTTGAACGGCCTCGACCGCAACTCTTCAGTGACCAACCGGCCGATGAAATGACAACCACCTTGCGAAATTTTGTTGGTCAAAATAGCAAAATCACAAGTGTGCACCGCATTGAACTCCTTAATCGTAAAAAAAAACCGGTGGACCTATCCAACGACGCCATCACAGCCCACATACAGCGCCCATCTGGCCTTTCCACACAATAAGCGTTGACCTTGTCCTTATGGTTCTTATAATAATAGAATTGGAAACCGTGAAAGACAGAGTACTTGGTCAAGCAATCACAAAACTCGACAGCTCCATCATTGAAACGTTGACCAACTTCCTTAATCAAATCAAACCAGCTAGACGATTTTAAAAGCTTGGGTTCATGCCGAGAAAAAGAAGGTAGTCAACTCTCCACGACTTGCAATACTGCCACCATCACTACTACAAGGATCAACAGTGCTACAAGTACTAGAACTTCTAGAATCCATGAGAATGACATCAATAGCATCGATACGCCTAGACAATGTGAGAGCAAACAAAGCTTCTAAATCATCATCACAACTCAACATACATTTCGCATGGCCCTCTAACGAATATAGTAACAACAAGGCACCTCCTTTCAAATGGCTCCACTTCCGGCACAACTTCTCAACTAAATCTTGAAATGTTGCATGTTGTGACAAGACAACACCAGCACTTAACACACCCCTCTTGCACATCAAGATCACAGAACCTTCCATGCCTAATTATTTGTCAATGAAAAGAATGAGAAAATGCTCAGTATTCTATTCGTCACATGTATTTTTGGTGGATATTTTGCTATGGATGCTTGAGGAAATTATCAGCACTTTAACATGAAATCGTTTCGTTCCATTCAATTAGCTACAAAACGCTGCATAAGAAAGAATCAAAAACTAAAATGTAGCATGCCATACCCATATTATTTAAAAATTAATAATAATTCTCTTAAGATTAATCGAAAGTCCAAATTGCATTCTAAATTCTCCTCGGTATTAGAGTTCATTTAACAATTTGCAATCTAAATTTACAGAAGTGCCTGAATTTGCAGTCTAAATTTACAAGTTGCAGTCTAATGCCTGAATTTGCAGACTAAATGTACAAAGTGCGTAAACCATAAACCCTCTAAAGTGCCTAAATTTGCAGTCTAAATTCTGCTTGGCGTTAATGTTCATTTAACAATTCACAGTCTAAATTTACAGAAGTGTCTAAGTTTGCAGTCTAAATGCCTAAATTTACAAAAATTCATAAATTTGCAGGCTAAATTCTCCTTGCATTTGAGAACGTGTAACAATTCTCATGTCTTTTTTATGTCTACTTAATTCTTGTGTCCTACGGATTACCTTTTAGCAATTCAAATTGCCAGATTTCTCACGTAACTATTCAAATCAAAACAACATCAAATTCGTGAGGAAGTCAGGCATTCAAATTGCTAGCAAATCTCATGGTAACAATGCAAATAAACAGAACCATAAATCAATTTGGAACAGAAAATCAAAATTTGCAGGCGAAATTCTTCTTGCGTTTGAGTACGTGTAACAATTCTCATGTCTTTTTTATGTCTACTTAATTCTCGTGTCCTACGGATTACCTTTTTAGCAATTCAAATTGCCAGATTTCTCACGTAACTATTCAAATCAAACAACATCAAATTCATGAGGAAGTCAGACATTCAAATTGCCAGCAAATCTCATGGTAACAATGCAAATAAACAGAACCAGAAATCAATTTGGAACAGAAAATCAAAAAGAAAAATCTCAACCAGCAAATCACAAGCGAAAAACTGAATCAACAATGGAAATAAATAGAACCAGAAATCCAATTGTCATTCGAATTGCATCAAATTCGCATAGAGTAAGAGGAAACGAAAAGAAGAAGTCGAATTCTAGGGCAAAAACCTGAATCAACTACGAAATCTCAACCAAATCACAATCGGAAACAAATCACAACCAAATTAGCAATGAAACCTGAATCAATGGCGAAATAAACCTAAATGAAAGGAAGAATTGGAAAACCTGAATCAACGACCAAATCTGAACCAAATCACAATCGGAACCAGCGAATCTCAACCAGAGCACAATGACGACCAGCGAAATCACCAGTGACTCTCACGATCACAAATCACGACCAGGAAAACTCAATCAAAATCCTCCACATCGGGAGCTAAGGCGAAGAACGTATCCTTCGATCGTGCGAAAAATAAGAAGGGCCGACTTCACTTTCTAATTTCTGACTTGGCTTTCTAATTTAAACGAACTAAACAAGGGCATAATAGTAATCTTAGCACTTAATCATCCTTATCAGTCATTAAACAAAAAACATGTCCTTTGAGGGGATTAATTATCAAAAGACGTCCTGGGCCGTCATTTTTCCTTCTACTAGCGTTTGTACCCGTTTGATGCATGGGTTAAAAAATCACATTGGTTTTTTTGGCCCAGTGTATCGAACGGGCTTTGACATTGGCTTTTTTGGTATTGAGTACCGAACGAGTATAACGCTAGTTGATAAAAAATATAGTTTAATATTTTTCCAATCTTGTATTTGATGCACGCTAGCTTTGGTTTCATTCTATCCATTAAAAGACATTTGTAATGGAAAATCAATTTGGAGTACCACGTGACGGTGCCCCAGAAGCATAGAATGATTTTTTCTCTATATTCAACCCCCCACGTCTCTCTCTCTCTCTCTCAAAAATCAAAAATCTAGAAAATTAGGATTGGGAATTTGGATGTTTTTGAAGGCAAACTACCCGATTGCATTCTATTTAGTCAAATTGGTAACGACATCCACGAATTTGGACGAAAAATTGGCGCTTATTACCTTTTTTGTTCCCAAAATATTAGCAAACTATCAATTTGGTCCCCAATTTGGACATTTGTCCAAATTTCACCATCCAATGTGTGTTTATTTTAATTTATTTTAAGTTTTTTGAACATTTGTTTTTATCATCCAGTGCGCGTTTACTTCAAACTTTGTAAGAATTGAACATAATTTTTTACTTTTTGGATTCTTCTCCTCAAAACAAACCAATAATTCATAAAAATTAATGCAAAACTAATAAATGCAAAAAAAAAACATAATAAAGACAAAATTATAATTCGAATAGCTTATTAAGCCAAACCTACGGTTGATTTGGCCTACATAAATCACTTGGCTTATTTTATTGTCTTTATTACAAAAAATCACATTTGTTTGTTTTTCAATTTTTTTTAATTATTCAAAAGAATTGAACATAATTTTTTACTTTTTGGATTCTTCTCCTCAAAACAAACCAATAATTCATAAAAATTAATACAAAACTAACAAATGCAAAAAAAATCAGAATAAAGACAAAATTATAATTCGAATACGGAGTAGCTTATTAAGCCAAACCTACGGTTGATTTGGCCTACATAAATCACTTGGCTTATTTTATTGTCTTTATTAAAAAAATCACATTTGTTTGTTTGTCAATTTTTTTTAATTATTCAAAAAAGTCTCTTGTTATGCGTAAAATTTAGACTTTTTTCAATATACATTTTTTCACCATCATATTCTAATTGGCCTTTTTTTGGTTCGGCAAATTCCAATAGACCTTGATCCAACAAGAAACGAAGTTTTTTATGTGCAAAAAATTGATGACAAGGATTTACATATTAGGTGCCACTTTACTTATTTTTTGTCTATATTTGATTCTTTCAATGGTTAATTTTATCAAATTTTTGTGGATTATTTGTTCGTCTGATTACGGGAATCGAGAAAAGAAAAAATTTATGATACAAACTCAAAATTTATTGACTGAAAATAACAACATAACAAGAAGACAAATTTTTTTGAATAATTTACAAAAATTTGACGCAAAACTAACCAATGCAATTTTTTTTAATAAAGATAATAAAATAAGCCAAGTGGTTTATTTAGGCCAAATCAATCTAGGTTTAGCTTAATAAGTTATTCAGATTACATTTTTGCCTTTATTATAATTTTTTTCGCATTTGTTAGTTTTTGCGTTATTTTTATGGATTATTGGTTTGTTTCGAGGACAAGAATCCAAAAAGTAAAAAATTATGTTCAATTCTTAAAAAGTTTGAAGTAAACACGCATTGGAAGATTAAAAATTATGTTCAAAACTTTAAAAATTAAAATAAACGCAGGTTGGATGGTGAAATTTAGACAAATGTAGATCTAAATTGGGGACCAAATTGGTAGTTCGCTAATATTTCGGGGATAAACAAGGTAATAAACACCAATTTTCCATCCAAATTTGTGGATGCCTATACCAATTTGACTAAATAGAATGCAGTTGGGTATAGTTTGAGTACGAAGTAGAAAAATGGGTGATAGTTTGAGGATGAAAACATAAAAAAACTCTTTATTTATTTATCTACTATTATTATAGTTATGAACAAGTGGCTCTCATTTAGACACTGCCTCGACATTAATAGTCCAATTTGCATGGTTGTCGGCTTATCAAAAGCTCACAACGATAAGGGAAAATGACTGCCCAGGACGTGTTTTGATAATTAATATCCGCCAAGGACATGCTGAGAACATTTGTTAATGCTGAAAATGTCCTTGGCGGGTATTAATTATCAAAATACGTCATTGGCCGTCATTTTCCCTAACGATAATCGACACTTTTACTATTATATGTACGCTAGCATAGAAGTATGTAAGCGAAAAAAATACTAGCTCAATTGGAGATCGTAATTAATACACAATTCATAGTTGTGGAAGACAAAATGAACGGCAGAGGTTTTTAAAACCACATTTACCGTCAAATTTATTTTCTTTAAAGATGTCAGATTGAGTTTATTGTTGCAAAAGGAAATACATGTAGGTGGGAGTTGTAGAATTTTTTATTTTTTTTTGTCAATCGATAGAAGAAATCATTTTTACATCAGATATAAAGTACAAAGTACAAACTCGGGACACTACATCAATTATGAGAGTCCACGAGATAACCAAGCCCAACAACTTAATCAATACAAGAAATAAATCCATTAATTATAGGGTAGAAATAAAGGAAAACTGAGCTAGCCCCAGTTGGGGAGATTCGAACTCCTGAACAACTGAGCTAGCCCCAGTTGGTTGTAGGTGGGAGTTGTAGTTAATGGGCAGAGAAAGGGAGTAATGTGGGTGCAGGCTTGAGCTAGTGGCGTGGAGTATGGGTGCAGTATTTTTCCATTCAGTGCTTAAGAATAAATGCATTTGCATGCATGTCTATGCCTTATATTCTGATGGGAAAGAAGGAAAAAAAAGAGTTTTGGCATGGGATATGCAGATAATTAGGATTAGTCAGAGAGGTGGAGTTCAAACGGTGGGATCGATTAATGTATCCGATCATAATAGAATTTTAGTATGATGTTCATGGTGTTGAGATGCATATATTCAACGGTCACGATCGTCATTTGAGGTACCGCAAGTGTACATTACATTCTAAGTCTCCGGAGTAATTTTTATTCATCGTCCCCCTACTTGTATTCTTTTGTTATCGTTGATCTCATCGTTGACTCAAGGAATGCCATTATATTTGTGAATGGTGGAGTATCATGTTTGTGTAGTTGATTATCATGGAACAGGAACATGTGCAAGTAAGCCCACTAGATCTTGAGAATGATTGATAGATTAAATGAGATTTGATTCTTCAAATACATGTTCGAGGCTTAAGTTAATTGTTCAGAATCAAGGTTGATACGGTCGATTTGGTTGAAGTTGTGAAAATTGTTTATTGATTCCGTTATATCCTTTAATTGTCCTCGCATTGCATATTTCCCGCACAGTTTATGTGACATGTACGGAGCAGAATAAGGACGGGCGGAGTTGAAGTATTTGAAGAATCGGTTTTGTTGTTATTTGGAGTAGGGGTTGTCCAGCGGATGAACCGAACCGCCCAATCCGCCCAAACTGGACCAAACCGAGACATGTTATGAATAGATGTGGATCTAAAAGTACTAGTTCTGGCGGACCTGGTTCGGTTTTGATTCAAACCGAACCATCCACCACTTATTAATTAAAAAAATCTAATTCCTAATTAACTGATTTTAGTTTCCACCTTGAATTACAACTGAAAAGCATCCACCACTTTATTAGTTTTAACAGCGACCATTTACTCGTATTTGGTAATGTATAATTGTTTCAAGTGTTTTTACGCTTATCTTGGGACTTATCCTCTCAGAGCATATTCAACCCATCTCTCACTCTTTCCCTATTTTGGAGATTTAAAAAAAGTATATTTTATTTGAAAAGTAATTTTGAAGAATCAACAACTCTAACCCAATTTTTCATTTTTCACCTCCAAATCAAATCTTCCTCCATTTATTGTTCGATATTATTTTTTTTCCTCCTTTTATTAGATGCTGAGCGCTTGGGACTCAATTGTTTTTTACTTTTGCAAGTCCAAGAAGCCATGTCCAATTGTAACCGAGGCCTTTATCAACCCAAATTCATCATGGGGGGCACGAAGCCGCCAATTAAGGAATTTCAAGAGGTTCAAATTGGGGTGTCTATAATTGCCTCTCTTTGGACGGCGCTTGGCATCATGTCTAGATATGAGTGACGCCCAAAGATTGAGACAGCCCAATTCGAGCCATACTGAATCCTTAATTCAAAATCAAATGCAAACAACAGATGCAATAATATTCGAAATATGAGGTCGTGCCCTTTCGGGCTGCCTACGTATCTTTTTCTGCAGGGATCAGATCGACGTAGTTCTTCGGGGCCAATGCAAACGCGTGCAATGCATGTATGAAAAGAATTCGACGCGAGAATAACGCATGGAGATCAATGCAATTCAGAAAAGAAATGATGCACAACCAATCGAAAATTTGGTACGGGAACCAAAAATAGAGTTAGTGTTTTGAGGCCACTCTTGAGCGCTCGGGAGTGATTCTGAGCGCTCGGGACCTCTGCTGGGCCCAGTCCCTTCGTATTCATTTTTCAAAAATGAGGGTTTAAACTTCATTCTCGAGCGCTCGGGAACCAGAGCAACTGCTGCACGATCCTTTTCCTTCCTCTCCACGATTTCACTCTCCCAATCATTTTCTCTCTCTCTCAATCGACCCATCTCTCTCAATCGATCCATCTCTCTAAAAAACGGACCAAATCCGAGATCTTGAGATCTCTGCCGTGTTCCGGTGGGCGGTGGTGTGTCAAGAAGTTCAAGGGATGAAGGAGAACGGATGGCCAGCGGCGGAGAGAATGGGGCCGCCTCCGGCAGTGTGGGCGACGCGGCGGCGATGGGTGGAGCCAGGGAGGGTGCTGAGACATCCGGGAATGTGGGGGGGGGTGCTACAAGCAGCGGAAATATCCCTCACACTCCGACAGTGGAGGACTTACTCAAAGCCGCGGAGGAGGGAGCTCCCAGTGGCCAAGAGGTCGCGGGTGAGAGCGAAGCTGTGACAGTGGGCCATTTCGCTGTCACACCCATCTTGAGAACTTCGGTGGTGGAGCCGAGGGGTGGAGATAGCGGAATTGGTGCTTCAGAGCCGGTTCCATTTGCGGCGGGGGACTTCTTGTTGGGGTACACCCTAGAATGGTGGGTGTGAGTGTAAGGGATCACTCCCCTTTGTATAAGAGTGCACTGTGTGTAGGTGGGCAAAGAGACAGAAAGGGGCCAGGGAGTGTGAGCGAGAGGCTCCTCCTTCGGGAGGAGCCGGGCTCCTCAGAGATGCCTGGAGAGACTGTCGGAGAGCCACCAAAGTGAGGGAGGGAGAGAGAGGAGTGATGGCAGCCGGGTTGTGGTGTGCCGGAGAGGTTTTTTCATGTACATTGTATTTGTTTTGTGATTAATACGTATACGGAGTTTTTCCTCGCATCTCTCGTGTTTGTGCTTGGTTTGTTTGCGTGCTTGTGCTTCGGGTGCGGATTATAGGGTCGGGGTCACGACCCAACACTTCTTGGAGTTCGCGGATCCACGGGATATCTTGGAAGCTCTTGGAGTCGATACGAGTGCCGCGGACGTACTGAGGGGAGTCGGGTCCCCTGAGGCAAGAGTTGCGGCTACACTTCTGGGTGTTCTGATGACCTAGGGCAGTGAGGGAGCGAGGATGCCTAAAGGCTAGCCAGAGCCGGAAGAGGTGGTAGAGGAACGGGTGACGGCGGTGGAGGAGGCGAAGGTTTTTGCGAAGAACCCACGCCCTGCTTTTTCTCCCAAGACCTATGCTCGGCGATTACACCTTTTCGAGCCGGTGGGCATAACCGATTGCACCCCGGCCAACGCTGATTATCCGGGAGACATGCTCTTGAGGGACCGCGATTGTCGCATCTTGTCGACATGGACGACGGTAAAATTTTAATTTCTGCTAAAAGTGCTAAAGAAATTATTTTGAAATGCTTTTTGATTGCAAGCTATGCTTATTATGCTAAAAAGATTATTTTGAAATTATTCTGCTGCTTTGCTTGTAACAGCATATTGTCTACGTATACGGCCACGGAGGCTCAGCCAAATCCTTAGCGTACTTCCAAGCATTGCCCCAGCATGTGCAAGCACTGGTAGAAGAAGCGGGTTTTGGGCCATTCATACAGTTGCTGACGATGGTTAGGGTTGATCATGCGGTCCTGACGGCGTTGATGGAGAGGTGGTGGGACACCACCAATACTTTCCACTTTCGGTTGGGGGAGATGACAGTGACCCTCGATTTTGCAGCGATTACAGGACTCAGGGTTGGAGGAGAACCGATCCCCTACGACTCGGGTTTGGTGAATGATGACGCGGCTTTGAAATGGTTCCTCGGGAGAGTTCCGCCCCATAGCGGGGGGATGGCGACGTATGGCCAGTTCACCAAATACTGGGATCATGAACCAGAGAGTGACGAGGAGGCAGCGCAGATGGCCAGAGCTTATTTGCTATAGCTGTTTGGGGCTTCTCTGTTCCCAAACAGAAGGACACGAGTGCATCTTAGCTTCCTGGCGGCCTTGGTAGACCTGAGACAGGCGGGGAAGTATGATTGGGGAGGCCCTGCACTGTGCACGCTCTACTGCTTTCTTGGGGCCTCTTCACGTGGCGTTGGTGAGACCGTTGGCGGATATTGGAGGGTAATTGAGGTATGACTGGAATTATACTTTAAAATTGTATCTTTATTATTTATTGAAGCACGAATCCATTAGAAACAATTGAATTGATTTGAATTTTGAAAACACAGCTTTGGGCTTATGAAGTGTTGGGAATGTTCCCACCTGAGAATACTTGCACAGATCCAAACCTATTTCCTCGCGGCTTAGCCTGGAACAAGGAGTATAGGAAAACCAAGGAACGGTGAGGAGAAGTGATGACCTTCCGCTGTTGGCTGGATAACTTGACGGGTGTTTCGGTATGCCTTGTGCCTTTTTCTTTCTTTTCTCATGCTTGAAACTTATTCAATCCGATTATTGATTTAAAAGCATTGAATGCAGGTTTATTGGAATCGCTGGGATAGGTTAGAGGCAAATTGCTTGGTGAGGAGCCGGGAAGTGACCAGAAGCAGGGTTTTGCTGGAGTGCCCTCTTGGCTGGCAATAGTACCTGGGGGATCGCGTGACTCGACAGTCACTTGGTCTCCCAGCATTCATGGTACCGGGGCCACTCCCTCCCAGGGTGCAGAGGACAGAGACATATACTCATGCAGAGCTCGAGCAGCTTACAGTGCCAGATACTGATTTAGAAAGGCTCCAGCGGCGCACAATGGATTACAAGGCTTACAAGGAGAGGTACTTAGCTATGAGCTTGGGCGTGGAGAGAGAACTCCAGAGGCGGGAGGATGAAGCTGAAGCCAGAGCAACGGCTTCTAGGGCTAGAGCTGAGACTGGGGAGAGCGTGGCCGTGGCGGTCGCTCTCAAAGGGGTAGAGGTCGAGGCGGTAGCTCTCGCGGTTGAGGGAGAGGTAGTACAGGAGCTGCGATAGCTCTCTTGTTGGTTTGTGACTGCTGTGCTGTTGCTCTTGTTACTCTCGGGTCTCAAGTTTGGCTGTCATCTCCGTTGCTAATGGACTTCCATATGGTGTCATTTTCTACTGCTATTGGGCTCTTCCGTGCACATTTTCTACTGTTGCTATTAATAGGCTTCTTTGGGGGCAAGTTCTGATGCTATTCTTTTTGCCTTGAGGTGTTTCAAGCTACTGGTGTGTTTTATGCATTTTGAAGGTTTGACAGAGAAAGAGGCTCAAATTATCTTCAAATTCACAAAATCAAGCCACACCGACAAATATAAAAATTTTACAAACTGATATACTTGATTTCTTGTTAAGAACCCAATCTCATGCAATATAAGAGCAATAACCATAAACAGTTTTACCACTCAAATAAAGGAAACTAAAAATAAACAATTCCAATAACTGTACGGATAGCAAAAGACGGAGAGACCAAATAACATGAAAAGCGGTTACGAAATTATCAAGCTTACCGAAAAAGGGAGGTAGTGGACCAGACAATTTCCTCGCCATCAGTAACGAAATGCCACCAATGGTCAATTGCGATAGTAACTATAGGAGAGGAAAAGAGAAACGAAGGGTATATTGACCAATCAATTAAGGCAAAAACCATATGAAACCCACTGGTGGAAGAGTGGTTACCTTTGACTTTGACTGTTCCCGCTACTTGGGTGGGGTGAAGAAGAACTACATGCCATCGATTCAGGATTCAACATCTGGTTTGCCCGAAGATTACCGCTTGAACACGCTATGCGTGTGCAAATTGGTCCTATTCTATACTGCAACTAAACATGTGAACATGGCATGAATCAACGTTGCGTTGCATAACTTGCATTGTCACGAAAGACAAAAAAATTATCAACAATTACCTCTTCTAGGAGTTAGTCAACAATTTGCCTCTTCACATTGTAAGTAGATTGTCTCATGTCTATTTTGATAACCCGTAATGGACGAAAAGGAAACTGTTTTTCATTCTGGGATATAGGGGTTGGATAATCAGCCGTGCTATTTTGATAACCTGTATTCGTTTCCAATTAGGAGTCAGATTAAAGCGTAATACTTACTTAAAAGACATAAAAGACAGTGGGTCGTTAGAGATTGGCAATCGGCCGGTGCGGGGAGAGCGGCGGCTGTGCCGTCCGTCTCTGGTTGTTGAGCAAGAGAGGGAGGCGGTGGCTAACCTGCGTGATGGGAGGAGGCGGAGGCGAAGCTGCATGAGGGGGGAGGCCGTATTCGGAGAGAGAGAGGGTCTGGAAATCGGATCGTATTCGGAGAGAGAGAGAGAGAGAGAGAGAGGTGTCAGGAAATCGGATTTCCAAAAATGCAGTGGATTTTCAAAAACGTAGACGGGGAATGTGTGATTGGAAAATGGTCAAAAAAATGTTAAATGTTTACGGGCATGCCTTTTGTAGAATTAAGGGTAAAGATTTATGTAGGGGATAAATATGGAGCATTGATTATCTAAGGGATTTGAAACCAGTCCTCCCTTATGCACCCATTGCATGCTAGGTTGAAAAGGAACCAAATCACATTAGTTTTTACATTGAGATAAAATTCTTTACACCGCCGGTGTAAACATTTGTTTCCACCAAATCAATTATATTGCGCCACGTCGCCATGTTTTATTGATTGGGACCACTATTTTGCAATGTGGTGCAATGTAAGTAATTTTGAGGAAACAAATGTTTACACCGGCAGTGTAAAGAATTTATTCTCTTTTACATTAGTGATTCAACCCCATGAAGCCCACAAATGAGAACCATGACTCAGAATAGACATCATCAAAAGAGAGCAAATGGACTTCAATAGATCTGCCACCGACCTATTATGTAATATTGTTTTCGCCCTCAAATCACTCAACCAACTAAAACAAACTAAATACAATTCCAATAGTGATAGAAAATCTAGTTGCTTGATCTAATAGATCTAATGGACTTCAATAGAGCTACACCCACTATCAATTATGGTTTCCCTAACACCCAAAATCCCAACTCACAATACCAACAATTGAACAACGCGGGGGAAGGGAGCATGAAAGAGGATATGTCTCAATTTTAACAATTGAGCAAAGACCTTCTGATTAAGTACAATAGAGAATGTATTAATGCTTTTATTCTGCATGAATGTTTTTTCCAATCCACAAAAATCACAACATCATCAAAACTAAAGGAGTAAAGGACCTAATTTACCCAATGAGCACCTAGGACTTTCTGACAGATCACCACACCATAAAAGAATAGTACCTGAAAAGAGAATAATAACAAAAGAAAATTTTGAATTAGGCCCACGACCCCACATGAGATTTTTGATAATAAAAAAAATTGACATAACAAAATATAAGTAAGGGAAAAATCACCGCTATGGAAGTTTTAACCGGCTTTGAGCACAAAATTCATAGCACTATTTGTGAAAAAAAAAAATCAAGCATCTACCACAGGTGGAGCTTTTAATCTAATCCCTCACCACACCTAAGCTCACCATGGTTTGCCCGATGCCCGAAACAAATCACTTAATGGTTTTGCTTCCCCAACTCATCCCTACTAACACGCCCATAGCCAAATCCAAGTTTTTGAAGCTCTAAGTTTTAAAAAATAAGCTGCTTGAGTCGAATGACTCAATAATGGCCATGACACTGTAAAGACAAATAAGTATCAATACATATCTATAGATAAATATACCCTTTTTGTCGGCGGAATGCCAACCTGAAGTTATGATGTTGACCGCCGACGCCTTTGTCAACCATTCGTTCCCTTTGAAAACCCATTACCCTGCAGTCTTCAGCCGCAGTTTTTTTAAACAAGATAAAAGCCAAATTCGAAACAAAATTCAAATCCAAGATAAAAACCCAAAGCAGGAATTCCAATAAAGCTAACCCTGTTTAGTAATTTACCTTGGATCAATTAAACTCGACAATAATGTGTGGGTGGATTTGCTCTTTCCGGTTTGGGGAGATTTTGGCTTACTTGAATACATGGTGGTAGATGAGGCAGTCGGATAGATAAGAGCTGCCACCCAGTAGATCAATAGATGGAAGGTACACGTGCGCGCGCGCACACAGAGAGCACCTTACCGAGGAGTACTTCGTTGGTGTGTAGACCGTAGCAATCGGAGGTGTCGAGGAAGGTGATGCCGCTCTTGATCACGCGCCGGTCGGTGGTGACTCGTCGCACCGGTCGATGGAGCTAGGAGAGCGATCGAAGAGAGAGAGTCGAGAGAGGGAGAGGGGGTCTGAGGGAGACCAGGGAGGGTGAGGTATGGGAATATGACTAGGGTTTCACAAATTGTCTGTGTTTCTACGTTTCAAATTTTGAAAATCTAATTGTAATCTTACCAAAATGTCATTTATGATAACCCTTGGATGGATCAAGTATTTACAAAAATGTCATTGTAGAATGAAGGGTGGAGAATTATGCAAGGATAAATCTGGAGTGTTAGTTATCTTTTGGATTCAAAATCAGTCCTGTCTTATTATATAGATTTGTGGTCTTGTGTCTCGTAGTGGTTTGCTGTGAAGGAAATTGTGAGAGTAAGAAGTGGGTAACAATTGAGGAGGGTGTAAACTATAATAAGTATGGGTACACTATATTCATCCACTGCACTATCCATTACATTTTTTATGGAGCTCACTCTAGGTCCCACAAAAATAAAGAAAAATGTCCATAAATTTTAAAATAATATTTTTATGGGGTCCTGAAAAAAATCAGCTCCAACGAATATCAATAAGTATTATTTCTGGATTCGTAGGGATGAAACTGTGCAGTTGAGAAATTTCGCCCCTACAAATCCAGAAATTATACTTACCGATATCCGTTGGAGCTGTTTTTTACAGGGTCCCATAAAATATTATTTCAAAATTTATAGACATTTTTCTGTATTTTTATGGGACCCGAGATGGGCGCCACAAAAAATGTAGGGGATGGTATAGTGGATGGATGTAGTGTATGTAGCATCTCTCGTGTAAACTAGGAGTATTGTTTTGGGAGTGAACAGTTGGCGTGTGTACGTGGGGAACATGGTTTGTGGATTTGGTGTATGGAGTTTGGGCTTGTAACATTCTTAGGTTGAGTCTAGTTCTAGATTAATGTAATTATTTCTTTACCGGTAGTCTTAAGCTTATATATAGATATCAATATACTTGATGATGTAATTAGTGGTTACGTGATTCACTTTGCACAGGTTAGTCCTCTCCCGCGTTGCTCAGTTGCATTATCTTTGGACCCAGGTGAGTGGTTAAGCATGTTACGTACTTTCGAAATTTTCCCAATGCGGTTTGATGAAACTATTTATTATTTGAATAATCTTTTGGTGAGAACTTTGTGGATATTGATGGGAACATATTTTGAAAGTCTAGGGAAATTAATCCTCTGTATGAGGGTGACTTTGGGCATTAGGGAAGAGACTAGATTAGGCCGGTGACCCTAATGCTCAACGGTTGTTATTGACAGGATCATTCTTAGGAAAAAGTTTCACAGGCTGCCTACTCGTGATGACTCTAAGTTTCGATATTGGATCCAATTTTGAGATATTTGTTCACTGACACTTGGTACTATTTGGTATTGGTTGTGGTTCCCCATTGTGGTTAGATATTGTATTGTGATCACCATTAAGACATTGGTTGAATTGTTCATTGGGTTGGTTTATATTTGGTTGTTCACTGCGGATGCCAAATTATATTGACATGGTAAATTATTTTGATCCCTGTTTCAGAACCTTATTCTAATATACATGTTTTGCTATTCACTGAGCTCGTCAACTGACAGATTTATTCCAACTTCTTTTTCAGGGTAGTCAAAGAGTTAGACAATGACTCTAGTGGTAACTTGAGGATTTGCTTTCAGTTGACCTCTATAGAGTGTCTCATTTTAACTTAGTATTTTATTTTATCACTTCCGCATTTGAAACAATGTCAGATATTTGGATTCCTTTTATTATGGTTAGTTCATTAGTATTATTTGGTTCATGGGATGTTTGTGCCCCATGCTTTTGACTGAACCTTTTTGGCTGATACTATTTTGAATAAAAATTACTCAGTAATTCAAAGCTTTGGCATTTAATTTATTTTCTTTTTAGGCTGCGTGTGTGACGACCCAGATTTTCGCCCTATTTTTTTGAATAAAGAAATTATTTTTAATCAAATAGTCTATATTAGTTGATTAATTATTTAAAAGTGTAATTACATTAAACTAGAACCTAGAATAATTTTTGGTGATTAAAATTAGTTTAGCATATATATTATTAATTAGCTTGTCACAATATTTGTGTGTCTATATATCTATATATAGATACAAATACCCATCCCACAATTTATGGGATTATGCTCCCATCCCTTCTCCCTTTATCTCTTCCGATTCTATCTCTCTCACTTCCCTCCCACATTCCATCACCTTCACCTTTATCATCTCACTCTCCCACCTTCCTCTACTACTCTCCCTTTATTTCTCTACGTTCACTACAAAACCAAACACATCTTCTTTTCCATTTAATTCGACAGAGAGAGAGTGTGTGCTGGGCAGTAAAGGAGGAGGAGAAAAAAAGAAGAAAGAGGGAGCAGAAGAAAAATAAAGAAGAGCAAAGGAAGAAGGCACCACCACAAATTTCATTTTCGTTCATTCCACTTACCTATTTTTATGGCCATTCTCCTCCTAGTTAAATTCGTTTTTAGGCTGTGTTTTCTTCATGAAACTTGTAGAGGGTGTCAAGAGCTTCAATTTCGACCCAAGAATCACCCAAAACGGTCAAGAATTGATAGAGTTATCACCATTCAAAGTTCAGTAAAATTCTCGGATTCTGATTTCTAGGCAGATTCAGTGACCCTTTTAAACTTCCATTTTTCTCCTATGAGTGGTTGTTGGGCTTAGACTTCTTCACAAAAGTTGTAGAGCATTTCAAGATCTTAGCGTTAGACACAAGAATTGTCCAAAACGGCAGAGGTTTGGTCAAGTTATTCCAGTCCAAAGTTGCTGCTAGAATACCGATCTTTCGCCGCCAAATGAAAACCTACCGGACTCCTCGTTTTGTCTGGAATAAAGGTAGAATAATCGTTTCCCTACTTTCCCCTAAATATATCTGTACCCGTATGTGTTAGTTTTAATACTTAGAAATGATGAAAAATCGAACCCATGTTGAACCAGAAAAGAACATAACCGAATTTCTTTTCTTCCTGCGTGTTCCATTTCTTTTTGTTTTGAAATCTTATGATGTTATTACACTATTAGCCCTGGACTTTGTATGCTATTCAATTTAACACCAAATGGTTTATTGCTTTTACAAGCTAACCTCAAATATGGATTTTACTCCACTATATACATCTCTCGTGTTATGTAGTGTTAACTTTTAATGTTCACAAATGAAAATTATATGGTATAACTATTCCAATCCTGATTGGGTTAAAAAAAATACTTATACACAGTACATACTTAATAAAATTGTTAACAATTGTTCAATAAAATTTATCTATACGTTATGTTTGGTTGAGAGTTTAGTTTAGTTTAGTTTTGGTAGTAGGTGCAGAGAGAAATAGAGTAATGATTAAAGATAGGGGTAATGATTGGAGAGAGATAGAGAGAGATGAGAAAGTAATAATTGGAAAAATGGGGTAATGATTGAAAAAAAAATAGGGTAATGATTGAAAACAAAACTAAAACTAAAACTAAACGGGTAACCGAACAAAAGTAACTCCAAAGGCATCGACCCAATCCAAATCCCTTATGTGTTTAATTATTTGCACCTATTAATTGTTATATTGCATCTCATTGAAATGTATAATGTTATGAATTGAGCTGTTGTTGATTGTACCATGTTGTACGTGCTAGAATGGACTTAGGGTGGTTACGAGTAGTGACTTTCGTAGACGATATTTAAGTAAAGGATAAAATGGTAAAGTTGATTGAGGATGTTGGGTGCCGGTAAAGGACCTTGGTACGGTAAAGTACCTTTAGTTGAGTTGGGGAACAGTAAAGGACCCCGAGTACGGTAAAGTACTCAGAGTGTGTGGAGGACGGTAAAGGACTCCGGGTACAGGATTTGGGATACGGTAACGGATCCTAAATGAGGTACAGTACCCAGTGTGTGTGTGAAGGACGGTAAAGGACTTCGGGTACAGTATTTTGGGAAACGGTAAAGGATCCATGAATACGGTATAGTACCCAGTGTGTAGATTAGGGGCATGGTAAAGTACCTAGTGCGTAGAGTTGGGAGACAGTAAAGGATCCTGGCAATGAGATAGTGCGACCCCTAATGTTGAGTTGTCATGGTGAGCTGTTCCTTTATTATGGTTGTAGGCGAATCCAGATTGAGTACATATTTAGTAGTATTCGCTTAGAACCCTGGTGCAGGACAAATAAAGGGAGAGTTATTCCATGGGACGGTCAAAGTTGGTGGATGGGGGAGGAAAGGATCTCGTGGAGACGATCCTTAGATTTCATGTAAGTTGATGGATAGTAAAGAAAAAGGATGATGTGCTATTATTCCGTACCTTCTGTGTATTATCAATTGTTATATTGTTGAACTGCTAACTGTAGTGTATGGGGTTAGTAGGGTTGAGATTATCTACTAAGTTTGAAAACTCATTATAATGCCGTTGGGCTAGCATTTCATGCCAGGTAATTAAGAGACCGAAGAACAGAATCCGCTGCAAGACGATCCGTACCAGAGTGATGACCTCCCAGTTGAGGAAGGGGAGTTTGTTGAGCCTTGGATGTCTTACCCTTAGAAGTATTTTTTAATTTAAAGTATTTTTATTTGAATCTCCAAAAGTATTGTCACATTGGTCAAACTTTGTTTTATTTTGTTGGGTTGTAAGACAATTAGGTAGTTTTGAATTTTAGTATTTGAGACTTTCGCTGTTAAACTTTGTTTGATAAAAATTCATTTCTTAAATCAGTTTTATGAATTATTAAATCTATTAAAAAAGATTTAATTAACGTGTCCGAAAATCGGGGCGTTACAGCGTGTTCCATGGGTTAGTCTCATGGTTCACGGCCGGTCACTTACCATTTTGGGGTTGTGACATCGTAAGCCAAGCCATGACTACTATATTTAAATTAATGTGCCAAGTGCAGCTAGCATAAATTAGATGCTGGTGAAAGCCCAATCAACACACAAGAGAGGGAAGTGGGAGCATTTATAGCACAAGAAATACCTGATGGCTAATGGGTCTTTGGGTTTTCGATGTAGGACAAGCAAAAGTAAAGGCAAATGAAAAGTTCCTCAATCTAATTAGTCCCACATCGAAAGTTTTAACCCGGTTCACAGAGAATCCTCTATAAGTTCAACATCAACCCTTTGCTTTTGTAAGCCATTTCCCACTCGAAAGCTTGAGTTGAGATAAAATCTCGAGCCGAGCTTAAGCCATCTTGTAGTAGCTCATTTCGAGCTCAAGTCGACATCTTTTCTAGCGAGCCGAGTTCGAGCAACCTAAAGCTCGACACGATTGGCTACCCTACCTATAATCTGGTCCCTTTTCTACGCATGCTTTCGAAACCCCCATTTAAAGGAGCAATGGCAAGGGTTGAATGATTGTAGAACTTCAAAATGAGTGAAATTGTCTTCTCACCCAAAACCCAATTTAGCCATTGACCAAACCTATTTGAATTGGACCACTAGGCTCTAAAAAATAATTGACCCAATTACCTGACCCATTTCCGGGCCCAAAACTTATGGATTCATTTTGGGCCTCTTCTAAATGAAAAATGCAACAAAACACAACAACCCCAAAAACTCATACACCCCCGTAATGACTAATGAGTAACAATGATGGGTTACGTTATGCGAGTTGCACCACTAGGCGGGTATAATATTCTTCAAAGCTCTCTTGATGCATTTGCCTTTTCTATTGTACTATTTTCATATTGGCATCTTTATGATTAATGAAAATTTCTTTGCCATTAAAAAAAAGAGTAACAATGAGTGGAAGGAGGGAGTCAGGTTCAAGTGGAGTCACTTAATTCTACTAAATTTTCCAATATTTGTATTAGTGTAATTGTAACGACCCGGATTTTCGATCCAATTTTTTTTTAAATAATAGCGTTAATATTATTAGATCTTAATTATTATTATTATTTTTATATATATCCTTTTCCTTAATTGATAAATACAGAAAAATATAATTATCTTATTTATCTCTTTTATTAGTTGCATGCATAATTAGAATTCCTTCCATCTCTCCATCTCCTATTTCTACTCGATCTCTACCACTCCCCTAACCATATTTTCGTCCATATTCCGTCCCCATCGAAACTTGAAAATTTGAAACCTTTTCAAATACGAATTATTCACCCTCATCGAAAATTCTCTTATAAATAACCCTTAAGCTCGACCCTAGGGTTCACCACGAAATTCCTCATACCCTACCAGTCCAGAAAAGAGAGAGAATTCGAAGAAAATCGAACTCCAATCCATGGAGTTTTAGAGAGAGAAAGAAAGAGAGAGAAAAGTGGGTTTCGTGTCTACGATCAACCGAAACTCAAATTGATCGTTCCAATCACTTCCCTCAACCCCAAGCATCTCCAAACGTCATCCAATTCGAGCCCAAGATTCCCCGATCGAAGAAACCGAAGTCTTCTTCTCCAAACGTTCAAGATTCGTTTTAAATCAATCCGACCCGATTCGAGGTACTATAATCCCTTCCAAACACTCCTCTAAGTATATTTAATGTTTTTAGGCCTAACCCATAGTCCCCCAAGGTCCCATGCATCAAAACCGTAGCGAAAAACGAAAAAAACCAAATCTGGGCCGAACCTTGCGGCCGCAATGTGCGGGCCGCAAGAACCAGCCGCGAGGTTGCGGCCACGTGCTCCACCACAAGGTCAATTGGTCAGACCTTGCGGTTTGATTCTGTTTCGTTCCGAATTGATTTTTCGACCCTCCGAACATCGTTTTTGACACCCGATCTATTTTTCCTAGACTCCTAACACCTCAAAGATCATAACTTGTTAATATCATATTTTTTTTATTTTAATATCTATTTAATTAAATTTTTGTTTATTTTCAATCAAAAGTTTCAAACGAAAAATCCTTGCGACCTTATAAACCATTTTATAAATTCCCAAAATATATTTTTTAGATTCTTTACATCCAAAAGATGATAAGTTGTTAATCTCGACATATTTTATTTATTAAATAATTTATTATCTATTTATTCTACTTTTGACAACCTTAAAAATCATTTTTATTTTAAAAAATAATTCCGTAACCCTCCGGACCCACTTTTTGATACTCGAACATGTCATGTAGGACCCTAGGACTCATTTTAGAACCATGCTACCTATTCTAGTGTTATTAATTACTTATTGTATTTATTATGGTCTTTAATCAATCCGTTTTCTTAAATAAAAATAATAATACAAGCTTAGACTTATTTATTTATTTATTTTTCTTTTTTTTATATATATAAAAACTTTTGTTTAATAAGAGTTTCTTATTTATTTGATCACATCTTGGTCACACAAAACTAAGGGCAACGGTTCATTCATAAAAGGTTATGTGATTTTATGCGTATTGTTTATTTCAATTTTTTATTCTGATTGACTGTTTATTATTTCAACTTCTGATTGATATGCTAGATTGGACCCTAGAGATATGGGGTGGTATGCGAAATAGAAATCACCTAAACGATGTTAGTTAATGGATGAATTGGAAAGTTTTTGTTTTAAATTGCCTACAGGCGTGATTTTGAAATATGATGAGATTGTAATGAGAATTTGAGAGTCCTGGCGAGAGTCCAGTGGAACATCAAGAGTCCTGGAGAGAGTCCAGTGGAACATCCAGAGTCCTGGCGAGAGTCCAGTGGTAATTTGAGAGTCCTGGCGAGAGTCCAGTGGAACATCAAGAGTCCTGGCGAGAGTCCAGTGGAACATCTAGAGTCCTGGCGAGAGTCCAGTGGTAATTTGAGAGTCCTGGCGAGAGTCCAGTGGAACATCGAGAGTCCTGGCGAGAGTCCAGTGGTAATTTGAGAGTCCTGGTGTGTTCCAGTGATAAATTTTGATGATAAAACCTGGCGGTGGTCCAGCGATGTTTTGTGATGATAAAACCTGGCGGGTAGTCCAGAGATGTCTTATGTTGATAAAATCTGGCGGTGGTCCAGTGATGTTTTGCGATGATAAAACCTAGCGGAGGCCTAGCGATATTTTGTGACAGTAAAACCTGGCGGGTAGTCCAGAGACATTTTCTGTTGATAAAACCTGGCGGTGGTCCAGCGATGTCTTATGATGATAAAACCTGGCGGTGGTCCAGTGACGTTTTATGTTGATAAAACCTGGCGGGTGGTCCAGTGAAATTTTGTGATGACAGAACTAACGGGAGTCCAGTGGAAAATTCGATGTGGTGATTAATATAGGCAAACCCTAGTTATGGTCTGGGCGTGAATAGTTTTCTCTTGTTGTTAGGCTATTGGACAGAAATGAATAAATTCATGTGTGATACTTCTATTTTACTTTCCTGCATTAATAATATATGGTTATCTGCTAGCTGTAATGTAAGAGGGGTGGTTGGGTTGGATTATTCTACTGGGTGATTTATCACTCACGGATACGTCTGTATCCTGGTAAATCGATTGCTTCGGCGATCAATTTGCCAGAGGGCGCAGGATTCAATGAAGAGGATTCAACGATGGTGCAGTTCAACACAAGAAGAATATCAGGAATAGAGATCGAATATGCTTGGGATTCGTATCAAGTCTAGAGTCAGCTCTGAAGTTAATGTATTTTGAATTGGTAAATTTATTTTGAGATTGTAATAGACCTTTATTTTGGAAAATTATATTTATTTAGCAAAATTTTCTTAAGAAATTATTTTATTTTGCTTCCGAAAAGTCGGGGCGTTACAGTAATAGCATTGAAACTTAATACATAAATTTAACCTCTTTAAAAGAGTAATATAGTCCAAAAATTAATAAAATTGTCCCAAAGTATTTCACCAAAAAAAAAAAAACTATTTCTAGTATGTACAATTTGAAGAACTTGTAGCCCAATTAACTGACGATAAACAGATAATGAACTTGTAGCCCAAGATGATTCTTACATGTGTGACTTTTACAATATGAAAAGTCATTAAAGACACTTATGCAATAAATTTTCTTTTCCTATAAACGAATAAGTAGCATTGTACATTATAGTTCAAAAGATTAATTTATTTTTACTTTTACATACAAAAATATATCATGCATAATTTATATTGAGATTTTGACCCCATTAATCATGTATCGCGCCTGGGATTTTGTCCTCGGCCATCTCAGCCCGTTGAGAAGGCAGGAGGGAGGATAAGTGATATGGTTCCTATGGATGCGATGTAGTTTTGAAGGAGAAGTTTTGTATTCTATAAAAGGGGTTCAGATAATATAGAAAATAGTTTGAATTTTAGAAAATGAGGGGTGTTTTGAAAAAGAGAGGGGCCAAGCTTTCATCAAGCTGCTTATGTATCTCCGGGGAAAGAAGAATTAGATTCGACCGTAGTTTGGGCACAAAGGGATTTAGAAAATAACTCAGAGTCGTCACCGGGTATAGAGTTTAGGTGTGTCAGGTCACCTCTTGAATATCCAAAAATAGTTCAAGTATTTAGAAAAGAATTTCGCGAGTCCGAGAGCCCGGTTTTTAGAAAAGAGTGTCTTTGTTTTGCTTTAGAAAAAAGGCTTTAGGTGTCACAACCCAAATTCATAAGTTAAAAATTTGTGACCGGCCAGTGATTTAAGAAGGCAGCTGCTATTCGCAGCCCTGTTCTTGCTACCTCAGTCGATTAAATTTTTTATCATTTAAGGATAAAAATGCCCTCTGCAGTTTGACCATTATACCCCTAGGACCTCGTGTTATTTGACCATTGTATCCCCCTAAAATTATTACATACAACCACAAGGGTTGGTCGTCCATTTTCCCTGGTCTTTTCCCTCCCCATTTTGTACACTTCCTTCTCCCTTCCCATTCAAACTCCTCCATTTTCATCCATCCCAACTCCCACCAACAAGCACCAGTAGCCATCCTGCCAATCTTCCTCCCCTCCTCTTCCTCCTAAACTGTCAATGGAAACCCCAATTGCTTTCTCTCCCTCCAAACAAGAAATAGTTGACCCATCATTACACTACAATCTGGAGTTGGAAGATTACACAATTGAAGTTGAGAAACAAGTTGCTAACACAAATATTGTAGTTAAGAAGTGAAAACTGCAACAAGAGGTAAGTTTGCCCTCCATTTTCAATTTCAGTTCTGGCCCGACTCATCCGGACACATAGTGTCGAAACTTCACCAATTTTTCGAACTCTAATGTCCGAATTATGTACAACTTTTCGGATACTAATATCCGAATATTATCAACATTTTTGAAAACTTATATCTGAATTTGGTGTCAATTTTCATATTGTAATATCCGAATAAAACTGTAGAGAATCCTGTACTTACCTGGTTTGTCTTTGGGTGTTCCAGGGTGACACTTCAATGCATGGTAGTTATGTAGGGCCATCGACTATACCTACTTCCACTCGTCCTCTATACGATTATACGGAGCATATCACAATGGAGATGGTGAGTGTTTTGTGATGGAGCATTTGTCATGTGCAATCTTATGTTATGGGTTATGAATATATTTTTTTATGCGTGTGTAGGTTTTTTCATCCAATGAAGTGTTGGTAGACTGGATAAGATGCACTGGTAAACGACATGGGTTTGTCATTATGATTAAGGGCTCGGAGAAATGTATTAAGAATCGCACACCTAGGATGAGGTTTTCATGTGAAAGGAGCGGTAAGTATAGGCCGTTTGTGAAGAAAGTTGATGGAAAGGAGGTGGTTGTGAAGAAGAAAGTGCGGTCCACGGGCACCAAGAAATGTGAATACCCATTTGAATTGAAAGCTATAAAGAACAATGATGGTTGGATTGTCTCTGTCCACAATGGCACTCACAACCATCCTCCAACGGTGTACGTATGTAACTCTTTTAATTTTTAAAACAGCCTATTTTGTGCCTAAACTATTGAGATAGTTGCAATCAAGTCCAATAAATATATTTATCGCTCGAAAAAAGATAAATCTCAACCCTTTCCTTCCAGTTCGAGAAAAAAACTTAGTGGAGAAAGAAGAAAAAAGATAACAGAAGACAAAAACCAACAGCACATATAACAAAGTCGAGTAATTGTATTGTCCCCATATTTTCTAATTTCATCCGTGACAATTTTTTTTAACTATTTACAAAAATTACTTTAACCCCATTTTTTATTTTCAAATTATACATTTTCCTCTCTCTCCCTCTTTTTTTTTTAGAAATTCAACCCTACACCACCAATCTGCCCCACAACCGGGGAATTTCAGATTTTCTCAAAATCCAAGCCTTAAATCACGCAGAGAAGAGAGAGAGGGGTAATTTGAAAGTAAAAATATTTGGGGTCAAAGTAATTTTTGATAAATAGTAAAAAAAAAATTGCATACTCCGTATTTGTTTACTACAAAAAAGAAAAAGTTAATAGCAAAAAAAAAAGGGTTAAAAAAGAAGGTTGAAAGTAATTTGGAATTTCTAAATTTCAGACTTGGGTTTTGGTGGTTGGTTGTGGGGTTAATTGGTGGTGTGAGGTCGAATTTCTAAAAAAAAAAAGAGGGAGAGAGAGAGAGGGGGAAGGTAAAATTTGAAATTAAAAAAAACAAGGAGAATTAAAGTTATTTGTGTAAATAGTAAAAAATAGGGTTAAAGTAATTTTTAATAAATAGTACTCTCTCCGTCCATTTTTAAGTGTCCTGCTTCGTAACTCCAACTTATTAAAAAGACATCATCATTATACCTTTCACATCAACTTTTTCCTTCACTTTCCCTACTTACCCATCATCATTACACTTTTACTCACTAACTTTTTAAAATGGAATCTACTTTTAGGGACAAAATAGACAATGCACCAACTTTTATCCACTAACTTTACAAAATGGACATTTATTAAGGGACAGCCAAAAATGGAATACTGGACTCTAAAAAAGGGACGGAGGGAGTAAGAAAAAAAATAACTTTATTACATATTTATTTATGTAATTTTTTGAAAAAAAAAAAGAGGAAGGTTAACACCTCCCGTTATAAGTTGACGGAATTGGACAGCGGGAGCCTAATTGTTAATGAAATGGTAAGTTTAGGTATTTTTTTTGTCATTAGTTAAGGTCTAGATTTTTTTTGTAAAGTTCATGAACGTTCAGGGTTTTTTTGAAATTTTCTCGTGTTTATATCTATATAATAAATTAGCTCAGTATTTGAATCCTATATGCATAAATCTAACGGCCCTAACCTCATAAATCCTACGGCTTAGAAGAGTCCTAGGGCTGAAAAATCCTATTTTTAATCTTCTCTAACCTTTTCTATTCCAACTCTTTTTTGTTATGGAAAGATAGAAAGTAATAAAATTTTATTGTAAAAAAAAAAAAGCCGAATTTTGAAAAGGAAAGTAATTTTTGAAACCGTAGCACTCTCTCTCTGAAGCAATGCGAAATCTTCTCTAACTTTTTCTATCTCAATTCTCTTTTGTTATGGAAAGATAGAAAATAATAAAATTTCATGTATAAAATTAGTGCAAGACAGATCGTAAACTAAACAAAAGGGTAAGAAATATTTTTGTTTATCGGTTGATCAATTTCAATTTTTTTGGTGTGTGTCATTTTTTTATAAACTAAACAAAAGGGTAAGAAAAATCCTAATTTAAGAAAAAATCTTCCCGTATAAATCAGTTTCGTTGGCGGGGGTGGTCGATAGTTTCGCTCAAAACGCATTGCGTCATGCCTTCAGGCATGGACAAACTCTAGTCTATCTAATATTCTTTCTCAACGGTACTCTAGTCTATCTAATATTCTTTCTCAACGGTTCAGATTTCTCCCTGATACAAATTTTATCTACCCATACAAACAAATCCAACGGTAATGGTATCTTCGTAAATAACTTACATTGTTTGGCCAAATTTTTTATGGCATGTTTCGGAACAACGCCTGGATCCCAAAGAGTTTTATATATTGAAAAAATAGTTAAAAGATCAAATGTTCTAATTTTCAATCCGTTTGAAACGGTGCAAAGATTTTATTTTTCTGATCATTTTATCCTAAAGGATCGTATTTAATTTTTGATTATAAGGCTTTTATTTTATCTTAATCTTATAACTATATTTGGTTCTACAGTTATCTTAGGGCTTTAACAGAAAAGATTTAGATTCAAAAATTAATTACAACCCTTTGGGGTAAAATAATAAGTTAATTAAGATCTTCGCACCGGTTCAAACGGATTGAAAATTGGAACACTTAATATTTTAACTATTTTTTAAGATTAAGTGTTTCAATTTTCAATCTGTTTGAACCGGTACAAAGATCTTAATTAACTGATTATTTTACCCCAAAGGGTTGTAATTAATTTTTTATTATAAGGCTTTCATTTTAGTATTTAAATCTTTTAACTTTGTTTGGTTCTACAGTTATCTTAGGGTTCTAACAGGAAAACATTAGAGTCAAAAAATAATTACGACTCTTTAGGTAATATGATGAGAAAAATAAGATTTTTGCACCGGTTCAAACGGATTGAAAATTGGAACACTTAATTTTTTAACTATATTTTTTTAACTCTCCTCAGAATGTTACGGCACCGTTTCGATAAAAAACTGACGAGATTATAGTATTAAAAAAATGGTTAAAAGATTAAGTGTTCCAATTTTCAATCCGTTTAAACCGGTGCGAAGATTTTACTTTCCTGATTATTTTATCCTAAAGATTAACTGTTCCAATTTTCAATCCGTTTGAACCGGTGTGAAAATCTTATTTTCCTGATCATTTTATCCTAAAAGGGTCATTATTAATTTTTGATTATAAGGCTTTCATTTTATCTTAATCTTTTAACTATATTTGATTCTACAATTATCTTAAGGCTCTAACAGGAAAGCTTTAGAGTTCAAGCATGCACCAAAGCTGAATTCTCCAAGCATCATGCCTAAGCACATAATTTGAGAACTCCCCCTCACTAAATGCCCACAAAAAAAAAAAAAAAAAATTTGAACACACAAGCATTCACAAGGCACTAAAGTTCAAGAAAACACAAAATATTAATTCTCAAAATATCATACCCAAACACAAGGTTAGGAATTTCTCAATAAATGGGCATTCAAACTCAAAGACACCAATGATTCATAGAGTGAAGTATACCAAGAATATATCATTAAGCAAATCATATATCAAGAGAATCTCATGCTCTAGACTACCAAGTGAACAAGTGGACTTCGTGAGGGTGGTGCAAGACCCTTATATGTGCCAAGGGATACCCAAAACGACTTCCGTGAGGAATTCACAAAAGTTTGATGAAAGAAGTCAAACCATAAGTCGGTTGGACCTAAAGACTTTCGCACAAACCCCATTTCTCATTCTTATAGACCCAAGAAACACATACCCCTAGGATGGTGCAATGATTAGGTAGTCATTCTCTCTAGGTGCGAGATCGCATAAGAAAAGGGGGTGCACTAGAGCAACAACCTCAAAACTAGAACAGCATATAATTTTTTTTCTTTTTCTATTGTGTTTGTATTTTTTTCCTTTATAAAAAAAATATTTAAAAGAAAATGAAAAGACAATAAGCAAGAATCTCACTCTTTTGTGCACCAAGGGAAGCTTTCACACTAATCCCTAGGCGGTCACTCGAGTAGAATCAATGGGGGAAAACATCTAAAGGTAAACCTCAACCATTTGGTCAATTTAAGATCAAGACAAGTAGAATTCAACCAAGAATAGAATCAAGCACCCTTAGACACCAAAAGGACCAAGCCCCAAAAGAGTGTGTACAAATAGAAGAGAGCATGAATGATTAAAAAAATAAAAAATAGAAGAGAGCATGAGATTCAAGCGACACAAGAAACACCTCATGATATATGCAATATATGCACAAAACCATGGTCGCAAGAGGTGTCTACAAGGCTCAATGCTCAATAATCATGAAAGACCAAACTTATCCTTAAGCATGATACAAAGAGAATATCCAAAGCAAGCATGAAATCATACGGACAAGCAAGCCCACTCAATGGCATGACGCTAAAGATACCTAGACATGAAAAACAAAGAGAAATAGACAAAATGAAAATGAAATAAATACTAGAGGTTGTGCAGCACAAGAGTGACATGCAAGTCTAGCAAAATCAATCATGGAGAGTAAAACCCCTAAACTCCCTAGGGGTACAAGGAACACAATTAACTTTCTTCCACACTTGATTAGGTTCATTATGAACAAGAGATGCACCATTAATGTTCTTAGCATGCAAAGTCAACTTACTAATCTCATTAACAATGTAAGATGATTGTATAACAAGATGATTTAATTGAGAAAAATGTCACTATTTGGAGACTTAGGTTGGACATGAATGGTATTTTGAGGCTTCCCACATTGGGTTGACAGAGGACTACGCTCCGAGGAACAAAACGCTTTTGAGATCTTTGAGTTTGACCTTTCTTTTAAAACTCTCTCCTCAAATGGTAACAATTAGGTCGAATGTGATCCTCAACACCACAATGGTGACATGTAAGCACTCTCTTCTTAGAGGATTCACCAACCCTAGAGTTAGGCTCGCTAGGCAAACAGAGGCTCTGATGCAGTAGGATTTAAGGGTATGTATGTCTTTTGAGTCCTTTGTAGTAAAGGGTCTATAAATAGGAGTCTAGAGTGCTCATTAGGAGGTTTTTTTTTGATGTATTGATAAAAGAATATAGAGAGTTTTTGCTCCTTGTATCCCATTTTGGGATTTATCTCTCTTATGAATCTATCCTTTGATTTGGTTTGCATCATTTGGTATCAGAGCTTCTAGGCTCGATCCCCACCGTTCATCTCGCCAGAAACTTCACCGGAAACCTAAACCTCGCTGGAAACCTTAAACGGCGCCGGAAAATCTCACCGGAGCCCCCAAATCACTCCAAATCCTCAGATCTATCCAACCCAACACCTTATACTTCGATTTCGACCCTATTCAGCCCTAAATTGAACCAAAAACCTTCAGATCTGACCTGTTTCGGACCTCAAACAGCTGATTTCAACAACACCCAGCCTTGTTCGAGCTTGAATCTGTCATTTCGGAACTCAAATCGAAGTTTCAAACCCAGATCTGCCTGTTTTGGACCATTTCGGAGCTGCTACAGTGATTTTGAAACTACTACAGTGATTTCGAGCACTGCTACAGTGATTTCAAGTCAGATCCGTGGGTTTTGAGGATTTTCGGACTGATTTCAACCAATTTTTGCTGATTTCGGACAAGATCTAAGATGGGTAAGTGTTGAATCCTTATTTTCTTTGCTGGGTTGTTGCTAGATTGCTCCGTAGTTGTCGATTTGAGTATGATTACTATTGATTAAGTATTTTTGGGGTTGTTCTGTTGAAATTGGTGACTGAGTTGACTGGGTTTTCAATATTTGGGCTGATTTGCTTGTTTGGAGTTGGTTGTTGGTGTTGTAATGGTTTATCGGGCTAGAGGTAGAAGAGGTAGAGGCTTGGTGGTGAATAATGATGATGAAATTGATACTTATGGCAATTCAAATTGCAAGAGGAATGAGATTAAAGAGTTGAGTAAAGAAGTGGCTACCTTGGTTGAAAAGGTGCAACATTTGCAACTTCCGACCAAAGGTATGGATTCTTTTAAGTATAACCATCGTGTTGGTGCTCCGCATTGGCATAGAGCATGTTCAAACAACATTGTGGTTAAACTTCCCATGTTCGATGGAAGCCTCACTCCTAAGGAGTTTGTAGATTGGTTGAATACTCTTGAGAGAGTATTTGAATGCCATGTTATCTCGGATGAAATGAGAGTGAAGTTAGTTTCTAAACATCTTCGAGGAAGAGCCTTTGATTGGTGGGAACAATTACAAGTTAGTAGGAAAAAGAGAGGTAAGGGAAAGATTAGAGAGTGGAAGAAGATGAAGAAAATGTTCGAGGAACGATTCTTACCTTTCTCTCACTTTGCCAATGTTGGTTCTTTGACCAATGTTGCTAAGTATAGGACTTGTGGGAAGTCTTTTGGAGTTGGAGAACGAAGCACAGTGCATATAGGTGTTGTCCCAATACAAAATCAACCTTTATTTGACACTTTGAAGGCTAGAAATTCTTCTACAAATGAGAAACTTGAAGGCTTCAAGCAAGGAAAATCTAGTTTCAAGTTAGAGGTTGGTGAAAGTGCTTATGAGAATCAAAGTAATGCCATTTTTGTTGAGGAGAAGATGAACTTCAACTTGAATGTGTTTGATGATGAGATGAAACATGGTTATTTCGACGACGCTCCCATCTTTGATGAATATCCTAATGAAGAACTTGAGGGTGTTCTTGAAGATGATTGTGTCTTTGAGATTGAAGATGTGCCCGTCTTTGATGAGTTTCCGAATGAGGAGTTTAGTGTTGATAATGAAGAGGGAATGCTAATTGATGAAATTTTGGCGGAATGGAGAAGAAGGAAGTTATAACCTTGAGATTGAAGATTGCTCTCAAGAATTGAGTTTCAAGTTGCCTTTGGTACAAGGCACTCGAATTAAAGAGTATGAGAATGATATGGAAACTCCACTATTTGATGAAGAGTTGGTTGAACCAAAGGTCGAGGATTGCTTCCAAGTGTTGCCTCATGGGGTGCCCCAATTGCAAGATGTTCAAGTTTGTGGTACATTGGTCCCCAAGTCAACACTTCTCTCCACACCCATCCCTTGGGCTTCACCAAAAGAAGCGGAAGCACTCATGGGACAATTTGAAAACCCCTTGGGTATGGTGTTCACTCGAGCGAGTCTTGGGTATGAGGTGGTGCACGCTCTTAAATCTTCGAATGATGATTGGTCTAAGTATATTTTGGGAGTATGTGTTCAGAGATCTTTTGATGGTGTTTTGTTGTACCGAAGACATGCCAAATGGATTTCTTATTCACACCTAAGTATGGCTGCGGTGGATGTATACGAGAAGAAGCTCATATTGAAGACTGGTTGTGATGAGGGAGATGTGATCGAGGAAGTACAGCCACATGCCGAATCTGTTTAATAAAAACTTTGTTTTGTTCTTACTTAAATAGTAGTCTTGAGTCTTGTTGTCCAACTTGAGGACAAGTTGTTTTCTTTAGAGGGGGTGTATGATGCAGTAGGATTTAAGGGTATGTATGTCTTTTGAGTCCTTTGTAGTAAAGGGTCTATAAATAGGAGTCTAGAGTACTCATTAGGAAGTTTTTTTTGATGTATTGATAAAAGAATATAGAGAGCTTTTGCTCCTTGTATCCCATTTTGAGATTTATCTCTCTTATGAATCTATCCTTTGATTTGGTTTGCATCATCTCAACAGTTTTGGCACTAACAAAAATGATCTTATTCGGCTCACTAGCCCAAATGGAAAATTACATGAAAGGCAATACGATTACAAGCAAAAGTGGTTTGTCAATATCCTGAAAACACCAATCACATTTACAATAGTGGCACAGGCACCATCTTTATTGTACGATGCATATTAGTATTTGGTAGTGTTTATATTTGTATGTGTAACATATGCCTATATTCATACTTAAGAAGCTTAAAATATTTAATCCACATGAAAGTATATAATAAACGATTGTAAAAGTAGTGATTATGAAGATCTTATATTAAGAGATAAAGAGAATTACAAATTTTTAATATAAAAGAATGAAGTATGAAATTGAAACTACAAAAAGATAAAATGTATTATGACCGTACTCACCTGAAACCGAATGGTACTCGCCGGTATTTAATGGTTACTAACCAACATTTTATGGTAGCACGAATCGGTATGTGAACTAAAAAGAATATAAAGGTACCGATTTTATTAGAGAAGGTATATACCGGCCGGTGCCGACACGGGGATGCTATGTGCATAGCCGCACTACAGAGCTTCCTTGTTTCAGACAAGAAGAAATGGAAAACAGTTCCATTTGTGCAAGATTAAACAGTTTGCAACTACAAGTTTATACCTAGTCTTCAAGCACAATTTGCATGAGAGGATTTGAAGTACTAGTGGGGTATTTCTTGAGTTGGACTTGCAAATTTAGATAATTTCGCTGTGTGGTGATTTGATCTGGAGTTTTACAAATTTGAGAACAGTTTGGCCGTTGCAGTGCCTATTTCCCTTAAATATTCGTGATTTCATGCATAAGGTTGAGGGAAACATATTTATCTTTAAAACCAATTGATGTTTTTGGAGTTACAAGGTGTTTGCTCTGATATTGTCTACTTATCTCCTCCTTTGTATTCCGTCTTTCTATGTTTTACTTCATTGGGGCTAGTCTATGCAGAACTTTGCTCCGGCTTTAATTGCACCTCAACTAATGGATGGTGGGATTGGTTTTCCAAGATTAGTCGAGGTATGGAAAGCTCCCGAATGCCCCGGGCGGATTCAAATTTCTCATTCCTGCCACGGATTACTACACTAAGTGGATCGAACCCGAGCCATTGGTCAACATCAAAGAAGCCGACGTTATCCGTTTCGTTTGGCGCAACATTATCTCAGGCTTTGGGTACGAGTGGCCATCATCACCGACAATGGCAAGCAGTTCGTTCGCCAGAATCAAATCTGACATATCAATCCCCGCCTACCCTTAGGAAAATGGTCAGGCTGAAGCATCTAGCAAGTCTATCTCATCTGGGATTAAGCCCAGGCTGACATCTCGGCGGGGTAAATGGGTTGAAGAGCTACCACGAGTGCTATGGGGGTACCGAACCACTCCTAGACGTTCCACTGGTCTGACACCTTTCTCCCTTGCGTTTGATATGGGGGCTATCATCCCCTTCCAAGTAGGGCTCCCTATTATCCGAACCGAGCACTTCGATGCACCGGTCAATGATGCCGCCATAGCAACTGATGTGGATCTGGCGGAGAAAGGATGGGAAAAAGCTTAGTAAAGCTTGCTGCTTATCAACAAGAAGTAGCCAAAGGCTACAACCGAAGCGTCCGCCTCTAAGCGTTTACGCCGGACAACCTTGTATGGAAGAAAGTGGTTGAGAAAAGCAAAAGAAGAAACTCATGCCTAATTGGGAAAGTCTGTATCGGGTGGTTAAGTTTTATGCATAGAAGCAAAAAGAAGAAACTCATGCACCCCTATCGTGAAATCTCAGAATGCCAACAACCTCAATAAGTTTTATGAATAGATATCTTTTTGCCTCGGTTCAGTTTGCCCCGAGCTCATTTCCATTTTTTTCTTTTTGCAAAAAGCTTTATTGTAATGATTGGAAATAGAACAACGGTATCAATGAAAAGCATCATTTCCTTTTTGCGACTCGGTTAAATTGCAAAACCGTATTAATATGACTTTAGGGATCTAGCTCCCCAAAGGTTTTCCTTTCAGCGCATTTTCCACCAAGTCAAGCCAAACGATAAGGTCGTTCGGGCTTCTAAGGGATCGTTATAAGGACACTCGCTGCTACCCGAGGCCCTAAGGCCTTCCCTCCCTAAGTCAACACGTTGCTCGAGCAAAACTGCATCCTAGCGAGCGACCACCCCGAGCAATTGTGAGAAGGTTAAAAGAAAAAATTTGTGTAGGTAAGCTTAAGGATTAGATTTGTTATTGTGCCGTTAAAGTGAATATGGAGTATTATACCAACTCGGATCATTAGTAGTTTTGGGGTTCTTATGTTATTTATTGCTAAAGGTTAAAACTCTTACTTTTGGGTCCTTGGGGGATGAATTAGACAAGTGATTTTGTATGACAAAAAAAAAGGAGAAATGTGTGCAGGATCCTATGATGTTGAATTTTAGGTTAGTGCACAGAGTTGGTCTTAAAGTAGCGAGGTGAATTTAAGGATTTAATGTGTTATTTTTGGAAAGTGAAACTAGGGGCTACTGGGTTCGATTATTGGTTTTGACGACACCATTGAGTTTGGGTAATTGATAAAGGCTGAAGATATATGTATAATGACCCTTGAAATTTCTTTTGGATGATTCAGTGGAGTAAAATTTTGTATATACTTCAGCAATATTATTGGTAACCATCTTGAACCTTGCTTGAGGTGATCAGATTAGATTGCATTTATTACATACTTCAAGTCTTGCTGCCGTAGTTGAATTTGTAGAATAGACTATTAAGTATGGGAGCCTTGTTACCTAAAACAAATAAAAATAAAAAATCAACTATAGTATCTGTCCTCAATCTTTTTGATAAGATCAAGTGTAGTATTGCTAATGAAAAAAAAAATGAAGTATAGTATCTGTTCTCGGCCTTTTGACTAAGATCATGTGTAATATAGCCGATAAAAAAAAAAGATAAAGTGCAGTATCACTAATGAAAAAAATCAAGGTTAGTGTCTATTCTTGGCCTTTTGGTTAATGTCAAGTATAGTCTTGCCAATCAAAAGATCAAGCATAGTATCTGTTCTCAACCTTTTGGCCAAGATCAAGTGTAGTATCGAAGATTAAAAAAAGAGAGGATCAAATGTAGTATGTGTTTGATCTTTTGGCTACGATCAATTGTAGTTTCAAACATAAAGAAAAAAGAAGATAAAGTGTAGTATTTGTTTGATTTTTTGGCTAAGATCAAGTGTAGTATCGCCGACCAAAAAAAAAGATCAATAGTAGTATCTGTTCTCGACCTTTTGGCTAAGATGAGGTGTAGTATCGCCGAAAAAAAAGGGAGCAAGTGTAGTACTTCTTGATCATTTGGATAAGATCAAGTCTAGTATCTGTTTTCAGATTTTTGGCTAAGATCCAGTGTAGTATTCAGTTCTCGACCTTTGGGCTAAGATCAAGAGTAGTATCGAAGATTAAAAAAAAAGATCAACGGTAGTATGTGTTCTCGATCTTTTCGATAAGATTAAGTGTAGTATTATCGACAAAAAAAATAAAAAATTCAAGGGTGGTATGTGTTCTCGGCTTTTTGGCTATTATCAAGTGTAGTATCACCAATAAAAAAAAAAGGATCAAGTGTCGTATCTGTTCTTGACTTTTTGACTAAGATCAAGTGTATCACCGATCAAAAAAACGACCAAGTGTCATATATGTTCTTGGCCTTTTTGCTAAATCAAGAGTAGTATCAAAGATTAAAAAAAAAGGCTTATCTACTTTTTTGGTCCCTATAAAATATGCTCAGTTTCATTTTCGTCCTCCTCAAATTTTTGGTTTCAATTTTGCCCTTGTATTATCTAACGTATTTCAATGTTACCCTTCCGTAAAAAACTTCGACGGTAAATGCCTAAGTGGCAAATTTATTTTCCTTGTTCATCTCTCTCTCTCTCTCTCTCTCTCTCTCTCTCTCTCTCTCTCTCATTCATTTATGCATTTCTAACCTTATTTCTTAAAAACTACTCCATAGAGTTAATAATCCGAACTACTCCTTCCATCCCCAAATAAATGTTCGGACCACAAACCTAGGCCTCTAAAAAGTTCCCTAATTTTAGACTTTGGACTCCCTTGCCTAAATTTCCTAATGAGAACCAAGACACCCGACAACATAGACTTTGGACTCTCTTGAAATTCCCTCCTTGTGATTCAACTTGTAGAGACCCGAATAATTTTAATTCTTGAAATACTTGTTAAATGACTAATTGGAAGGATATGGCATAATTGGTGATAAATTAGATTGGGGCTTAAAGTGAAAGAATAGAGAGTTGAGGGAGTGTAGGTGTAATAAAAAGATACATGAGTATATATAGGGGTGTGTGAGAGGTAGGAGATCATTTTCTCCATCTCACCCTCTCTCATCCGTTCCCCCCCTCTCCCTGCCGATCTCTCTCTCTCTCCTCTCCTCTCACTCAAAACTCCACCTCATCTCCTAAAATCTTCAAGAATCAACCTCATTCAAGTCTTCCATTCGCGTTCTTGAGCTCGGAGATCCGTGGGTCGAGCTTGAATCGAAGTTTCGGAGTTCGAGAGGCTAGGGCTCGTTCAAAAACGCGTAAATATCGGCCATTGTTTCGAGGTAGGAACTTCTTGATCTCTTTTATATGTTTCCTTGTTGATTTGGTGTAGAATCGAGTTGTTGATTGTTGGATTTTGGTTGTGATTCGCGTCTGAAAATCTGCTGAAATCGCTACCCGAAGCCAATCCGCATCGATACGGTTTTCGTGGCGTATCGATACGGGTAGCTTATCTTTCGAACAGTTGAACGCGTATCGATACGGATTTTATGCGTATCGATACGGGATGCTTATCTCCAGATTTTGTTCCTGTTGACCATTTATTGATTGTTTTGGCTCTCAATCACTTCTAAACCCCTTGAAATACCTCCTAATTGATCTCAAGCTCGTTCTTTTGGCTTCTTGCAACTTTTCGATGCTTTCTTCGTTCGTTGGCCTTCCGTTGACACCAATTGAATATGGAATCATATGGTTAAATGTTGTCAAATTGCTTATTGGTCGATAATTGGTATATGTGACTACTTGTGATGCATTAGTGATAGTATTGGCACGTTACGTGACATTACGTTTGAGAATGTGATCTCGGGAGGTCATAGCTTGCATGTTAGTTGAGGATTGTGTGGTTTGAGGTCGTATGGTGGTTTAGGGAGTCCCGTACGCAAGGGGTGGTAATACGGTGACACCCTAGGGTTTCGTACGCAAGGGGTGGTAATACGGTAACCCTGGGTTTGTGGGGATCACTGTGACGCAAGGGGTGGTAACACGGCAATCCATGTGAAGTTGTATGGTAACACAAGGGGTGGAAATACAAATGGTGGGAGTTTAATGGTGTCGAGTTGAGTTGGGGTCATCGAAGTAAATGAGTCGTATGACACACGTACTTAATCGGGATTACGGATCCACTTACAAGTTGATTGATTATTCAGTGTTGAGTATTGCTTCCTCATCTTTCTTTCTATTGCACTAATCAACATGTTTGCATATAACATTGGTTAAGATTTTCCTACTGGGCTTTGTAGCTCAACAAAATCCTTCTTTTCAGGTTCTAACGCCAGTCAGTAGCATCAAGTGTGTATGCTTGGATTGTGGACAGATTTTTGGAAGCTTTTACACTTAGTTACTTCTTCATCTTGTATTAGTCTAGCTTTTTGGTCAAGATGGCTTTGTAACTAATTAGTCGCGGACTATCATACGACTAAGTTTGTAACTGTATTTAAGCTAATTTGGGCTGTGATGCCAAAGTGTACTGTCTTTGAAATTGGGGACTTGTCTGTAATTAAACAGGTGGGACATTATTTTGGGAATGCGATGGCAAGTGAAGCTCTTTTATTTAAAACGTATTATATATTTTATGTTGAAAATCCTGGTCGTGACACAACTCCTACCTATTCTCCTCCCCAAATTAATTTTCTCCTCTCATCAACCGCACACCCTCTTTTGACGAGTTGAGTTTTGTTTTGTTCACCCTCCTTAAAAGAGAGTGAACATTACCCTCCTTCCTATTGGTTGAAATGGTTTGAATTCTACCACAAAGTGATGTCATCCCACCACAAAGTAATGTCATGCTTACCAAAAAGTGTTTTGCAAGGATGGGTCCTACACCATTTCAACAAAAAAAAAAGGGAGAGCAATGTTAAGGAGGGTGAACAAAATTGCACTCTCTTTTGACCCCAACCGAGAGAGAGCCATCACCCCACCACTGATTTCGGCGACCGAAGAAAGAGGTCAAGTGAACGAATTTGGGGATTGAGTTGTTTCGTGCCGATTTGGAGTTGGGGAGCAAATGAATTTGGGAATTTTAGGATTAAGGATTTTTTGGGGTGGGGAAGACAATGCTGGTCCCACAATCCACATCACCAAGTCGTTTGCCACTTAGGCATTTACCGTCCAAGTTTTTTACGGATGGATAATATTGAAATAGGTAAGATAATACAAGGGTAAAATTGAAACAAAAAATTTGAGGACAGAAACGAAACTGAGTATATTTTGTAGGGACCAAAAATATAGATAAGCCTAAAAAAAAAGATCAACTGTACTATCTACTCTCTCTCTTTTGAAAAGATCAAGTGTAGTATCGCCGATAAAAAAATCAAGTGCAGTATCTGTTCTCAACCATTCGGCTAAAATAAATTGTCGTATCGCCAATAAAAAAAATATCAAGTGTAGTGGAGTATCTGTTTTCGGCCTTTTGGCTAAGATCAAATCTAGTATCACTATTGCCAATAAAAAAAATGTAGTATCTGTTCTCGATCTTTTGGCTAAAATCAAGTGTAGAATCTGTTCTTGATCTTTTGGCTAAGATCAAAGTTTAGAATCTGTTTCAAATTTTTAGCTATGATTCAGTGTAGTATCGTGGATCAAAAAAAATCAAATGTAGTATCGCCAAATATGCCCTATCCATGAATGTTCTGAGAACCTGGCAATGCAATTTTCCTAGCTGCAATTGTATGGAAGTCGTGCTAGATGTTTCTTTGATGAAGTGACTAATAAAAATCTCGTTATCGATTGGCAAAAAAAGAATTAAATTACAAAGTGTTTGAGTTTTGCCACATTGCCCTTCTTTAGGCTATAGCCTCCTCGTAGTGTAAGAAAAAAGGCTATTCATTACTTCGAAGAAGTGGATAATTAAAATCTTGCAGGTCTACTATCCAGCTTCAGTTCTTTACCTGGATATGTGGAGAAGAAAATATGTCAACTTGTGTGATATTACATTGTATCCCCCACCGTTGGTAGGTGCAGGTAATTGTGTTCATTGCTACCGGTGTACACTCCGACAGTACCCTTAAATATATGGCATTGCTTGTCGTGTTTCTAGGATATCAATGGTTGCAGTTGCTTTTTTACATTTGTCTGGAATTTCGTGTTGAAAGTTATAACTTTCTTTTAAACTTGGCAGATCATATTGTCTTTGTTTCTTCCCTTCAAGTGGCGGAGCAGGGATTCGTGTTGGAGGTGGCACCCAACACAAAGACCTTAACAAATCTCAATCCTCCACTCTCGTTAAAAGGGGGGAGCCATTGCATCACTCTTTCTCCCTTGACAAGCATCACAACACAACATATTCAAACTTTTAATGTCAAGGAGGGATGCAAGGGAATTCCACTTTCTCCCTTAGAGAGTATACAAAAAAAAAACCATTAAGTAGATTAATCAATACGAAGTAATTAAAAGGGGGGAGCCATTGCATCACACTTTCTCCCTTGACAAGCACCGCAACAAAACAAATTCACACATTAATGTCAAGGAGGGATGCAAGGGAATCCCACTTTCTCCCTTAGCGAGTATTAAAAAATACAGCATTACCGGAGTGGTCGACGAGAATGAGCAAAGGAACAATTTTCAAAATCAGCGCGAATCAATCTGCGAATAAAGAATAGATGAGTTGGAATTGTAAACAATACTAAATACTAATTACTAATTAGAACACTTTAGTAATAAACATTACTAATTAGAATACAAAGTCGACTGGTATCAAGATCTATTGATCCAAGATGAGGTATAATACTATATTCAAGAATCAAGAATAAACTATAGGCCTTTCAAAAAATAAATAAACTACTCGTATAATTATCTTGTCAAAAAAAAACTATAATTATATAGTAGATTACCGACATATTTGTCGGCCACACGAAATGAGAAGGCCACACTGCAATCTGCCGGCCACATTACAAACAAATCCCCAATTCTAGATCAAAAATAGAGACATCAAGTAAATACAAATACGTGTTCCTAACTCCCAAGTCCTAATTCCTAAACAAAAAGAGAAGAATATGGCAGAGGGAAGAACTATGAAAGGATATGAGTAGAGGAGTAACTTTACCAATACGAGGGGAAGAAATCGTGCAACTCCCGACTGGGTTCCATGAGTGCGACTGTCGAGTGCCGACTGGGTATCTTTGCATTGCCAGAAATCATTTCGTGGTATAAATCGTTTGGCTATCAAGTCAACTTCGGCTATCTTCGCATCACCAATCTCCTCAGTCCTCATGATTCCATGGCTGCGACTACTGATTGGTTCTCAAATCTCGACATCGGCTTTTTAAGGACCCAAAGCCAAGGAGCAAGAAAGGTGAGAGAGATTCATGGAGATAGAGAGACCTAAGAGAGCTAGATTTTAATTTTCGACTGCAAGACTGAGATCGACCACCGACGCCGAGCAAGGGTCTTTTCTAATGCGTAATGGGTTGGGGTGGTCACGTGTGTTCCTTCCCTGCTTCGAAACTATTTTTTTTAACAACTGGGGTGGCTAATATCAAGTGTAGTATCGCCAAAAAAAAGGATCATTGTAGTATTTGTTCTCGATCTTTTGGCTAAAATCAGTTGTAGTACCTGTTCTTGGATTTTTGGCAATGATCCAGTGTAGTATGGTGGATCAAAAAAAAAATCAAGTGCAGTATTGCCAAATATGCCCTATCCATGAATGTTCCAAGAACCTGGCAAGGGAATTTTCCTACCTCCGATTGTATGGAAGCCGAGCTAGATGTTTCTTTGATGCAATGACTAATAAACATCTCGTTATTGATTGGCAAAAAAAAAGAATAAAATTACGAATTGCTCGAGTTTTGACACATTACCCTTCTTTAGGCTATAGCCTCCTCGTAGTGTAAGAAAAAAGGCTATCATTACTTTGTAGAAGTAGATAATTAAAATCTTGCAGGTCTAGCTTCGGTTCTTGAACTAGATATGTGGAGAAGAAAACATGCCAACTTGTGTGATATTTCATTGTATCCCCCACCGTGGGTAGGTGCAAGTAATTGTGTTCATTGCAGCCGTTATACACTCCAAAAGTACTCTTAAATATATGCCACTGCTTGTCGTGTTTTTAGGATGTCAATGGTTGCGGTTGCTTTTTTACATTGTCGGGAATTTCAAGTTGAAAATTGGAACTTTCTTTCAAACTTGGCAGATTATATTGTCTTTGTTTCTTGCCTTCAAGTGGCGGAGCTAGGATTTCGAGTTGGAGGTGGCACCCAATACAAAGACCTTATCAAATCTCAATACTCCGCTCTCGTTAAAAGAGGGGGGGTGCGGGTGGGGTGGAGCCATAGCATCACACTCTCCCTTGACAAGCATCACAACACAACAAATTCACACATTTAATGTCAAGGAGGGATGCAAAGGGAATTTCACTTTCTCCCTTAGAGAGTATACAAAAAAACTAACCAAATGCGAAATAATTAAAAGGGGGGGAGCCATTGCATCACACTTTCACCATTGACAAGCACCGCAACAAAACAAATTCACACATTAATGACAAGGAGGGATGCAAGAGAATCCCACTTTCTCCCTTGGCGAGTATTAAAAAATATAGTATTACCGGAGTGGCCGACGAGAATGAACGAACAATTTCCAAAATCTGCGCAAATTAATCTGCAAATAAAGAATAGATGAGTTAGAATTGTAAACGATACTAATTACTAATTAGAACAATATTTAGTAAGAAACATTACTAATTAGAATACAAGTCCACTGGTTTCAAGATCCATTGATATAAGATGAGGTATAATACCATATTCAAGAATAGAGAATAAACAATAGGCCTTTCAAAAAATAAATAAACTATAGTTATATAGAAGATTACCAACAAATCTGTTGGCCATGCGAAATGAGAAGGCCATACAGCAATTTGCCGGCCACATTACCAACAAATCCCCAATTCTGCACAAAAAATAGAGACATCTAGTAAATACAAATACGTGTTCCTAACTCCCAAGTCCTAATTCCTAAACAAAAATAGAAGAATATGCAGAGGGGAGGGAAGAACTACAAACGAATACGAGTAGAGGAGTAACTTTACCAATACGAGAGGCAAGAAATCGTGCAACTGCTGATTGGGTTCCATGAATGCGAATGCCGAGTGCTGACTTGGTATCTTTGCATTGCAAGAAATCGTTCGGCTATCAAGTCAACTTCGGCTATCTTGGCATCACCAATCTCCTCAGTCCTCACGATTCCATGATTGCGATTCCCGACTGGGTTCTCGAGTCTCGACATCGGCTTTTTAAGTACCCAAAGCCAAGGAGCAAGAAAGGAGAGAGAGATTCGAGGAGATAGAGAGAATTGAGAGAGCTAGATTTCAATTTTGATTGAAAGACGGAGATCGACCGCCGATGCCGAGCGAGGGTTTTTTCAAATGGTTTATGGGTTGGGGGTGTCACGTGTGTTCCTTCCTAGCAGTGAAAACTTTTTTTTTTCAAACAATTGGGATGGCTAAGATCAAGAGTAGTATCGCCAATATAAAAATAGATCAATGTAATATTTGTTCTCGATCTTTTGGCTAAAATCAAATGTAGTATCTGATCTCGATCTTTTGGCTAAGATCAAGTGTAATATCTTTTCTCGGATTTTTTGCTATGATCCAGTGTAGTATCGTGGACTTAAAAAAAATCAAGTTTAGTATCGGCAAATATGCCCTATCCATGAATATTCCGAGAACCTGACAAGGGAATTTTCCTAGTTGCAATTGTATGGAAGTCGTGCTAGATGTTTCTTTGATGCAGTGACTAGTAAAAATCTTTTTATCGATTGGCAAAAAAAAATTACGAAGTGCTCGAGTTTTGCCACATTGCCCTTCTTTAGGCTATAGCCTCCTCATAGTGTAAGAAAAAAGGCTAGTCCATTACTTTGAAGAAGTTAATAATTAAAATCTTGCACCTCCACTACCCGGCTTCAGTTTTTGACCTGGATATGTGGAGAAGAAAATATGTCAACTTATGTGATAATTCATTGTATCGCCATTGTGTTCATTGCTACCGTTATACACTCCGGAAGTACCCTTTAATATATGGCATTGCTTGTCGTGTTTCTAGGATGTCAATGGTTGTAGTTGCTTTTCTACATTTGTCGGGAATTTCGAGTTGAAAGTTGGAACTTCCTTTAAAACTTGGCAGATTATATTGTCTTTGTTTCTTGCCATCAAGTGGCGGAGCCAGGATTTCACGTTGGAGGTGGCACCCAACACAAAGACCTTATCAAATCTCCATACTCCACTCTCGTTAAAAGGGGGGAGCTATTGCATCACTCTTTCTCCCTTGACAAGCATCACAACACAACAAATTCACACATTTAATGTCAAGGAGGGATGCAAGGAAATTCCACTTTCTCCCTTAGAGAGTATACAAAAAAACTAACCATTAAGTAGATTAATCAATACTAAGTAATTAAAAAAAAAGAGGGGGGGGGTTGGGGTGTGAACCCATTGCATCACACTTTCTCACTTGACAAGCACCGCAACAAAATAAATTCACACATTAATGTCAAGGAGGGATGCAAGGGAATCCCACTTTCTCCCTTAGCAAGTATTAAAAAAATACAGTATTACCGGAGTGGCCGATGAGAATGAGCAAAGGAACAATTTTCAAAATCTGCGCGAATCAATCTGCGAATAAAGAATAGATGAGTTAGAATTGTAAACAATACTAATTACCAATTAGAACACTATTTAGTACTCCCTCCGTCCCAAATTGGATGACAATTTTTGAAATTTGTGCCATTTTTCATTGCTTATGTCTTTCAATCTATAATGTTTTTCACAAATTTGAAAACTTTGTATAATAGAACTAATCGAGAACTATAAAACAAGATCCATATTGCATATTTTTTGATATTCATATTGAAAGATATAAGGAATTAAAATTGGCACAGATATAAAAAATTGTCATCCAATTTGGGACGAAGGGAGTAATAAACATTACTAATTAGAATACAAGTCCACTTGTATCAAGATCCATTGATCCAAGATGAGGTATAATACTATATTCAAGAATCAAGAATAAACTATAGGCCTTTCAAAAAATAAATAAACTATAGTTATATACTAGATTACCAACATATCTGTCGGCCACGCGAAATGAAAAGGCCACACAGCAATCTGCCAGCCACATTACAAACAAATCCCCAATTAGGCACCAAAAATAGAGACATCAAGTAAATACAAATACGTGTTCCTAACTCCCAAGTCTTAATTCCTAAAAAAAGAAGAAGAATATGGCAGAGGAAAGAACTACGGATGGATACGAGTAGAGGAGTAACTTTACCAATACGAGAGGGAAGAAATCGTGCAACTGCCGACTGGGTTCCATGACTGCGACTATCGAGTGCCGACTTGGTATCTTTGCATTGAAAGAAATCGTTTGGCTATCAAGTCAACTTCGGCTATCTTTGCATCACCAATCTCCTCAATCCTCACGATTCCATGACTGCGACTGCCGACTGGGTTCTCGAGTCTCAACATCAGGTTTTTAAGGACCCAAAGCCAAGGAGCAAGAAAGGAGAGAGATTCAAGGAGATAGAAAGAATTGAGAGCTAGATTTCAATTTCTGACTGAAAGACTGAGATCGACCGCCGACGCCGAGCGAGGGTTTTTTCAAATGGGTTATGGGTGTCACGTGTGTTCCTTCCGAGCTTTGAAAACCTTTTTTTTTAACAATTGGGGTGGGACATGCTACCCCCCCTACCCTAATTCCCTCCGCCCCTATTGCCTTCGATATGAGGCTTCAAAACTCTAAAAAGTCTTATTATATACGTGTTCTTAGTGCTAGTTAGGACCTAAATAAGTAATCGTTTATTTTAAGAGATGTGTAAATTGGCATTACGTAAAGCAGATATCAACTGCACTTGTATTCATAGCTGTTGGATTTCCGTAACTCTATTTGCAAAATTCGTTGGTCTTCATGGTTTTCTTCTGCAAGTTGAGATTGTCCTTGGAGTATTTTGTATTGGATTGTATTCAGTGCAATACAGCTATTTTTAGACCATTATGCAGTCCTCGTAACCTTGGCCTTGTCCTCTGCAATGGCCTCTTCGTCCTAAGATTCTATGGCAGTAAGATATCATCACCTGCATCACAATAACAACGAATGGCAATTATATTTTGATATTACAACTTACATTAGAGAAATTAACAATCATATACATAGAGACCAAACGAGAACTCCTGTGCACACTTTTCTCATGAAGTTTGGAGTACGATTCTAAGCGAAGGATGTGAACTAAATCAATACCTAAGGTGATCAAATGACAAGAGACACACTAAATCAATCCTACAGGTTTCTCCCTTTTCAACACACCATCAAACTTCTTCCATGCACAGGATCTTTTCCCTTGTTTCTCAAAACACCTAAGACACACCTAAGTACCAAACCCTTGCATGGGGTCTAGCTTACAGGATCCATTATGAAACTTCCAGGCTCCATCTTCTTATTAGCACATTATACTTTGAAATTGGACTTAAGCAGAGCGATCAAGAGGAATGTTTACACAAAAATTGAGTGACAAACAAAACCACTCACCCCTACCTGCGGAACCTGGAATCCCGTAAGACCACCAGTTAACTCTCTTTCTTTCTCTCGATCATCATAAGCATTGTTACTTGAATATACCCCTTCCATGAAACTACGAAAGTATGTATGAGTTTATCCCACTGACTTTCCATCCATTATCATGCGTGACTGACACCCTTATACCACCACAAGACATCACTTCAGAGATTTTCCAAAGTTATTTAGGCTTGGCAAATGGAAGCAGCCTAAGGGAATAGAAATAAGTTTACTGGAGTCTGGAGACCATTACCATAGTGCAAAATAAGCTAGAATGAGACAAAAATAAACAGCATAATCATGTGATATAAAGAAGTCATAGCAGAAAACTACAGGGTAAAAATGTGCTACTCTGAGTCAAGGATTAGAAATCTTACCAGCTTAATCAAGCCGTCCCACCTGCAAGTTGCCACTTTACTTTGTTCCAGTGGATGCCACTCGCAATCAATGCATACCCCTTCATGAAACTTGAGAGTTCTAAAGACTTTGGAACTCTTCCAGTCCCAAAACCAGTCTAAAGACTTTGCAACTCTTCCAGTCTCAAAACTAGCACTTACCCTCACCATCTCCCGACATGACAAACCTTCCGTCCGATGAAAAGTTCACTTGATAAGCATATCCAGCCACTATGTGCCCCACAAACCTTTTCTTCTTAGTAAGCTGAAATCTCTCCCTAGCACTAGATCAGAATCTGATTGTCCAAACTCTGCGCTGCTAGCCAATTTCTGTTTGTGTGCAGGGATATTGATGGCATAGAATGCATATGAGGCTCGCTAATATACTTTATAACGACAGGTAACCCAAATTCCCATACCCGGAGAGACTTGTCATCACTACTAGTAACAAATCTTCTGTTGTCGTCAACGAATGTGATCGTATTAACCGCTCGTAAGTCCTAACAACAATGTATGTAGGAAATGAGATCTAGAAAACAAAACAGAGGAATAAAATCTCCATTCTTTGATACCACTTCAAATCAAATTTGTACTAAAATATTGTTCCATCAATAACTTTTAGACGAGAACCAACGAAAATAACATATACAGATAAATAAATTGAAGCTTGTGACAAGCCCTCAAAACAAAGTTTGATCACCTTTTCCAACAGAGCCCTTCAAAACAAAGTTTGATCACCAATAGAGCCCCAACAAATTTTGGAGGTAAAAGCTTCTGCCTTGAGATCACCCTTTCACCGTTCTCCAAAAATTAGCAAGGAACGGAAACATTTCTTGTCCCGAGCCTGAGCAAGAAAAACAGAGATTGAGTGTCAAAGAGGGATTGCTCGAGAGGAAAGAACTGAGGGTGTGAGATCCAATTCTTTAAAACGCAGAAAAGAGGAAAAGTTAAAGCATTTTGTTTGCAGGTTGTGTAGCTAAAAATCGTTTTTGCTAAAGCACGTGTACGTCAATAAGGTGTCTGGTACATGCTTATTGGTTTTGACCCTTCTGCTTGAAAGTTCCACTCTTTAAATTTTGAGTTCTAGATGCGTTTTTGTGAGCTCAATTCAAACTTTTTTGTTTCAAGTTGAAGCAAACGGAAACATAAATGCAGTAAAACTTTCTGAGGAAAACTTTCATCGAACAGTTGGAAAGAGTATTTACCTGAATAGGACTAGTGAATAGGCACCCCACAGAGAGAGAGAGAGAGAGAGGGAAAGAGTATTTACCTGAGAATATCACAGAGGCGAACCCAGATTTAGGCCGAAACTCTCTTCACTTTTGAAAATTGCTAAAGTAGTGCAAGTCACAGTCAAAAAGGTGGCATCAGTGGTCTGGCCTGGGTTTTGAAACATCCCAAAAAGGTTGTGCTAACAAAAATAAGTGAAAACACCAGGACCCCATTCGTTTAAGGGTTTTGGATTTTGAATTATAATCATTATTCTATTTCTTTTCAATCATTACTTATATTTCCAATCATTACTCTATTTCTCTCTACACTCATTACCTATAAATCCAAATCCAACATCCCAAAACGAAAGGGGTCCAGGAGTCCCCAAAACACTTCAACACAACATTTTCCACAGTTGTTTCAAACCCTTTATCCTTTGACAGTAGTTAACTAAAAGTACTATGAAAGAACAATGCTAAGGGACCCAATCGAGTACAACCAATTATACCAAATACAAAAGAAAATCAAAAGAATCCATCTACCTCCATGCTCCGGATTATCAACAAGTTCCAAAAGCACTCAAGGGAAGAATCCAAGAAGGAAAAAAAAAAAAAACCACACCACCACTAAAGGAAAGAAACCTCTTTTACCCCAAATACACCCCATCAAACACAAAACTGATGTCCTGCCCTTTCTTCCTCCAACCTAAAACCCTCCCCAATGCAAGCTCCTTGCCATTGTCTTTGGAGCACTCAAGACACTCCAAACCTTGCACAATGGCCTTAGCCTCCCAAATAACTACCAAAGAAATGGAAGTCTCCATAACTAGACAAAAGTAAGCCTTGTGTCCCAATGTAGCAACTATGTGAATATTTTTCTCTTTTATTTTCCATTTTTCTCTGTCAAAAGCTATACAAATCAAAAGTTCGATAAATTCATAAGCTCAAATCCTTTATACCATCAACTCACACATACGTACCCTACTTCTAAGGAAAGCATCTTATAAAAGTTTAATCTCATATGTACTTCTCGAGATCATTAGTTAGCATTAAACTAGGTTTGATTACACTCATCATTTATGCATTTCGGATTCATATTTATGTGAGATTGAGTGACACTTATCACGCAACCACAAAAGATCACGAGTCAATGAGGTTTACTACTCCAGATATTGTCCAAAGTATTTAGGCTTGGTAAATAGAAGCCGACCAATAAGGGATTCAAAGTAAGTTTACTTGCGACATATAGATGAATATACCAGCAAACAAACTCTGATATGAAAACCAAAGCGAATGCATTCCAACAGAATTGACCTATGGTAATCTTACTTGAAAGAACGGAATTCAAAACCCAAAAAATCCAAATGCTGAATTATCAACAACTCCACAAGAACTCGAGAAAAGCGTCCACCTCGCTCGCCCAAGAAAACAAAACTCTCCATTGCTCACATCGTTAAACAAGAAAACAATGGTCTTAGCCATCAAAGTATGTATGAGTTTATCCCTCTGACTTTCCATCTATTACCATGCGTGACTTTCTATCTCCTCTTCTTCTTCTTCTTCTTCTCCCTTTTTTTTTTCTTTCTAAAAGAGGTTGAACAAAGGAAAGTAACAAAAAGTTCATTTTTTCAAATTTAAATCCCCATGACTAATGCAGTCATGAGTCATGACTCACAATTAGGTGCTTAATCGATCGGTCCATGCCAGACCATCCACGTACAACAAATAGTATATTAGTACCTGTTGAAAAATAGTAGTACAAACACAATAGATTATATTCCAAATATAAAACTTTTTTTAATAGGATAATATCGCAAGCACGCAAGAAATTACGTACTTGCAACTTTGCAATACATATATGTACCTCATATAGAAAACCCCGATGTTTCAATATGCAGCAGCCAAGTGCAATGATACTTGGAATGGAGCTTTAAACGCACAATGTAACAGCTATGCACCTTCTTTATTCACAGGCATGTATATCCAACTCAATTTTTTATAAACTAACAGGTCAATGTAATGAATACAACATATGTAACAAAAAATATTCACACGCAGTAGCAGGAATCATACTTCCAAACAATTTGATAACCCAATCTTTAACATTAAGACAAAGCAATTTGCATTCCCTTCATGGAAGCTAGAGAATTATTTCTTGGAGTTTAGTAAATTATATTAACCATGGCAAAAATAGTTATGATATATATTAGATTTTTAAGTAGGGCCCAATCATTACTTCAACTACTATATATGTCCAACAAAAATATAGGTAAGAAATCTCTAATTCTACTCATTAAAAGTGATTAAACTTTTGAGAACTTGAAAACTTCATATTATAGTATAGGAAAGTTGAGTAAACTTCTTATCCTTTTTTTTTTTTAAATATTCTTAAGCCCCAAACACTGTTTTATCTAAAGATGAACAAAGAAAAAATGAGGATAGTAATACATAACACTGCATGAGCATGCACATGAATTGCAAATCACCATATCCACGAAAACAATGTCCCTATTTCTTTTGCATGAACTCTTTTGACAAATATTTCTTCTTTTTAACTGACAGGAGTTTACTACATGCAAAACCTAGTCTCATAGAGTTGAGAGAATATCCATTACAACCATATCATTATCATATACCAAAATGTAGTGATAATTTAGCAGGAATTCTCTTTAAGCTAATATACAGGTAATTACTTTCATAATGCAACCCTTCTCCATTTTCCTTTTAATGCGCTAACAGAAATATAGACCCAAAGGAGGTAAACCTACATTAACGGCTGATTAAGCAAAGAAATAAAACACATTGTGCAAGGCATTCTAAGCTCATCATATCATAGTGTAAAAGCAATACTTTTAAAACTGGTTGAACTTTATGATAGTGAAAAATAGTACACGGTGAAACAACCAACCAACATATATCCACAAAATCATATTCACAAAAAACTACAGCGTTAGCTTGTTAGATAACTAGTTCAGGCACGGCTCAAAAATTTTAGAACATGACAGCGTTAGCTTGTAAGCATAAAACAATGGCACACCCTAACATTTTCTAGCCCATGCCCGTGCCAAAAGGCCCGACTGAACGGAGTATGATCTCAAGTTAAATCAACATTAGTTGCCAAATCCAACAAATCCTTTCTTTTATTTCCAAAGTAATCGTTGTATATGTCATTGATGAATGATAAAACACTATCTCTCTACACCAAGCCGATCCTCCAAAAGCCCAAAACCACAACTCAGAACACACTACAAGAAAACCTAAGCTTGTAGTAAATAAGATTCTATGGCAATGCAATTGAAGATACTTGAGCTTCATTTTCAAGTTTCAACATGACATACTCCTAAGGAAAATACAAATCTTACAGTATAAACTAATACTCCACATAACAAGAAAACCTGGTGGCCCATCCAAGGATTCTATATGAATGACATGAACCACGTGACATTTATATATGAATGACATGAACCAAATGGACACCAAGGTTAATGAATTAGTACACAAGTAAAATTTATAAGCTGAAATTTTTACACCTGGACACCAGGGTTAATGAATTAGTACACAAGTAAAATTTATAAGCTGAAATTTTTACACCTCATAGGGTTATCCCCAAACTAAGGATAGTTTGGCATATTTTCCGAACCTCCAGCACTTGATTGAAAAAAGGTTTCCAAAAAACACCCCTCTCAAAAGGAAAACTGTGCTTCCAATGTCTGTTTTCCAATGGAGGCATGCCTACAAAATACTCTTTCAAACGAAAGCACCATTCAAACATGCTTTGGGTGAGCTGTAACAGCAAAAAAATAAGTTAGGCACATGATTTCATTCAAACTCGTGATTAGAAAACATGCTTATGTTGAACTATATGGGGCTTAGGAATATGTTGAAAAAGCACTCAGATCTAGTTAAATACTCTCTATAAGTGGACACTCAATTTTTTAGCTCCAGTTATGTGCAAATAAATGTTTTTGGGAAATAAGGAGGACAATGAGATGGGAGCACGATATCTCTGTACCCAAACCCATAAAATGGTCCACAGGGACGCTTTAAAACCCAAATACTTATATCCCATAACTCACGAAGGATAGGAGTAATTTTCTAAGAAAACATATAAAAGAGCTGTTTGGGCACATCATAAGTTGAAAGTTGTCTAAACTAAATATAACTTAACCAATGACATGGCATAATGCAAAGGAAAGCATTAAATAGTTAAGGAAGGGAACTTACTCAGTGACAGAAAAAGTAAGACACATCAACAATCATCTTTGAGACACCATCATTATCAATGCCAGCAATTACCTGATGAAAACAAGAAAAACTACACTTCATTCACACCTCATAATGACATCAAATAACCATATTCAATGAAGAGGTCCATCTTCAAATACACTTACAGTAGTGCACAAGATGTGTGCATCGATGACCACATGGTTTACCACAGTTAGATGTGCTTCCGTCCACTCCTCATCTCCCCACAACTATTCATCTACATATTCATCATAATCATAATCATCCTCATCAGCCAGCTCCTCACTATCTCGGAATAACTCAAAAGAAGAATCAGCATCCACCTCCAAACCTTGATCATTCTCCACATGAGCATCTCCATTGTCATTAGCTTTGGAATTAAAACCACCCACCTCTGACCCTTTTGAGGCACCATCTTCAAGAAGGCGACGAACACACAAACAGTAAAGAGCAACAAATATTCATACCTAGAAAATAATTAACGTACAATGATGTTGCCTATACTGCTCAATAACCTAAGGAGGAAGGATGAATACATAAATAAATGGAGACAGGTTCAAGCAATTGACCTTGACATGTGTTGCTCAATACTAACTTGGAAATGAAACCAAAACGATTACTCCACAAGCTATTCCCTAAGCACAAGTTTTCAGGATCAAGAAGAGAAGAGGAAAAAGATCTAAACTAAGGAAAGAGGACAAAAAATGTTACAGTCGCATATATCTGCACAAACTTTTTTTGAAAATCCTATATGATCACCAACTACGTAGGGCTTATTTCCAGGTCAAGTGACCCGCACCTACTACCTACCTCTGCCTTTCTGTGAAAGAACAAGGGTGGTTCGCACGTATATAGGTTAGCAGCGTCCGATTCCATTTGCACCGGTATTTTCCTAGCTCACTGGAATTCAAAACCATTTAACACAGATTGCACTCGGCCAATTGATACTTGAGCAACAGACTTGAAAATAGAACTGAGCTACATTTTTTTTGGCCAAACAAACGATGGAATCACAAATAGCTTCATAAAACAAGCTATGCCTGAAATGTTCATGTAGAAACTTATGTGAGCTGCATTAGGTAACCATACTATAAATATGTTACATGGATTTGGGTACTTGAATTGGGTGCGGGTACATATCTAAGGGTCGAACACCTCAAAGCTGAAAATAGAGGATTCGGGTATATGTATTTGAATTTGGATACGGGTGTGGGGATCCGCTGAATATTTGTATATGTATAAAAAAAATTATATCATTTATAGGAATATATAAAATTATTTTCCAAATTATCATTATTTAATTTGAATTTTTATTAATTCCAGCACAAATATTAAAAAAATACTAAATAATAAAAGGTAAACTAATGTCTTTATGGCCCATTATTAAAGAAAATGTCTTTATGGCCTACTAATTGAAAAATACAAAGTACATGCCCTACATAAATGACCCAAACATAAATGTAATGACCCAACTTTTTAAATGGCCCGAATCAAATAAAGCAATAGCCCATGTCTTACATATAAAACCCTAAAATATATCTACAATCAGCGATTACCATATGGATCTCTCTCTCTCTCTCTCTCTCTCTCTCTCTCTCTACTAAGTTCGCCATCCTCTTCCAGTCTTGCTCATGCCAACGTGCCCGATTTTCTTTTGGAGAATCCGGTACAGATCCCCTACCCGTATCGTGTCGACACGCGTACTTCCTCCAAAATGGGGGATCTGTGTATCATATATAATGCTAGATGAATCGTTTGTGCATTACCCAAAAAGAGAACATTCATCAGTTTTACATATGTACACATCCAGTAGGAAATACCCACAGCTTTCTACCCACATTCAAGAACCATAGAACTAGAACCTACCAGATTATATCAGTACACAATCCAAAAGCCGTAAACTCTCCTCAACATTCAAACAAATTGCAAGATTTGTAACTAAATAGATGGAAACCCCCCATATTCGAACAAATTTCATTGAATCTAACATGTTTAGAACTATGATCCGTAAAAACCAGTACACACGCAAAAGAAAACACTCTATTTTGATCCATACAAATTATAATATCTGTACAGATGAGGAATAATGAAGAAGTATAAGAAATCGAATAACCTCATCCTAGTTCTACTTAGTCCTAGAAGTAAATAGGTGAATGGAGGAAAGCAAAAAAATAGTAAATTTGTTATAAAAATAAAAAAAAGAAAAGGAAAACGAACCCCAAAACAAAGATCAAACAGCAGATGTATTCAAATACCTAGGCGAAATAGTCTGATGTCTCGCGATCGATTGGGACTCGAAAACCAGGCCGCACTCCGACCACACGCCGTCGCCACTAGCGTGGTCAATCACCACCTTTGTCGCCCGTTTACAGACCGAGAAGTAGACATCGGCCATTGATTTGTAGGGTTTTTTCCCTGTTTGTTTTGGAGATGAGATGGAGAACACAAGATCGAAGATTTTTTTAGGGCTTCTTGTGATGTGTGTGATTTTTTGAGTGCTTCTTGTGATGTGTATGTGATTTGTTTGAGCTCTTGTTTTTCTCGAAAAATCGTTGCATAGTATCAAAGTTTTGTGGTGAATAGCTTGTATAGTTGGGACAAGAGATTGTTATCCGTCTCTTGACCAATTCTTAGATTGGTTTGGGCTTTTCCTTTCGCATGTTAGTGTATAGGGCCTTTTTGTCGTGTGTCCTCTTTTTGTATATGGGTGGCATTCCCTTAATGCCTTCTTTCAAATATATTTATTTACTTATCAAAAATAATAATAATTTTACCAAAAAGCCCACACATAAAGGAGCACAAAAGACAAAATAGAAAGCAAAAAACAGGACACAAACGGAATATCCCAAAAGTCAGAAAACCCTTTAAAGTAATTCTAAATAAACTCAAACAGTACGTGAACAATGCTACAGGCCCCGTCAAAATAAGCCGAAATGACCCAAACAGCCCCAAAGCAAAGCCAGAAGCTCCCCCAATCAGGGGATGCAATTGGAAAAATTGGCCAAAAGTGGTGGAACGCTCAAATTGAAACCATCACACATCTCCCTTCTCAACGTTTGGATATGTATATATACACACACATTAGTGTGATGCCCGTGCTTCGCACGTTTCTGTGTGCTCATTGGTTTAATTGTAGTCGAAACGTACTATATATATATATATATATATGTGTTTTTTTTTCCTGTGGTGATGATAGATACGAACTGCTGTGTCTATGAATACTGAGAGTCATAGGTGCCCTCGTTGCCTCTAACTGTGCGCATAAAATAAAACTAACTTTAGCCATGGAGCAAGCATCAGCGCTTCACGAGTAGCAAGACTCTCCAGCACTAGGGCAAATCTATGCACGAGCCTATGCAAACCAGGTTAAAAGCGGTGGATAGCCTGGTTCCTAGTTCCATCGACCCTGCTGGCGAGTTCCGTTTTCGAGTGGTTTCTTTAGTGATCAATGCGGTCTATGCCTCCCAAGGTAGGATGTGTCATCGAGAGCCAGCATGGCCCAATGATCTTTTATATATTTTCCAATAGTCATTCTAGGTACTATTGCGGAATCCTCTCTATTCTATTGAAATGAAATAAAATAGATAGTAGGCAGGGATCACCAGGAAGGTAGCACCAAAGAGCATCCGACATAGATAATGAGCCCTACTGAAGACTTCTCTTGTTGCACTTCTCTGTTTCTCTTCCGAGCACAATCTGTGATCTCAGTGCAAGAAACAAAGCAAGGTAAAACTAGGTATCTCAATAAGCAACAGCTCAATTTGGGTGTTGTTCATGGCTGGAACAGAGGAACGAACCCTAAATCAAATAATCCCACCATGTATGAAGATTTCTTACCCCTACAGCACATGGGCCAAACTATGTCTTGTCACCAACCTGAACCTGTAGTAAAAGGAAAGGACAACATGATTAGGTACCATTTTCCTTTGATACATTTGTACTTCTTTTGGTAACTTAGCAGAAAATAGTAGTTTAGCTTTCAAGAGCATGTGAAGTGGTTCTATTCTAAGTACCTCTTCAAGCTAAATAAACAATGGCAAGGGGACTTTAAAAGTAAAAACTGAGAAACACCCATACTGTGGAGGAAAACATGAACATCCAAGGCAAGAGTAACATAAATACTTTGACATCAGAAGACAGAGGGAAAACAAATAATAGATTAGATGTGATCTACCACATAATCATACCAGAAACAAAACAATTAACAAAAAGTCGGAAGGAAAAAAAAGATGCTAAATTGGATGTGATCTTCCAAAATGTACAGATACAACAGATATGTATAAGCCCTCAAAAAAACAAAACCAAAACACTAAGCAAGGCTTTCTTTCATTACCTGTCCAAAACCGTTGGAGTCGGATTCCACAACATACTCAAAGATCTTTCCACCTAGGGCTCGTCACTGGCGACACGGGGAACTGCTGAAACCCTAATTGACTGGCTGCCTTCGACAGCAAAAACAGCAGGCTGGAGGACAACAGAGGGTACGACAACTGCGGTGACGGGAAGCAACCAAACGGCAGCTGCGATGACGGGAACAGGAAGGGCGATTGACCCACGGAGGCCTGCGGTGGAGGAAGCAGTGGGTGTTGTTGAGAGAGATCCCGCAATCAAAATAGAGCTTGCCAGCAGCCGGACCATGGTAGGGTTGATACGGCTTGGAGAGAGAGAGAGAGGTTTTTGAAATTCCTGAATCAAGCTTCGCTGAATCAAATCAACAATCAATATTCCTGAAATAATTATAATAGTTAATAATCAGAAACCCTAAGTCTGTAAATCAAATACAAACATCAACAGTATAATTAGAAGCCCTAAATACTTGTATTCCCTGAAACCCTTATTCGAAAGAGAAAGAGAGCCGACACGACGGCGTTCCGAAAGGTCTTCTTCTTCTTCTTTTAGGTTCAATTCAAATTCGGAATTCTCTTCAAGAAGAAGATGTTCAACAATACACGGAAATTCTTTAAGGGAAAGAAAAAAAAAACTTGGTCTGACCCGAACTCGTCGTCCGTCGTAGAAGCGAATACTCCTTCTTCGCGATCCCCTCTCTTCTCATCCTCCTTCTTCACGTACTTCACGAACCCTAGCTTGTGGTTGCGCATGCCCTGGGTGAGGCCGTCCTTGGCGTAGGGGTGGGAGGGACCGTTGATTGGGGCCCAGAGCTGGTCGTAGGTGGGGTTGAAGGTGACGAGGTCTTGAGTGGGGTTGAGGGGCTTGGTTAGGGCTTCGGTTGGCGGCGCCGGCGGCGGTTGTGAGGGTGAGCATGGTGTCGTTGACTTTGGGAGAGGCGGATTTGGAAGGGAGGGAGAGAAGTCGAGGGAGGAGTGGTCGGAGGCGGTGAAACTAGGGTTTGGTATTGACTTGTCTGGTTGCTGGAGGTGGTGGTGGTCGTCGTCCATGGCGTTGTGATTGTTCGAATGGGGAGGGTGGGAGAAGAGAACGATGGAGATAAGGGGTTTGAGGCTGAGATTGTCGAGACTTGAGAGAGAAGAAAGGGGGGGTTCGACCGTTGTGGGTTTTGATGGATTCAGAGGCGGTGATTCTGTTTGTGTTTAAGAGCAATTTGAAATTGGAGGCTGCTACAGCCACCGAGCAAAGGGGTTCCGAAATTGCATCAACAGACACACGCGGGGCCCACTCCAAGCCTCACACGGATGATTCGATATGTTCAATAATTTTAAAAAATAAAACCGAGTGGGACCTTAAGAAAAAACACTCAATATGATATGTGTAGATATTTGATCCAATCATCTCATTTTTCATCCAATCTTCCCATTTTTCACCGATTTTTCATATATTAAAAGTTTGGATTGAGTACCTACACATATTGGATTAAGCTGATTTTTCTTAAGCCCATTCAATTTTATTTTTTAAAATTATTGAACGGATTGGATCATCTTTGCGGGGCCACTTTAGGTGCCGTGTGCCTGGCGGTACAATTTCAGGACCCCTGGGTCGGTATCCATAGGTTTGGCGTTTGAAATTTGCACTTCACTCCTTGTTCTTTCTGTTATAATGCGCGAGAAACTCTTCATACAAAAAAGATAATTGTAGATTTCAATGAAATGATACAGAGAGCATAATACGATGATATCCTTTATGTTTGCTTTTTTCTAGGGCTGCAAAAGCTCGACTCAACTAGAGTTCGTTCAAACTCGACTCGAACTATAAATGAGCAAGCTTGAGCTAGATATCTCAACTCGTTTGGAAAACGAGCTGAGCTCAAATGATCAGCCTTATGGAGTTCTTGGGTTGTCGACATGATCATCCTTATGGAGACGTGATTCTTTTCGGAGTCCTAAATGACTACACACAATTTTTTTTTTAATCTTGATGTGAGTGATATGGAGTAGTATAGAGATTGGAATGGGCACATGAATGTCGAGTTGGGGGTTGTGGTTGATCAACTCACTTATTCAACGCACTTTGTTGCTATTAAGATGACATATACATTGGATTGTTGACGCGGTTGTATGTTAAGGAGATTGTAAGACTCCATGGTGCACTTGTATCACTTGTCTCAAATCGTGATCTCCGTTTTGTATCTATATTTTGGGGTGCCTTAATGATAGCGATGGATACTTTAATTTAGTTTTTGGGTTGTCCCAATTTACATTTTAGTTCTACTTACCACCCGCAAAATGATGATCAAGTGAGAGGACTATACAGACTTTGGAGTATTTTTATTGAGTGCATGTGCCTTAGAGTGGAAAGGAAATTGGGATGACCGACTGCTGATGATGGAAATTGCATACAATAAGAGTTACCATTTGAGTTTGGGAGTTGCTCCATGTAAGGCATTGTATGGGCGAAAATGTAGATTCCCTATCTGTTGGTATGAGGTTGGAGAAAGGCAACTTTTAGGACTTGACTTGGTGGAGGAAACACACACACAAAAACAAAAACAAAAAAAACTATTCAGGAAAAGGTTTGTAACTACTCGGAGTAGACAGAAAAGTTATGTAGATAATCATAAGAGGGATTTGGAGTAATAAGATGGCGCTATGAATATTTTTGAAATGATGGTAAACTAGTGACTATTATTTTGACATTCTTTTACAATTCTGGTAGTCTTAAATTGATTGACGAGGATGGTTGATTAACTTCTTTGATAGATTTAGGCTAGTTCAATTTCTGGTCATATTGTAATAGATACTTTTTCGAACGGTCATTGGAGGTTGGAGTTTGTAACTAGAGATATTGTATTTCTTAAGGTGTCCTCGATATATTGGGTCATTTGAGGTTTTGGAAAGGATTGGTGAGGTGGCCTATCGTTTGGCGTTGCCGCCTAGTTTGGCTAAAGTTCATAATGTTTTTCATGTGTCGATGTTGAGGAGGTATGTGCATAGTCCGTCCCATGTTATTGACAACGAGCCACTTCATGTTTGGGATGATTTAACCTATGATTGACAACCCTTGACATAGTCAAGAAACTTCGTTCAATATGGAAAGTGCATTAAATTGGGTAATGAATAGCTGTTATATTTGATTTAAATATAGTATTTGTTTTTGAATGGCAAATAAAGACCTGTTGCGAATTAAAAAAACGTGCTGGGAACGGTTTTAAAAAAAGAGTTGTTGGGAACGATAGAATATAACAAAATTTTACAAACAATTAATTTTTATTTGATACTCATGGACCATCCAAACAAAATAAGTTTAATAGAAATAGCCAAGAAACTTCATTCAATATGAAAAGTGCATTAAAAATTGGGTGATGAATAACTGTTATATTTGATTTAAATATAGTATTTGTTTTTGAATGGCAAATAAAGGGGAGACTTAAAAAATCATCCTCAAGTAGTGGCCCGTAAGTTTTCATCCAGACCTTTTTTGGCACTTATGTTTCCATCCCCATTTTTTCATAATTGGTTGTCCCTATATTGTACCATATATATATATATATATCACCAAAAAATTGGGATGGAAAGATAACCCCACCAGTCTCGCGATTAATCCGGCAAAATTTCACAACCTGAAAATCTCGCCAACCATTTAACAAACCCCTCTCTGAAATGCATTTCCATTTCCAGGTTTTGGAAATGTCGGGTTCTATTCGTCCACCCCTCCTCTCTGAAACTTCCATTTCCGAAATGCATGGTCTTTGGTCGAGGGGCGAGAGGCGGCAGTGAGTGGCGAGAGGCAAGCGGTGAGAACCAAAACGATATTTCGAAAGGGTTCGGTAATTGAATAAGGTGTTTGGAGGAGCGTAGAGGGTCGAAAAAGCCACTAGGTACCAGATTTGAAGATTTCGAGGACTGTCGAGGGTCGCTGCTGGCTAGAAAATGTTCGCCGGTGGTCAGCGAGGGCTAGGCTTAAGTCGCCGGTTGTCGGCAATGCAGAAGGTGGATGACGAGGAGTTTGTAGGTGGTGTATGTCATGTTTTTTCATAATTTTTCATGTTTTTAATTTCATGATGAGGAGTTTGGATGAGGGGGATTTTGCAGAAGGTGGTTGGCAAGCGGCGAGATTCATGTTTTTTTTTTCTCTGTGTTATTTCCATATGAATACATACGTTTTTCGGCCACCGGCGAGGTAATTTGTATTCGTGTTTTTTTTCCTCATGATTTTTCATGTGTTTTCATGAATAAAATTATTCTCAAATTTTCATGGTGCATTTATGAAAAACATGGTCGATTAATTTATTATTGTTTTTCATGGTCGATTAAAAACATGGTGTAATCATGTTTTTTTACTAATTTATTCATTTTTCATGGTGCAAGTGTATTTTTGTTCCCTACAAAAAATGTGCTAGGAATGGGAACCCGTTTAAAAAAAAGAGCTGTTGGGAACGATAGAATTAGCTGTTTGGCAATTTTTCCCGGTCAAAGCTGTTGGCATTTACTATTAATAATAACAACAATTAAAAAAAAACTAATTGGCCAACTGGCATTTAAATTTCAAAAACCATCTGTAATTATTAACCATATATTTCTTAAAAAAAAAAACGTGCTAGGAATGGGAACCCGTTTAAAAAAAAGAGCTGTTGGGAACATAGATGTTGGCATTTACTACTAATAATAACTACAATTAACAAAAAACTAATCGGCCAACCATGTACACACACAGTCTCTCTCTCTCTCTCTCTCTCAGACCGCCACACCCACAAACGAAACCCCTCCTCTCTCTCTCTCTCTCTCTCTCTCTCCCATGGAAACAGAAACTCAAGACCACCACTGATCCGAACACCACAATCTTCACCACCGCCACGCCCACAACGGCCACACCTACACCCCAAACCCCTCGGCGCTCACACTCGAAACGCCCTCCTCTCTCCCTCTCCCATTGAAGCCACAAAACACACGCACCCAGTATTTCTCTGGACTGGGTAAATCCATTGAACATTCCCTTACTCACACGGTCACACCAGCATTCACATTTCAAAACTCTCTCTCTCTCCAAGTCGTATCAACCCTACCATGGGTACGGCTGCCGGCAAGCTCTATTTTGATTTCGGGATCTCTCTTTCAACAACAGCCGCTGCTTCCAACAACGACCCAACAACAGCCACTGCTTCCAACAACGACCCAACAACAGCCACTGCTTCCTCCGCCGCAGGCCTCCGTGGGTCAATCGCCCTTCCTGTTCCCGTCATCGCCGCTGCCATTCGGTTGCTTCCCGTCACCGCAGTCGTCGTACCCTCTGTTGTCCTCCAGCCTGCTGTTTTCGCCATCGAAGGCAGCCGACAATTAGGGTTTCAGCAGTTCCCCGTGTCGCCAGTGACGAGCCCTAGGTGGAAGGATCTTTGAGTGTGTTGTGGAATCCCGACTCCAAGGGTTTTGGACAGGTAACGAAAGAAAGCCTTGCTTAGTGTTTTTTTTTTTGAGGGCTTTTACATATCTGGTGTATCTGTACATCTTGGTAGATCACATCTAATTTTAGTTTTATTTTTTTCCTTCAACTTTTTGTTAATTGTTTTGTTTCTGGTATGATTATGTGGTGTAGATCACATCTAATCTGTTATTTGCTCTCCCTCTATCTTTTGATGTCGAAGTATTTATGTTACTCTTGCCTTGAATGTTCATGTTTTCCACCACAGTATGGGTGTTTCTCAGTTTTTACTTTTAAAGTCCCCTAGCCACTGTTTATTTAGCTTGAAGAGGTACTTTGAATAGAACCACTTCACGTGCTCTTGAAAGCTAAACTACAACTTTCTGCCAAGTTACCCCAAAACAAGCACAAATGTATCAAAGGAAAATGGTACCTAATCATGTTGTCCTTTCCTTTTACAACAGGTTCAGGTTGGTGGCAAGACATTTTTTGGCCCATGTGCTGTAGGGGTAAGAAATCTTCATACATGGTGGGATTATTTGATTTAGGGTTCGTTCCTCTGTTCCAGCCGTGAACAGCACCCATTCTATTCAGTTGCCAATATGAGACTGCATACATAGCCATGTGTTCCTTGATGACTTCGAAAATCCATTTGGAAACTGATTGGATTTGGAATTTTGGATTTTCTTTATGCAGGTACTTGGAATTTGTGATATCATGACCACAACCACAACATGCTCTTTCGAACTCCACCTGAGTGACAAGGAGAGTCTTTAGGTAACCGATTTCAAACCCATCTTTGTCCTTTGTTTTGGCTGATCGGAAATGGTAGTGTTACATTTTCTTCCCCCTTTGATTGTGTTTTGTGACTCATCTTTTTCCTTTTAAGTCTATCGAACTTGGGTTCGCAAAATGTTGGTCTTTCCGATAGTTTGGGTTTTCTAAGCAAATAGGGTTCAAAAAATTAATTTTCTCTCTCCAAACGTCACTACTTTTCACCACAGGAATTATTTTTTTTGGGGTTTTCAATGAAATTTCTGCACTAGTCTTTTTGGTTTCCATGATAATACAATTTTTTTTTATTATAGAAACAACTTAAAGGAAAATAAGCAAATATGAAAATAGGTGTAAAACTGTAAATAACACTTGGCTTAGCAATGGAGTTCTCCATAGGCTAAATTTCTCAATCTGGCTCAAAATAGCTTGAACATTGTATGAATAGATGAGATTTTTATCTTGCTGGAAAAACCTGTACAATTAGGTGGTTAACTTTTTCCTTTTATTAGTTTTGTTTTGTTCCAAGTAGTGATGAAAAATTAGAATGATTCTTTGTATCATTTCGTAGACTTCGAGTATCTTGATAAGTGTCTATTTAATGTAGCTTAGAAATTTTATGGATAGTGCATGGCTAGTAAGCTATTAAGCTGGATGGTGCATGACTACAGCCGTGATAGAATTTGTATTATTTCGAACCTTGTATTTACTGTTGGATCCTGCTGAACTTAGAACTGATACTCTTTTTTAAAATAAGTTCTTGAACTATTAATATACCATGGGATGGTATTTTCTGTCTCTTTTGGATAGTGTATTATACTATTCGGATTGCCCTTGAGTAATGTTATATGCATGTATGGTGAAATGTCATTTACTTTTAGAGTAAAAAAGAGTGGTGCGATAACTTTTCACATGGGTTTGGTGATATATATTTTCTCTCTTTTTAGCCCCTCACATTATTGATTTTCCCAGGCTATTGTCGACCTCTCCTGGTACTGTTTAATGGGATACCATTGCTGGTCTCTCTCTTCATTTTGTTTTTTTTTGTTGAGTAAAATATTATCAGTTTTGTGGGAAAACTTTGGCCTGTCAGTGTTCTTTTTCTGTTCCAATACCTTTTGATATGTGGAAATGACAGAGTGTTGTAAGCAGCGTTGAATCTTGGTGAAGCTGCTGGCTGAGAGAGTTTGGCTATTGAGTTCTTATTATCTAGGTGTTTCAAATCTTTTAGATTTTATTTCAGATGACTGCTTCATTTCATTCCACTGACAACTTTTAATTGTGTGAGTGGTTTTAGTGTGTAGCATGTAAGTGTCTTCTTTGATGGTTCTCTTAGAGTAATTGTGTGTTTCTTGTTCGTTCTGTGTTTATTCTTATTTGAATGACTTGGATTTCCATTTTTTTAAGGTTTGTTGCAGTGGAGAAGTTGAAAGATCAATTGCTAGAAAACAACAAACAAACATATTGGGTTCCTGATTTTGTTAAGGTTTGATTTATTTTCCTTGGCTTCCCCCAAACCTAGAAAAATAAACTGCTTCTTATGACAGAAAAAGTTGAATGAAAAATAAACTACTAATTAAGTTTGTATCCCCCTCACATTCTCTCAACTTCTTATACTTTGTGATTGCATATTGCAGGAAAAGCGCTTCCACAATTGGCTTGAAAATGCAAGAGACTGGGTTGTTAGTTGTAGTAGATTCTGGGGTACACCACTTCCTGTGTGGACTAGTGACAACGGCGAGGAAACAATAGTAATGGATTCCATTGATAAACTTGAAAAGCTTTCTGGCGTAAAGGTTAGCTCTCTTGTTTGGCTATATCAATGTCTAATTCTTATCAGTCAAGTCTTAACATGATTTTGTATATTGCTTCATAAAGTATCTTATAAAACCCTAAGATTAATGTTTACCTACCTCAATAAAACGTTTATAGTAGCACTGTAGGGGCCCGATTGGATGCCGTATGAGTTTTGGGTGTATTATTTATGAAGGGGTGATAAGATAGTAAGGGGTATTAGTTAAGAAGGGAGGGCCCACATTGATGTGATATTTATAGAGGGTGTATTAAAAAGTAGATGATTTGGATGGTGTATTAGAGAAGGGGGATAAAATAATACTTGGTTTGGATGAAGGATAAATTGGAGGGATAAGAAAGGGTGTATGATGTAAAAAGTTGTCAATTGACTCTTTTGTCCTTGTGCAGTGTTAAATTAGATTATTGATTAGATTAAATATTTAATTACGAAATCGAACTTTTATTAATTTTTTTCACAAAAAATCAAAAGTAAATTAGTTAACTAATATAATAATTAATTATTTAATTTAAATTATTAAAAAACGTTAGACTTTCTGCATCATCACTCTCTCTTTCTTTATACCCCACCGACCCACCCACCTTCTCGCCTTCTCCCATGGACCCATGGACGACGGCGGCGACTTTCAATTTTTTCGCACGAAGACCAGAAGACGGCGGTCACACGACGGCGATCGTCCCTCCCTCTCTCCCACAAATCCGATTGTGCCTCCCTCTCTCCCACAAACAGTCAAAAAATCCGTTCGTCCCACAAGAAAAACAGGTACGTCTCTCTCTCTCTCTCTACATATACATACATATTTCGTGTGTTTTGTGGTGGTGGTGGTGATCTGTTGTTGTTCTTCTTGATTCGCTGTTTGTTCTTCTTCTTCTTCTTCTTGATTCACTGTAGCTGGGAGAGAGAGACCCGTTAGGGGAGGGGGATAATGAGGGGTAAAACAGTCCAAATTCGGGTGTATTAGGCCGGAGAAGCTATTGCTGGGCTCAGGGGTAGCAATAATTTAGTACCCCTTCCACTGGATTAGGGTGTATTCGCGTAGAAGGGGGAGAGTTGAATACAGGTGAAAATAAGCTTGCCAAACCTAGCTAAAACTGTCCCATCACCTCTAAACAGGGTGTATTCCACAATACACCCACCCAATGCTGCATCCAATCGGGCCCTAGTAGTCTATTTGAATGGTCAGAGGAGGCGAAGAGCTATGTTACATGGATCCTTCATTTTGGCTCAAGTACCCGTGTCGATGTATCCGATACCCATATCCTTTTGGACATTCGGATCCTCTAATTGTGGAGTAGATACTTACAGAAAAGGAATATAAATTAGCTAGAAAAGTGAAGGAATATAAATTAGCTAGAAAAGTGATATTTCTGAGTATTTCTAAAGGTTAAAAACTAAGAGCGTTGAGGCAATTGGAACGCTTGCCATAATTTGTCCGATTTTTCCAATTGTGCCCCTCAATTGGGGATCCATTGGTTTTGGCACCGAGGGTAGTTTTGTCCATTTGCCTCATGCGAAGAACTTGGCCCAGATCAAGCCACGTCTCCGCTATTCCCTTTTCCATTTGTTCGTCTAGCTTGGAGAGAGAGAGAGAGAGAGAGAGAGAGAGAGAGAGGAGCAAGAACGGAAGCGTAGGCGACGGAAGAACGGAACAGTGACAAAAGAACGGAAGAACAAGAAGTGTAGGCGACGAACGGTCAGACAGAACAACGTTTGTGGGTTTGCTGCGGGAGCAAGCCGATCGATTATTCCGGTGGTGTTGGCGGTTGAGGGTGGTCGCACCAGGTCAGATTCTTTCCCTTTAGGGTTAATGTCGTTTTCCCCCTGTCCAGTTTGTCTTCTCCTTTTGTCTTGCGCACATGGTGTGAATAGATTTGTAGATCGATCACGTTTCGTAGGTCGATCACGTTTTGTAGACGGTGTGAACAGATTTGTAGATCGATTATTGTGATTTTGTCGTCCAATTTCTCGTGTGCATGTGACCGGAGTGAGTATGGAGGTGTGGGTTTCTTGCTGTTCTATGTAATCGTTGTCTACTTTTTTCGTCAACTCGCAAAATCAGTAGGTGACATTGTCTCGATCAAATCTTAAGGAAAATTTGTAAGCTATAAAAAAAACAAGCTCTATAGTCTATAACATCAAAAACTAAGTTCTGCTTTTCTTTCAGATTGTACCATAGCCCTTTTTGGTTTGCTGTACTTCAACTTGCAAGTATGACGATTCACAGCGAAAGATGGGAAATAATGTGGATAACCATCTCATAGCATTTCCTCTTTTTGTGGTTCTACTTCCAGGGCAAACTTATAGGAGTAGAATTGTTAGGAAAAATCTATTACACCAACGCATACGTGCATTCACATATCCCACGTCTACCCACAGGCCACGATCATGAAATATTTGGTGAATATGAACACTCAAGATAGAGAGTCTAAAGGCCAATTTTTATCCGTTAAGGATTGACCGATCCAAATACTCAACTAACCATTGTCTTCCGGCAGGCCGAACTACCTGAGGTATGCATTGTCATCACAGAAATACAGTTCGACATTCTTCTTGGCACAAATCAGACAATGTTTTTTATTTAGACAATGGTTGTTGCATGCTAAGCTATAAGTTGTCTACTGCACCGGAAAACGAGAGAATAAAATAAAAGCCAAGAAAAATGCAGAAGTTATGCTCAAACAAGAAGATAAGAAATGAGTTTCTGCTGGAGGAGGGGGGGTATTAGTATTTCAAAGTGCTATTTGTGTAGACTTATTGTGTGCAACTTCTGTAGGGTTCCAATTCTTGTCTGCATGAATTTGTCCCGGTTTTCCAGATGTTTATGCTTGTGGCCCTTCTTGTCTGCGTGAATTTGTCCCAGTTTTTCAGATGTTTATGCTTGTGGCCCATTGTGATGTCTTCTCGTAAACACGTAAAAATGTTTATTCCTGGTCAAATTTGGCATTCAGATCTTTTGGCAGACTAATTATTGAGATGTGTAGTTTTCTTACGGCGTTCTTAGATGCTTGTGGATATTTTGCGGGATACTGTGTGCAATTTTTTGGGCGTAATAGTATTTCTATTCCCCGTCTGTGTGGCCTATTGTGTACAGGTTCCGTGTTGTTTCAGTTGTAACGATAGAACCGCATTTGTACAGGTTCTCATTTTTTTGGGGGGGTAATTATGCCTTCTATTTTGGTTTTTTTGACTGAAGGAGGGAGAGCAGGGGAGTGTTCGTGCTCTGCGGGTTGTCTCGATTCGGTTATGGTTTGTGGAGAACGTGGATAGGTTTGTTGGTGTGATGGACGGGGTGTCGAATGGGGTTTTTTGAGGGGGGAGGGAGGGAGGTGGGTTGGGGGAGGAATGGATCGAATTGGATTGGTTGAAGGAGAAAGGGTACTATGGGATTGAAGAGTTCGTGGTGAACCGGTTGGAGGTGGCGTTGAGGTTATCGTGGTTGAATTGTTGTAGTTATGGCAAGAAGAGGGGTGTGAGATTGAAAGAGAAGGCAAGCACCGCAGGTGTGGCGGCGAATGTGTATTGGAGGAAGAAGGGGTGCGTGGACTGGTGGGAGAAGCTGGATGCTTCAACTAGGAAGAACGTCTTTCGGGTCATCTTGGGAAAATCAGCTAAATCTCTGGTATTTTTTGGGTACTTTCTTTTTTTTTGTTGCTTTTGTTCGACGCGTTGAACCTTACTGATTCTCACATCCTGGAACTGCTGCCTTTACCAAAGTTTTTGAATGAGAACACTAGAGTAGTGGGTTATGCTAGCAGAGATTGCAGAAAGGAAATAGTTTCCAAATTCCAAGTAACAGATATCTAACAAAATAAAAATGTTTTAGAAGTTGTAATTCACCATGAAGAAGATCCTTAAGGTCCTGTGTATATGAAATTATGGATTGATTGGTGGGGTTTGTCTGGTAAAAAAAAAAAAAAATTTCTTGTAGGGGATATTACTTCTATAGTTCTATCTGTGGAGCACCTTGGAGAAAGCATCTAGAAGTAATCAAAAAAGTTAAGAATAAGCATCCTTTAGAATCAAGGCCTAATGTGCCCAAAGCTGGCACTACGGAAAGGAGAGAAGTGCGTCGGATATGGGTATTGGGAAGGCCCTCTTTAGCAAAAAGTCCCAGTATTGTATGAAGCTGATACGGGTTCATGTCCGTCATATAATTTTTGTAATGCATGAAGTCTTGATATGATGACATAACGTAGGTGTATTACGGTTTGTTTGTCTCATGTTCCTGATATTGATTTCTGTCAAAAAGTATCAGTGGCTGGAGAGAACAACCACTCAAATTTACTTGCAACGTTCTCACTGGGCTGTTACTTAGGTTAAAAATTGAGCGAAGTATTAAAAAGTACAGTATCATTTTGTGAGTATATCGTGGAGATGTGGAACTTGGTTCAGAGTGCTTTTCCAAATGGTTGTGTACCACATCAACATGTCATCCAACTTATAATGTTCTTTGTGAAATTTGTAGTTAGTTGTTAAAGAAAAAAGGCATGGCATAACTACAGAATACATCCTCTTCCTAATTAGAAGCTGCAAATTAGTACTGCTAAAGTTGTTACTTGTTCGTGTCATAAATAATATCTTCGTGTAATTTCCTTAGATTAATTGGACTGGAATATGTCTACACTGGAAGTCACTAAGGTGGACTAGTGATAACTTGTTGTATGAACGTCTTTTTAAAAAAATGTTTATGCGACATACAGACATGGATGGAGGAATCTTTTTTGGGAATGGTTGCTGCAGGGCCTTATAGTTGGCATCTTTCTTTTCCTCTGCAGAGGATATATTTCCTCAGCGTAGAAGTTTTTGTGCCAGAATCACTTTATCAAGTAACGAATTTGTGTGAGGCTTTGAGGATATTAGTTGTCTGAAACGTAAAACCTTTGATTGAATTTGTAGCCTTATCACGATACTTGAATTTTAGACGGCTGAAATCTTGAAGATGTCCAAAAATATCAGCTTAGAGGATCATAAATGGCTCTTCAGTTCAGGAGCGGATAGGTCGATGTGGTTCAAGTCTTCTATGTTGCCACAAAGGAGCATTCCAACCCTCCCAAGAACAGATGGAGAAATCTGCCCGTCTGTGAGGCCTGCTTCAGTTTCCGGAAAGCCTTCTTCGTTTGCCAATATGTTTTATGGTTTGTCTGTTCTTCAGGAGATTTTGAGTATTTTATTAGCATGCCAGCATGGTGAATTCGCTAAAGAGAGAGTACTTTTTAGCTCATTGCCTTTTGTCAGCACTGTTTCCGATTGTATATTTAGGAAACTGCGAGGTCTTATGATGGTTGTTTCACTTGATTGCACCAAACTGGAGCTGCTTGAAGAAGTAAATTCTAACCTTCCCATGAAGAAATCCAAAGAGAAAATTGGTGCAGCTAGCTGAAGGAAAAAAGGTAGGACTCGCAATATGAAAGTGTAAATCCTATTCCTAGATCCTCCAGAGATGATGCCAGATTTGATGAAGCCGTCAAGGTACCATTCGTTCTATTTCCCTCCCGTCTTTTCTGGAAGTTTTGTTGTATGTTTTATGATGTTTTCAGGAAGATGTAGTTTTAATTGTTTGGAAGGATGTTCCAGGATCAAGGATATGAGTTTGGCCATTCCAAGAATATTGATTTTATGGAGTTGCATGGGTCAGTTGAATCTGATGCAGTTTTAAAAGGTAGATGAAGTTCTCACTGTTTTTTTAGACTCTTATTTGATGCTCCTGATTATGCTGGGGAGAGTGATGTGGACTAAATGTGAAACCAAATGATTGTCTGAATTAGAAGTTATTCTATGCAAATTCTCTTACTCTTTTCCCATTTAAAAAATGAAATAGAATAGTCCTCATTCCTTTCTGGTATAACGATTACAAATTGAAACCAATAATGTAGTCTTAGCCGAGACATATTTGTTGGGTGTGTATCATGGAACATTTCAAGCCTTCCCCATTCAACTACCTTTTCTTGCAACAAGTTCGATTGCTGCTCTAATACTGTTTGTTTAGAGTCTCTAAATTTTATAATTACTATCGTGTCATTAATTGATTCTTATTACCAAATTCAACATGTTTGCCAAATACTTAGAAGTTAGAAGGATTCTTGAGATATGTTTATTACTTTCGCAGTCTATAATTTCATGAGCTAAGAGTTTGGTTGGAAGGGATTGATTAATTGTTGAATTGAAAAGGAACGCTCATTTATCTCTTCAGGAAAGGACAATTCATTTTAGAAGAAAGGGCAATTCATTTTAGAAGGGCAATTCATTCTGGTTGGGTTCACGCTTCCATAAACCAATGGTTGAGATTGCTTTCACAAGATTTAAGAGTCCATGTTGTTCAGGGAAAAAACAAAAAGATTTATGGGTTCATATTTAAGTTTTCCCTGAAGGAATCGCAACAATTGCTTTCTTTATCACCCTAGATCAGGAGGTACTAGAGACGCTGCTTTGCACCCCCAATTCCCTCATCTTTGAGCCAAACACCTCTGAGAAAGGAGAATGAATAATGCGGAGAACACATAGATTAGAAACCATTGGGGTATTGAGCAACTAGGCAGTGAAATTGGTGGGAAACCCCAATCAGTAAGTTGAAAATCCCAACCAGACAAGCTCCTTAATTGCTTCTTGGTTTAGGCTTGATAGTTATCAAATTGGGGTAACCTATTGTCATCTGTTACTTTTCTATTTTCTTCGACTATATTCATATTTTTGGTGTCCTTTGGGGCATATGCTATGTTTGGGGGTTAGGCTTCTATGGGTTGGAAGCTCTATCTGGCTAATGACACTTAGTGTTGTTCGAAACCCATATACTGGAATCTCTTGTCTCCAACCTCATCCCATCTTTTTTGCCAATCCCAGGTACCAGATAAATAAACCAAATTTTCAAGACAAGCTCATGACTTAGTTGAATGGATGGAAGAGAGCTATATTTTCTTTATTGTAAATATGTTTGTTCACTTTCTTGTGAAAAAATCTTGCATAATTTCGTAAAAAACTATCTATTTTCCTGTTTAGAAACGAGGGAAAGAAATGGCGATCATTTATCATGGAGGTTTATTTGTTTAGCATCATTTCTTTGTTTGTTCATGGATTCTTTTGTCAGCTTGATTAAACTATAATCTGGGTGTAGAGACTGTACTGAGTGAACCATACCAAAAATGTTTGTTCTCGGTTTTTCTTTTAACATGGCTTCACTCAGAGTTAATATATTTGAGGCTTTGTCGAATTTAGTATGCTTCAGGTGACTTAATCTAGGACAATTCTTAGGTTTTTTGTCACTCATTTTTCGAGACATGTCCATGAGATGTTCAACATATGTTAGCCAAATTGGGTGGCTTGCCAATTTTTGGCCAATTTTCTCAATTATACCCCCAGATTGGGTAGCTTCTGGTTATGATGTGGAGGGTAATTTTGTCTTTACCAGATATAAGCTGCTGACGTCGTGCAGGTGTAACTTTTCTTGGCCCCTCTCTCTCTCTCTCATATAGGACAGATGTTTCTAGACCATCAGAATAGTACTTGGGGGGTTTTTTGGCAGAGCAAGTTGATCGAGTGTTGCATGCGACTTCTGCTTGTTCCGGTGGCGTTGGCTACTGAAACTGCTTGGATGAGGTGCGATTCTTGCCCTTTTAAGTTCTCGCACTTATTTTTTCGGTTCATATTCTCTCTTCATGTTGTGCAGCCGATGATTGTAGCTGATCAAAGTTTGATGCAGTGCGGAGTTTGTGTTTTTTTCCCCTTCTTACCTCCTGCACATTTTTGGGGGTAATATTATTTCTATTTGCCATCTGTGTAGGGCTATCGTGCACAGTTTGTGTGTCGTTCCAATTGTTGCTTTGGTGGCTTTGCTCCACCTATTCCCGCGTTAATATTCCTGGGCGATTGTGAAGTCTTCTTATGAATACCAAAATGTGTGTAACTCTTGGAATTTGTCATTGATATGTTACCCAAGTAATTATGCACATGTGGTTTTGTTACGGCCTTCTTTGGTGCCAAGGATACTTTTGCGGTGTACTGCATAAATATTTCTTTTTCCCCCAGTTAATGGTATAAATTAGTTGCCCGTTTTTGATACCTTCGTATAGTAGACATGTCTTAACATAATTCCATCGTCTACTTTGTTGCCTGGTTTTAGCTTCTCGTTTTACATTGTTCTTCTATAGAGCACTAAATTATTCTGCTGAATAATGATAACTAACATGTTTGATTCCACATTACTTTTGGGATGGATAGGGTTATGTTTATGATGCACTAAAAGCAGATCTTTTGGTTTGTATGATTTACTTTTCAACTCTCGCACTACTTAACTATGACTTCGAAATATATGCAAATTGCTCGCAAAACAGATTCCACTGTGAACTACCTTAGTTTACAATACCAATACTCCAAACAAAATAATACCAGGCACAAAACACCTCATGCCAATACCAGGTATGAGACACCTCGTGCTTGCACGAGCCGATCACCTAGTCACATAGACAAGAAATATGGAAATAGCAAAAACATAATTTTCTTAACTCTTTCTTGTTTAAATACATTTGTAAACTATACATAGTTTACGGTACATAATCTGAGAAAATTATGCAAGATATATAATACAAATAAGAGTTCAGGATGTGTCCCCGTACCCATACCCAAGTTGGGGACCACATGTCCACGTGGAAGGTCCGACGCTCGGACTTGCACCCGCACCCGAGTCCATGTAACATAGATGAGGACAAGAAGGGACTTGGAGAAGGGAGAGCTGTGCATAGAATAGATCAATCGTTGTGGAGTACACATGTGACTGGCTGGGGATGGGTTTTGTATAATCTACATAAGTCAGAGAGTTGTCTTCCCTTTTCAAATTACTCCTATATTTTGAGTTTCCTTGATGGTTATTTTTCTTGTAAAATCCCTTTTTGTGATTTTATTTCCTTTTTTGGGGGTTTTATATTGAAAAAAACAGGAGAATAAATTTACAGAAAAATGTCACATAAGAGAGAGAAACGATCAGGAGACTTCTAATTTGAAACAATACTACATTGCTATAGAATATAAAGATAATGGAAGTGGTATCTCCATCTTCTGTCTGGAAACGCTAGTCTAAATTGTAGAATGCTGCTTTTGTATTGTGTCAAGCCTTTTTAAGAAATGGATATACCGTCTCAGAATGGCATGAGAACTATTTCTGCATCTGGTAATTGGCAATGCTGATACCGTCTTGTAAAATTTCTCTTTGTATGTTCTGACCTTGGATTCTTGATGATGAAAATGTGTTCTTTGCCTGGTTTTGTAACTCATGCTTTTTTGGTTCCATATTTTTTGGCGTATTTTTCCCTTTTTTGCATATGTGATTTATTTAGCTTTACTAAATCTTTTCTTTCACTTACATTTACAGGTAGCTGACTTGCATCGTCACAAAATTGATGATATCAGTATCCCGTCAAGTCGTGGCCCTAGTTTTGGAGTGCTTCGACGCGTTGAGGATGTAAGAACACTAATCTGTCTTTGAATTTTATGGTTCCTCGTTTTGCAGTTTTTTCCCTCCAATAGTTAACTTGTAGAGGATGCCATCTAGTCACATCTCTGTTCTGAACAGATTGTTTCCTGGTGTCACAATGTATTTTTTATAATTAAATTAAATAGATGGTGTATTTTCCTTTTGAAGAGTCTGAATACTTGCTTTCGTAAATTGCGGAGCTGGAGGTTATAAGTGGCAGTTTTAGTCTAGAAAAGCTTTGTTCGCTGTTTTGGGAGGTTTTGGTCGTTGAGCAAGATTTTTTAAAACTTTTTCATGCTCCCAAAAGTGAATGTCACTAATTTCAAGCTCCGAGCCACAGAATGCATAACTTAAACTGAATGCCACTAATTTCAAGCTCCAAGCTATAGAGTGCATAACTTAAAAGCATGTTCTAGCTTTTATAAACATTTTTTTTTATGTTTATGTTTTATGTTTTAGAATTTGTGGTTTGTGGTTTCAGGTGTTTGATTGTTAGTTTGAGAGTGGATCGATGCCATATGCATATATCCACTATCCATTTGAGAATGTTGAGCTCTTCGAGAAGAACTTCCCCGGGCATTTCGTGGCTGAGGGGTTGGATCAAACTCGTGGCTGGTTAGTTTCTTGTCATTTGTTTGTGTACTTAATCTCTATTCCCCTTCTTGTACAAGGGTTTCTATCCTGCTAGTTCCTAGATTAAGGCTAGTGAATTTGGGGTAGTTGAGACCTACTACCATAGCTATCCATGGGTGAACATACCGTAATCTTCATTAGTAGTTCCCTACATTTCGGCGGCTTCTTAATGAAATTTATATTACTTGTGATGACCCAACCAATATAACTGCTGGAACGAAACATCAAAAGAACAATCCCGTAGTTGAAACATTCTCCGAAATCAAACGGACATCAAATGTAAGAAGGATGAACAAAAATGATTTTTGCTCAACAGGGAATGTCTGCCACAATGTTTCCTAAGGCTAACCCCCTTTGTACAATAACGAAACCACCACTGAGTACACCAAGAGTTATTTGTTTCCCTTCATCTGTACCTTCCTTTAGGAAATCACTTGTCACTTGACCTTTTCTTTCACGTGGAGATTTAAACATCTCTATATGGAAAGAGGCATAATGCAAACCGGGGAAATTTGAAAATTGACAGGCTCAATCACTAGACATCCAAGAAACCAAAAGTGTCCTGCAGTGCTAGCAAGCATACAATGATGGCTGAGTGTATTTTACGTTACATCTAATCCAAAAAGGACCTGAACACCTGTAAAAATAATTATTTCATATCACAATACTTCCACACATGCGATGTTAACTTACTGCATTTTGAGCATGTGTTTTAAAACATTTCCCGTTCTTGTACGGGTGTCATCCTTGCTCTAGGTAACATAGGCTGCAACACATTGGCTTTGTTTGGTTTCCACTTTGGGTATTTTAGTTTTGGTAGTGGGTGGAGAGAGAAATAGGGTAATGATCGGAGAGAGGGGTAATGAGTAGAGAGAGATAGAGAGACAAATGAAAGTAATAATTGGAGAAATAGGGTAATGATTGAAGAGAAAAATAGGGTAATGATTAGAAAACAAAAACAAAACAAAGTTAAAATGGAAAACGAACAAAGCCAATGTAATTTAGATTTGTATTTTGTAGTTACTGTCTGACTTGATTTCATCATGCTATTTAGGCAGGGTTTCCCCTATTGTCTAAACGGAAACGGACTAAATGGGTTGAAACTCACAAAAACACGAATTTTGAGATAGATCATTATTCTCCACACATACATCAACTAAAAGTCCATTTAGCGGAAACAACTTGTCTAAAGTCCTTAAGCCATAGACAAACTTTTAGGGAAAACCCACCCCACCCTTAGTAGTTTCCATTCAGTGGAGCTGAGGTGTCACTTGTTAGTAGATAACTAAGAATAAGATAAATATCCGCTCATATGGCTTCTGCAAGTTCTTTCATGTTTGTCTTGAATAAATGTTTTCAATCCTTGTCTTACAGAGTTTATCTCAACCAATCTGTGAGCGTTGAATATAGTTCATTGGTACTCTTAAATGTTATCTTGGAGTGGCCCAGGTTTTCTTTATAGGATGGAATTGGGCTTTATCCTTTTCCTTTTCAATGCACAGGTTCTATACTCTCATGGTCTTGTCAACTGCGCTTTTTGGAAAGCCTGCATTTAGGAATCTCATTTGTAATGGACTTGTCCTCACTGAGGATGGGAGGAAAATGAGTAAAAGGCTCAAGAACTATCCATCACCTATGGAAGTCATAAATGATTATGGGGCTGTAAGTAATTTCTAACTTATATTGCTAATGTAGGTTACAATAATTACTGGAATAATCCTGTCTCATTGGTCATTTTATGTTTACCCATGATACTTAAAAAAATTGCTTGGATTCGTACTGTCTTGATCCTTGTGCAGGATGCTTTGCGATTATACATAATTAACTCTCCAGTTGTGCGGGCTGAGCCTTTACGTTTTAAAAAGCATGGAGTTTTTGGTGTTGTAAGTATTTTTTTTCTTTTTGTTTGCGAGTGACTTTATTAGTGCTATTTCTAGATGTTTTAATGACCTTGAATACTTTTAACTTGCTTCAATATTTTGGTTACTTGTTGTATCTCGTTGATCTTCAATTTCTCCTCCTTTCTACGTAGGTGAAAGATGTATTTTTACCATGGTACCATGCATATAGATTCCTTGTTCAGAATGCAAAGAGACTTGAGGTCGAGGGGCTTGGACCATTCATTCCTGTTGACAAAGTTACACTTCAGCAGTCATCTAATGTTCTTGACCAGTGGATCAACTCAGCCACTCTTAGTTTGGTTCATTTTGTCCAGCAAGAAATGGATGGATACTGCCTCTACACAGTGAGTTGCATGTTAAGCATTACTGAGCATTCTGCAATTTTTGTTTCTTTTATAATTTTCGATGTTGTTATGCAGTGTACTTGCAACCTTTGTAGTATGTTCGCTCTTGTTGGAAATGTGAAGCTGTAGAATAGTGTAGAAGCAAAGAGACTAGCTAGAAAAAGTTACAGCCACTTCTCAGAGAATTATGGGTCATTATCTGGACTGGCTAAGATGAGTTGCTGCTCAACTTCAGTTCTTTTGAAGTAGAAATAATATAATTCTAAAAAAAAGGAGGAAAAGAAGAGAGATTCTTGTTTGTAATTTTCACTCTGAAGAAGTGAAAGAAGTTGAAAGTTCCAAGTGACTGAGGTTGACGAATAGCTACTGGAGGATACTCTATCAGGACCACATCTGGCTCGTAGGAGATCATGCTTAGTTGACCAAATTCATTGCTGAATTGATAATTTAATCCTGGTGGGAGTATTGCCTTTTGAAAAAGCATATGAAAGAAACTAAAAGATTGGGCCGAATATGTAGCTGAAAGTTACCTTCCAAGAAAAATGTAGCTAAAGAAGCCAAAAGATAAATAACCTAGTACATAAAGTGAAAATTGAATGCTATGAAAGGAGACACGGATTTTGAAGAAGCAATTCATCCTGATCTTGCCTATTCTAAGTTCCCAAAGGACATCAATGTTTACTTGCTACCTATTTTATTTTTCACTCTACATGGTACTGTACGAGTTGGGTGGCAAGCATCAGAACCTCTAGGGGTTTTGAATTTGGCTCTAAGTCCATGCAAATTGAATCATACTGAGCTTGATCTAGTGTTTTATTATTTAATCACCTGTACACATTTTTGTCATTTATTACTTTAAGCTAAAGCCTAGCTTAACATTTGACAACTTAATTGTTGATTCAAGCACATTGATTGATGTATAGAAAAAAATGCAGCATCCAGGATTGTGAATATCAGATGTTACGTAACAAGATTTTCGACCAGTGACCGATACTTACCTATGTCCTGTTAGATACTATCCGATATATGACTGTAACATTGACACAGATACGTCTCCTGGCACTGTATCACATCTTTTTCACATCCAATTTTTTATTATGTTAAACTTTAGAAGGCATAGGTTGTACCAATGTTCTAAAAATTGCTAGGCGCTAGTCGGGCGGAAAGAGGGCGCCTAGCACCTAGGCGCCGACTAGTCAGCCGCCTAGCGCCTAGGCGCCCGACTAATCGGCTGTCTAATCTATGCATCGGACCACCGTCTAGGCGGCCTCCTTTAAGAACACTGGGTTGTACTAAGTTGGCAGCTAGGGTTTTTTCGTTTTACTAGTATGATATTGTAACCACTTGGTTCATGTGCTTTGCCCAAGATGGTGGAGTTCTTGGTTTGTGCACCCTTGGTGCTCTGTGTTGGATTTAATTATGCCAGAATGAGAAGGTTTGTTTACTTTAAGTATCTGCTAAATGTTAGAAAAATAGGTTCACTAGGGGTCACATTCTTAACTTTGTTGAGGTTAACGAACTATAGGAAACTGTTACAAGGTGTTACAGGTGCTGTTTGGTTTTGCTTTTTCTTTCGGGGTCTTATGATGCAGCTATCTTAACAATGTTTTTAAATTTATTTGACAAGTAGCATTCTGCACACGAGAATACCAATCCATCTCAAAATATATGACAAGTTGATGGATTTTTTTGTGAAAGAGCTGATGTAGACTGCATTCGCGGTTTGTCATATTTTATTGTCCAAACTCCCAAGCTTTGGTCCGAATCTATATCCCTATTACTTGGTTTAGGTGTGGGCAGGCAAGTCTGATGAGCTTGACTTGATTTTGGCTTTTCTTTCGGCTTTCAGAGGATTAATATTTAACTTTCAGGACCAGGCGGTCCAGGCCACGGTGCGGGCACAAGCATTTTTATTGGTGTTGGCTTGAAGGAAAGCTTTATGACCTACTCTACTATATTTAAGACCTGAATTTGTGTAACTCGCTAGATTGAGCTGTTAAAATCAACTTTATCAAATTGAGAATATAACACTTACTTTTCAAGGCTTAGGATTGTTATTAAATAGACTGGAATACAAAGTTGCCCTATCTGGTCTCCGCAATAGGTGCATGTAAATAAAAGTTACTCCATATTGAATCCTTCAATCATGCTCCTATGTTTATACTTCCTCTTTGCAGGTGGTTCCTTATCTCTTGAAATTTTTCGATGACCTCACCAATGTATATGTTCGGTTTAACCGCAAGAGGCTTAAAGGTCGTACAGGAGAAGATGATTGCAGGGTTGCACTTTTTGACTCTGTACCATGTATGTTGACAATGACTAAAGCTCTTGTAAAATTTTGATTTTTTGCTTATTCAATAACAGTGCACTCTTTGAATGCTTTCTCATCCATTTTTAACTGTCTGGTTCCATGATGTGTTTTGGGACATCCATTTAGCAATGCCTATCTGGTCTCTGTATCAATTCTGCTTATCTAGAACTGAGTGGCCTAGATCTTCTTGTATGCATAGCTCGCGATGTTACGATATATATATAAACTAATAGAATTACTAGTTTCTGGTAGCTACTCTTTTTCTTTAAATCGTGGCATTTGTCAAATCGTGGATTTTAAAGATTAGGTGATCCGTTGTCTTAATATAACACAATTCAATGTATTGAATTGGAGGAGTTTTGAAAGATAAATGTAACCAAGTATATACATTGTGTATCACAACTTTAGGGACTGAGGGAGTATGTAAAGTAACTGAATTGATTATTTGATGTGTCAAATGGAATTGTGCGAGACACATCGTGAATTGTCTGATTTTACCATGCTTCATGCTTTGAGTAATTCACCCCTAGATATGAATTGATACTTGTGCACATTTGTCAACTTGGGCTGCATCAATTTTCTATGTTTCTTGGCCTTAGTTGTGGCTTTGTGCATGTGCATATTCCAAATAGGGTCCCTTGCTATTCTTATTTGTAGCAACCTGCGACGTGTCTGGTTCTCTAACGTTATGACTTGCTGTCCTAGATGTTTAATTATTGGTAATTTACTCTTCTATGTTCACTTATTATTCACCTACTCAGCTATTGGTTACCTATCATCTTGATTCAAAGGATTATCTATTCCACATAAACGTACATGCCTACACGTAAAAAGAATGTCTTGTAACCTGGATTTGCATCTCGGGTGCTCCTAACTTCTTGTAAAGCAATGGCTCCATTCACACCATTCTTTACTGAAGTTCTTTACCAAAATCTGCGTAAATCTTCCAATGGGTTGGAGGAAAGCATTCACTTTTGCAGTTTTCCCCAGGAAGAAGGGAAGGTATTGTCGATTCCTGCTGCATTAGTTAAGTCTGTTTTCTTGGGGAGTTTGGGTGGAACTTGTCTAAAGCCCTTTGTCTTTTCAGGGAGGGCAACGTATTGAACAGAGTGTTAAAAGGATGAAAATTATCATTGATCTTGCCCGGAATATCCGTGAGCGTCACAAGAAGCCTCTGAAAACACCACTCAAGTAGTTTTTGTGCCTGGTCTGATTCCATGTACTACTTTCATTCTGTGCTTCTGTATTTGCTTTCCTTATAGCTGTTTCCTTTTCTATTATTCTATGTGAACTGCAGGGAGATGGTTGTAGTTCATCCTGATGCAGAGTTTCTCGATGATCTAGCTGGAAAATTAAAAGAGACGTCTCTGAACATCTACAGTATTTAGAGTATGATATAATTGTATGTATTTCATTATTTTTGCTGTAAGTAAAGTCATAATTCACAGAGTTTCTTTTTGGTGTACGAGGTCATATCATTGGCTTGTCTGGCATGTCTGTGGTGTGAATCAACTAGGATGTTTGAGTGTGCTTTTTTCTCTTTATTCCACCCTATATGCAGCATGGGCAACACAATTTCTCTTGTTCTTTCATGTTATGTTTGTGCAATTTGTGACTCCGTTGCAGTTAAATTACCAATCTAAACTTGGCAGGGATGGTGGTTCCTTTTCTCTTGACATACCTAGGAAACTATTGCCTCGCATAGCATACTAAGAAAGTGTTCTGCAATTCTGTTCTGATGGAATCATGCTTTATTGAATAATGCTGAGAACCTAGTTTCGATTGAGATCTTAGATATATCTCAAATGGATATTTTGTAGTGTTTGAGGATTACTAAATCTACTTGAAGTTCGGAACTATACTCTATTTCTGTTTGATGATTCATGTGTTTTTGTCTGGAATGTTGTTCGGATTGAATTGCTTTTATGATTAGATATAGATCTAGTATGTGAAATCTTAGAGGTTTCAGACAGTATTGCAATATTTCATTAATTTCTTTTGGGTTTCTGAATGTTTTTCAGTGCTTAACTTTTTGGTTTTCTTATAGTTCAATTTTCTTTCTGTAGTTTGTGTTGGAGGAACTCAATGTAAAATCTGTAGTCCCCTGCAATGATCTTTTGAAGTATGCTTCTCTACGAGCTGAGCCTGATTTCAGGTACTATTTTATGATTTATGTTGCTCTCTCTCTCTGTGTGCTGAAGTTTGTCCTTGGGCTGTTTCCTAGTTTATTAGGTAAGCGTCTTGGAAAATCAATGGGCATTGTTGCCAAGGAAGTCAAAGCCATGTCACAGAAAGATATTTTGGATTTCGAGAAACATGGAGAAGTTACCATTGCTACACACTGTTTGAAGCTGTCTGATATTAAGGTGCATTGTTGTTTCTGGCTTTATCAGCCCTCTATGAGTTGTCCTACTGGTTACCTCTATTATGCACAAGTTCTTAGTCCATTTAGATTACGTATTAGTTCCATGGGAGCCACCTTTTATATTCTGACTGGAATTAATTCAGAAATAGCACTTGAATTACCTTTTAGACATCAATTGTATTATTTCGCTGAATATTTACTTGTATCACTAAGAGCTGACATTCTTTTGACTTTTAGATCAACCAGGGTTTCCGGCGCCCTGATAATATGACAGAGGAGGAAATTGATGCTGCAGGAGATGGTAAGGATCCATTGGGACATTATCTCCTCAAATACAACAGCAAATGATCATGAATTTCTTGACATTCATTTTCAATCACATGTTTAGGTGATGTTTTGGTGATATTGGATTTGCGCCCTGACGAGTCATTGTTTGAGGCTGGGGTTGTTCGTGAGGTAAATCAAAGCTGCTTGGGATTACTTTTGTGACTTGTGGATGCTCTCATAAGTAGGCGGATGAGGGAGGGAGTCTTGTATACAAGTTCCGAACTTCAATAGAGTAGGTTTGTAATAGGATCCAAAAGCTATCTTGTAATGATGATTGTAATCTTGAATTGTTTAGGTTGTTAATAGAATCCAGAAGCTACGAAAGAAAGCTGCCCTTGAACCGACTGATATGGTGGAGGTGTACTTCAAGTCGTTGGATGAAGATGAGTCTACCTCACAACAGATTTTGAATTCCCAGGTAACATCTGTGACCTTTGTGTATTCTAAATACTTTGTCCACTGAAATTTTGTGACATTAATTGCGAGAGTGAAAAACTGCCTCAGTTCTCTAGTTTCAAAATTTCTAATGCTCAATCATAGGGTTCGGGGAGTCCATTTTGACTAGTGTTTTCTATGAATCATATTGCTTCATTGCTTGACTGATACGTTAGCTTTTCTCAGCCGCATGGTATTTGAGATTTGTTTTTCTGATACGAAGTTTGGGTGAAAGGTGAAATAATGAGTTTGGCTTTTGAAAGGGTGAATTGACACATTTTAGTTCTTTTTTAACCATGTGCAGGAACAATATATCAGGGATGTACTTGGTTCGTATTTGCTTCCCTCAACCATGATGCCACGCTGTTCTTTCTTCTTCAATTCGATTTATGAAGAAATTAATTTAGTGGATCTTTGTGAACCAATGAAAGCTTAAACGAAGCATCATCAAATATTTTTCCCGTAAACTCTTTATGGCAGGATCAGTGATTCTTTTTACTCGATAAATACGTAAAATATTGAAACGATGAGAGAAGTTGGTAGCGTCTAGTTTCCTGTAGTCCTCTCCATTTGTCGTCTCCTTTAAATCCTTGAATGACACATGTTGGTTGCTGTTTACTCATCAGTGATGTTTCCTGGCCGTCTTCTTTTGACTTAGATTGCTAAGGTACCTGGTTTATGGACTAGTTTGCTGTTACTTGTTTCATCTCCTCAATCTTTCTACATTACAGTTGAAAAGTTTCAAATGCACAAGGATCCAATTCCAGTAGTTTTGCTGGTAATTTCGTTCATAAGAAAATAATTAAACTGTCCATATCATTTGTAGATCCTCTATTCCTCTTCCACATTGCACATCTCAAACTTAACAAGAAAGGAAAAATAGTTGTGGAAAATTAACTTCAAGAAACAGTGTTCTACATTCACTTGGTCCTCACAAGCCAAGTAAATAATCTAATACTACCAACATCAAGTACCTTTTGTTTGTTCCCATTGGCTTTGGGGCGACATGAGAATCTTCATATGGAGGAACTTTTGTAATGATTCCTGGTTAAGCCTGGATATAAATGTGCGGTTTAAAGCATTGATATTGAAGGAAGTTATTGGCTATCATGTAGCAAAAGGTGTTGAATCAATTGTTTTGAGGGTTGCTGAGGTGGTGATTTGAACCCCTGAGCTCTTGAAAATTCTTTCGGTGAAATTGGTAATCTTTCGATGCATATGTGAATGTACATATAGGTTGAGGTTTGAGGGTGTTTGGCAAAATTTGCTAAGGTTTCTGCCTATCGATCGTCTTCTTTGTTTCTGCCTTTCGTTCCTCTATGGTTCTTTGCCTTTCATCTCGTCCAGGCAGGAAAAATGAAAAGATTTTTACCACTAGGTACAGAAAATCACATCTTAATTCCCATTAAGGTATGATGGAATACTTAATTACCACTAGGTCCACTTTTTACAAAATACATTTACCATTAATGGAAGTGCCATCATAGGACACCCTAGGGTTTTAGGGTACCTTAGGGTTTTAGGGTACCTTAGGGTTTTAGGATACCCTAGAGTTTAAGTTTAGGCACTTTTATAGAGCCATAGGGTTTAGGTTAAGGCACTTTCATAGGAGTTTTAGGGTGCACTTTCTTATCATAGGGTTTTAGCAGTTTAGGCACTTTCAAGGGTACCCTAGGGTTTAGGCATTTCCATAGGGTACTCTAGAGTTTAAGCAATTTTATAGGGTACCCTAGGGTTTAGGCACTTTCAGGGTTTAGGGTTTTAGACACTTTCTTAGGGTTTTAGTGTTTCATTAATTGGAGGTGACCTGGTGGGAATTACTTTTTATTTTCTGTACCTAGTGATAAAAAGCCCAAAAATGAATATATAGTCCTAATTGCAATTTTGACCCATATATTTTAAGTAAAAACATTTTTACCTCACGCGTACCCAAAACGTATCGGGATACCAAAAAATAATTTAAAAAACAGGATACGTATCAGAAGCATATCCGTATCTGATATGCGTACAATACGTGATACGGAGGCCAAAATTGAGTATCCGTGCTTCATAGGCTCAATAGCATTTCCTCAAGGAAGCGTTCTATCCCACGAAGTAAATGCCAAGTTCGTGTCTACGAATCAGCTCGGCGACTCCGAAGACAACTTGGTAAGCATTTAAAGAGAGTTGGGATGTGGTGATTTGAAGGGCTTTGACATCTCCTTCACAAACTTTGGGAAAGCCAAAGGAATGGCGGCCTCTCGTGGGACAGGCTTAGCTTTGACCCCCAGGGGGACAAGCTGGAGGGTCACGTCGTTGGGAATACAATATAGCTCCCTGAATGCAGCAGTGAGCTCGGAAATTTATCCTCGGCCTTTTTGGGAGACGGGACAGAGGGTGGTCGGTTTCTACCCTTGTGGCCTCGGCGGTCTCCATCTCTTCGGTCGGATCGACCTCTTGACGGTCCTCTCGGACGTCGACATGGACATTATCGTCTACATTATGACCGGGGGCTGTTCGCCCTTGCTGTTCGCCCTCGCGGTTTTCTTCAAGTTCGGTCTCGGTTTGGTCGATAGCCGAACTAAAAGCCCGGTAAGGAAGTCAGGATCGTCTCACTCATCGCCGCTATCCACCGAACATCCAGCGTCGTCGTAGTCCTGGACCATCTCTTCCTCATTGGTCGTAGCCGACTCGTAGTCGATACCTTTGGAAAAAACCTATAAAGACAGTGCACGAGTGAAGTAGGTTGGCTACAACCTCAGAAGGATGTTCGGTTGAGCTTGTGGAGGTTTGGTTGATCTCATGAATGTTCGGTTTAATGAATTGGGGTACTTTGTCGAAGATTAGGACGTTCGGTTGATCATAAGGAAAGTTCGATCATTTTTAAGAGTGTTCAGTCTTAATTGGAATGGTGATGTGACATCCCAGTGTGATGGGATGTCATTTTTTCGGTTTTTAAACCTAAGCACCATTTTAGGGCCTGAAACGTAAAGGAAAACATGCAAAAACGGTATGAAATGGAAGTTTGAAGCATAAAGAAGAACTTACATCGAGATCAGTGGATTTGATGAAGTCTCAAAGCACCTGGATCGAACTGAAATTGATCGTGGAAGAGAGAAGAGCTCTAGTTTTTGAAATCAAGAGAGAGAGTGTGTGTGTTGATTCTCTCTCGTCACACCTATCTATATATAAGGGGAGGGTTTCGAAAGGTTGTGTGAGGGAAACGAAGAGGTGCGCACAGTGATTAAAAAATCGCGCCTAGGCGAGCGCCTAGGCGAGGCGAGCGACGAGGCGAGCCTTGGGCGCCTCGCAGTGGTGAGGCAAGGCGTATTTGGATGAGACGAGCGACTAGGCTCGCTTCAGGCGCCTAGGCGTGAGGCGTGAGGCGTTAAAAATGGGCGCCTAGGCGAGGTTAGGTCAAAACACCCAATTAAAACCCAAATCAGCGGCAGCCTCTATCAGAAATCGATCGTCTCTCGACTCTCCTCTGGGCTCTCTCGTCTCTCCTCCGTAAGTCTCTCTCTCTCTCTCTTCCCGACAGGCCCTTCTTCTTCTTCTTCTTCTTCTTCTTCTTCTTCTTCTTCTCCTCTCTCTCTCTCTCTCTCGATCTCGACCAGCCGACTCTTCTGGGTCAGTCGGCTGCTAGTGTTGGGCCTGCTGCCCCTGCTGGAGTGCTGGGTAATTTTTTTTCCACACAGTCACATACACTGATGACTGATACACGCATAATATATATATATATATATATATTATAGACTTATAGTATACAGTAAATAACTATATATACTGTTATAGTTATACAGTAATGAATGATGAATTTAAATATCTAATGAATTTAAATATCAGTTTGTTGTTCACTTGTTTGTGTACTGTATAATGTAGATATTGTAGATGTCGAATAGAACGGATCCTGCTTGGAAGTATTCAAAGAGACATGAAGATAACAAGTTCAAATTCACATGTAATTTTTGTAACAAAGTGGTTACTGGGAGTGTTTACCGAGTGAAGCTACATCTTGTTGGAGGATACCCTGATGTGACTTCATGTCCAAATTGTCCAGAACCAGTTAAAGAGGAGATTAGAGCATATATCTGTAAGAAAAAGGAGACGGCATCTAGCATAACTCCTCTTCCAGATTTTGATGAAATGGGCAATGAGGAGGACATTGATGAGGATGAGTTTTATGTACAATCGAAACCCCCTCCTAAGAGACCTGCTGCCACTGCTACCTCCGGCTCCAAGTTCCAACTTAAGAAGCCCAAGACCAAAGGGCCTATGGATGCTTACTTCACTCTTGACCCAGAGATTGAGGTAGAGAATAGGAGAAGCGGTAAACAACCTAAAGTTGACGAGAATACACCGCAAAAGAAGTTATTGAAAGAGCGGGCTCATCAAGCTATTGCGAGGTGGATTTACGATGCTGGAATACCTCTCAATGTTGTCAATGTGGAGTCCTTTGAGCCAATGATTGAGGCTATTGGGCAATATGGCCCTGGTTTAACACCGCTGACTTATTATCAAGTGCGTGTCCCTCTTCTTAAAAAAGAGGTGGAAAATGTGAACAAACAAATGGAGGACCATAAGGAGAGAGAGGAAAATGGATGCACTCTTATGTGTGATGGATGGACGGATCGAAAGAATAGGTCATTGACAAATTTTTTGGTTAATTCTCCTAAAGGTAGCATGTTTATTGAATCGGTTGATTCATCGAGTCATGCCACAACCGGGGACAGCATGTATAGGTTGCTTGACGAGTATGTGGAGCGAATCGGAGAAGCTAATGTGGTCCAAGTTGTCACGGATAGTGCCGCATACAATAAGATGGCAGGTAACAATGAATTGCTATATGTTAGTAAGTTAGTTACTAGTTACTACTCAAAGTCTCAAATGTATTATTTCTTACTTTATTACTTAGTACTTACTCTTAGAATCTTATTGTACTTGTTCTGACTTATGATAGGGAGGTTGTTAAGGGCAAAAAGACCACATTTGTATTGGACTCCATGTGCTGCCCATTGTTTGGATTTAATGTTAGAAGACATTTTCAAGTTGCCATATTTGAAGAGGACATGGGAAAGGGCAATCAAGGTACACGGTTATATTTATAACCGTCCGACATTGTTGAACATGATGAGACACTTTACCCAACGAAAAGAGTTGATTAAGCCAGCAAAGACTCGTTTTGCAACAGCTTGTTTGACTTTACAAAGGGTTCATCAACAAAAGAATAACCTAAGAAAGATGTTCACATCAGAGGCTTGGGGTAAGAGCAAGTGGGCAAAGGAGGCGGATGGTAAAAAGGTAGCAGAAATAATGTTGTCGCCATCATTTTGGAACAATGTCTTGCTGGCCCTAAGATTTGCATGTCCTCTTGTTAAAGTACTTCGTTTGGTTGATGGTGAAGAAAAACCCGCAATGGGATACATCTACGAGGCCATGGATAGGGCCAAAGAAACTATTATAAACACGTTTGGCGGAGATGAAGACAAGTATAAAACTGTGTTTGATATCATTGATACGAGGTGGGAAGTGCAATTGCATCAACCTTTGCATGCAGCAGGCTACTATTTGAACCCTGCATTTTTTTACAAGGATGGTGCAAGGATGAAAGCTGATAAAGAGGTATGGAAGGGTTTGGTGGATTGTATTGAAAGGTTGGTACCAACTGAGAGGATGCAAGATGAAATTCTTCATCAGATAGCATTATATGAGGAGGAGGAGGGAATCTTCAAAAAGGACATGGCAATTAGGCAAAGAATTACAAGGTCACCAGGTGATCACAATTTTTTACTCTTTGTGCTTAAAAGCCTTAAATACTACCTCTTTATTCTTTATCCTTTGCGACAATATAACTAATTGGCAATGTGCAGTTGAGTGGTGGAAGTCATTTGGTCGTGAAACTCCTGAATTGCAAAAATTTGCCATCAAGATCCTTAGCCTTACTTGTAGTTCATCCGGATGCGAGAGAAATTGGAGTGTGTTCGAACATGTGAGTATTACATTAAGGGATTTTTAATCGTTTTGAAAGTGTGAATCGTGTGATATAAACTTAAATCCCTTTTAACTTTATTTTGCAGCTTCACACCAAAAAAAGAAATAAGCTAGATCAAAAGCGCCTCAACGACTTGGTGTTTGTTAAGTACAATAGGGCATTGAGGCGTCGATATATGAAACGCGGCAAATTTGACCCGATTTCCTTGAAGAACATTGATGAGAGCAATGAATGGTTGATTGGGAAATTGGAGGATGAGCTTGTATTTGACGGTGAAGATTTGGATTGGAATGTTGTTGCGGAGGCTAGTGGGGTTGAACAACCTAGCAAAGTAACTAGGTCAACTCATAAGTCAACAAGTTCAAAGAAGCGTTCCAAAGCATCAACTTCTTGTTTAGATGATTGGGAAGAAGAAGAATTGGATGACACTGTTTCAGATGAAGGAGAAGAGGAAGATGTGGATGGATATCAATCAAATGATGATGAAGAAGATGAAGATATTGGTGATGACTGATGAAAGGATGACTAATGATGTCTTGTTTGGAATATCTGGAATTTTGGATTGTTAGTTTGTGACATTTTATGAGCGTATTTTACTAGTATTTCGTATGTTGGAATGTTGGATTGTTGGTTATTATGCAATATGGTGATGTTTGTTCTTGATTTGATGGTAGGAGTGAATATTGGTCGTTTATGTAGTTTATATTACTTTTTTTTTAAAACGCTCGCCTCGCTTCAATGAGGCGCTCGCCTCGCCTCGCCTCGCCTCGCTCCGACGAGGACTTTGTCGCCTCGCGTACGCCTCGCGTATTTCAATCACTGGGTGCGCAGAATACGAAGTGGCGGCATCGGCAAGACCAACATGGTGGTGACATATGGTACTGCATGCAGACCGGTCATGTCACTTGGACGGTGCATCAGGTCCTGATGCAAATCTCATGAAGACACATGGATGGCAGAGATAAGGCCGGTCCGGTTTTGGTCAAGAGGACGACCCGTTATCAATGAAAGGTTCGACCTTGACCCGGTTCAACTCCGCGGGCCTAGTGAAGGCTAAGTGAGAAGTTGAGGGGCTATTGTAGTGGGCCGAACCCGACTACAGATCATGGGTTGGCCTGCAAAGATTGAACATGACTCAAAGCAGCTTGGGCCGAGCCCATCATTCGGTCCAAGCCCAAGGCGGTGCGAGCCCACGGGGTGGGTAAGTTGGGCCGAGTGGAGGCAACCCGTGCTGTGCTGAACGGACCGTCGGTCTAGACAGCCCGGACGCGGGTCTCTTTCTAAATGGTTCTAGGGGCTTCTAGAGAGTTCCAGAGTTAGGGCCTGCATGGGTCTGGTCACCGAGCTAAGGCGGTTATACGTGACGTCACGGACACATGTCGTGCATGCCTAGCTTGGGGAGCAAGTACGTTCACCTATAAGTAGGAAGGGATAAACCCTAAGAGAGGAACACACACCATAGTAAAGTGCTCTCCCTTCCTCTTTTATTTATTAACTTGTTCGTCGAAGGTGTAGGTCCCTTGGAGGACGACGGAAGGAGGATCCGAAGAGGTCGACCAAAACCACTGTTGGAGTTTGTCCCACATCGGTTAATTATCTCCTCCAAAAACTAGTATATGAGCCTGGGCAGCCTCTCCACTCTTTGCCAATTGGTTTAGAGTTGGATGCTTTAACATGGTATCAGAGCTAGGGTTTCGGAGAATTTGTTTCCCTTATTTGTGCCATAAGTGCACCTTTATTTGTTGTGATCCAAGTGTTATGGATCCTTTGTTTACCTCTCCACGTGCGAGTCGGGGGTCGCATGTGCGGGGGAGTGTTGGAGTTTGTCCCACATCGGTTAAATATCTCCTCCAAAAACTAGTATATGAGTCTGGGCGGCCTCTCCACTCTTTGCCAATTGGCTTAGAGTTGGATGCTTTAACAACCACCACTCCACACTTTGTTTGAACGGTTGTCATTTTTGAAGCCGGTTTTGAAAAGGAAGAGGTTTTTAAGTTAATCCGGGATCAAGGCCTGGTCGAAGGGCCGACAGGTCAAACCCGGTTTTTAAAAAGTTGATTCCAACTAATCAAAGAGACATGCATTTAAAACACGGTAACCAAGTCGAGTGGTATAGCAACAGTGCGTCGTTATCTCCTTTTCCATAATTTATAACATTGGCAAGGGATGAAATTGGGAAACTAAAAAGTGTTAGATTTTACATATATTATATGGTTTCTTAGATTTTTTCCTTGTTTGGATCAAGATTTGGGAATTTTTTCCCAACTCAAAACACACTCATTACCCCTACTTCCAATCATTATTCTCCACTCATTACCCCTATCTCCAATTATTATTCTCATTTCTCTCTCTATCTCTCTCTACTCATTACCCCTATTTCCAATCATTACTCTCATAATTTTTTTTTTAAAAAACTCATCCAAACACTACATTTGTCTCATGTGCACAAGTGAATACCTACTCTGGTCAGTCCATACATTTATGTAGATAAAAAAGTGGAGAAATGATGCTGAGGAGCCAGTGAAGTATATGGGCTGGGGAGACTGAGAACCTGAGCCACTCTATGACGGTAGTGATGAACGATGCCCATTAAGGGTCCCATTTGTTTGACTGGATTTGAGCATCGGATTGGAGTCATTGGACTATGAATCTGAGGTCACCACATATCTTAGTTTATAGAACTTAGTTACATTGTTCTGACTAGATATCTGTCGGATATGAAATCCCATAAAAACCATGGAGGTTGTGGTATTATTAATCCCATCACTATTAGGCTGATGGGACTAGTCAAACAAACGGGCCCCAAGCTTTCCTTAGTCCTTCGATTTGTTTTGGGTTTGACATTTTAGATTATAAGCGTATTGGTGAAATTACAGGTTCCAATGGCTACGGATGATGTGGATATAATCCAAAGAATAACCACACAGCTCTTTGGATCATTTCATATAGGTAAGTCAGCTTCAACATATGATTCCTCCTCCATTATATTTGGAGACAACCAAGACCATTTTGATGAAATACTTGTCTAAGTTTTTAGAATAAGCATGGACCAATTTCTGTGAATAATATGGAGAGGGGAGTATTATTATATTCTTATTCAAGCTGTCAAAAAGATGGAATATTTTGATGTTGTGATGAAAATGTTGGTCATGATAAGAGTACAATGGGTGATGATGAGGAGAACTATCTGTGGACAATTGGTGAAATGGTACGAGATAATGGCTTTATGTCTAGTAAGAATTGACTATGACTTTTATAAACTTATTACTGCAATAATCCACAGGTGAGAATGTTTGTCACGACTAAGATGCCACTTTATGCAGATCCTGCCAAACATATTTGTCGGTTTCTGCATTACGTCATTTTGCTAGGTGACTTTACCACTGTCATTCAGGGGAGCTGGAAAATGCATCATTGTAACTTTGAAGTTTATGAAAAACTGTTCATTGGACTCATTACTCATTCTTTCATGGGTTTGCCGATGCAATGTTCTTTTCTTGGTTTAGTCTGTCTCCTTTGCAATAGTACAATTGATATAGTATTGTCTGCACAATGGCTTGCTAAAAAGTGATCTGCTACGCCGAGTACAATGGGATGCCAAATTTGGTCCTTTTTTTCCCTAGATGTCAAGGATATTCGTGGTATGGGCTTGCAGGTTTCGAAGCTTGAAAGTGTAGATACTGCTAAGCAAGGTTCTTTCCCCATCTTTTTTAGTTTATAATAAGTTTGCTCTTATCCTGTGGTACATGGACTCCAGTAGTTTTGTTGGGTATGGGTGACTTTCAAGGGAAAGTCTACTTGAGGGTGCGTAGAGTCAAGAAGCGATCCTATTTTCACAAAGGTACAGTGTGTTGTGGGATAATATGGCTTATGTAACTTATCTACTGCAATATTTAACAGCGACAGTTGGCTGTGTTTCTCCCGCACATATACTTCAATGACGTTTTTTGTCCCTCTACCTTCTAACTTAATTACAGCTGTATCTAAAGACCCATAGACGCGAGGTTTTGTACCAAAAGACCATTATACCTTCTTGTCATTAAATGAGGCAGGCCGTGTGGGACCCACATCTATTATAGAGCATAACCATACCGGGACCCATCACATTTAGTTAGCATACAGCCAGTCAAGCTCTGTGGGACCCGCAACCATAAACTTAAGCTACATATTAACTTTTATAACCATATTGGGGGCACGGAATTTACTATGGTACTTGTTGTCATAAAGTAATCGCTGATAGAAGTTGTTAAAGCATCCAACTCTAAACCAATTGACAAAGAGTGGAGACGCCGCTCACTCTTGTATACTATATTTTTGGAGGAGATAATTAAATAATATGGTACAAACTCCAACAATCCTTCGCACGTGCAACCCCACGTGGAGAGGTAAACAAACGATATGCAACATATGAAACACAACGAACAATGGTGCACTTATGGCACATAACAAGGGGGGACAAATTCTCTGAAACCCTAGCTCTGATACCATGTTAAAGCATCCATCTCAAAACCAATTGGCAACAAGTGGAGAGGCCGCCCAGGCTCATATACAAGTTTTGGAGGAGATAATTATCCGATGTCGGACAATTTTCAATACTACCCCTCACGTGCGACCCCTGACTCGCACGTGGAGACGTCAACAAAGGATCCGTACATGGATCACAACGAACAAAGTGCAACTATGGCACAAACAAAGGGGAAAAGCCTCCGAAAACCTAGCTTTGGTACCATGTGAAAGCATCCAACTCAAAACCAATTGGCAAAGAGAGGAGAGGTCGCACGGGCTCATATACTATTTTTTGGAGGAGATTATTAAATAATATGGGACAAACTCCAATAGAAGTGACTGAGATTGATAGGGAATAAGATAAAAAGATACTGAAATATGAGTCTGATGTGGTAGGAGCCCAACACTACAATAGAGGTACTGCATGATGATTGTATGATGATATTAGAAGCAACAGAAACTAGTAACAGGGAACTTAGTAATGGAGGGAAAATAGAGAACTTACAATATTTGGTGAACAAAAAGGAATATGGCAAATATGATAAAAGGCCGCATACTTTGTTTGAGGGAATTGACCAAATTAGTCAACACAATTTTTGATGAGTTTTACAAAATCAAACATGCAATGTTTTTGTTGATATCAAAAAATTTAATAGTATATGGTGACCATTATTGAGCATGTGCAAAGCCCATGTCTGACTCTGTACTGTTAAAATAACATTTGGCTAAATTTAAATGAAATATGCAATAAATATTTCCACAGAAGAGCAGTGTTACACAGCATTATGTAACAATTTTCTAATTGGTAGTCTTGGAGAGTATATCCCACACAGCCACACTTGTTGAGGTTTCAAGTTCCGACATGGGTACTAGATTTATTTGAATAGGCAAGGTAACGTTGCTCTTATCAGACTATTTTATGGTTTATAGGAATCACGTTGGCCATTGTTTTCTTTACTCTTTGTGTCCAGACTGGGTTTTTCTGGATAGTATTATCTGCACCATCTGATTTATCGCCGATTTATCTAAATTTCAAACTGATCTTTGACTTGTGGATTCACAGGGCATGAAAAGAACTCTATTCATTCTTGGCTCGCCTCTGCCTCAGCAAGTACCAAAGAGCAATTTGAAATTATTTCTCCAGCCAAAGAGAGTGCTAGTAGAGGTATTATTCTGAATCTCAATTTTTTGCAAGATATGCTTACCAGCAATGGATCAAACTTCTTGTTGTGTTGCTAACTTTTCTTCGGTTAGCACTGTCATGCTAGAAATCCGAGCAGTATTCTATTGTAACTGTTCGTTTTGGAAACTTGAGTAGTTACGTTCATTTGCCAATTTAGAAACTTGTGAATGAGAAGATGAGCAATGGTGGAGAATTCTAAAAAACTGTTTATAATCCTAATGGTTATGCTGATAAAGGTGGACAAGTAGGATATACATGATGAACTCGGAGCCAGACATTAAGAAGTAGGACCATGTGATCTTGAATTTTTGGTTGGAAATCCTAGAAGTACTTTCCTTTCACCACTTGGATTTGCTGAAGGCAATGGCCATCCTATATTTTTTTCTTCTAGTTTGTCACCTTGTCATGTTAAGGGACATCTGTTCTTAAAATGTACGTAATTGGAGATTTGACCTGTAGTAGACAAAGTAACCTTTGTATATGTGGACCAAACATGAGACTTAAAAAGTTGACATGGGACTATTCTTAAACCCTCCCCAGCATGTCCAATCTTGTCACATGTGGAGTTGATAGGGAGGTGAACAAATTGAGAGGGACACAGACTTGGCCTTTGAGGCTACCCAAGACTTGGCTTCGGTACCATCTTGGAATTTGGTGACGAATATGATTAGAGTGATGAGAAGTGAAAGTGTGAAGTTTCCACTTCTTTTACCCATACCATAGCCAAAAAGGATTCATATCATATATTGGTGCCACAATCGAAGTGGTCATAATAGCTGGTTACCCGGGCGTTGTCCTTTCTTTGAGAGTATTTTGAAACTTGTAGAATATTTAGTTGATGCATATGAATGATCTTGCAACATTATATTTTGCCCTCTCTAAAGAAGTGGTTGTGACTTGTAATGTATATGCACCACCACAGTACTTCCTCCCAATTTTCCATTCAACCAAGTTAGATGATACCTACGATAATACTTCTTAGAAATATGGCTCTGTTGATTATATCCCATCCCGTTTCTGAAATGCAACATGCAATATTTACTCAAATAGCTTACGTACGCGTATTTTATACTAGTAGTTTGTTTGTCTGAACTTGGACGTTATGTGATGCAATGTGGTTTGAAAAAGAGAATGGTGGCAGCTTTGTTATTGGAGTTAGTCGTCTAAATGGTCTTTTTGAATCTAGAGAGTTCCTTTTCGTGAAGCGCATTGAGCCAAGAGTGGACATAATCTAAAATGAAGAATTTCCCGCTTACTGTTCTCACTCAGTGTTTGCAACAGCTGGGAAGGCAGTGCGATCTCTTTGTATACGTTAAATCCATTCTACTCTTAATACATGAAAGTTGACGTGGTAATTTCGAGTGCTGGGGTCCCCATAGCCTTAAAAAAGGGAAAAGGGCTTTGAGCATGGCTTTCTATATTTCTATCTTGAAGTTGTTTATCTTTATCTTTCTCGGCTTGTAACAAGTTGAAGCCACCGGGAGAGGAGTGACAATCTTTCATGAGAGAGTATGAGCAAGTGACAGATTTTTTTCTCTTTCGTAGTTTTGCGCTCTAGGGTTTTGAAGAGTCTAAATATGAATCTAAGTGTGTCAATGATAGGGGATCAAGATGTGAGAACCTCATTTGTTTGTTAAGGGCTGTGCCTCCAAGATTCCCTTCTCATTCTCTTCTTCTCCTTGTGGACTAAAGGCCCATAAAACTTCTAGGGCATCCTCCCCCCTTCTTTCTCCCTCGATTATCCTTGTGGAATCAAGGCCCTAGACCCTAGTCACTCTAGGGTCCCTCCTGTTTCTTGTCTCTTTTAAGTTTTATCCCTTAATTTTCTATATAGCTTAATGAAAAAGTAAACTGCAGCTTGTGTAATTTCTCAGTTATATAAATGTGGCTTTACATAATTTCTTTGGCTGCAGCTTGTCTCTGGCTCTCTCTCCTCTTTGTGTGCAAAAGGACAACTTTTTTTTTAAAGTTAGTCTAACTTATTCCTACCCAAAACTCTACCAGTTCACGTCATAATGAAACTGGTGAATTGTCCTCAAGTTCACGACAACATGTGCTGCATGTTTTTTATCACTTCCTCTTCCTGCATGTGCTGCACAGTTTGGTGTTTAGGTTTGTTGAGTTGACTTTCTCATGTTCTCTTTTCTTCCCCCATGTCCTTTATATGTTGGCTTTCTTTTAGTTTCATCGGCATTTTGCGACGTGATGTTTCAAGAATATAGAAGGTGAATTCTAAGAAAACTCGAAGATCTTTTTTGGTTGATTATTGGACTATAAATCCAAACGATAAGTCCTTGTATGTTGATTACTTTTCGTGTTCTTTTTGTGGTAGTTAATCTTACTGAGGTGCTAGCATACCTCGGGGTTGGCATTGGCATAGAGGTTTAGGTGGTCCCTGGGCAAGATAAACAATCTTATTGGTAGTTATATATGGTCAATGTGCTACATGTCTGTTCTTGCTATTTCTTTGTACTGCTGAGATAACTGGAATATCCCCACTTACTATATCTATTCTCCCAAAGAGAACACCTTTTTGTTCTGAACCGCCTTAAGAGAACACCTGAATGCATGCTTTCTGATTGGGTAATATCTTTCCCTGAGTCAAAATTTACATAGTATTTTTGGATCTGCCCCTAACTTTGGCCAAAGAGTGTTACATTCAGGAGTGGAGTTATATAGAATGTCTTTTTGGTATATTATTTTGTATGTATCTTCATTTTTGAATAAATTTTAAATAACTGAAACCACATTTGTGTCCTTACGGTTACGTTTTACAGAAAGTGATAAACAACACATTGATGAAAGCATGGGTTGGCTGAGCACGTATTTCATGGGGCCTTCGGTTCAAATTGGGACTAACCCATCGAACTCTAAAGTTCCTTTAAACCACGATTTAGCTCTACCTGCTTTAGGTGATCTTGATTTGGGAGTTGTAGCAAGTCTTCCTCCGGATCTGTTTTCAGAAATTAATGACATTTATGATGGCAAGTTAATCAATTTGATTTCAAAAAAGAAAGGCAAAAGTGTTGCACAGGAAAGAGTACAAGGTAACTGTTTCTAACGTACTTGTCAAATGAAGCATTTTTACTCTTTGTACCAGTGCCCTCAATGCATTGTCGTTTTGGTGATTTAGTTCCTCCAAAGGAGGGTAGCGGAACCTTTTACCATCATCCAGCCTGTGTAAATGAAAACCGTGTGGTGGATAAGGTATCATTTTCACTTTGCTCTCGAATTTTGTTTGCTTGAACAATAGGTTTTGGGCCTTCTTGCTTCCTTAAATTCTTTAGATTATGCATCTGCTGCTTTGATTAAAGAATAAATGAGATAAAGAATATGACCACAGTTTCCATCACGGTGTGAGTTGATATATGTGGGGATTTTTTCTCTAGCAATTCACATGTAACATTTCAGGAGAAGTTGCATGCTCAAAAGTCAATAAGAAAAATGTGTTCTATTTGCGCCCTTAGTGCAGTAAACTTAGCAAGGGCCAAGAGTTCCCATTCATAGTCTTGTAGCATTTATAATGTGGTATTGATTTTTTACTGTTGCTTATATTAGGAAGAAAAATATCCACTTGAAAAGATTCAGCCGGGACCTTCAAATATGGGCATATCGACTGAAGTTTCGAATAAACTTGATGTAATGCCTTCATCTCTAAGTCAGGTGGATACCTCAGTGCTACAACAACTGCCTGAAGAGTTGAGAGTCGACATACTCCAGCTGCTTCCTGCGCATAGGCAGCCAGAATGTGTGTCAGATATTAATTTGGATCCTTCATCCAAATCTAAGGAGCTATTAGGGCCTGAAGTCCCATGAGAATCAGCCTTTCGGTTTCAAGTGAAGAACTTTGGGCTGGAAATCCACCGGAATGGGTTACGATGTTCAAACATAGCAATTGCTGCATCTTTCGGACTCTTGCGGACATGTATTACAGATCAGGGGATCGACTGGTCGTCTGTCTTCTATCTTACAATGCACTCTTTCAGAATCTCAACCTCTTGTGGATGCAAGTAATGATGGATGGGATGATGCTATTCGTTGCTTATGTGATCTTCTCAAGCAGTATATTAAGCTGAGAGTAGAAACAGATATTGAGGAGATCTATGTTTCCTTTGTCTTCTTAAAAGGTAATAGTGCTTAATGAGAAATCATGTATGATATGAAGTCCGGTAAAAATATCTTCTCCTGCAAGTGAAGCTTGTTCCTTAACATCCCAAACCCAAACCGAAAAAAGTGTGAGGAAAAGTACACACACACACACACATATATATATATATATATATATTTAACACGTAACTGCAGTTTTACTTTTTCATCAAGGGATAACGAGAGGGAGAGGCAAGAAAGGGAGACCCTAGAGTGACTAGGGCCTTCATTTCACAAGGAGAATAGTGGGAGCATGAAAAGGGAGGAAGTCCCACAACTTTTAGGGGCTTGAGTCCACGAGGAGAATAAGAGAAGTTTTTTTTTTCTTTGGGGCTGTAACCCTTGACAAACCTACAAGGTTCTCACATCTTGATCCCCTCTTATTGAGACAATTAGAATCATATTTACTTATCAACTCCTAAAGTTCAAAACCATAAAAATAGCCGTATTACAAACTTCAACAACAAAGGCTTTGTTTGGTTGGTAGTTTAGTTTAGTTTAGTTTTGGTAGTGGGTAGAGAGAAATAGGGTAATGATTGGAAAGATGGGTAATGATTGGAGAGAGATAGAGAGAGAAATGAAATTAATAATTGGATATATAGGGTAATGATTGGAGAAAGATATAGGGTAATGATTGAAAAACTAAACTAAAACTAAAGATAAATGGGAAGTGAACAAAGTGAAAGCAGCCACAATTCTTTTCTTCCTGCCATATCACATTGGTGATAGAGGCAGGGGGCTAATGAGGATAGAGTGCGGAAAAGTTTGTTTTCAACATAAATGTTCTCCGTCACTTGATTCATTCCTTTCCTTAGGTGCTTAATGCTTCCTTCCTCATGAATTTGGTAGTTGTTAGTCTCTTTGGACGAGGATCATTCTGTTTTACAGTGCTGTTTTCACTTTTCAGCATTACTATTTTGTCCACTTTCGTTTATGTTATGTTTCAACTTTGTTTGCTTCAAAACTGTTTCATTGTGGAAGAATTATGCAAATGACGGTCCGACCATTACTATTTTGTCCACTTTCGATTATGTTAGTTTTGGCTAAAAAGGATTTATAAAAATAATTGCTTCGGCAAAGAGTAATTTTTCTTAGTTGAAGTTGCATAAAAATTTACCTTCGAGCTACTATGTCACACGAGAGATTAAATTGATTGATTATGATCCCAATTGAAAATGAGTATACATAGATAAGCTAAAGCACGATAACTCAATTGGATATTTTGCTTCAAGAAATGCAAGGAAAAGTGGTTTTCTTTGAATTGAATTGTGGTAATCATATAGCAATATAACCGGAGTTACATTTTGATTTTAATTTTGGGTAGTGATAATGCCAACTGTTTTTGTTGGTTCCAAAATTCCAATGTATTAAAGTCTTGCACATGGTACAAGCCTTTTGTGCCCTAGAGTTTTGGCACCAACAAAAATAGTTTTGGCATTATCATTTCCCTTAATTTTTTGATGTAAGTCAAGCTAAAAGCACAATGTAATGTTGATTTTTTTTGACTTGTATGTCATTCTATTTTTTATGACCTGATAAGCGGACACCACTTTTTCAGTGATTGCAGACTCTCACACTCTTAAGCCTGTGATTATGTGTTGAAACTTGAAACTATTGGCCTTTGAGCACCTTTCCTGGAGGCTGGATGGTTTCTGTGCACTAGTTTATTATTTAATGTCATTCAATGCTTGCCATTTTGTCCGAGCATCTACTTTTTGTCTAGCTAAGCTGCTTAGGGAAATTTAGTTCTGTTTTGGCAGGTTTACTATAAAGTCAACTTTTCTCTCAGGTTTACAATGTGGTCTTTCCTCAGCTTCAGGTTTGTTCAGCTACTTAAACTGTTCCTTACTCCTGTTTTCTGTATGGTTGGGGCTGTATTCATATTTTATTCATTGGCCTGGTTTTTTTCCCCAAGTAATTCTCTTATGGCGTGACACCTATGTTTTAAGCATCTGTTGGGGAAAAACGCTTTGGCAGCCTCTTTTTTTTTTTTAGTAGGAGTAACTCTCTCATGTTGTACCTATGTTTAAGGCATCTGTTGGGGAAAACTACGGCGCAAGCTTACATATTTCAGATGGGAAGGACAGTGCTTCTAATCTTATGACTACTACGCTAAGAAGCACGGATACGGATACGTGGATACGCGATTTTTTCAAAAAGTAGGATACTATACGTTGGGGATACGTTGAATATAAAATTAAATTAAAAAAATTATATATTATATATATCGGGGCGGTTCAAGGGACACACAAAAAAAACACCCTAAATCTCAATCTCATAGTTCCCGATCAAATTTTTATGATCCGAGCCGCTCAATGTGTGCAGAACGTGATTTTAAGGGTACTCGCTAGAAATCGGTAAAAAAAATTACCGGGAAGTGCTTGTTTTGAGCAGTTTTTAATTGAACCGTTCATTAAATCTAATCTAAAAACTGCTTAGATCAAGCCTTTTTTGCTCATTTTTTTGCTAATTTCTAGCGGGTACCCTTAAAATCACATTTTGATCACATTGAGCGGCTTGGATCATCAAAATTTGATCGGGAACTATGGGGTGTTTTTTTTAGTGTCTCTTGAACCACCCCGTGTGTGTGTGTGTATATATATATATATATATATATATATATATATATATAAAATTTTTCATCCCTAAAATTCCATTAATGATTAAAGTAACAGTAAAATCCATCATGTAATGTTTAAAAAAACAGTAATAAGGGTTTTAATCTCAGTCAGACTAAATATTTAAAAAAAAAAAAACAGACATGAGAGAGATGACAGACGAAAGAGAGAGAGAGAGACGAGATATATATGTAATATATATACTGTATATGCACAGTATGCAATATATATATATATATATATATATATATATATATATATATATGTGTGTGTGTGTGTGTGTATGCACACACACACACTGTACATACAACGACAGAGATGAGAGGCGAGATAGAAGAGAGACGAGAGACAAGGGAAGAGAGAGAGACTTACAGGTGAGACTGAGAGAGAGATTAGAGACGATAGAAAGGAATCGCCTTCTTTCTTCCTGTCTTTTTCTTTCGTTTTTTCGTTTCTGATCGATAGGGAGAACTAGAAGAAACATATATCTAGCCCTAATTGCAATTTAACCCTTATATTTTAAGAAATAACATATTTACCCCGCGCGTATCCGAAACGTATCCAAACGTATCCGGAGCGTATCCGAAACGTATCCGAATACCAAAAAATAAAATAAAAATAGGATACTCTAAAAAAACGTATCGGATACGTATCCGGTGTTAGAATACTAGTATATTAGTATACTAGTATTATGTGTTTAGTCCCACATTGCTTGATTACATTATGTAACGAACTATCTCTTTATATAAATAAATGATTATGTGTGAGGGTTAATTTAACACCCTACACACTTTTCCCTTCCAAACAACATGGTATCAGAGCGGGTTCTTAAACCGCCCTTGAAACCCTAAACCCTAACCTTCGACAGCCACCCCCAACCCTAAACCCCAACCCATAACCTCCACAACCCTAATCAACCCTAAATAATCCCATCACTGCCGTACATCAGCCCTAACCAATACCGTACATTACCCACGCCCACCATCTTCCTCAGCCTCGTCCATACAACCATACCCAGCCACTGCCCAGTCTCCGGCGACCCTCGCCGGCCATCTCCATTCACCGGCGACCCTCCGGCGACTCCCTCATTGACTGTTAGATCCCTGTCGGCACCTCCATCACTACAACCAGTCACCGTCGACCATACCCAGCCATTGCCGACCCTCGAAACCCTAACCCTCCACCTTCGAATCCAACACCCAGCCACCCCGACAGCACCCAGTGCTCGGCGACCCTCCGGCGACCCTCGCCGCCCGTCGTCCACCCTCCGGCGACCCTCGCCGACCCTCGCCGCCCGTCGTCAACCCTCCGGCGACCCTCGCCGCTTGTCACCCAACCTCCGGCGACCCTCGCCGCTAGTCGCCAGTCTCCGGCGAGCTCTCCAGTCCCTTCCTGGCTGCTTATTCTGCGATCTGTTGTTACTTTCGTTGATTTCGTAGTCTATTCGGCTCGTGTCCAGCAACTGAATGGTCTGATTTATACTCTCCATGACTGTAAGTTGGGTATTTTCGTTTGGTATTCATGATTTGGCTCTTATACTCGTGATTTGGGGCCCTGTTGCTGCTATTACTGTTCGGAGTCCTTTGCTACTGCTGTTGCTGTTTATTTCAGCATCTGTTTGATCTTATGTGCTGCTCTTGTTCGCTGGTTATCGTGCCATATTGATGTTCGTGGCCGCCTCTGGGTTATTGACTTAATTTCTTGTTGTTTGCTTTGCTTTTTGGGTTACTTGGTCTATTTGCCATGGGCTCCGGCACCGAATCTGTTGTTCTCTATCTACAGGTAGTACTATGACTTCCGCTGTTAGTCGCTCTTCTCGATCTCGTGAGAGGTTATCTATTACCTCCACCTTGTTGAATGGTCGAAATTATGCTGTTTGGGTTAAGGCTGTTGAAGTTTATTATTTGGGGGAGTCAGAATATCATTTCCTTACTGATGATCCTCCCGCGGCGACTGCCGCATCATATGGTGCTTGGGTCCCTGCGGATGCTAAGATTCGGGTTGAGTTATGGAATAGTATGGAGGACACTATTAAGAATACTCTGGTTTTCTTACCTACAGCAAAAAAGGTGTGGTTGAAGGTTAAGGAGATGTTTTCTGGGGCTGATAATCTTCGTCGCACATATGATCTTCATCAACAATTCTTTTCTCTTGATCTTGGCAGCTCATCCTTGGAGGAGTATTATGCCAAGTTTTGCGGTGTTTGTGAGGAGCTCAACACTTGTGAGCCAATTTCTTCAGATATTCAGGTTATGGAGCGCCAACGTGAGCGTTTACAGGTGGCTCGATTTCTGTTTGGGTTACCTTCTCCGGCATATGATTCTATCCGATCTAATCTTTTGGGTGATAAAGATTTACCTTCCCTCAGTGCGGTGTTCAGTCGCGTTCGCCAGGCATCTGTTTCTGACACTAGTGTTGATTTGACCCCGGCTGCCCGCTCGGCTTTGGTTACCACGGTCTCTCGTGGTGGTGCTTCTTATCGTGGTTTTGACCGTGGTGGTCGAGAGACAGGGGGAGGCAGTCGGGGTACTTTTGGCCGTGGATTTAGTCGTGATTCCAGTAGCGGTGGTCGAGCGTCGCCTGTTGGGGGGCGTGATTCTGGCAGTAGTAGTCGTGGTCGTGGCCGTGGTCGTGGGCCTCGTTACTGCACATATTGCCATGGTACTAATCATACTGTTGAGTACTGTTGGATTCTTCATGGCCGTCCATCTGCTCATCAAGCTACAGTTTCTGAGGATGATGGGTCCATGCTGTCTAGTTCTATGACCAGCTCAGCCCCACGTGTTGTTACTATTCCAGAGGATGAGTACCATCGCCTGATTTCCCAGCCGACTTCTCACGTGTCTTCCTCCTCCACTGCTACGTTTGCTCAGAAAGGCTCCACTTTTGTTGGTCTGGTCTCTAATAACCCGTGGGTTATTGATTCTGGTGCTACCGATCATATGACAGGTCACTCCATCCACCTCTCTGACTCTCGGCCTCTTGCGAAACCTTCTCGTGTCGCCTTAGCTGATGGTTCCTCTTCTGATATTGCTGGTTTGGGTTCTGTTATTTTACATTATTCCCTTAAATTAGACTCTGTTTTACATGTTCCTCGTTTTCCCCATAGTCTTATGTCTGTTAGTCAACTTACCCAATCTTTAAATTGTTCGGTCACATTCTTTCCTGGTTATTGTGTCTTTCAGGATCTCCAGACGGGGAAGAAGATTGGTGGCGGTGTTGAGCGTGGTGGTCTGTACTACTTTGATACTGGCGAGCTTCCTACCTCTGTTGCCCTTCAGACTTCCATATCTCCGTATGAGCATCACTGCCGTCTTGGTCACCCATCTCTTCAGACTCTCAAACAGTTAGTTCCGTTGTGTCGTGGTCTTCAGTCTTTGCCATGTGAGGCCTGTGAGTTCAGTAAACATCGTCGTGTTTCTTTTCCACCTAGAGTAGAGAGTCGGGTGTCTCGTCCTTTTCATTTGGTTCACTCAGATATTTGGGGTCCTGTGCGTGTTGCTTCTCGTGGTGGCTTTCAGTATTTTGTTATTTTTGTGGATGACTATTCTAGGCTCACTTATGTTTATCTCATGAAAAATCGGTCGGACTTGTACTCAATTTTTAAATCTTTTTATATGGAAATAAAAACTCAGTTTGATATTTCTCTTCGTATCTTTCGTTTTGATAATGCTGGTGAATATTTCTATAGTGTTTTGTCTGCCTTTTTTAATAAGCATGGTATTATTCATCAATCTTCGTGTTCTCGCACTCCCCAACAGAATGGGGTTGCAGAACGCAAGATCCGTCATTTAACTGAGGTTGCCCGCGCCCTTTTAATCCAGATGACAGTTCCCAAATCCTATTGGGGCGACGCCGTTCTTACTGCCGGATATCTCGTGAATCGAATGCCCTCTCGCGTTCTGGGGGGCCAGATTTCCTATAGTATTTTGCACCCTGGTTGTTCTTTATATTCCTTACCGCTTAAAATTTTTGGGTGCACGTGTTTTGTTCATGCCCTAGATCTTGGTCGTGATAAACTTGATCCACGCTCTATCAAGTGTGTATTCCTGGGATACTCTCGGACTCAAAAAGGTTATAAGTGTTATTCTCCCACTCTGCGTCGCGAGTTTGTCTGTGCTGATGTTACGTTTCATGAGTCGTTACCCTATTTTCCGCCTTCATCTCATGAGGATCAGTCTGAGTATATGCGTATTTTAGTTCCTTCCGGACAACCTCAGCCGCAACACCCTCTTATGCAGCAGGTATATGTTCGCCGTGCCAAAACTGCACCACCACCACCTCCGCCTGCCACTGAGCCAACTCCCCCGTTGCGAGATCCGAGTCCAATTTCTTTGGCTCCTACTGCTCCACCTTCTCCTCCCATTGCTCTTCGTAAAGGTATTCGCTCTTGTACTATTTCTCATCCTATTGCTAAATTTGTCTCTTATGATCATCTGTCCCCCACCCTACGTGCTTTTACTGCCTCTGTTTCCTCTGTCTTTGTTCCTAAAACTGTTCAGGAGGCTTTGTCTATTTCTGAGTGGCGGACAGCTATGGAGGAGGAGATTTCTGCGCTCCATGATAATGGGACTTGGGAGTTGGTTCCTCTACCCTTTGGAAAGACAACTGTGGGGTGCCGCTGGGTATTCACTGTGAAATATCATCCTGATGGGTCTGTTGAGCGTTACAAAGCTCGCCTTGTTGCTAAGGGCTACACCCAGACGTATGGTGTTGACTACGTTGAGACCTTTTCCCCGGTTGCGAAACTTGGTTCTGTTCGTCTCCTTATTTCTCTTGCAGCCAACCTTGGCTGGCCTTTATTCCAATTGGATGTCAAGAATGCTTTCTTACATGGCGACCTTCTTGAAGAAGTTTATATGGAGCAACCACCTGGGTTTGTTGCTCAGGGGGAGCGTTCTCAGGTATGTCGCCTTCGTAAAGCTCTTTATGGGCTTAAACAATCTCCCAGGGCCTGGTTTGGCAAGTTCAGTGATGCGGTTTTGAAATTTGGTATGAGTCGATGTCAGTCTGATCATTTTGTTTTCTCTCTCACATCTACTCGAGGCAAAGTGTTATTAATTGTGTATGTTGATGATATTATTATTACGGGTGATGACCAGAAAGGTATTGATGCGTTGAAGGCCTTTCTGCAGAGCCAATTTCATACTAAAGACTTGGGTAGATTGCGATACTTTTTAGGTATCGAGGTGGCACGATCTAAAGATGGTATTAGTTTATCGCAGAGGAAATATGTGCTGGATATCTTAGATGAGACTGGTTTGTTGGGGGCGAAACCTGTCGATACCCCTATGGATCCCAATGTCAAGCTATGTGTTGATCAGGGGGAGGCACTGTCTAGTCCTGATCAATATCGCCGTTTGGTTGGTAAACTGAATTATCTCACTATTACACGTCCTGATATTTCATTTGCAATGAGTATTGTGAGTCAGTTTATGTCTGCTCCTCGTTTGCCACATTGGGAGGCCGTTCTCAGAATTGTCAAGTATCTCAAGTCTCATCCTGGACGTGGTCTATTTTATAGAGCTAATGGTCATTTGCGTATTGAGGCCTTCACTGATTCTGATTGGGCAGGAGGCCCATCTGATAGGAGATCAACCACTGGATATTGTGTTTTTCTTGGCGGCAATCTTGTTAATTGGAAGAGTAAGAAACAGACCGTGGTTGCACGGTCTAGTGCAGAGGCCGAATATAGAGCCATGGCTCACACCACATGTGAGATTGTGTGGGTGCGATCTTTTCTTGAGGAGATAGGATTCAGTGTGCGATTGCCTATGAATTTGTATTGTGATAACCAAGCAGCAATTCACATTGCATCTAACCCCGTATTTCATGAGCGGACTAAGCAAATCGAAGTTGATTGTCATCTGGTGCGAGAGAAGTTAACTGATGGTGTTATAGCAACTCCCTTCGTATCTACAAATGCTCAATTGGCTGACATATTCACCAAGTCATTATTTAAGCCCCGGTTGGAGATGTTATGTGACAAGCTGGGTTTGTGTGACATCTATTTCCCAGCTTGAGGGGGAGTGTTAGAATACTAGTGTATTAGTATACTAGTATTATGTGTTTAGTCCCACATTGCTTGATTACATTATGTAACGAACTATCTCTTTATATAAATAAATGATTATGTGTGAGGGTTAATTTAACACCCTACACACTTTTCCCTTCCAAACAACATCCGGAACGTATCCGAGCGTATCCGTATCCGATACGCATACGGTACGCGATATGGAGGCCAAAATAGAGTATCCGCGCTTCATAGCTACTACGCGCTGGCACACATTGATTTCTTCATGAAGGAAGCCCACAAATGGCAGCCAGTGTATGTATCTTACTGTTTCATGTGTTCATTAGCGATTTCTCAACCTAAAATTCTTTAGGTGGTGTCTTGTGTCTTTACTTTATGTTTAGGCATCTGTTGGCCAAAACTAAGGAGAAGATATGCATGTTTCTACATGTGAAGGACTGTTTGTTTTCCTACGGTGTGTATGCTTCAGGACATCACGTTCTTTGCTGGACAATGCATTATGGTTGCCTTGATCTCTATTACAAAAATCATGATTCCTGCCAGGGTTTTAAATAAACACCATTACGTATCGTATTGGTCGTTACATAATGGGGTTTTGGACCTCCGATACTGTTATTTACTTACCTATCAACCAATATATGGCCATATCACACCGTTATGTTTCTCGATATTGCGATTTAAAACCTTGATTCCCGCGCTAAGTATCACACGATTTGATTCAACGCACCAAGCAAACAATTCTTATATGTTGGAGTTTGTCCCACAACGGTTAATTATCTCCTCCAAAACTAGTATATGAGCCTAGGGTGGCCTCTCCACTCATTGCCAACTGGTTTTGAGTTGGATGCTTTATTAGTATAGTTTTGCGTTACAGTTGTACTATTTGAGATATGTCTCACACGATTCAGTTCAATCCACTAAGCCTTTGATTTCATTTGTGCTCAGTTTCTACTTGCAATATGAATAAGGAGGCATCAAGGGAAAGGTTCGAAAAAGTTAATCTGCTTTTGTTGAAAGGTAAGTGTTGGATTTTGCTCTCCTACTTTTGATGAATACTGCTTTAGTTTTCTGGAAGAGTCATGGATTTGATATTTTTATTATCACTTAACCATGTATAGAGGGGCTGTTATTACGACACCTTTTACTTGTCAGATATCCTGCGCGGCTATGCCCCCTCCCCCGCCCAAATTACCTTAAACTAAACTAGTTTTTGCCTTATAATTCTTGTGTATAGAAATCTGCATGTTATGAAGGATCATTTGAAAGATGACGTCATCTTATACCTAAGGCTATATGTTTGGATCATAGATCCCTGAAAGGACTGAAGAGGGGAAGGAAAAATTAAAGGAAACTATATGAAGATAATGGATTGAATAAATGAACTCATTTATTTTGTTTTCCTGTTTTTCTTTGCTGAATTCCTCTATGAATCCTTGATTCAAACACGCCATTAAGGAAATCTAGAAATAGTATGTCCTGAGTAGTCAAGTCCTGTATTCCCATGTCGTTCAAAAAAAAAAGTCCTGTATTCCCATTTCATGTGATACATTTTACATCAAGAACTAGAAGCAGTGCTTTTGAGCAATTCCACGTTAAGGAACATCTATAGATCCCTTGTCTCTCTCAAGTCTCAACCCTTTTGATTATCTACGACGACGTGTGCATAGTTGTCTGGTTTCATCTTTGATTTTTGTATGTTTCAAAATGTCATTGTTAGCGATAAATCCACTTATGTTGGGCGTATGGTTACTTGTTTTGTGTCTTAAGTATAAAGAAGATGGCGTTGAAGGTGATTGATTCCTGCATGTGCATTACCTTTTGATTGTAATGGGAGGTACAAATAGTCTTCCACGGAGTTTTAGAATGGTTATGCCGGTTGATTTAGGCTTTGAGTAGGTGAAACATGGGATTCAGGCTGTGGATGAACATTTGGTCACCGTGGGCATCTTTGACATTTCATGGATGTGCTGACTGCGAGTGCGCGAAAAGTTTTGGAAATTCATGAAAAGTTTTGGAAATTTATAAAAAAGTCTTGTTTGATATACCATGATCCTCCCTCCGTCTTACATGGTGGGGCCCAATCATGTGCGTAGGATTGTGAGTGCAAAATTCTTTTCAGTTTGCTAACTGTCCCTTTATGGATTTATGCCCCGCTTATCCTGGTTGCTAGCACTCGGTTCTAAATTGGTCTGTCAATCTTTGTACTGGTACAACCGAGATGAAAGCTGATCTCATTACAAGGTTATCGGTGACTTTGTATCCTTCTTTCTATGCATTGGCTGTGCCTAGAATCAATACCGCCTCAAATATGGAAGCTTCATGACTGCACCAGTATGGAAGCTGAACTTTGGGTACTCAAAAAATGGACTCAGATACATCCTTCGACAAGACCGACTCAAGTTGAAGCAGAGATGGATTCTTTGGGAGTGATGAATCTGGGGAAAGAGAACCCTGATCCCCAGGGGAACTTGATTGAGGAATGCAAGAGCATGCCGGAACGTAGCAATAGCTCCATCAACCATGCTCTTCGAGAGAGAAACAGAGTGGCCGACATGCTGGCAAATCTAGGAGTGGGGCAAGAAGACCCCCCTTCTGATGTTGCAAGCCGTCTTGCAGCTGAATGCAGGAACAATGTTTGAGAGGCCTTGAGCACTCTCCGATTTTTTTTTCCCTCTTAAGTTTTTTTGTTTTTGCCAATGTACCAAAAAATAGGAAAAGTCGTGTCATTGCCAGTGCATTGGCTCATAGCCCATTTTATTCAAGTTACACCACCACATAAAATGTGAAGTGTTAGCGTGGATTATAAACACTTCCATATTAGTGTGGGGTCTAAACACTTGTGATCGTATGGTTCACGAATCCATTGTACGGAGGATTTAGTAATTAATAAATGGTTTGTCCTCTCGTGATTCACCACCACAACCTAAATAATAGGCTTATGAGGATCTCAAGATGAAAGGTGACAACACTAATTTAATGTTTTTTCTTTGTCTGCCCATGTCAAAGGTTCACTGTGTTGATGCATATTTAGTTGGTATAGCGTTTTTAGTAGTGTTTAAAAAAGAAAATGAAATCTGCATTCATTTTAGTGTATCAAATTTGCACAAATATTTATGCCGAAACTCACTCATTATGGAAGTGGAGTCATTTGTTCGATATGCTTGGCCTTAATTTCTTTCCATTGGTGTGGACATAGACCCCACCTTTTATGGTTACATTTTCCCAATTCTTTCTTTGAACAGAGATCCCATTGTCCAGATTGGGTGTGTTGACTATGAAGTCAGAAAAGAAGGTAGGAAAACAATTCCCATGTTTTTGGATTGTTCGTTTTGGGTTTTGAATGAGGTTTGAGTGAAGAGGGATAGATAGAGAAAATGAATTGGGGACCATGCGTCTTTAAAATCCTCAAACGAACAAGCTTGTGCCTTGGAAACTGCTAATCACAACTTGCATTTGTGACTAACAATCAAGCAGCTCTTGGATGTAAAAAGTAATTTAATTTCCAATCCCCATGCCAAGGGATAAGTAGTTGACAAATTGAGGGTCCTTAGATAGAAAACAAAGTTGGGAATCAGAAACAGGTTGGGTAGGGAAAGGAAGTCTAAGTTCTGCTAAATTTTTTGGACTTTTTGTGCGTTTTTGTGCGGGGAAAGGAGTTGGGAATCGAAAACAGGCTAAGTTTTGCTAAGCTTATCATGCCCTCAATGTAGTATGCTTTTTAGGAAGGTGGGTTGTTTGTCATCACATTTTTAAGGAGATTCCTCCTGCCAAAAGATAAGCCCCCTTTAGGCCTATAAAAGGGAGGCCTCTTGTTGTATTGATCAAACTAGTGCAATAATATTCTCATGTGTGTTTTTTATATCCTTTTTTTGTGTGATTGTACTCTCTTAGTGATTGCACTTGTATTAGCCATTAGGTGTGAAATCTTGGGGGAGGGGGATGTTGCTATAACATTTTCAATAGTGTTTATTTATGTGGGGACTGAACTCTTTAGGATAACGAAAATATTGTAGCAAGACATTTACCGTGATTTTATGCGTCGGCAATTTGTGATGAGATATTTATTGTGATTCTTTGTCCATGTAATCCATATTTTGCAAACAACTAAAACAAGAAACATATCGTTGTGATAATCTACTAACGTTGTTACATAAAACAATGATGAAATCCCGTGATATAGATCATTTCTCTGATTGAAAGTCAACCAAATTTATTATACTTTTATTTTTTTAAATGACATGTGATTTACTTTACAAAATTTTCCACCCCAAACGTGTCACCATCAATTTACCAAACACTAAAAATTATGCTCAGTTATTTACAGTTCCAACTTAAATAAAGGAAAGTGTATATATTACTGCAACAGTAAGTCAAAGTATAACTTAAGAAAACATTCTCTTTATCGGACGGTTACGATCTTAGCTTGAAGGCGATCAACGGCTGTAAAGGTGCTCATGCTTGTATGTGTAGACAAAAATTGCTTCTTTTTTTTTATTTTATAATATAGATATAGATAGATAGCACAGGTCCTTTCTTTTTTGCAAAACTTACAGAAGACGACAAGAAGAAAATTACCCAATTCCTTAACAAATCATTCCTTAAAAAAAAATATTTTTTCCTTCTTGTTTTGGTATGCTCGTTGCTTTTCCTTGTTTTGTTGGTATTGAATAGGGGTGAGCAAAAAATCCGTCAAACCGCGAATCCAGTCCAAACCAATCCAAACCGAAAGGTTTGGTTCGGTTTTTTAGTAATATGGTTTGATCATGGTTTAAAAAAATTAAAAACCGCTTTATATGGTTTGGTTTGTGGATTCACATTCACGGTTATGGTTCCAAACCGATCCGAACCGTATAATACAATTATACAATTATATATAATTGTATTATTACCACTGCCATATTGCTGCCTTATTTTAATTCAATAGTTTTTATGAATTATCTTGGAAAATGATATTGGCACTACAAATATTGATGTAGGCACTCCAAAATCAGTGTAATTACAAAACTACTTTTCTTTGTTTTTTGGAGTGCCTCCATTAATTTTTGGAGTGCCAATATCATTTCCCATTATCTTTGGCATTTTATTTGGTTAAATTATCTTAAGATGTTTAATAGTTGGTATTCTTAGTTTGTTCATTTAGTGACTTACTAGTATTTCATTTTCTTAGTTTAAGACTTGAGGCAATTATTGGTATTCTACTCTTAATTAGTTGATTGAAGTTAGTGTTTTTTGATAATTTGAATAGAATTGGTTTTAATATAAGTTTTCTTTTAATTTATCTTTGTAATTTTGAGTACTTTAAATATTTTTTGAAGATGATAGTTTAGTTCAAAGCAAACCGTGGTTTAAACCGAAACCAAACCGTATTTATATGGTTTGTATTGGTTTGGTTCTATGTCTTTTGTGGGTTGGTTTGGTTCTCCAAATTCATAATCCGTAGGTATTGGTTTGATTCTTGGTTTACTACAAAACCGAACCAATCCGAACCATGCTCACCCCTAGTATTGAAGCCTGAAGGTTATTGACAAAATACAGATTCCTTTTTTATGTGATATTATAATTGGGAGATTGCTATCAAAATAATCCTTTTTAGGAAACTGAAACCATTACAAGATCGAGATGGGTGTGCCGGAGAGAACTCGCCGGAGATGGAGGGACCAGGGGAAGGGGTATCGGTGTTTACAGAGAGGGAGGGATAACGTGAGAAAGGGAGGGATAAGGTGAGGAGGGAAGATGGAGGGGAGAAGTTCTTCATTTACTCCGGCAAAAGCATTTCATTTTTATAATTAGTAACCCATCATCTATCACACAAAAGAAGAGACTTCCATAAGCTTTTGTAGAGCCCATTATTTGTTCAACACTCTTAACTTGTCCTTTTAGGTGTCCATAGCGAGCTTTTGAGTGTTCTGGGATGTAAGTGGAGAAACATTTGGACACTTTTGATTTGGGTGTCATGTCCGGAGAGTGCCCGTGTCCTATGAGTGTCCGAAACCTGATAATGACATCCGACTAAGTGTCCATGCTTCATAGGGTAGTACATCACATGCTATTTTTATTTGGTGATCGGCAGTATACCACATGCTATTGAACATGGTATGCTACAGTAGCCTTACATAAATAGGAAAAATTGATCAAGTTAAAAGATTTGTTCTCTGCTTTGGAACAAAAGGGTATCTGGGAATTGTTTATAAAATGGTATGCAGCTGCTATATTATCATTGCCAGGAAACTATCTGTCGGGCCCTTTCCCAAACCAATATCTTCTTATTCTGTATCCATCGTTAATTCCGTGTGTTCTATTATGAGTTTTTTATTTATTTATGTTTTCATCCCTCAAACTTTTTTTATTTTGTTCTCAAACTACCAAAATCACCCACTTCATCTTCAAACTATCCGATTGCATTCTATTTAGTCAAATTGGTAGCGACATCCATGAATTTGGACGGAAAATTGGCGCTTATTACCTCTTCTGTCCCTGAAATATTAGCAAACTGTCAATTTGGTCCCCAATTTGGACATTTTTGTCCAAATTTCACCATCCAATATGCGTTTATTTTAAGTTTTTTGAATATATTTTTGTTATCATCCAGTGCGCGTTTACTTCAAACTTTTTAAGAATTGAACATAATTTTTTACTTTTTGGATTCTTCTCCTCGAAACAAACTAATAATCCATAAAAATTAATGCAAAACTAACAAATTCGAAAAAATCAGAATAAAGACAAAATTATAATTCGAATAGCTTATTAAGCCAAACCTACGGTTGATTTGGCCTACATAAATCACTTGGCTTATTTTATTGTCTTTATTAAAAAAAATCACATTTGTTTGTTTGTCAAATTTTTTTTGAATTATTCAAAAAAGTCTCTTGTTATGCGTAATTTAGACTTTTTTCAATTTACATTTTTTCATCATCAGATTCTAATTGGACTTTTTTTGGTTCGGCAAATTCCAATAGACCTTGATCCAACAAGAAACGAAGTTTTTTATGTGCAAAAAATTGATGACAACGATTTATTTATTAATTAGGTGCCACTTTACTTATTTTTTTGGTCTATATTTGATTCTTTTCATTGGTTAATTTTATCAAATTTTTGTGGATTATTTGTTTGTCTGATGACGGGAATCGAGAAAATAAAAAACTTATGATACAAACTCAAAATTTATTGACTGAAAATAACAACATAACAAGAAGACAGATTTTTTTGAATAATTTACAAAAAATTGACGCGAAATTAACAAATGCAATTTTTTTTAAATAAAGACAATAAAATAAGCCAAGTGGTTTATGTAGGCCAAATCAATCTAGGTTTAGCGTAATAAGTTATTTAGATTATATTTCTGTCTTTATTATAATTTTTTTCTCATTTGTTAGTTTTTGCGTTATTTTTATGGGTTATTGGATGTGCATTGGATGTTCAATTCTTAAAAAGTTTGAAGTAAACGTGCATTGGATGATAAAAAAATTAGGAAATTGATTTTAGCACTCCAAAAATTGATGTAGGGGCTCCAAAACGATGTCGTTTTGTGTATCAACACAGTTCACTTTTGGAGTGCCAAAATCACAATCCAAAAATTATGTTCAAAACTTTAAAAAATTAAAATAAACGCACGTTGGATGGTGAAATTTAGACAAATGTAGATCTAAATTGGGGACCAAATTGGTAGTTCGCTAATATTTTGGGGATAAACAAGGTAATAAACACCAATTTTCCATCCAAATTTGTGGATGCCGATACCAATTTGACTAAATAGAATGTAGGTGGGTATAGTTTGAGTACGAAGTAGAAAAAGGGGTGATAGTTTGAGGATGAAAACATGAAAAAACTCAATTGGTGATCGTAATTAATACACAATTCATAGTTGAGGAAGACAAAATGAACGGCAGAGGTTTTTAAAACCACATTTGCCGTCAAATTTATTTTCTTTAAAGATGTCAGATTGAGTTTATTGTTGCAAAAGGAAATACATGTAGGTGGGAGTTGTGGGTTTTTTTTTTTGGTCAATCGATAGAAAAGATCATTTTTACATCAGATATGAAGTACAAACTACAAACCCGAGACACTACATCAATTGTGAGAGTCCACGAGATAACCAAGCCCAACAACTTAATCAATACAAGAAATAAGCCCATTATAGGGTAAAAACAAAGGAAAAGCCCTTTAAGGGAAGAACACCCACACGTAGGTGGGGAGACTCGAACTCCTGACCCCTAGTGAGATGCAAAAGTTCTGGCTAATTGAGCTAGCCTCAGTTAATTGTAGATGGGAGTTGTAGTTAATGGGCAGAGAAAGGGAGTAATGTGGGTGCAGGCTTGAGCTAGTGGCGTGGAGTATGGGTGCAGTCTTTTTCCATTAAAAGTGCTTAAGAATAAATGCATTTGCATACATGTCTCTATATAGGCCTTATATTCTGATGGGAAAGAAGGAAAAAAGAGTTTTGGCATGGGATATGCAGATAATTAGCAGATTAGTCAGAGAGGTGGAGATCAAACGGTGGGATTAATGTATCCGATCTTAATACAGTAGAATTTTAGTATGATGTTCATGGTGTTGAGATGCATATATTCAACGGTTACAATCGTCATTTGAGGTACCGAAAATATACATTACATTCAAAGTCTCTGGGGTAATTTTTATTCATCGTCCCCCTACTTGTTTATTTTGTTATCGTTGATCTCATCATTGACTCAAGGAATTCCATTATATTTGTGAATGGTGGTGTATCATGTTTGTGTAGTTGATTATCATGGAACAGGGTACATGTGCAAGCCCACCAGATCTAGAGAATGATTGATAGATTTAATGAGATTTCATTGCTTGCCCGCAGGAGTATTGTTGTTAATACGGCATGCGGGCATATGTAGTTTATTTTGCCCTTGGTGGTGCTTAGCATACTATCGAGATGGGCCAGGTTCGAGGCTTAAGTTAATTGTTGAGAATCAAGGTTGATATAGTCGAATTGGTTGAAGTTGTGAAAATTGTTTATTGATCCCGTTATATCCTTTAATTGTCCTCGTATTGCATACTTCGTGCACAGTTTATGTGACAGGTATGGAGCAGAATAAGGACGGGCGGAGTTGAACTATTTGAAGAATCGGTTTTGTTGTTATTTGGAGTAGGGGCTGTCCAGCGGATGAACCGAACCGTCCAATCCGCCCAAACTGGACCAAACCGAGACATGTAACGGCCTTGTTCGGTTTGGGTCTAGACCCAAACCTTTTCTCTGTGCACGGTCCCCAAAAATTTTTCTCCCTAATTATTACTCTCATTTCTCATTCTATCTCTCTCCTCCCAACTCCAAAATCCAAAAACCAAAATCCCAAACCGAAGAAGGCCGTTATGGATAGATGCGGATCTAAAAATACTAGTCCTGGCGGACCTGGTTCGATCCGGTTCAAACGGAACCATCCACCACTTATTAAATAAAAAAATCTAATTACTAATTAACTGATTTTAGTTTCCACATTGAATTACAACTGAAAAGCATTCACCTCCTTTTCTTTAATTGTTCACGTCACTCATTAGGCGTTTTGATATTTGGTAATGCATAATTGTTTACAGGTGGTAATACATAATTGGTACTTAGTTTTTACAGCGACCGTTTACTCGTATTTGGTAATGTATAATTGTTTCAAGTGTTTTTATGCTTATCTTTGGACTTATCCCCTAAGGAAAAACATTAGCTATGGGGGTAATGTCACCAAATCGTACAGAGTTCCACCAAAACGATGCAACCCCATTGGTAAATCACCATTTCCCCAGCTCATCGCCAGCGGCACCGACACCTACGCGGACACTTTTTACATCCCCTTCCATCATGGGTTCTATTTTCGGCATGGGAGATGTGGGTTTGGTTATGATTCTTTGAAGCATATTGTAGGGTACTCCCATGGTTTATTATTTGGTAGAGGCAGAGGGTATGTACCATCATCCCAGTTATATCTCTGGAATCTCTGGGAGTGTTCTATTTATTCCTGGCTGAATCCAGGTTGTAATATTCCTCCTTGGGATACAAGTGTTCCATTTAAACATGGTGCTATATCTTCCTCACCTGTACAGGGCACCAGTCCTACGGTGATGGTCTTAACAGGTATGAATTATTATCCTTGCCTAGCAAACTACTTTCCAGGCGTGTTATTTGTCAAGTCTTTTTTTTGGTGTGACAAATTAGTTTGATTTATCTTGTATTCCTCGCTTAATGAGAAAATGAGTCAAAATCCACAGGATCACACCAAGGGGACTTGATATGACAGAGAGAGAGAGAGGAAACAATTGTAAATAGAAAAAAAAACTGTTGATCCCAAGAAATTCTTGGATTTCTCCCGAAAGTAGCCAGGACGTTAAAGAATATCCAGAAGGGCATTCCGAAAATTGGTCTGGTTCTATGTCGGCTTTTTTCCATTTGAAGAACGGAACAATTTCAATTAATCAATCGTTCACTTACGCCGTTGAATTCCACTTTAATTGATCAAAATGTGAAAGAATTCCAAATTTTTTTAGTAATGCAATCCAAATAATCTTTGGATCGATTAGAAGATCCTTTCAACTGGTTAGATTGTGACACTCGAGCGAAACTAGATTTTGCAAAATCATGGTGTACCTTTGTTTCTTTCATGTTTCTCTAGATTTCATGAATCTAAAATAAACAAGCACCAAATTGAAAGATAAAAAGACGTGTGATATAGATAAAAACGAAGTTTTGTGTTTTATCTCTTTTACATTGTATGTACTGAACAGGAATGAATCATCCGGCTTTTGCGTTCTATCGACTAAGAGGAGGTGAATATGCTTGGATCAAGCAAGATTGCACCCTTGTTGACCCTCACTCTACAAACAACCAACTCATACAATTCACACATGCCATTTGGATTCAACGGAAAGTTTTATGCATTGAGTTTGCAAGGAACTCTGGCAGTGATAGAGGAAATCGATTATCGTCTCCGAATCACCGGTTTAAGCAAAAGCAGGGCTGTTCCAAGTGTCCCGTCGATGCATTTCAAGGAGTACTTGGTGGAATCCAATGGGGAAATCTTGTTGGTTTTCCAAATTTTGTCTAGAAAATCTATTCGCAGTGTGGACAATGTGGAGGTTTATCGGCTTCAGTTCGATACACTTTCATGGGTGAAGATGGAGAGGATAGGTGATAGGACATTGTTCGTGGGGATTGTTGGGAAACGATTCCCAGAAATCAGTAATGACGCGTACAGATTAAACAATAAGAAAAACCGCAATACCCTACAAGGCGGAATTAGGGTTTTACCTTAACTCCCTGCGAACACGAACGCTGGTTGAACTTGTTATAGCACGTCTTGCTATAAGCCACGTATACTGCTCGACTGCACCTTACGATCTTCTATCGTATTCCCTGCACGTCTAGAACACGAGCTGAGTGTGGACTCTCTCGTGATCTGTTTGTTCTCTCTAGATCTGCCTCTATTTTGTGAATAATAGAAACGTATATCCTGACCTAGAAAGCATAACGTGTATATATAGGGCTACGATAGGGACCTAAGGAGTAATAAGTCAGGGCTCCCAGTGTAAATAAGAAACCCTAATCCCACCAGGATTCTATTTCTTATTTCACTAATTATAATTCACCCCACTACAGAATTATAATTGCACTCCCGTCTTTATCTCAATTATATTACGAGCTCCATGATATTAAATACTTATTAATCTCCCCACGTTAAGATTACAGATACCCGTTGATTAAAATAAATTACTAACAATCTCCCACTTAATCAACATCTTAACTTGAGACTATCCGCTTAACTTATTCGATATGTCGGATACAAATATCCACCTGCAGGGTTTGACATAATCGAAACTTATAAGCTTATTCAAGGGGTATCATCAATCCCTATCGAGACGTGGATTCCATTAATAATTAATAGTTGTCATATACATAGTGTTGCGACGCAACTCACCGAGACTATTGATCGTATAAAAGATGAGCCCTTTAATGAATCAAAATCAACAACATTAAATATATACCTCTAATAATCATCTTTGGATTAAGAGCATAAGCACTCATAATAACCATGAGGTTCCAATTGTCTTATGAAGTTAGTACAAAGACAATTACCTCAAAGCGGTCCCGTTCAATACACACAAAGTGTACTAGCACAATGAGTTAGAACTAGACCGTTCCCTGTAGTCAAGATAGACCTACTAAACATTGTACTACAGTCCTACCGATGGTGTGTCAAATTCCATCTAAGACTATGAACTATCTCTTATATTCCACAAGAACCGATGATCCAATCTTCTGTGTGTAAGCCGTACTCTACACACTGGATTATCTACTATGTAGAATAAAAGACACACATACACAACATACAAAAATATCATGCAAACATTGCCCATAAAAGATTCTCATCAAAAAAAGGAATAAAACTGATTAATACATAACAATATTAATCCATCATATAAAAACATAGCTTTTACATAACCTCCTAACAAACTCCCACTAAGACTCAAAGTCATACTGCCACGCATCTCACTCCCATTCCTTCTACGTGACTATCAAAAGTCTTAGCCGGTAAGCTTTTCGTAAAAGGATCTGCCAGGTTGTTTGCTGAAGCAATCTTGGTTACAGTAACATCACCTCTCTGTACGATCTCTCGAATCAGATGATACTTACGCTCGATGTGTTTGCCCTTCTTGTGAGTCCTTGGCTCCTTCGAATTAGCAACTGCACCACTATTGTCACAATAGAGTGTAATGGCTGATTGCACTGAAGGGACAACATCCAGATCCAACAAAAAGTTTCGGAGCCAAACGGCCTCCTTGGCTGCTTCAGAAGCTGCCACATACTCTGCCTTCATGGTAGAATCAGCAATGCAAGATTGTTTGACACTCCTCCAACTTATGGCTCCACCTCCCAAGGTAAACACATATCCCGAGGTAGACTTTTTGGAATCTGATAAGCACCCAATTTCGTAGATAATTGGTGCGCTTAGTCCCGGCTTTTGTGTTCTTTTCGTGTTTGTTTTAGTCTTTTTAGTCATTTTGCGCGTAAAGTTTTCTGTTGAGCGTTTCAGGCAATACGCGAATAAAAGGGTGTGTTTTGGTGTTTTGAACAACCCTTGAGGGTATCGGCTTGGCAATGCCTCTTGGAGTGTGGCCGTCGGGCTTGTGGGAATGATCAAGTAAAAGGCCGGTGGCACTTTGTGGCATATTCGAGCCATCGGGCCGTCGGGTGGCCAAGCCAAGGCCACGGCCTGGGCTGATGATCAAAAGAAGGCGGTATCGATACGAGCTTTCTGGCTGTATCGATACCAGTTGGATACAGAAGATTTGGGACTTGGCCCGTAGAGCTCTGGTATCGATACGGAGTAATGGCCGTATCGATACGGGAGCTTTTCTGCAGATCTTTTCTGCTTTTTGAACTTTCCATTTATGGAATACTTGCCACCTTTGGCAAGTTTTTGGATATTTTCGTGGATGATGTGTAGGGAGTATAAATACTACTCTTTCTCTTTCATTCATTAGCTAGCACCATATTACTTCAAGTCTTGTAAGAGTTTTAGAACTCCATTAATGGTATTTCAAGCTTTCTAGTCTTTTCTTCAAAGAACTCAAGTAAGTGTTTATCGTACGTTAATTTTCCGTTTGTTATTGTTGTAGCTACGGTTGAGATCTCTATAGAAATCAAGTTTATTTTCGTGTTCATCGGTTAAGCATGTTTTCCTTCCCTAGCATAATTTCTAGTCTTTTTGCTATGAGTGAGTAGTTAATCGGTTCGGTCACGGGGTGAGGTTTGCTCCATGGATTAGTCGTTTAAATGGTTTCGCCTAAGCTTTAGCTTAATCTCAAAGTTTTGAATGAATTAAACCCATGATTTCTAGCTTTGATCATGAGGTGGGTGGCTTCTTTGATCAATGAGGTCTATCGTCTCATGCTACGTGCTTGCTAATCTTATGCGTGCGAACGATCCTTTTTCGTCTCTCACTTGCATTAAATGAGTTCAATTTGAATTAGAGCTTTGAATTAAGTTACAAGTTGTCTTCAGTTTCAATTCTTCTAGTGGAATCCGAATGGTTTCGGTCCACACTCGAGTTAGATGAAGGAACCATTTTTATGGCTAAGTCGTGGGTAAATCAATCCCTTTGACTCGACCATCTTAATCTAGTTAATTTCCAAGTTTAATTTCGTCAATTGAATCAAACACCAAAGTTGGCTGCTTGAAAGCCGAAACTCCATACTTTACTTCTATTCCGAATAAGCTGAAGAAGATTTCTCTGTGGGAACGATCCGGTCTTCCGGTATATATGCTCTCAACGACCTAGCCCTATGCTCGGGTGCAAGCCTTTCTAAGAGGTTAGGTTGCGGTGATAAGCAAATTTTGGCGCCGTTGCCGGGGATATTTTATTTTTCGCTTATTTGGAGGTTCGACAAACCTTTGTAAGTATCCCGTTTCTTTTACTTCAAGCAACTTGTACTCATTCTAGCGGAAACCTCTAACCGATTTTCATATCGACTTGAGGTGTAACGAAGCTGGCATAAGTATAACTTGTTTTCTTTCCTTTGTTGTTCATTTTTATTTTCCAAGTTTTAGAATAGCTTTGTTTCGGTTTATTTGGGTGGTTGGACTTTTTCACTAATTCTCCTAACGAGAGGGTAGTGCATGACTGGTTTCTATCGGAGTCCAAACTCTAATAGGCTTTGTCGTTCACTATCACCTCAAGGAACCCCTAGAGGAAGATCTCCTCCGTGTGTTAGTAGACGTCCGAGATTAAAATCTCCTTCACGTCCGAGGGGTCGCCAACCAAAAAGGAGAATGGGTGAACCACCACAAGCGAGGACTTTGAGGGATATCTTGAATCCGGGAAGTCCGGTTCAGCAATCCCCCATCGTCCTCCCTGCGCCTACTAATGCTAACTCTTTTGATTTCAAGTATGGCTATCACAATCTTTTGCCGCAATTCCACGGGCTGGACCGTGAGAGCACTTATGACCATATCCGAGATTTTGAGGATCTCATCAACACTTTCACCTCGGATGCTCCACGGTTGGAGAACGCACGATTGAGGTTGTTTCCCTTTTCCCTCAAGGATAAGGCAAAGCAATGGTTCACCTCTCTTAAACCTCAGTCGTTGCGAAATTGGGCTGCGGTCAAGGCCGAGTTCCATAAGAAGTTCTTTCCGGTTCATCGAACGAAACTCCTCAAAGAACAAATCCAGAACTTCAAGCAACGAGAGGGGGAAACTTTTTATGAATACTGGGAGCGTTTCAAGGATTTGGTTGCTTCACTTCCACATCATGGCCTCGACACGACTCAGTTGATTAGCCATTTCTGGAATGGGTGCTCCCAATCGAGTTACCAACTTATTGACACAATGGTTGAAGGGGATTTTCTTGATAAAACGGCTGGGGATGCATGGGATTATTTGGACCAATTGGCAGTCAAGAATCAATCGTGGAACGTTGTTGACGTGGGCGAGCGGGCCATGGCAAACCAAGGCCCGAGTGGCTCCGGTAAATTTTCGTTGGCCGAACCTATTTCCATGACCACTGCTCTTGAGACTAAGGTAGAACAGCTCACTCGGAAGTTGGAACAAATGGAGTTGAAAGGTTCTCACGAGGTTAAGTCCGTCATCAAGGTGGAGGAGGTATGTTCTATATGCGAAATGGCTGGGCATTCTACCGGTGATTGTTTCAATATCCCCGCGCTCAAGAATGTTCTTAATGGTATGACTCCGGAAGAAGTGAGTGCTATCCAACGGTATGAGCCATACCCGAATACTTTCAACCCAGCTTTAAGGCAAAATCCGGGGAGATGGAACCAACCTAACGAGGCGGGACAATTTCAAGGCCAACCACCGAATCAAGCTCAAGCATGGCGCCCCTCTCAAAACTTTGGGCCACCACGTTTTCAACAAAGTCAAGGGCCTCCCGGATTTAACCCTTCGGGTTTCTCGCAAGGCCAATCATCTCAAGGCCAATTCCAACCTCCTCCCCAAAGGCGATCATGGGAAGATACGATGCAATCCTTCTTCCAAATGCAAGTCGCCATGAACGATCAAACTACACAATCTCTTGGGGATATGAGAACCCAAATGGGGAAGCTAGCTACTTCGGTTGGTCTTCTACAACAAGAGCGAGGCAAATTTCCCGCTCAACCTCAAGCAAACCCTCAGGGTCAACACTTGGTTGGTAGCTCTTCGGTGAATAACCCCGAGCAAGCCAAATCAATAATTTCTTTGAGAAGTGGGAAGACGGTTGATAATGCGGTTGTCGATCCACCAATGACAACATTTCTAAAGACCGCTCCGGAGCCAACTCAACCATCATTTCTTGGGGAATCTCCCAAGCAAGTTCCAAAGGCGGTGGACAATATCCCTCCGGTTCCACAAGTTTCTCCCGTACCGGCACCCTATCCTCAAAGGTTGAAAGCACCGACTAATTCCGCGGCCAATGCGGAAATATATGAGCTTTTTAAACAAGTCAAGATCAACATCCCAATTATGGATGCTATTAGGCAAATACCTTCGTATGCCAAATTTTTGAAAGACTTGTGTACTCAAAAGCGCAAGCTCAACGTCCAAAAGAAGGTCTTTCTCACCGAACAAGTGAGCTCGATCATCCAAACAAACGTTGCGCCAAAGTACAAGGACCCGGGGTGTCCTACTATTTCTGTCATGATTGGGGGAAAAGGATAGAACAAGCCTTGTTGGATTTGGGAGCGAGCGTTAATTTGCTCCCATACTCGGTCTATGAAGAGCTTGGCCTAGGGGAGATGAAACCAACCCGAATCACGTTGCAATTGGCGGATAGGAGTATCCGCATCCCAAAGGGCATTGTGGAGGATGTCTTGGTTCAGGTTGACAACTTTGTGTATCCGGTGGATTTCGTGGTCTTGGACACTTGTCCTACGGCTTCTTCTCCGGCTTCAACCCCCGTTATTCTCGGACGGCCTTTTCTAGCCACTTCGGATTCTGTCATTAATTGCCGGAGTGGACTAGTGAACATGACTTTTGGGAATATGAAGATGGCCGTCAATGTATTTCATGTTGGAAGCCAAATGGGGGATGATGATGAGATTCAAGATGTCAGTTGTATCGACTCTTTAGTTCAAGATCATGTGGATGAGCTATTATACAAGGATTCTTTGGAGGTATGTCTTACCGCCGAGGAAGCCGATTTTCTAGAATCACCGGAGGTTGAGTACCTTTACTCTATGCTTGACAAGGAGGAATTGTGTGGAGCGGAACCGTGGATCCCTACTTTTGAGGAGTTGCCGCCCATTGAGAAGAAGACTTTGCCATCTAGCTTTGAGCCGCCTAAACTTGATTTGAAAATACTATCGGAGACATTGAAGTATGCCTTTCTTGGCGATAATGAAACCTTTCCGGTAGTCATATCCTCCACTCTTGGGAATCTTCAAGAGTTGGAGTTGCTTGCACTCTTGAGGAGGCACAAGAAGGCTATTGGGTGGACCATAGCCGATATTCAAGGAATCTCCCCCTCCCTTTGCACGCATCACATCTATCTCGAAGATAATGTGAAACCGTCACGTCAACCACAACGGCGGTTAAATCCTAATATGAAGGATGTGGTGCGAGCGGAAGTATTGAAATTGTTGGATGTCGGGATAATCTACCCGATTGCGGATTCTAAATGGGTGAGCCCTATCCAGGTGGTGCCTAAGAAGTCGGGGGTGACGGTGGTGAAAAATGACCAAGATGAGCTTGTGCCAACCCGAACGGTCACCGGGTGGCGTGTTTGTATCGATTACCGCAAGCTTAATGCGGTAACTCGGAAGGACCATTTCCCGCTTCCGTTCATCGATCAGATTTTGGAGCGGGTGGCTGGCCATGCCTTCTATTGCTTTCTGGATGGCTACTCCGGATACAACCAGATTGAGGTCGCCATGGCCGACCAGGAGAAGACTACGTTTACATGCCCATTCGGGACTTTTGCTTATAGGCGCATGCCGTTTGGCTTGTGCAACGCTCCCGGCACTTTCTCGAGGTGTATGGGGGGTATATTTAGTGACATGGTGGAGAAGATCGTCGAGATTTTTATGGACGATTTCTCGGTGTTTGGAGACTCGTTTGAGTCGTGTTTGGCCAACCTTGATAGAGTATTGGAACGGTGCGAGGAAAAGAACCTTGTTCTCAATTGGGAGAAATGCCATTTTATGGTAACGCAAGGCATCGTGTTGGGCCATATCGTGTCATCAAAGGGCATTGAGGTTGACAAGTCCAAAATTGATCTCATTGCCAATCTCCCTACTCCCAAGTGCATCAAGGATATCCGATCCTTCCTCGGGCATGCCGGTTTCTACCGGCGATTCATCAAAGATTTTAGTGCCATTTCTCGGCCTTTATGCCATCTCCTTTCGAAAGACGTCCCTTTTGAGTGGACGAATGATTGCGAGGAAGCCTTTCGGAAGCTCAAGTCAAGTCTCACAACTCCGCCCATTGTTCAAAGCCCCGATTGGAACCTCCCGTTCGAACTTATGTGCGACGCGAGTGATTACGCGGTCGGGGCTGTTTTAGGCCAAAGAAGGGATAAGCAACCTTGTGTTATCTCCTACGCAAGCAAAACCTTAAACGATGCTCAAATGAATTACTCCACTACGGAAAAGGAGTTGCTTGCGGTAGTTTTTGCGTTGGACAAATTTCGCTCCTACTTGATTGGTTCGCCTATTGTCATCTACACCGATCATGCCGCCCTCAAGTACTTGCTCACCAAGCAAGACGCTAAGGCTCGGCTCATTCGATGGATTCTCTTGCTTCAAGAGTTCGATATAACCATCAAGGATAAGAAGGGAGTGGAAAATGTGGTCGCCGACCACTTGTCAAGAATGGAGTTTGAAGATCGTACTACCAAATTGCCAATCCTCGACACGTTCCCGGACGAGCAATTATTTGGTGTCTCGAGTACCCCGTGGTTCGCGGATATTGTCAATTATTTGGCAACGGGGTTACTTCCGACGCATTGGACTTCGCAAGAGCGGAAGTGTTTTCTCTCGAGGGTGAAAAGGTTTTCCTTTGATGATCCCTACTTGTTTAAGTATTGTCCAGATCAAATCATCCGGCGTTGCGTTCCGGACTCCGAGCATCGAAGAATCATGGACTTCTGTCACAAGGAGGCTTGTGGTGGCCATTTCTCTTTTAAGAAAACCGCCGCTAAAATCCTACAATGCGGTTTCTATTGGCCTTCGTTGTTCAAAGACACGTTCGAGTATACTAGGACTTGCGAGCGGTGTCAAACTTTGGGAAAAATTACCCGCCGCAACGAGATGCCTCAAAATCCCATCCTAATCATCGAAGTCTTTGATTGTTGGGGCATAGATTTTATGGGGCCTTTTCCTACGTCATATGGCTACCTCTACATCTTGCTTGCCGTTGACTACGTCAGCAAGTGGGTGGAGGCCATCCCCACTCGTACCAATGATGCCCAAGTGGTAGTTGAGTTTCTGCGGGAGCACATTCTGGCACGGTTTGGGATGCCACGAGCCATAATCAGTGACCAAGGCACGCATTTCTGTAATAGGTCGTTCGCGGCCTTGATGAAGAAATATGCAATCGTGCACAAGGTATCGACGGCTTATCATCCTCAGACTAACGGTCAAGCCGAGCTCGCCAATCGGGAGATAAAAGGCATACTTGAGAAGACGGTTAATCCTACCCGCAAGGATTGGTCACTTCGGTTGACCGACGCTTTGTGGGCTTACCGTACTGCTTTTAAGACGGTGTTGGGAATGTCGCCGTATCGACTTGTGTATGGAAAGCCGTGTCATCTTCCGGTGGAGTTGGAGCATAAAGCATATTGGGCAATCAAGAAGATGAATGCCTCCCTGCCGCTGGCCGGTGCTAAAAGGAAGCTTCAACTTAACGAACTCGAGGAAATAAGGTCCGATGCTTATGATCGCTCTAGTTCTTATAAAAGCAAAGTCAAAGCTAAGCATGATAAATCTATTCTTAGAAAGGACTTTGAAATAGGCCAAAAGGTGCTTTTATATAATTCTAAGTTGCATCTATTTGCGGGTAAGTTAAGGTCCCGTTGGGCTGGTCCTTATGTGGTTAAGTCTGTCGCCCCTCACGGGGCCATAGAAATTGAAAATGAGTCCAACGGAAATGTTTTCAAAGTTAATGGCCAACGGCTTAAGCCCTTCCTTGGTACTTTTGAAGTTGGGGAACCTGATGAAGTATTGGGCAATCCTATTTATTCCGATGCTCTTGTGTCTTAGCTCGGTTTAATCTAAATTTGCACGGGGAGCGAAAGCGTTACCGCTGAACTTAACTGTTTGTCGGACCCGGCCCCCGGGTAGGGGGTACCCACCATTGACTTGGGTATTTGTAGCTTCGCACGCCGCTACTAAAATAAGGATCGTGTGCCCAGCTCCGGTTAGTAAGGGCAATGTTTAGTTTTGTACATATTAGCCTGTTTGTTTCGTTTTGGGTGTTTCAAACTCGGAGATTTCACCAATGCATCATTGTTTCGGGCTTTAATTAGCCCTTCTTTGTGGTTGTTTGCCGTTAATGATCCATGCTCACCAGATATGTCCCTATCGGGGGCAGTTTAGGTCTTTGGGTGAGACTTGATATTCCCGTGCTTTGGCGCTAGGCTCTGTCTTGTCTCACTTTGTTTCGATCATAGGGAACGCTGGGCTTAATTGCTTGGCGAGGTCAAGCGGTAGATTTTACTTCGGGCTTGATGTAACAAATTCGACGGTCTAGTATAGCCACCCGAGTTTTGTCTCTTCGGTGAGACTCGGGAAGAAAAGTATGACTCGTAAGATTGCGTGAAAATCGGGTGGTGTTCTTTTATTGTTTTTCGTTTTATTTTTGTTTGTTTGTTGCCCGGATACCACGAGCCGGGCGGTTCTAATGTCATTTGCCTGCTGGTAGGTCCTTCGTACTATTTCGCTTCTGCAGGGTTAACGTGCTACCACACCAGCCTTGGTGGTTTGGGTCTACCGTCGAAGTGATTGAGGCATTCAGGAGCCCTAAGCATGGGTGCGACTACGTGTCGCGGTTGTTAGGCCAATAAAGCTTCGACCATGGCCTTGTGTGACTAGCTGGTGGTTTCGAACCGAAGGAGTGAAGCCTTGGAAGCATCCAACTCCGGATCGAAGTGGGCATGACACAAAGCCTCCAACTTGGTCGAGGTATACGGGGGTTGACATTCCCCTGAGGTAACATCTTTTGTTCCCTTCCCCTCCTATGGTTCTCTTTGCTATGAGGACATAGCTTATTTCAAGTTGGGGGGAGGGTTTTATCTATGTTATTTTTGTTTTTATGCTTTTTGTATAAAGTTTTTTCGTTTTTGTTTTGCAATCCTTCCGTTAGTACAGTTAGTGGATTAAAATAGCTTGGCACATGCTCATTAAGTTTTTTGGCAAGAGTTCGTTACGCAAATTTTGTATCTCGCAACTTGCATGAATGGACTTAGTTGAAATTTGCGACGTTTGAGTGTGGTTTGGTCAAGTTTGGCCCATATCCCGTTTTGGTTCTTTTTGCTTTCGTAGTTAGGCAATTAATCTCATGTCATGCCTGAGTATGTTTGTTGTCTATTTTGAATCATTTTGGAATTTGCGGCGCACTTAGGAAATGATACAAGGCATTTATTCTATGATTGAACCACTTAAGTGTCCCTTCGTTCCTAAAAAGAATAAAGCCAAGTTCGTGTCACACTCTTATCCTTAGGAAACCGGATGTTAGGGTGGTTGGTTTTTACTTGGTCTTGTGCATAAAAGGGCAATCTTCAGGTTTTTGTGGCTCTGGATATCATTCTGGGTGTGTTTTGAGGCTATCGGGGCAGTGGCAGGGCAATCACAGAGGCTGGCAGTTGGATTCAGGCAAATTGAGGCCGTATCGATACGAGCAAATAAGCTGTATCGATACTATGTGAACACAGGAAGTTTGGGAGCAGGGCATTTGCAATGGGTATCGATACGGGTGAAATTGCCGTATCGATACCGTGAGGTTTTTAGGCCTACTTCAGGCAGATCGGGGCACGACGTTTATGATTCTCTTCCCCACTCTCTCTCCTCAACTCCATAGCCACCCACACCCCACGAACCCTAAACCCATTTTCAACCCAAAAACACTCAATCCGCCATCAAATTTCATGATTCTTTCACCAAACCTTTACCAAATCGCCTCCTCTCCGTGATTCAAGAACTAAATCGAGGGTTTCGAGCCTCGTACGTCAAAGCCGAGGTAACCCCGTTCTCTCTCTCTCTCCTCGTTTATCCTCTCTTCCACCATTAAAATCCCACTAAACCTCCTTAAATCTTCCACATAAACCCTCCCAAGCCTATTCCCACCATCAATTTCAACCCCTTTACCCGGAATCCGAAATTTTCGAATCCCACTGTCCAAAAATCCGAAAAAATGCCGCCCCGGAGTAAAACGTCGGTTCAAAAGGCTAAGGGCAAGGGCCCGTATGTGCCGTCCTCCTCACGAGATCCCGAGAGTGAGGACGAGGGGAATGTGCAACCAGAGGGGGCAGAGGAGGAAATGGCTGCTGCTCCTCGTAATCGAAGGAGGAAGCGGACGTCCGAGGAGGTCTTGACCGCCAAGCAACAGAAGTGGGAGGATGGGATGGCAGAGAGGAATGTCAAAAACGAGCGCCATGTCGATGCGGCGAGCTTTGGGGCACAACATCGGGCAATCCGGCGCATTGATGAGCAAGGTTTGTCTTACTTTTTCGGTGCATGTCAAGGTTACAACAAGAGCTTAGTAGTTGATTTTTATACGAAGATGGTTGTGCCTGATGCTGTAACGTTTGTACAAGCTGATGCTCGAATTACGTCCAAGATTGGGCGGTTAGTTATTGTGATAGACCGGGTGACAATAGCTAAGGCCTTAGAGTACAACCGCCCAGCTGCTCATGAAATCAACTACCCTAGGGATGATTTTGTCACGTTTGAACAAATTCGTCAAGCTTTTTATGAGGGTGAGGTTAACTTGGCTGATACTCATATACCGGGCAGGTTTCGCGAGGGGTACAAGCTGATTAACCAATTTGTGCATCACAATTTGAATCCTAGGGGAGCTGAAAATAAGCCGTCTTTTGAGGATGGGAACCTGCTGTATGCTTTCATGCAATCTGGAATGAAAACTGATTGGGCATCGTTCATTTTCGAGCACATATATGAGTTTAAGATTAATGCCCCGTTAAACACAAGAATGCCATACCCTTGCTTGATTTCCAAAATTTGCCGGGCACAAGGTGCTACAGCTGAGAAGTATAGGAAGAATGATAGGTTGGAGCCGGGGATAATCAATAGCACTGTCTTGACAAAGAGCCAGTCTCAGTCTAGAGTTCCGAGGGCTGCACCGAGGGGGGATTATTTGACTTCTTTTCCACCTAGGGAAGCGCCGAAGCCGGTTTGGTACAAGAAATTGTTTTGCCAGGGGGTGTCAATCATTGGGAGTTTGAGGAAGGATAAGAAAGAGAGAAGGGCAATGGCTCGTAAGCAGGATCGTATGGAGCATCGTTTGGAATGGCTTACTAGTCGGGCCGAGGCGTCTTCGAGTGAGCCTTATGTCCCGCCACCTGTTGAACAAGCCGAGGATTCTGATGATTTTGCCGGAGATGAGCCAGTTTCAGGGGATGATGCTTAGTGGGAGTAGTCGGTGGGAGTGCTGGAAAACCCTATACTTGGTCGGGGTGCGTGGTGGTTGACAGCCCACCTAATCTATCTTATTTTCATGTTTAGGAGTAGCTTTTGTTTTTAGTAGTTTTAACAAGTTTTTGTTGTGGCCGGTTGTGGCCGTTGACTTGGTATTTGAGTTGGAGGCGGCCAAGGGTAGTTAAACCAAGCCAGTATATGGTCGCCACCTAATTTTTGCTAACCGTTCTTTGTTAACCAAGGTCAATTTAAGCTTTATGTAGTCCTTCGTTGATCCGTAGTGCGCCTGTTTTCCATTTTGATTCATTTGTTGATAATGTGCGTATTTAGTTTGTGGCATGCTTTCTTTCGGTTTCATAGCTTTTAGCTTTGTGTTGATTTCTTTTTAAAGGTGCTCTCCTCTTGTAAGGCATGGTACTTTTTGTTCCCCGTTGCCTATTTCCGAGCACCTTTGTTGTGGGATATGGTTCGTTGCGTGCATTTTTGCATATGTGTGTCCGTATCCTACTTTTTGATAAGGATACGGATTTTTGTACTTGGCCTAGAATTTGCTCAATGCTTAGCTATCATCTCAGTTTTCAGCTGTTAGTTGCGGGATTTGAATAAATTTGTTTTTGGAACTCCTGCTCGTTTACGAGATGCGCATGTGCTAAGTTATTTTGTCGGAAGGATTGTATAGTTAGTTTTGTTTGTAGCGGTATGTTTTTGTTGCTCGGGACTAGCAAAGTTCAAGTTGGGGGTGTGATAAGCACCCAATTTCGTAGATAATTGGTGCGCTTAGTCCCGGCTTTTGTGTTCTTTTCGTGTTTGTTTTAGTCTTTTTAGTCATTTTGCGCGTAAAGTTTTCTGTTGAGCGTTTCAGGCAATACGCGAATAAAAGGGTGTGTTTTGGTGTTTTGAACAACCCTTGAGGGTATCGGCTTGGCAATGCCTCTTGGAGTGTGGCCGTCGGGCTTGTGGGAATGATCAAGTAAAAGGCCGGTGGCACTTTGTGGCATATTCGAGCCATCGGGCCGTCGGGTGGCCAAGCCAAGGCCACGGCCTGGGCTGATGATCAAAAGAAGGCGGTATCGATACGAGCTTTCTGGCTGTATCGATACCAGTTGGATACAGAAGATTTGGGACTTGGCCCGTAGAGCTCTGGTATCGATACGGAGTAATGGCCGTATCGATACGGGAGCTTTTCTGCAGATCTTTTCTGCTTTTTGAACTTTCCATTTATGGAATACTTGCCACCTTTGGCAAGTTTTTGGATATTTTCGTGGATGATGTGTAGGGAGTATAAATACTACTCTTTCTCTTTCATTCATTAGCTAGCACCATATTACTTCAAGTCTTGTAAGAGTTTTAGAACTCCATTAATGGTATTTCAAGCTTTCTAGTCTTTTCTTCAAAGAACTCAAGTAAGTGTTTATCGTACGTTAATTTTCCGTTTGTTATTGTTGTAGCTACGGTTGAGATCTCTATAGAAATCAAGTTTATTTTCGTGTTCATCGGTTAAGCATGTTTTCCTTCCCTAGCATAATTTCTAGTCTTTTTGCTATGAGTGAGTAGTTAATCGGTTCGGTCACGGGGTGAGGTTTGCTCCATGGATTAGTCGTTTAAATGGTTTCGCCTAAGCTTTAGCTTAATCTCAAAGTTTTGAATGAATTAAACCCATGATTTCTAGCTTTGATCATGAGGTGGGTGGCTTCTTTGATCAATGAGGTCTATCGTCTCATGCTACGTGCTTGCTAATCTTATGCGTGCGAACGATCCTTTTTCGTCTCTCACTTGCATTAAATGAGTTCAATTTGAATTAGAGCTTTGAATTAAGTTACAAGTTGTCTTCAGTTTCAATTCTTCTAGTGGAATCCGAATGGTTTCGGTCCACACTCGAGTTAGATGAAGGAACCATTTTTATGGCTAAGTCGTGGGTAAATCAATCCCTTTGACTCGACCATCTTAATCTAGTTAATTTCCAAGTTTAATTTCGTCAATTGAATCAAACACCAAAGTTGGCTGCTTGAAAGCCGAAACTCCATACTTTACTTCTATTCCGAATAAGCTGAAGAAGATTTCTCTGTGGGAACGATCCGGTCTTCCGGTATATATGCTCTCAACGACCTAGCCCTATGCTCGGGTGCAAGCCTTTCTAAGAGGTTAGGTTGCGGTGATAAGCAGAATCCCTATCTGACATAAAGTTTGAGTCTGTGTACCCATGAGGTACCAGACTATCTGACTGGAACACCAACATATGATCTCTAGTTCTTTTTCAAATACTTGAGTATATGTTTCACTGCAGTCCAATGTTCTTGCCCTGGATTAGACTGAAATCTGCTAACCATGCCAACGGCAAAGCAAATATCAGGTCTAGTACACAACATAGCTTACATAAGACTTCCTACTGCCGAGGCATAAGGAACTGCCTTCATTTTCTCCATCTCCTCAGGTGTTTTAGGACACTGATCCTTGGAAAGGTAGATTCCATGTCTAAAAGGGAGGAACCCTTTCTTGGAATCTTGCATGCTAAAACGGGCAAGAATGGCATCGATATAAGTAGCTTGTGATAAGCCCAACATCCTATTCTTGCGATCTCGTATAATCTTAATCCCTAGGATGTGACCGGCTTCTCCCAAGTCCTTCATTTCGAAATTGGCCGGATAACCACACTTTCACTTAAGACAACACTCCCACATCGTTTCCGATGAGCAGGATATCATCGACATATAGTACTAGAAACACCACAGCTTTTCCGTTGCGCTTCTTGTACACACATGACTCATCCGGACATTGATCAAAACCAAAAGACTTGATTGCTTGATCAAAACGGATGTTCCAAGATCTAGATGCTTGCTTAAGCCCATAAATGGACTTCTTGAGCTTGCACAACATGTGCTCTTGACCTTTTGCTATGAATCCTTCTGGTTGCACCATATAGATACAATCATCCAGATTTCCATTAAGGAACGCGGTCTTGACATCCATTTGCCAAATCTCGTAATCGAGATGAGCCGCAATGGATAAGAGAATCCTGATGGACTTAAGCATGGCTACTGGCGAAAAAGTTTCCTCATAGTCGATCGCTTCTTTCTGAGTATACCCTTTCGCAACAAGCCTAGCTTTGAAGGTATGCACCTTCCCGTCCGCCCCTCTCTTCTTCTTGTAGATCCACTTGCATCCAATGGGTTTAATCCCTTTAGGTGGTTCTACAAGATCCCAGACCTCATTAGAGTACATAGACTCCATCTTTGATTTCATAGCCTTTTGCCAAAGTTCCACATCTTTATCTTGAAGTGCCTCATTGTAGTTATAGGGTTCGGCATGTTGATCATCAGGGATCATTTCAAAAGACTCTCCCATCAATGTATACCGACTGGGTAGAACAATAACCCTCCCACTACGTCGAGGTACCAGTGTATCAATAGGTGCCTCTACAGATGTATTTTGTGGCGTTTCCTTCGGCACTATTAGTGGTAAAGAAGTTTGTGCTGGTCTTTCTCCTCTCAATTCCTCTAGAACAATTTTACTTCTGGGTTTGTGGTCTATCACATAGTCCTCTTCTAAGAACCTGGCATTAGTGCTAACAATGACCTTCTTATCCGTAGGACTATAAAACAGTCCACCTTTCGTTCCTCTAGGGTACCCCACAAACAAGCAAACTTCTGTCCTCGATTCCAATTTATCTGCGTTCCCATTCAGCACATGTGCTGGACTACCCCAAATCCGAACATGCTGCAGACTAGGTTTGCGCCCAGTCCATAGTTCTGTGGGTGTAGATGGTACTGACTTAGATGGTACCAAGTTAAGAATGTACGCTGCTGTTTCTAATGCATGTCCCCAAAACGAAATTGGTAAATCTGAATAACTCATCATCGATCTCACCATATCCATAAGAGTCCTATTCCTTCTATCTGCTACACCATTTTGTTGTGGCATACCTGGAGCTGACAACTGGGATGTAATCCCTTCAGCTAACAAGTAGTCCCTAAACTCTCCCAAGAGGTATTTGCCACCACGATCAGATCGCAGTGTCTTGAGACATTTATCTAGACGCTTTTCCGTTTCTGCCCTATACTCCTTGAATTTCTCAAAGCATTCGGACTTACGGTGCATCAAATAAATGTATCCATACCTTGAGTAATCATCAATAAAAGTGACAAAGTACTCAAAACCACCTCTAGCTTGGATATTCATAGGCTCACACAAATCAGAGTGAACCAATTCCAACGGCTCTTTGGCTCTATATCCTTTTGCTGAAAAAGGTCTTTTGGTCATCTTACTTTCCAAACAGGATTCACAGAGGAAGTTCCTTAACTTCTAATGAACCTAAAGGTCCATCTCTAACCAGTCTAGAAATCCTATTCAGATTAATATGACCAAGACGTAAGTGCCAAAGATACGTTTGATTCAATTTAGAAGGGTCTTTTCTCTTACATGGTAAATTATTGGTGTTATTCAATTCATGCAGTTGCACTGTAGGAAACATAGGATTAATAATGTAGAGATCATCCATCAATGAACCAGAACAGATAAAATGTTTATTTAACTTAATAACCATAGAGTCACTAAAATAAACCAAATATCCATCCTTAATTAACTTAGAAACTGAAACCAAGTTTCTTCTAATAGTAGGAACATAAAGACAATCTCTCAAAATTAAATTCCTATTACTATTAAAATTTAAAAAGACATTTCCTACTGCAACTGTTGCCACTCTCGTAGCATTTCCCATATGTAAATAAATCTCCCCATCACTGAGTCTTCTGGTTTCCTGGAACCCCTGCAATGAATTGCAAACATGATTAGTGGCTCCCGTATCTACACACCAGGTACTGGTAGATAACACCACTAAACATGACTCAACAACTAGTGAATAAGATTTACCTTGTTTGTTCACTTTATTGAGAAAAACTGGACAATCCTTCTTCCAGTGTCCTTTCTGCTTGCAGTGAAAACACTTACCCGCAGGCTTTTTCACTCCACCCTGAGGCGCATGAACTGCCTCCATAACCTTTTTCTGAGACTTGTTCTGCTTCTTCTTGCCTTTTGTCTTAGAAGTAGAAGCCTTCTCTGCCACTAACACTGATGGTGGTTTCTTCACAACCAAAAGACCCTCAGCTGCTTGGAGTTCCTTAAGAAGTTCCGCCAAAGATAAATGCATTTTGTTCATAGAATAAGTCAGGCGAAACTGCGTAAAACTCTCAGACTGCAGTGAGTTAAGAACGAAATTTATCTGGGTTTCCCCATCAATTTCAGCTCCAAGGATCTCTAGTTCATTAAGAAGACCTATCATCTTTAGAACATGATCCCTAATCGGGGTCCCTTCAACATGGGTGATGCTCACCAATTCTTTCATAGCAACTAGCCTTGCTGCCCGATTCTGATCCCCAAACATTTCTCTGAGGTTCAGCATCATATCGGAAGCAGTTTCCATAGCTTGATGCTGATGTTGCAATATATTCGACATAGAAGCCAGAATATAACACCGCGCCATCTCATCAGCCTTAACCCAATCTTTATAAGGCTTTGCTACCTGTTCTGTGGCATTCTCTTCAGGTATAGGAGGGCACGCCGTAGATAGCACATATTTGTGGCCCTCAGCAGTTAACACAATATCCAAGTTTCTTTTCCAATCAACATAGTTTGGTCCAGTAAGTTTATTATCTTTGAGAATAATGGCAAGTGGATTGAAAGAGCCCATTTTTGAATCTGAGAATCAAATAACATAACAACAATTATGAAGGGCAATAAAAACTTGAATTTCATTTTAATTTTGGTTCCCTCAACCACATATTAAAAGAAAAACATTGGTAACCCTACACACCGTGAAGAGCATGCCTCGATGGGAAGGTCGTCTACTCTTCATCATTCGTGTAGATAGGCACGACCTTTTAATTTTACCATCCAGACACTATACCGTGCCAAGCAAACTTAAATATCCAATATAGCTTCGGTCCTATAAATAATAATAGTGACTCAGATGGTGAGGATACTATTATTTACAGCTAAGTTTATACCATTACCTAGCTCCATGACCCATTGTTCCGTTATGAATTACCTCAGATGGAGAAGTAATTCACACAACAATTATCATAGACCTATCCATTTAAGGAAGTTTGTACCGATGAGCCATAATTAATTTTGCCCGATGGGGGGGGGGAAGGTTCTAAAATCATCACACAAAATTAATTACATCATCTACATACTAGTAATGGAGACCGTGGGATTTATAAAAATAAACTCCCTCTCCCACTTAGTTATTTAAAAAAAAATTTGTGAGGGTTATCAAAATTTTCGAGTTTGCAAAAACCGTGATCTAGGTTAAAGCAAAAAATTACCATGTTGTCCAATATGGTAAAACTATCACACATGCAAACACCCATGGAAACATGCATAAACATAAATAAGGAAACATATTAAAATATGCATCCCAACTATTATGGTCAATATCCTTGTTTCCAAAAATAGCCAAGATTGCAGCCGCGTCTTGCCCACCAAGTCAGAGGTTGATGCTGGCACAGGGGGTCGAAGGGGGTCGAGCTGTTTCTTCATTAAAAAACGCATCTGCTCCATCAAAAAATTGATTTTCGACCTCCAAACAGCAACTTCGGCCACCATACAGAAACCATGATTGTATACATCAATCCTACGCCTCCTTTACAGAGTTCACATAATCTGGATCTAAAACACATACTGCATGACTTGTAATCTTACAACAGTTCTACATATCAAATAATGATATAACTGGAGAAACAAAGATTACACAAAAACCTTATGCCTCCCACATGCCGGAGTTCACATACTACTTTTAATATTACAACCACGAAAAATAATTGTGGCACCCAAATATAAAAGCAGTAACCACGTATACAAAAACGTGGGATCCAATCACACAAACATACATGCATGACCATAATAGTGGGATAAGATTATTTGCAAAACAGACGTTAGTAAAAACTGAACCCTGCAAAACAGTGGTTACCACAGTTTCATACTATGCGATCTACGGACAACATGGCCTGTTTAATTCATACGCGCGATTACAGCCGGCTTTGATACCACTGTTGGGAAACGATTCCCAGAAACCAGTAATGACGCGTACAGATTGAACAATAAGAAAAACCGCAAAACCCTACATGGCGGAATTAGGGTTTTACCTCAACTCCCTGCGAACACGAACGCTGGTTGAACTTGTTATAGCACGTCTTGCTATAAGCCACGTATACTGCTCGACTGCACCTTACGATCTTCTATCGTATTCCCTGCACGTCTAGAACACGAACTGAGTGTGGACTCTCTCGTGATCTGTTTGCTCTCTCTAGATCTACCTCTATTTTGTGAATAATAGAAACGTATATCCTGACCTAGAAAGCATAACGTGTATATATAGGGCTACGATAGGGACCTAAGGAGTAATAAGTCAGGGCTCCCAGTGTAAATAAGAAACCCTAATCCCACCAGGATTCTATTTCTTATTTCACTAATTATAATTCACCCCACTACAGAATTATAATTGCACTCCCGTCTTTATCTCAATTATATTACGAGCTCCATTATATTAAATACTTATTAATCTCCCCACGTTAAGATTACAGATACCCGTTGATTAAAATAAATTACTAACAGGGACTAATTGTTGTTTGTCAGTCAACGCAAGTGAAGTTGGGTGCATAAGAAATTGCATATATTTTAGTTGTCAAATAGTTGAGGGGTGGTGGATATATGATATGGAGAGAGGAAGTATCTCACCTGGTTGGAATGGTTCAGATTCTAGAGCAAAATCGCCAGTGTGGGATGAACCAGAGGAGGATGAACAATTGGTTTGTAAAAAAAGATGTTTATGTTTTTGTAACTCTTTTTTTTTTTGTGACAGTCATTTGCTCTATCTATTTATCACTCTTTGGATTTGTGAGAAAACACAGACAAGATTTGTTTCGGGAGTCGATTATTCTTTTATTCTGATTTATATTGTAGATACATAGCTATCTATGAAACGTACTTTTAAATGGGTTTTTATCCGAGTTTTCATTCTTTATTTGATTACTCCTACGATAAAGTAATCCAATAAAGTAATCCAATTGGTGTTGAGATGCATATATTCAACGGTTACGATTGTCATTTGAGGTACCGCAAGTTTACATTACATTCTAAGTCTCCGGAGTAATTTTTATTCATCGTCCCCCTACTTGTATTCTTTTGTTATCGTTGATCTCATCATTGACTCAAGGAATTCCATTATATTTGTGAATGGTGGTGTATCATGTATGTGTAGTTGATTATCATGGAACAGGATACATGTGCAAGCCCACCAGATCTAGAGAATGATTGATAGATTTAATGAGATTTGATTGCTTGCCCGTAGGAGTATTTTTGTTAATACGGCATGCGGGCATATGTAGTTTGTTTTGCCCTTGGTGGTGCTTAGCATACTACCGAGATGGGCCAGGTTCGAGGCTTAAGTTAATTGTTGAGAATCAAGGTTGATACGGTCGATTTGGTTGAAGTTGTGAAAATTGTTTATTGATTCCGTTATATCCTTTAATTGTCCTCGTATTGCATACTTCCTGCACAATTTATGTGACAGGTACGGAGCAAAATAAGGATGGACGGAGTTGAAGTATTTGAAGAATCGGTTTTATTGTTATTTGGAGTAGGAGTTGTCTAGCGGATGAACCGAACCGTCCAATCCACCCAAAGTGGACCAAACCGAGACATGTAACGGCCTTGTTTAGTTTGGGTCTAGACCCAAACCTTCTCTCTGCGCACGGTCCCCAAAAACTTTTCTCCCTAATTATTACTCTAATTTCTCTTTCTATCTCTCTCCTCCAAAATCCAAAAACCAAAATCCCAAACCGAACATGGCCATTATGGACAAATGCAAATCTAAAAATACTAGTTCTAGCGGACCTGGTTCGATCCGGTTCAAACCGAACCATCCACCACTTATTAAATAAAAAAATCTAATTCCTAATTAACTGATTTTAGTTTCCACCTTGAATTACAACTGAAAAGCATTCACCTCCTTTTCTTTAATAGTTCACGTCACCAAGGACGGAACCAGGATTTTACCTTAGCAGTGGCGAAATGTATACTACAAAAATAAAAAGATGCATTACAATATTAATAGTTATCGACTCCAGAAAAAAATTAAAATAACATAACAAAAACTATAGTAAATGATGTTTTTTATTTGCACATGGAGTATGAAAAAAGACTAACTTTAATTTTGGGTATCGATAATGCCACTCCAACAACAACAACAGCAGAACCCATGTAGTCCTCAATCATTAGATGTATGGGCGGGAAAGGATTGGAGACAGACCTAACTTTTGGCAATATGCACAAAATGGCTGCTCTCAAAATACCACTTAAACAGTAGCCCCCCTATACCTGTTTTGCTGCGAAACCATGCTCCCAAATCAAAACCAAATGGCATCAGAGAGGGCAGGTCTAGAGACCCAATTCAATTTATTTGCACATTACCATGCTTCCTTCATTGATAGTCTAGAACATCGGTATGCACAAAGATAATGTCACTCTTCAAATTTATAATGTCACTCCCCAGATCCTTATATAGATTTCCCAAATGGATAACCACACTCCCTTTTGGGAGTGAAATTATAAATTTGGAGAGTGGCATTATAATTAAATTCCCTTAATTTTTTAGGTTAAGTTATTTTAGGGTTAGAATGTGGAGTTTTTTTTTCTTAATTATACATCATCATTTATATTATTTCACTTTGACCCATTGAGTTTAGATTTAGAATTCTTTTTTGGTCTCCTTTCTTAAAAAAAATAATAGAAGATTTATGACTAGTATATAATAAAAAATAAGGAAAAAACCCTAGCAGTGGCGAGACTATATAAGTTGGAGATAATTTTTTTTTTCACATATAATAATTGCACTTTCTAAAATTCTTGTCGTGGCAGCCGCCGCCACTAGACCCCCCGATCCCATCCTAGTGATGTCACTCATTAGGCGTTTTGATATTTGGTAATGCATAATTGTTTACAGGTGGTAATGCATAATTGGAGTAGTACTTAGTTTTTACGGCGACCGTTTACTCGTATTTGGTAATGTATAATTGTTTCAAGTGTTTTTATGCTTATCTTTGTACTTATCCTCTAAGTAATGTTGGTTTGGTGGATGAACTTGATTGGATTTTAGGGTGGATCAATGTTTAGACTTGTTTGAATTTGTTTAGATTGATTGGGTACTTGAAGTTAATTTTGAGGCTTTATTTTTTAATTTTTTTGGTATATATAAAAATATAAATTGCATGCTCAAATCTGCCGAAACCGCATCCAAACCGAACCGACCAAACAATATTCACAAGCGGTTGGCGAATGAAAAAAACGACAATCCGCAACGAGTGGAGAGGATTGGGGAATAAAAAAACTGGACTAAAAATTACTCCAAAATACAGTAGGGAATAAAATACCAAAAAAACTAAGAAAACTGACGGGAGCAACCGACGGGCATGCGGGGCCCACTCCGGTCCCTGCACGGATTCAATCCGTTCAATAATTTAAAAAAAAAACCCGAGTGGGCCCGTGAAAAATCAGCTCAATCCAATATGTGTAGATGCTCGATCCAACTTTCATTTTTCATGGATCCAAAATCTGAATGAAAAAATAGAAGATTGGATCGAGCACCTATATATACCAGATTGAGCTGATTTTTCACATGCCCACTCGATTTTTGTTAAAACTATTTAACGACTTGAATCATCTGTGTGGGACCTGGAGTGGGCCCCATTCCTGTCGATTTCCACCGTCAGTGGCTCCCGTCGGTTTCCGTGGCAGAATTGATAAAATATACAGTAGGTTGAGTGGGAATAGAGTAGGGAATAGGTTGCGTCTACTTCCTACTCTGGAGATAGGTTGAATAGCAACCTTGAAAGTAACGTGTGCCCCAAGGTGAGCACATGCTCCAAGTCAAAAAAAATAAAAATAAAAATAAAAATAAAAAAACATTTTCAGTAATAAAAAATAAGCAGCTACATTTGGAAGTAACGTGTGCCCCAAGGTGAGCACATGCTCCAAGTGGAAAAAAAAAAAAAACATTTTCGGCTATAATTAAAACTTGGAGGCCAAGATTATAATGGCTTTATTTAAGCTTCTCAAATCAAACTCCAAACTGTGCCAACCATTCTCATTTCTGCTCACAAAAATGGGTCTAAAGTCAAAGAACGGAAAGGAGTCTGCTATTAGCAAAAAACCTACAATCCCAAGGCCTTGGCCAGATCTTCCCCCAAAACTACTCAACATAGTCGCAAAAAATTCTACCCTAAGGAAAAACATTAGCTTTGGGGGTAATGTCACTGAAATTATGCGGAAGCGTTTAATCTACTCCTAGAGGGGGGTGAATAGGAGTTTTGATAAAAAAAATCACCAATTTTCTGATTTAAAAATTAATATAGATGAATGGGTTGATTAGCTCGATTAATCCAAACCAAAAATCAAGTAGTTCAGTAGAATAAAAATTGAGACAGGATACGCACGATTTACGTGGAAAAACTTAAGGTACGTCCTAAATAACCCTAAGCCAAAACCACGGCCTAACACTACTGATATATTCTATTAACCAAAAAGAAGTACAGATTGCAAAATAGTAAAAACCTTACCCAAGCCTTTACCTATTCTCACCAATCTCCGATGCTCCCAGAGCTTCTTTAAGATCCAATAGATGCACCACGGACTTCACGCCCGATCTCCGGATTCAACCGGCTCCGAATCAATCTCCCAAAGATTCGGCCACAGCAATAAACAGCACCAAAAACCACAAACAGTGAATGAATGAATGATATGATATGAATCGTGATCTAGACAACCCAAGAAAAATGTTTGAAGATGCAAGAACAAACAAAAATATGGGCTGCTAGAAAACCTATCAAATTCGCCTCCCTCGAAAAACAAAACAGTGGTGCAAGAACAAAACAAGGGTTGCTGCCCAAGAAAAAAGAACTCTTCTCGGCTGAAAGGAACGTGGGCTGCCAAAACTTATAATATCCGTTTTCACCGAAAACCACCAAAACCGTGCAACCCTTTCTAACCTTTTTAGAAAAACTCTCAGCCACTAAAAAGAAGGTGCAACCCTTTCTTTCTTTTGTTCTTATAAGCAAGAGACAAAAATAAATAAAACTCTTCGAGGGGTGGTTGATTTCTACGGTGATCAACCTTTTTATACTTCAATTTTTTCCAAAAAATCAAAGTCTTCTAATGACACATAAATGGAAAGAAAATTTTCGGACCCTTTCAAAGATATTTGATTTAGGATACATATATATATGGAAAGACTAATTACCGGAGAGATTTACCGGCAAGAAAAATGTGCAGGAATAAAATTTATAATCTTGCATGTTGTGTTGTGTAATGCTTTTACCTCTCACGCAATTGGATTGATTTTGCAGCGGTCAGCTTGGCGCAGATAATGGGAGGAGCATCGAGCGAGCAACTACCCACTACGAACCTACCCATTACAATCAAATGGAGTCGATATAGCAAAGACACCAATGGAGGTTTTGGACAACCCCGGAAAGTGCCAAAATATCTAACAGTCACCAAATCATACAGAGTTCCACCAAAACAATGCAATCCCATCGGCAAATCACCATTTCCCCAGCTCATCACCAGCGGCACCGACACCTACGCGGATACTTTTTACATCCCCTACCGTCCTGGGTTTTATTTTTGGCGTAGGAGACGTGCGTTTGGTTCTGGTTCTTTGAAGCATATTGTAGGGTACTCCCATGGTTTATTATTTGGTAGAGGCAGAGGGTATGTACAATCATCCCAGTTATATCTCTGGAATCTCTGGGAGTGTCCTATTACCTGCTGGCTGAATGGAGGTTGTAGTATTCCGCCTTGGGATACAAGTGTTCCATTTAAACATGGTGCTATATCTTCCTCACCTATACATGGCATCACTCCTATAGTGATGGTCTTAACAGGTACTCCCTCCGTCCCTTTTTAAATGTCCCGCTTCGTAACTCCAACTTATTAAGAAAATATCATTATTACACTTTTCACATCAACTTTTACCTCCACTTTTCTTATTTACCCTCTATGGAGACATCATCATTACACTTTTACTTACTAACTTTTCAAAATGGAATCTACTTTTAGGGACAAAATGAAAAATGTACCAACTTTTACCCACTAACTTTACAAAATGAACACTTATTAAGGGACATCCCAAAATAGAATACTGGATTTTAAAAAAGGGACGGAGGGAGTATTAATTATTACCCTTGCCTAGCGAACTACTTTCCAGGCGTGTTGTTTGTCAAGTCTTTTTTTTTTTTTGGTGCGACAAATTAGTTTGATTTATCTCGTATTCCTCACTTAATGAGAAAATGAGTCAAAATCAATAGGATCACACCAAGGCTGGGGACTTGATATGACAGAGAGAGGAAACAATTGTAAATAGTGTTAGCCCAAAGATTTCTCTAAAATACCTTATTTGTTTTGATGATAACAAAACATAATTTATTGAAATTGAAATATAATTATTATCATGATATATGATACTCATTGGAACAAATATTTATTGTGTAGGAATTTGACTGAGCAACATAGGGAAATATTCTACATCAAAATCCTATCTCCAATAGTAAAGAGCAAAGAAAAAGAAGGAGAAAGATTAAAGTCCAATCTTTCCCTTGATAATTCAAACGGCTATATCTAAACATGGGAACATGCATCTTGCTTTGAAGCAAACAAGATTGGAAAGAATCATTAAGCCAAGATTGTGGAGCTGATTGTCTCTAACGGCTAGAAGGAAAATCCAACGTTCAATTGAGTCTTCATGGTTAAAAAGAGAAGTCGACAGAGGAAGCAATCGACAGAACTCTTGAAGAAAATTGCAGTGAGCTTCTCTTGAAAATCTGTTTTTTATCTCTAAGCTTTCATCTTGATATCTATACACTTGTGTGTGTGAGAGTTTGTATTTTGATCTTCATTGTAAAAGGGATTGTACACCCTTGTTCGTACTCTTGTGAGTGTTTATCTTTTTGTGAGTGATTTTGGAGAGAAAATCACTTGAGAGTTAGGTGTTACTAGCACCGAAGTCAAAACTAGTTGGGTTAGGTGTGACTAGCACCGAAGTCAAAATTAGTCGGAGCGATTGGGGATAGATTGCTCGTTGTAAAGGTTGTCTAGCACCCGTGAAGCTAGAAGATTGTAACTATTGGAGATAGTGCAGCAAATCCCGAGTTGGACACTAGGGGAGTGGATTAGGCTGTGAAGTTGCGGACCGAACCACTATAAATCTTTGCGTTTGATTCTCTCTTCCCTACTCTCTTTATTTTCAGTTTTGCATATCAATATTGCATGAGTAGAATAGTATATCATTGAAATTGGAATTGTGGTTGAATAGATTGCAATTAGTTTTTAAAATTCCGTGTTATATTTGAGAAACCCAATTCACCCCCCCTCTTGGGTTGCTATTTGGACCAACAAATAGAAAAGAAAAGAAAAAACACCGTTGATCCCAAGAAATTCTTGAATTTCTCCCGAAAGTAGCTTGCACATTGAAGAATATCTAGAAGGGCATTCTGGAAATTGGTCTGATTCTATGTCGGTTTTTTTTTTTTTTTGAAGAACATAACGATTTCCTTTAATCAATCATTCATTGTTTTTTTTTATTAGCAATCATTCATTGTTTATGCCGTTGAATTCCTCTTTAATTGATCAAGATGTGAAAGAATTCCAATTTTTTGTTTAGTAATGCAATCCAAATAATTATCTTTGGATTGATTAGAAGATCCTTTCAATTGGTTAGAATGTGGCACTCGAGCGAAACTAGATTTTGTAGAATCATGGTGTATCTTTGTTACTTTCACGTTTCTCTAGATTTCATAAATCTATAATAAACAAGTACCAAATTAAAAGAAAAAAAAAGTTTGATATAGATAAAAATGAAGTTTTGTGTTTTTTTTCCCTGTTAAACTTATCTTCATCTCTTATACATTGTATGCACTAAATAGGAATGAATCATCCGGCTTTCGCGTTATACCGACTAGGAGGAGGTGAATATGTTTGGATCAAGCAAGATTGCACCCTTGTTGACCCCCACTCTACGACCAACCAACTCATACAATTCACCCATACCATTGGATTCAACGGAAAGTCTTATGCATTGAGTTTGCAAGGAACTCTTGCAGTGATAGAGGAAACCGATTATCGTCTCCGAATCATAGGTTTAAGCAAAAGCAGGGCTGTTCCAAGTGTCCCTTCGATGCGTTTCAAGGAATACTTGGTGGAATCCAATGGGGAAATCTTGTTGGTTTTCCTAATCGTGTCTAGGAAATCTATTCGCAGTGTGGACAATGTGGAGGTTTATCGGCTTCGGTTCGATATACTTTCATGGGTGAAGATGGAGGGGATAGGGGATAGGACATTGTTCGTGGGGACTAATTGTTGTTTGTCAGTCAACGCAAGTGAAGTTGGGTGCATAAGAAATTGCATATATTTTAGTTATCAAACAGTTAAGGGGTGGTGGGTATATGATATGGAGAGAGGAAGTATCTCACCTGGTTGGGATAGTACAGATTCTAGAACAAAATCGCCAGTGTGGGATGAACCAGAGCCAGAGGAGGAGGAACAATTGGTTTGTAAAAAAAGATGATGATGTTTTTGTAACTCTTACTTTTGGCGACTTGTGTCATTTGCTCTATCAATTTATTACTCTTTGGATTTGTGTGAAAATATAGACAATATGTGTTTCGGGAGCCAATTATTTTTTGTTCCGATTTATATCGTAGATGGTAGATTTTTGGATTATGAGAGAATTTGTCAAAGTGCTGAAAAATAATGTGCAAAATAAGTTTTACGGAAGCTGTTAGCTAGTACGTGAATTTGTATTCAGAATCTAAAAAAACTCCTCTAGAGGTGGTCTTTTTTTTTTGCTCGGCAAACGAAACATTTTATATAACTCGAAATGGGTACATCGAGATAAAAGCATCTAAGCACAAAGCGTTAGGATGCAATAAAAAGAAAATGCATCCAACAGACAGTTGGATAACACACCTCATACTACATTACAATCTTACTTTTCGAATACCATCCAGAAAAAGCCTAAAATCCTCCACTGAGTAGACTTTGATGTCGAACTTCGCCTTCATCCACATCGCGACCCTAGTTTTGACCAATTCCCCCACCTCCCATGGCTGTGAAGTTGAGTTGTTGAAGATGTAGTCATTTCTAACTAGCCAGATAGACCATAATGTAGCAAAGAAGCAAGACTCCCTTATACGCTTTTCCAGATTTTTATACCCATTTGCAAGCCACCAGATAGCCAAGTTCGGGACAGAAGATGGGCAAGCCCATTTGAGATTCCACCAATCCAAGATTACAGACCAAACAGTTTTGCTCCTGTTGATCCCATTTCGATTGTTTTGAGCCTCGATCACTTCTAATCCCTTTTAGACACCTCCTAACCTATTTCAAACATGTTTAGTTGAATTCCTTTGATTAATCTAAGTCATCCTAAATCCGTTGGACTCTCACTATTAAGGAAAGGTTAGAAGGTTACTTGATTAAAACTATATCGAAATGTCTCTTATGTGCTTAATCATATGTGGGTGAATAATTGTGACACATTTGTAATGTTAGCACGATGTTGTGAGATGATTATTGGGGAATAATGGAATCAGTTGACCTTGGAGTAATGAATCGGTTAGCATGAATGTGTAAGGAAATGAGGTGTAGGGGTCCCGTAACACAAGGGGTGGTAATATGGAGACTCGAGTGGGTCTCGTAACGCAAGGGGTGGTAAGACGGTGACCCAAATAGATAGAGTTCACTATAACGCAAGGGGTGGTACTACAGTAGTCCGGAGTGTGGTTGTACTGTAACACAAGGGGTGAAAATACAGTCGAGTGTGACGGAGGATAGACTGTGGTGTAGCGGACGTCGGTATTACTTGTCATGGCTTGAACTAAGTGCTTGTCTGAAATTGTGGCGTGCAATAGATTGGGATGTAGCAAACGTCGACTTATTTTTTTTTTGCATCTTAAGCCCTTTATTTACTCATCATCTTGGGAGTTGCTTGACTTCGTTGAATGTACTAACCTAGTTATCGTAAAAAGAGTGTGTGAGTTGGTTGCATCTCTTGAGTAAACTGTATCCTCCATGTCTTTCTTACCTTTGCGCTTATCTTCATATTTGCATATAGAATTGGTAGAAGATTTTTCTACTGGGCTAGTGTAGCTTAACCTATCATCATTTTCAGGTTCGAACGTCGGGAAATAGCTTGCATGTGATGTGCATGTGCTGGATTTGAAGGGTCGTATCCTAACTTGGATAGTAACTTAGCCAACTTGTAATAACTTTCTTTGACAGAGATGTATTTGTAACTTAAATTTCTTAATCTCCTTTAACAGTAACGTTTGTAAATTCAAAATTTATCGTACTTTGTATTTGAGTAATAGTGGGCCGGAGTGTCATTGTTGTAATTTCTTTAAACTTTGAAATCGAATTTGTAAGAAGAATTTATTTAAATTTGGGACTCTCTTTTGGATATTACCTATGTGAAGCGGACATTTTCATGCAGGTTGGAGAGCCTTTCAGACAAGCACTTAGTTAAAGCCATGACAAGTAATACCGACGTCCGCTACACCACAGTCTATCCTCCGTCACACTCGATTGTATTTTCACCTCTTGTGTTACAGTACAACCACACTCCGGACTACTGTAGTACCACCCCTTGCGTTATAGTGAACTCTATCTATTTGGGTCACCGTCTTACCACCCCTTGCGTTACGAGACCCACTCGAGTCTCCATATTACCACCCCTTGTGTTACGGGACCCCTACACCTCATTTCCTTACACATTCATGCTAACCGATTCATTACTCCAAGGTCAACTGATTCCATTATTCCCCAATAATCATCTCACAACATCGTGCTAACATTACAAATGTGTCACAATTATTCACCCACATATGATTAAGCACATAAGAGACATTTCGATATAGTTTTAATCAAGTAACCTTCTAACCTTTCCTTAATAGTGAGAGTCCAACGGATTTAGGATGACTTAGATTAATCAAAGGAATTCAACTAAACATGTTTGAAATAGGTTAGGAGGTGTCTAAAAGGGATTAGAAGTGATCGAGGCTCAAAACAATCGAAATGGGATCAGCAGGAGCAAAACTGTTTGGTCTGTAATCTTGGATTGGTGGAATCTCAAATGGGCTTGCCCACCTTCTGTCCCGAACTTGGCTATCTGGTGGCTTGCAAATGGGTATACAAATCTGGAAAAGCATATATGGGAGTTTTGCTTCTTTGCTACATTATGGTCTATCTGGCTAGTTAGAAATGACTACATCTTCAACAACTCAACTTCACAGCCATGGGAGGTGGGGGAATTGGTCAAAACTAGGGTCGCGATGTGGATGAAGGCGAAGTTCGACATCAAAGTCTCCTCTCTAAAATTTCACTCCTTGTCAATTTCCTAAAAGACAGATATATATTGAAAGGGCCGACAACACGGTAAGTGCTCAATATGTATTTGTTAACATTCAGCATTTAGCCAATGAGTTTGTGGACTTCGCTACATGTAGGACTGAGCCTTTTTTTATGTATCGATAGCATTGACATTCTGTCAGTGAACAATCCAAAAAACAACTTACGGAATTATAAAGGAGAAAATATTTTCACTCTTCCGATGGAAGATATTTAACATCACTTTTGCGCAACCAAACAACGGCAGATCGATAGGTAGAATATTTACCCGAAAATATTTTACTTTCGAAACAAATGGAGCCTAATTCTCTCCAAATAGAATACTTCGGCAAACTATTTGGCGTTCCTCTTTTCTTTTCTTCTTTTATTAATTAATAATATGTTTTCTATCATTATTGTTATATATGTCCATCACATTTATAAATTGTACGTGCCCGTTCACCACAATGGCGTTTGGAATTTGACCATGATTCAATTGTGCTATATTTGTTCCTCTTTTTTTTTTTCCCAAGTTGGATATCCACTCTGTATGTTTCAAGTTTCAAACATCCACTTTGTATATTCCATGAACTTTTCTCACGAATATCGATAGTTGGAATAAATGGAAGGGCAACATGAGCAATTCATCAAACACCGTATGTGCAATGAGTATTTGTCGAACTTCTGAGCATGATATTTAATATATAAGCAAGAAAAGCTTCAACGTAGATTCACTATGAGATATAGATAGCAATACACATTTTTTCGGAAACTTATCAATGGATTCTACATGAACTTTTTGATTTGGAAACCAGTAGTCTGGATGACTTTGGCAATTTCTTCCCCAGAATTCAGTCTTGAATTAGAACGAAGGAGAATCGAGAGGCTAATTCAAGGGAACTCTTGACTGTTGGAGAGTTGAGAGGAAGAAGGAAATTCAGAAATATGCTTAGCATACGTGTTGCTTTTGTACTATGTTACTACATTGCAACACTTGTCGCGCTCGGGATTTTACCCTTCCATTCGGTGGGCCTTTTATCTAGGATAGTGAGACAGGGTCAAACGAGAGGAAGGAAGTGATACGATTACTGTGAATGCGATGTAGTTTTGAAGAAGAGCTTTGTGTTCTAGTATATAATAAGGGTTTCGGATAATGTTGTGTCTCGATTTATACCGGTGGTCGCCTACCCACTTTTAGGAAAAAGAGGCAACGCTTCCAAAATCATGACTTTTAATGCGATGGTTGTGAATTTTGAGTTTGGTAGCTGGGACTCGGACTGTTATACGAAAAATGGAGTCGCCACCTAACAATGAGTTTGGAAAAGAACGAAGGCTTTATTTTTTGCTCACTGTGACGTATAGAATATGAGCTGCTCAAAACTGGACTAGACTAGAAAATAGGTTGCGTGGATCGGAGCTAGGTCAAATAGCTACATTGAAAGTAACGTACGTGTGCCCCAAGGTGGGCATGCATATGCTCCAAGTCAAACCAAAAAAAACATTTTCAACTATAATTAAAACTTGGAGGCCAAGCTTATAATGGCTTAGTCCGGAGTGTGGTTGTACTATAACACAAGGGGTGAAAATACAGTCGAGTGTGACGGAGGATAGACTGTGGTGTAGTGGACGTCGGTATTACTTGTCATGGCTTGAACTAAGTGCTTGTCTGAAATTGTGGCGTGCAATAGATTGGGATGTAGCAAACGTCGACTTATTTTTTTTGCATCTTAAGCCCTATATTTACTCATCATCTTGGGAGTTGCTTGACTTCGTTGAATGTACTAACTTTGTTTTTTTTTTTTGATAGGCAAAAAGAATTTTATTGAAAACAGGGGAAGGGGAAGGGGAAAGGGGTTCCAACAAAGAGTTGGAAAATACACCACGGGGCCGAAGCCCGAACCACCTAAGGGTCTACAAGGATCCACAACAAATAAAACATTTAAGCCCGATCCAACACCCAAATAAATCAATAAGCCCAAAAACACCCAACCCGGTCCAAGCCTGGACCGGCCAGCCCTACCCATTCCCCGAAACCCTAACCACAGCGACCACCACTCCGTACAAAACACCGGCGTCCCGCCTCGCCGTTAAGCCGATCCAGTCTCTCCCAGATGTAGAGACCGGCGACGGAAACGAACCGGCCTACGAAGAAATAAACCGCAGCAATCAGGGCGAAGGGAACCAAACCACCACCAACAACACGACATCAGCACCTCCCCACCAGCCAAGACATCAACGGCAAGAGCTGAATCCAGAAGCAGCGAAACTGTCGGCCCCGCGCCCGATTGAGTGCTCTGAATGGTCGCCGACCGGACTTCGGCACACATAACGACCAGGACACCCAGCCATGGGGGCCGCAACCACCACACCACCACCGGACAGAAGCCATCACCGACCAACGTCGCCATTTTCACCTATCAATTTTTGAAACCTGCAACACAAAGTTAGACAACAGAAACAACTAATCGACACCATCTCCACCGCCATACCGTCGCCCAACACCAACACCCTCCAGATCCAGATTGAAACCCCAAACCGGACCACCCACAACGAAGAGGCACCCACGCCGCTAGGCAAACCGAAGGAGCCAGGGAACCCTCGGCCGGAGGCGGATAAAACGCCTCACCCTCCCACGCCTGGGAGGGCGGAAACTCAACAGAACTGGATGAGAGGGAAAGGGGAAACGAACAGAAGGAGGAGAGGGTAGGAGAGAGAGAAAGATGGGAGTGAGAGAGGAAAACAGGCCCGGGGGAGGAGGGCCGGAGAACACCTCCCCCCCAGGCAGGCGGCGGCGGCTTGTGGCAGCTAGGGTTTGGAATCGCCTGTTTTAGAGAGAGAGTGTCATCAATTGGTCATGTCGTAAAAAGAGTGTGTGAGTTGGTTGCATCTCTTGACTAAACTGTATCCTCCATGTCTTTCTTACCTTTGCGCTTATCTTCATATTTGCATATAGAATTGGTAGAAGATTTTTCTACTGAGCTAGTATAGTTCAACCTATCATCATTTTCAAGTTCGAACGGCGGGAAATAGCTTGCATGTGATGTGTGCTGGATTTGAAGGGTCGTATCCTAACTTGGATAGTAACTTAGCCAACTTGTAATAACTTTCCTTGACAGAGATGTATTTGTAACTTAAATTTCTTAATCTCCTTTAATAGTAACGTTTGTAAATTCAAAATTTATCGTACTTTGTATTTGAGTAATAGTGGGCCGGAGTGCCATTGTTGTAATTTCTTTAAACTTTGAAATCGAATTTGTAAGAAGAATTTATTTAAATTTGGGACTCTCTTTTGGATATTACCTATGTAAAGCGGACATTTTCATGCAGGTTGGAGAGATCCTTAAATGATAGTGCTCTCCTCTCTAAAATTTCACTCCTTGTCAATTTCCAAGAAGACATATATATATTGAAAGGGCCGACAACACGGTAAGTGCTCAATATGTATTTGTTAACATTCAGCATTTAGCCAATGAGTTTGTGGACTTCGCTACATGTAGGACTGAGCCTTTTTTTATGTATCTATAGCATTGACATTCTGTCAGTGAACAATCCAAAAAACAACTTACGGAATTATAAAGGAGAAAACATTTTCACTCTTACGATGGAAGATATTTAACATCATTTTTGCGCAAGCAAACAACGGCAGATAGGTAGAATATTTACCCGAAAATATTTTACTTTCGAAATAAATGGAGCCTAATTCTCTCCAAATAGAATACTTCGGCAAACTATTTGGCGTTCCTCTTTTCTTTTCTTCTTTTATTAATTAATAATATGTTTTCTATCATTATTGTTATATATATGTCCATCACATTTATAAACTGTACGTGCCCGTTCATCACAATGGTGTTTGGAATTTGACCATGATTCAATTGTGCTATATTTGTTCCTCTCTCTTTTTCCCAAGTTGGATATCCACTCTGTATGTTTCAAGTTTCAAACATTCACTTTGTATATTCCATGAACTTTTCTCACGAATATCGATAGTTGGAATAAATGGAAGGGCAACATGAGCAATTCATCAAACACCTTATGTGCAATGAGTATTTGTCGAACTTCTGAGCATGATATTTAATATATAAGCAAGAAAAGCTTCAACGTAGATTCACTATGAGATAGAGATAGAAAATACACATTTTTTCGGAAACTTATCAATGGATTCTACATGAACTTTTTAATTTGGAAACCAGTAGTCTGGATGACTTTGGCAATTTCTTCCCCAGAATTCAGTCTTGAAATTAGAACGAAGGAGAATCGAGAGGCTAATTCAAGAAAACTCTTGACTGTTGGAGAGTTGAGAGGAAGAAGGAAATTCAGAAATATGCTCACCATACGTGTAGCTTTTGTACTACTCCCTCCGTCCCGATTTGTTTGTCTACTTTTTGACTTTAACATGTCCCAAATTGTTTGTCCAAATAGAAGTTGACTAGGAAAAATTTCCTAAGTGCCCTTTCACTTTTCAAAAAATCATGTATTGGGAAATGTGCACTCTCATTAATTGTTCAAAAAGTGAGGGTATTTTTGGAAACTAAAAACATTTTGAGTGAAATCATTGTGCTTCCTTAATAAGTTGGAATCCCAAAATTGGACAAATAAATTGGGACGGAGGGAGTATGTTACTACATTGTACACGATATTGTTTTGTTTTTAGGTCGACAATTGCAACACTTGACGCGCTCGGGATTTTACCCTTCCATTCGACGGGCCTTTTATCTAGGGTAGTGAGACAGGATCAAACGAGGGGAAGGAAGTGATACGATTAATGTGAATGCGATGTAGTTTTGAAGAAGAGCTTTGTGTTCTAGTATATAATAAGGGTTTCAGATAATGTTATGTCTCGATTTATACCAGCGGTCGCCTACCCACTTTTAGGAAAAAGAGGCAACGCTTCCAAAATTATGACCTTTAATGCGATGGTTGTGAATTTTGACTTTGGTAGCTGGAACTCGGACTGTTATACGAAAAATAGAGTCGCCACCTAACAATGAGTTCAGAAAAGAACGAAGGCTTTATTTTTTGCTCACTGTGACGTATAGAATATGAGCTGCTCAAAACTGGACTAGACTAGAAAATAGGTTGCGTGGATCGGAGCTAGGTCAAATAGCTACATTGAAAGTAACGTACGTGTGCCCCAAGGTGGGCATGCATATGCTCCAAGTCAAACCAAAAAAAACATTTTCAACTATAATTAAAACTTGGAGGCCAAGCTTATAATGGCTTTATTTAAGTCTCTCAAACTCAAACTCCAAACTGTGCCAACTGTCATTTCTGCTCAAAAAAAATGGGTCAAAAGTCAAAGAAAGGAAAGCAATCTCCACTTAGCAAAAAACCTATAATCCCAAGGGCTTGGCCAGATCTTCCCCCCAAACTACTCAACATAGTTGCAAAAAATTCTACCCTAAGGGAAAACATTAGCTATGGGGGTAATGTCACAAAATCATACAGAGTTCCACCAAAACAATGCAACCCCATTGGCAAATCACCATTTCTCCAGCTCATCGCCAGCGGCACCGACCAATGCTACGCGGACACTTTTAACATCCCCTTCCATCCTGGGTTCTATATTTGGCACGGGAGACGTGGGTTCGGTTCTGGTTCTTTGGAGCATATTGTAGGGTACTCCCATGGTTTAGTATTTGGTAAAGATAGAGGCAGAGGGTATGTACCACCATCCCAGTTAGATCTCTGGGGGAGTAGCGGGTGGGGTGGAGGTTGGAATCTTCCACGGTGGGATACAAGTGTTCCGTTTGAACATGGTGCTATATCTTCCTCACCTATACATGGCAAAACTCCTACAGTGATGGTCTTAACAGGTACTCCCTCTATCCTTAATAAAAGTCCATGTTACTATTCTGGATATTTTATAAAAAAATTATATCTTACAAAGTATGTTAGACAAAGTTTTGATTGATGTCAATTGGTTCTATTGGACAAAATTTTAAAAATTATGAAAAAGGTACAAATTGAAATATATAATTAATTTAAAAAAGTGAAACTGAACACTTATTTAGAGACGGAAGGAGTATTAATTACTACTACCCTTTCTTAGTGAACTACTTTCCAGGCGTGTTGTTTTTGTCAAGTCTTTTTGGTGTGAGAAATTAATTAGTTTAATTTATCTTGTATTCCTTGCTTAATGAGAAAATGAGTCAAAATCCACAGGATCACACCAATGGGACTTGATATAACAGTGAAAGGACACAATTTGTAAATAGAAATAAATAAATAAATAACCGTAGTTGATCTCAAGAAATTCTTGGATTTCTCCCGAAAGTAGCCGGGACGTTGAAGAAAATCTATTGCATGGATGGCTGTGCAGGAGTGTATATTGACTAGATCCACACTGGTAAGGAGAGGAATTCTGAATATAGAGCATAGTTTATGCCCATTCTGCAACGTAGAGGAGGAAACACCCAATCACCTTCTTATCTTATGTAATGTTGCTAGGAAGGTTTGGGATGAGGTGATGATCTGGTGGAACTTGGTCTGGGTGAGCCCTGCATCGATTAAAAATGTTTTCTTGTTCTGGGAGGGTTTCAAGTTTAAAAATCTGGAAAAAAGTTGTTGGCAAGCCACTTTCTATGCAGTATTGTGGACTATATGGATATGTAGAAATGATACAGTGTTTAATAACAAAGTTTGGGAGGTGGATGATATCATGGACTTGGTAAAAACCAGAATGGCGTTATGGATTAAAGGCAGATACGATCTACAAGTCTACTCGGTAGAGGATTTCAAGTGGAATCTTGATGGGATTAGGAAAGTGAAGGTGTAAGGGCTATCCTGGTTTGCGTTGGTGGGTTGTCGGGGTTTTGGGCTATCTGGGTGGGGCTAGGGTGGTGAGTAGTGTCTGGTTTCTAGTTTGGTCGGTCTTGCTTTGAGTCTTTGGGGTTGCTCCTTTGGGAGCTGTCTTGTGTCTTTGGGGCTGTTTCTTTTATCTTATTTTTTTATTTTTTATTTCTTTTCCTCCCTTTTCCCTTTTTTTCTGGTTGCTGTGAGTTTTGGATCTGGGGTGGGTAGGGGCTGTCTTCAGGTGGGTCTGTTTTGTGCCTGGTTGGTGGGGTTTGGGGGTTCTGCCCAGTTTCTCTTTGGTCTTGCTGGGTTTTGGTTTGTGGTGTCTGTCTCCCTAGTTGTGTTAGTAGCCTTTTCTTTTCGTGGTTTTTTCTGTTCGTAATGTCTTGCAGCTTTCTTATGGGAGTCACCTGGATTTTGGCCTCTTTGCCAACTCCCATGGTGGGAGGGCTAGGAGGTTTTCTATCCTCTTATGTGCTGAATAGTTCTCTTATCAACTCCTTTTTTTGGGAGGGCTAAGAGAATAAACTTATCTGGACGGGGCTAATATGAAGTCATGGAGAGTTGATAAAGACTAATAGTTCTCTTATCAACTCCTAATTTTTGGGAGGGCTAAGAGATTAGTTTTCAGAGCTGGACGTTGGTGATATGAAGTCATGGAGAAAAGATAAAGATTATTCTACCACTCTTTCAACTCCACTGATTTGGAGGGCTAGGAGTCTTTAGGCAATTTTGGTTCTGAAATTGGGTGCAAGATGAAGAGAGCTCAAGGTGTAGGTAAACTACCAAAATCTGCTGTTTGGTGCAGAATGAAGATGGATAAAGATTCAGGTGAGATTTTCACTCTTTTCAACTCCCAATTCTAGGGAGGGCTGAGGGTTTTGGAGATTTGCTGGTATCGATAAAAATTGTTTTAGCTTCGGGTGTATCTAATTCTGAATGTCGAGCTGATAGATGTCTGATCCATGCTGAAACTTTGTTTGCTAGGATTCTCATGAGCTAAGGTACTTATCGTGTGGCACCTACTTATAGTGGTCATAAGCTGAGGGGGAGCTGCAATTTGCTGTGTCGAATATTGATAATTTGGAATTATTGTGGCTGGAATATTGTTGCTGGAATATTGTTGTGACTGTAATTTGCTGTGTCGAATATTGTTGTTTGCTGGAATATTGATGTGGCTGCTACTGGGTCTGAAATACTCTTGCTGACTCCTCTAATGCGGCTGATCTGGAGACGATATGAAGATGAGTTGACGCTGGTAGTCCTTAATGGTAGAAGCTACCTCTGGTTTAACGATATGCTGCTGGTATAGATCCCTCAAACGGATCGAAGTGCTGTATCTTGGGACTCGTAGTCTCAAGATCATTCAAGTTCTATTGAATGTAATTTTTTCTCCTTTCCTTTTCTTTCTTTTGTAGGCCTATTATGGCACCTCATCCTCTGAGGTCCGTAATTGGTCTCTCCTCGATGTACCCTTTGTCGAGTTATAATAAAATTTTGTTGCCTATCAAAAAAAAAAATCTAGAAGGGCATTCCGGAAATTGGTCTGATTCTATGTCGATTTTTTCCATTTGAACAACGGAACGATTTCAATGAATCAATCGTTCATTGTTTTTGCTGTTGAATTTCTTTGTGGCACTCGAGCGAAACTAGATTTTGCAGAATCATGGTGTATATTTGCTACTTTCATGTTTCTCTAGATTTTATGAATTTAAAAATAAACAAGCACCAAATTAAAAGAAAAAAGAAGAAGTCTGATATAGATAAAAACGAAGTTTTGTGGGTTTTTTTTCATTAAACTTAATCTTCATCTCTTATACATTATATGTACTGAACAGGAATGAATCATCCGGCTTTCGTGTTCTATCGACTAAAAGGTGGTGAATATGTTTGGATCAAGCAAGATTGCACCCTTGTTGACCCCCACTCTACAAACAACCAACTCATACAATTCACCCATGCCGTTGGATTCAACGGAAAGTTTTATGCATTGAGTCTGCAAGGAACTCTTGCAGTGATAGAGGAAACTGATTTCCTAATCACAGGTTTAAGCAAAAGCAGGGCTGTTCCAAGCGTCCCTTCGATGCGTTTCAAGGAATATTTGGTGGAATCCAACGGGGAAATCTTGTTGGTTTTCCTAATTGTGTCTAGGAAATCTATTCGCAGTGTGGACAATGTGGAGGTTTATCGGCTTCGGTTCGATACACTTTCATGGGTGAAGATGGAGAGGATAGGGGATAGGACATTGTTCATGGGGACTAATTGTTGTTTGTCAGTCAACGCAAGTGAAGTTGGGTGCATGAGAAATTGCATATATTTTAGTTATCAAACTGGTGAGGGGTGGTGGGTATATGATATGGAGAGAGGAAGTATCTCACCTAGTTGGGATAGTACAGATTCTAGTACAAAATCGCCAGTGTGGGATGAACCAGAGCCTGAGGAGGAGGAACAATTGGTTTGTAAAAAAAGATGATGTTTTTGTAACTCTTACTTTTGGCGACTTGTGTCATTTGCTCTATCAATTTATTACTCTTTGGATTTGTGTGAAAATATAGACAATATGTGTTTCGGGAGCCAATTATTTTTTTGTTCCGATTTATATCGTAGATGGTATATTTTTGGATTATGAGAGAATTTGTCAAAGTGCTGAAAAATAATGTGCAAAATAAGTTTTACGGAAGCTGTTAGTACGTGAATTTGTATTCAGAATCTAAAAAAACTCCTCTAGAGGTGGTTTTTTTTTTTTTGCTCAGCAAACGTAACATTTTATATAACTCGAAATGGGTACATCGAGATAAAAGCATCTAAGAACAAAGCGCTAGGATGCAATAAAAAGAAAATGCATCCAACAGACAATTGGATAACACACCTCATACTACATTACAATCTTACTTTTCGAATACCATCCAGAAAAAATTTAAAATCCTCCACTGAGTAGACTTTGATGTCGAACTTCGCCTTCATCCACATCACGACCCTAGTTTTGACCAGTTTTTTTTTTTTGATCGGCAAAAGTGAAATTTTATTAAAAAGGGAGAAAGGGGAAAGAGAATCCAACCAAAAGTTGGAAATACACAAAAGATAAGACTATTTAGCACATCCCGATACCCAGAATAAACAAATCAGAGCCCAAACACCAAAACCCAGCCCAAACCTGGGCCGGCCCACCCAAGCCAAACCTCTAAACCCTAATCACTCCGGCAGCCACTGCCGTACAAACCACCGGAGCCCAACCTCGCCGTTAAGCAGAGCCAGCTTCTCCCAGATGTAGAAGCCAGCGGCGTGAACCAGCCTACGACAATGGAAGCTGAAGCAATCAGGATAAGAGGGCAAACCACCAACTCCAACTGCAAAACACCCAAACTTACCCCTGCAACAACAATCTTCAACAGTAGAGAGCACCATCCCTTAGCAACAAAATGCCGGCTCCACGCCCGATTGAGAGCTCAGACGGCCGCCGACCGGACTTCGACACACAAAGCGACCAAAAACAAACAATCATGGGAGCCGCCTCCACCACGCCGCCACCGGACAGGATCAACACCGAACAGGATTTCCACTTTCACCGATCTTTTTCGAAAAAAAAGGAAGCCCTGCAAAACAAAAATTAGTAAAACTAACTACTACACCTCCGGCTCCACCACACCACCGCCCTCCACCAACACACACCACCACCCAAATCTACACCAAGTTTTGACCAGTTCCCCCACCTCCCACGACTGTGAAGTTGAGTTGTTGAAGATGTAGTCATTTCTAACTAGCCAGATAGACTATAATGTAGTAGCAAAGAAGCAAGACTTCCATATATGCTTTTCCAGATTTTTCTACCCATTTGCAAGCCACCAGATAGCCAAGTTCGGGATAGAAGATGGGCAAGCCCATTTGAGATTCCACCAATCCAAGATTACAGACCAAACAGTTTTGCTCCTGCTGATCCCATTTCGATTGTTTTGAGCCTCGATCACTTCTAATCCCTTTTAGACACCTCCTAACCTATTTCAAGCATGTTTAGTTGAATTCCTTTGATTAATCTAAGTCATCCTCGTTCCGTTGGACTCTCACTATTAAGGAAAGGTTAGAAGGTCACTTGATTAAAACTATATCGAAATGTCTCTTATGTGCTTAATCGTATGTGGGTGGATAATGGTGACACATTTGTAATGTTAGCATGATGTTGTGAGATGATTGGGGAATAATGGAATCAGTTGACCTTGGAGTAATGAATCGGTTAGCATGAATGTGTAAGGAAATGGGGTGTAGGGGTCCCGTAACACAAGGGGTGGTAATACGGAGATTCGAGTGGGTCTCGTAACACAAGGGGTGGTAATACGGTAACCCAAGTAGATAGAGTTCACTATAATGCAAGGGGTGGCCGGTACTACAGTAGTCCGGAGTGTGGTTGTACTGTGCCGCAAGGGGTGAAAATACAGTCGAGTGTGACGGAGGATAGACTGTGGTGTAGTGGACGTCGGTATTACTTGTCATGGCTTGAACTAAGTGCATGTCTGAAATTGTGGAGTGCAATAGATTGGGATGTAGCAAACGTCGACTTATTTTTTTGCATCTTAAGCCCTATATTTACTCATCATCTTGGGAGTTGCTTGACTTCGTTGAATGTACTAACCTTGTTATCGTAAAAAGAGTGTGTGAGTTGGTTGCATCTCTTGACTAAACTGTATCCTCCATGTCTTTCTTACCTTTGCGCTTATCTTCATATTTGCATATAGAATTGGTAGAAGATTTTTCTACTGGGCTAGTATAGCTCAACCTATCATCATTTTTAGGTTCGAACGTTGGGAAATAGCTTGCATGTGATGTGTGTTGGATTTGAAGGGTCGTATCCTAACTTGGATAGTAACTTAGCGTCCAACTTGTAATAACTTTCTTTGACAGAGATGTATTTGTAACTTAAATTTCTTAATCTCCTATAATAGTAACGTTTGTAAATTCAAAATTTATCGTACTTTGTATTTGAGTAACAGTGGGCCGGAGTGCCATTGTTGTAATTTCTTTAAACTTTGAAATCGAATTTGTAAGAAGAATTTATTTAAATTTGGGACTCTCTTTTGGATATTACCTATGTGAAGCGGACATTTTCATGCAGGTTGGAGAGATCCTTAAATGATAGTGCTCTCCTCTCTAAAATTTCACTCCTTGTCAATTTCCTAAAAGACAGATATATATTGAAAGGGCCGACAACACGGTAAGTGCTCAATATGTATTTGTTAACATTCAGCATTTAGCCAATGAGTTTGTGGACTTCGCTACATGTAGGACTGAGCCTTTTTTTATGTATCTATAGCATTGACATTCTGTCAGTGAACAATCCAAAAAACAACTTACGGAATTATAAAGGAGAAAATATTTTCACTCTTACGATGGAAGATATTTAACATCATTTTTGCGCAACCAAACAACGGCAGATAGGTAGAATATTTACCCGAAAATATTTTACTTTCGAAACAAATGGAGCCTAATTCTCTCCAAATAGAATACTTCGGCAAACTATTTGGCGTTCCTCTTTTCTTTTCTTCTTTTATTAATTAATAATATGTTTTCTATCATTATTGTTATATATATGTCCATCACATTTATAAACTGTACGTGCCCGTTCATCACAATGGCGTTTGGAATTTGACCATGATTCAATTGTGCTATATTTGTTCCTTTCTTTTTTTTCCCAAGTTGGATATCCACTCTGTATGTTTCAAGTTTCAAACATTCACTTTGTATATTCCATGAACTTTTCTCCCGAATATCGATAGTTGGAATAAATGGATCGAAGGGCAACATGAGCAATTCATCAAACACCTTATGTGCAATGAGTATTTGTCGAACTTCTGAGCATGATATTTAATATATAAGCAAGAAAAGCTTCAACGTAGATTCACTATGAGATAGAGATAGAAAATACACATTTTTTCGGAAACTTATCAATGGATTCTACATGAACTTTTTAATTTGGAAACCAGTAGTCTGGATGACTTTGGCAATTTCTTCCCCAGAATTCAGTCTTGAAATTAGAACGAAGGAGAATCGAGAGGCTAATTCAAGGGAACTCTTGACTGTTGGAGAGTTGAGAGGAAGAAGGAAATTCAGAAATATGCTCACCATACGTGTAGCTTTTGTACTATGTTACTACATTGTACACGATATTGTTCTGTTTTTAGGTCGACAATTGCAACACTTGTCGCGCTCGGGATTTTACCCTTCCATTCGACGGGCCTTTTATCTAGGGTAGTGAGACAGGGTCAAACGAGGGGAAGGAAGTGATACGATTAATGTGAATGCGATGTAGTTTTGAAGAAGAGCTTTGTGTTCTAGTATATAATAAGGGTTTCGGATAATGTTGTGTCTCGATTTATACCGGTGGTCGCCTACCCACTTTTAGGAAAAAGAGGCAACGCTTCCAAAATTATGACTTTTAATGCGATGGTTGTGAATTTTGAGTTTGGTAGCTGGAACTCGGACTGTTATACGAAAAATGGAGTCGCCACCTAACAATGAGTTCAGAAAAGAACGAAGGCTTTATTTTTTGCTCACTGTGACGTATAGAATATGAGCTGCTCAAAACTGGACTAGACTAGAAAATAGGTTGCGTGGATCGGAGCTAGGTCAAATAGCTACATTGAAAGTAACGTACGTGTGCCCCAAGGTGGGCATGCATATGCTCCAAGTCAAACCAAAAAAAACATTTTCAACTATAATTAAAACTTGGAGGCCAAGCTTATAATGGCTTTATTTAAGTCTCTCAAACTCAAACTCCAAACTGTGCCAACTGTCATTTCTGCTCAAAAAAAATGGGTCAAAAGTCAAAGAAAGGAAAGCAATCTCCACTTAGCAAAAAACCTATAATCCCAAGGGCTTGGCCAGATCTTCCCCCCAAACTACTCAACATAGTTGCAAAAAATTCTACCCTAAGGGAAAACATTAGCTATGGGGGTAATGTCACAAAATCATACAGAGTTCCACCAAAACAATGCAACCCCATTGGCAAATCACCATTTCTCCAGCTCATCGCCAGCGGCACCGACCAATGCTACGCGGACACTTTTAACATCCCCTTCCATCCTGGGTTCTATATTTGGCACGGGAGACGTGGGTTCGGTTCTGGTTCTTTGGAGCATATTGTAGGGTACTCCCATGGTTTAGTATTTGGTAAAGATAGAGGCAGAGGGTATGTACCACCATCCCAGTTAGATATCTGGGGGAGTAGTGTTTATAGCTGGTGGGGTGGAGGTTGGAATCTTCCACGGTGGGATACAAGTGTTCCGTTTGAACATGGTGTTATATCTTCCTCACCTATACATGGCAAAACTCCTACAGTGATGGTCTTAACAGGTACTCCCTCCATCCTTAATAAAAGTCCATGTTACTATTCTGGATATTTAAAAAAAAAATTATATCTTACAAAGTATGTTAGACAAAGTTTTGATTGATGTCAATTGGTTCTATTAGACAAAATTTTAAAAATTATGAAAAAGGTATTTAAAAATAATTTAAAAAAGTGAAACTGAACACTTATTTAGAGACGGAAGGAGTATTAATTACTATTACCCTTTCCTAGTGAACTACTTTTCAGGCGTGTTGTTTTTGTCAAGTCTTTTTGGTGTGAGAAATTAATTAGTTTAATTTATCTTGTATTCCTTGCTTAATGAGAAAATGAGTCAAAATCCACAGGATCACACCAATGGGACTTGATATAACAGTGAAAGGACACAATTTGTAAATAGAAATAAAATAAAATAAACCGTAGTTGATCTCAAGAAATTCTTGGATTTCTCCCGAAAGTAGCCGGGACATTGAAGAAAATCCAGAAGGGCATTCAGGAAATTGGTCTGATTCTATGTCGATTTTTTCCATTTGAACAACGGAACGATTTCAATGAATCAATCGTTCATTGTTTTCGCTGTTGAATTTCTTTGTGGCACTCGAGCGAAACTAGATTTTGCAGAATCATGGTGTATATTTGTTACTTTCATGTTTCTCTAGATTTTATGAATCTAAAAATAAACAAGCACCAAATTAAAAGAAAAAAGAAGAAGTCTGATATAGATAAAAACGAAGTTTTGTGGGTTTTTTTTCATTAAACTGTGCTTTGTTTGGTTTGCATTTTGAAAAAAAAATTACAACTAAAAAAACACTCATTATCCCTACTTTTAATCATTACTCTCATTTCTCTCTCCATTCATTATCCCTATTTCAATCATTATTATCATTTCTCTCTCTATCTCGCTCCACCCATTATCCTTATTTCCAATCATTACTCTAATTTCTCCCTCTACTCATTATCCCAAAAACCAAACTCAAAAATTCTCAAAAACTCATCCAAACAAGCATTAATCTTCATCTCTTATACATTATATGTACTGAACAGGAATGAATCATCCGGCTTTCGTGTTCTATCGACTAAAAGGTGGTGAATATGTTTGGATCAAGCAAGATTGCACCCTTGTTGACCCCCACTCTACAAACAACCAACTCATACAATTCACCCATGCCATTGGATTCAACGGAAAGTTTTATGCATTGAGTCTGCAAGGAACTCTTGCAGTGATAGAGGAAACTGATTTCCTAATCACAGGTTTAAGCAAAAGCAGGGCTGTTCCAAGCGTCCCTTCGATGCGTTTCAAGGAATATTTGGTGGAATCCAACGGGGAAATCTTGTTGGTTTTCCTAATTGTGTCTAGGAAATCTATTCGCAGTGTGGACAATGTGGAGGTTTATCGGCTTCGGTTCGATACACTTTCATGGGTGAAGATGGAGAGGATAGGGGATAGGACATTGTTCGTGGGGACTAATTGTTGTTTGTCAGTCAACGCAAGTGAAGTTGGGTGCATGAGAAATTGCATATATTTTAGTTATCAAACTGGTGAGGGGTGGTGGGTATATGATATGGAGAGAGGAAGTATCTCACCTGGTTGGGATAGTACAGATTCCAGAAGAAAATCGCCAGTGTGGGATGAACCAGAGCCAGAAGAGGAGGAGCAATTGGTTTGTAAAAAAAGATGATGTTTTCCTAACTCTTATTTTTGGTGACTTGTGTCATTTGCTCTGTCAATTTATCACTCTCTCTATTTGTGTGAAATCATAGATAAGATGTGTTTCGGGAGCCAATTATTCTTTTGTTCTGATTTATATCGTAGATGGTAGATTTTGGATTATGAGAGAATTTGTCAAAGTGCTGAAAAATAATGTGCAGAATAAGTTTTTCAGAAGGTTAGTAATTCAGAATCCAAAAAGCTCCTCTAGATCAGGTGGTCTTTAGAATGTGCATTCTTTTGTTTTTTTTATTTTTATAATGCATGTAGACAGAATATACAATCCAAATTTTACTCCCAAACATCCGAGCTTGTTGGTTTTGAGTTTTAGGATTTTGGATTCTCTCTCAGCGGTCTCCAATAAAAAATTTCTCAATCAATACTCTCATTTCTCTCTCAGAAAGTCTACAATCACTGCACCAAAATGCGGTGGGGCCCACTCCAGGCCCTGCACGAATAATCCGAGCCGTTCAATAATTTAAAAAAAAAAAATTGAGTGGGCATAGCAATGGGGGTAGAGTTGATTAAACCCATAACTGCTGAGGAGATTAAATTGGCTATGTGGTCTATCAATAAGGATAAGGCTCCACGTCCGGATGGTTTTAATTCGGGTTTCTTTCAAGAAAATTGGGACTTAGTTGGGAAGGATGTGATTCAAGCTGTTCAACAATTTTTCCTTGATGGGGATATTAGGCAATGGAATGCAACTGCTATTACATTAGTGCCTAAAATTTCTTCCCCTTCAACTGTGAGAGACTATAGACCCATTGCATGTTGCAATGTGGTTAGTGTGTTACTAAGGTTCTTGCCAATAGATTGCAGCATATTCTTCCAAGTATCATTAGTTCCAAATTTCCAATCAATCTGCTTTTGTTAAGGGTCGTAGTATTATGGACAATGTCCTTATAATGCAAGAACTAGTGAAAAATTATCATAAATCTAGGGGATCTCCTAGGTGTGCTGTTAAGATGGATTTAATGAAGGCGTACGATTCAGTGGACTGGACTTTTCTTCTTGATATTATGCAAGGCATGCAGTTCCCTGGTCAGTATATTCAATGGGTGACGAACAGCATAACTACTCCCATGTTCTCTGTTATGATCAATGGGCAGCTGGAGGGTGTTTTCCCTGGCCAAAGGGGTCTTAGGCAAGGAGACCCCTTAGCCCCTTACCTTTTCTTACTAGTGATGGAGGCTTTCATAGCACTTCTCCAGTATAAGGTGCAACATCAAGCTTTTCAGTATCATCCTAAATGCCATTCTTTGCAGTTAACTCATTTAATTTTTGCAGATGACTTATTTGTTTTGTGTGGTGCTGAGGAGGGTTCTTTTACAATAATTGATGAGGTCTTGAAAGATTTTCACTTGTTTTCTGAGTTGCAAATCAATCTGCTCAAGAGTTCTATTTTTTTTTGCTAATGTGGATCCTACTACTAAATGTAGTTTACACTATATCCTCCCTATCCCTAAGGGTGTTCTTCCAGTCAAGTATCTCGGTGTCCCTCTGATATCTACAAAATTGAAAGCTTCTGACTGTGCTCAGTTGAAGAACAAAATTCTTTAAGAATTCAGTCTTGGTCAAATAGAACTCTTTCTTATAGAGGGAGGGCTCAATTGGTTAAATAAGTTCTGTTCAGTATCCAGGTTTATTGGGCTTCCATTTTTATTCTCCCTCAGAAAGTTATTCAGGAGATGGAACAACTACTTAGGACTTTTTCTTGGCAAGATGTTTGTGTTCCCAAAGAAGGAGGTCTTGGCTTTAGGCTTATGAAGGATTGGAATAGGGCATCAATGGTCAGACACTTGTGGGCAGTATGAATGAAGAGTGATACTCTTTGGGTGAAATGGATACATACATATGTGATCAAAGATGGGAGTATTTGGGGTCTTAGAATCCCCCCAACTGCTTCTTGGACTATGAGAAAAATTGCTGAGTTACGTGACAAAGTGCAGCCTTGGATAACATACAAGATTGGGAATGGGGCTAATACTTTTTTTATGGCTCGATAATTGGCATCCTTTAGGTCCCCTTTACAAGAAATTTGGTGAGCAGGTAGTTCATAACTTGGGGAGGTCCTTGACTGCTAAGGTTAGTTCTATCATTCATATGAACAGATGGTGTTGGCCACGACAGAGGAATCCCTCAATTCTTGAAATCACTAGAGCAACGCTTGTGACATTCATCCCCGACCCTATTTCTGCTGATTCTGTCGTTTGGAACCTTACAGCTAGTGGGGTCTATACTGTGAAATCTGCTTGGCAGGCTTTTAGGACACCTAAACCTCTTTTCCCTTGGCATATGATCATATGGTTTAAATTTCATACCCCGAGGTGGGCTTTCATCCAGTGGCTTTCAGTTCTGGAGCGTTTTGCAACCAAAGATAGGTTGGTTTCCTGGGGCATTCAAGTGAATCCCACCTGTGTCTTTGTTCTAGGGAGGATGAATCTCACTCCCATCTATTTTTCACTTGTGCTTATTCTACTCAAGTTTGGTCTGCTATTTTGTTTCATAATGGGATTATCAGTGGGTCACTTGTGTTGCAGAATGTGCTGAACTGGACTAAGCAATTTCACAAGGGGAATGCTATGGTGCATACGATTTTAAAATTGTCCTTGGCTGCTACAATTTATTGGCTTTGGAGGGAACGTAATAGTAGAGTCTTTCAGAATCGAAGCCAGGATTGTTCTTCTTTACAAGGTGTTATAATTGATGATGTTCGTGCTTGTATCAGTTCCTGGAGAGGGGTCAAGGCTTCTCCCCAGAACAGTGACATCGCTGCTAGCCGGAAAATTAGTGGGAAAATTTTTCTCCCCTAGTTGTTTTGGGGATGTATAGGATTTTGGGTTCTTTTAGCTTTCTTGTTTGTAAAAGCTGTATTTGGACTTGGTCCTTTTGTTCTTGGTTGGTTTGAGCTTTATTAGATTTGACTTGACCAAAAAAAAAATAAAAGAGAAATGTGAGATAGTGGATAAGGGCAGTGTCAAGGAGAAGTTGAGGAGGAAGAAGTAACTCTCTCTCTCTCTCTCTCTCTCTCTCTCTCTCTCTCTCTCTCCCTCTCTCTCATTATGTAGCATGTGAATGAACACTTCTAACAGCACCTACATGTTAAATTAGATCCAAATATTCTTATTTCAATGATGAAATAGGTAAATAAATAATGCACAGTTTCGACTCCGCATACATAAAATTTGAAGACTGTTATGAAAGGTTGCCATTGCAATGATCAGAAAGGTTGACAAAGTCTATGGCTCTGCTCTCCAATTTGTTTAATTTCAAGTCCTATTACTATATGTCCTGATGGAAAGGCCCAATCCAAATAATCTATATGGTATATGACTGTTCCAAATATATAGAGCACCTGCATCGACTACTCAACACTTCAATAAGGGTATGTGATGTGTTGACAATTGACACAAAGATGAACATTCACCCACCAACCCATGTTTAGTACTTTTGACTTTTCCGTATAGAAAAGTCACATAGTGCATCAAATGCTCTATCGTAGAGTATCCTAAGGAGAGCCACTATTAGCCAAGTTTAATTTTTGCTCTTTAGGACATATGTGAATAATTTCTTGCCGGAGAAAGAGTGTAGTGGTGATTCAATTTGTTGAGTGTATTGTGTAGGAGAGCTGAAGAGGCAGAAAACATCCCAATCTCTTTGGATGTGAAAAATGTAAACGGCAAAGAAGGTGGCATTTTGTCACAAATTAGAACCTGTCCTCCATCACCTCAATATTTTCCAGTTGGTTGTGCCCCTAGCAAAGCCACCCCTCTGAAAGCTTCCAAATCCAGGCCTCCGGTAAGTAGTGAATAGGCTCTCTCTTTTGTTCTTATCATCTGTGTTGTGCTTGTGTTGGAATCATGATTAGTTTAGAGAGCGGGAAACAAAGCAGACTATAACAACATGATTCCTGACCAGTTTTGGGTTCTAACGTTCAAGTAAGATAGGAAATCATATCTGGTGTTGGCTGTTTGCTGTCACAGGATCAGTTTCACTAGATTACCTTGCGCATTCTTCATTGTTTTTTCCCTAATGCAGACAGCTATGTTAGCCGCTTAGGATGAGTGATCCTACCAGATTAGATGTGAGACAATTACCAATATTCACATCCCCTAAAGATTATATGATACAGTCCAATGGCCAACTAAGCAAGCCCTAAGTGATTTAAGTCCCCACTAGAGGAGAGTTGCTAATTTTATCATGGACTTTTTTTCCTGGTAAGGACATATACTTTGTGGGTAGAGATTCTCACACTCCCCCTTTCTATAGTGGCATTCCTTTTCTTGCATGTGAGTAAGGACGCCGTTTTATGTTTCATCTGAAAGGCAATGTTGTGAATTCACTTGCTTGTCCGGAACAACGCTCTTCCTATGAATCTGAGATTCTGAGTGATTTTTTGGTTTATTTACAATATTTATCAATGTTGTTTTGAAGTTCTATACCCACAGAATCGAAACCAAAATGAATATAGTTTCCAGCTTTTGAAGGTTGTCATAGAACTAGGAAGATCTTTCAATGATTCTTCTTATGCTTGGCCAAATAAGTATGTTTCTCCTTATGGTAGGCGTAACTGTGTAAGCTTCAACTTGTTTGCAAAAGACGAACAAACAAACCGTAAATTTTTTCGTGCTTTTGATGGTAGTGTAGATCTGAGGAGAAAGAAAACACTGAGGTGATTCTCCGTATTGGTTATAACAAATTGTAATGGAGTTCCGTATTGGTTAACAAGTTGGATTGGTGATTCTCCGTAATTTGATTCATCGAACTAACGAAATTGAGCTCCAACTCGACTGATTAGCGAAACCGAGGAAAAGTACTTTAAGGCATTAGTAGTTGGTATTTCTGATCATACAAGAGAGAAGAATCCTTGGATGGAAAGTTGGATCGTTGCAATACAGAGCTGCCAAAGGAGGAAGCTGTGGACAATAATAATCACGGGAGAACCGCCTCAATTGTTGCTTAAAGAGAACCAAGAACCTTGGATGTTTTCTGGTTCTTGAAGCCTTGCACACTTTCTAGCTAATAGCTATAGCTAAAACAGTAAGCCTGAATCATTTAAATCATTCTTTCATTCTTTTTATTTTTCCGCCTTTTGGAGTTCATAGTTTCTTCTCATTCGGCGTCTCGATTATCAATCCAATCTTTGATGTTAAGTTAGATTTCGTCACCGTTTTGCGTTTTTTATTCATTTGCCTTGAGGCGAAAAAAAAAATGTAATTAAGAAGGCAGTTGTTCAACACTTGTACTCAAAACCAAGTTCAGTGAATAAAATTTTTCATTTCTGGTATTGTCATTTTTGATCTTGACGTAGCATCAAATATTCACATGTTATATCTTCATCAGCTGGCATTCCTTTTGTCTGTTTTCCAACTCAGAGCCCTCTGCCCTTGCTGATTGTCAGCATGATTTCGATAAGGGTGGATATTGCAAGAGACTGTCTTAAATTGACTTCATTTTCTATTTATTATCTAGATTACCAGGGAGTTCTCCTCCAACTGGAATACTAGATTTGCAATGGTCGTTCCACACTCTACATGTCGATGGTAGTGGATATATGAAATCTGCTTTGAAATGGGGACATTGTAGAATGTAGGTGCAACGTAGACTAGCTGGGTAAGCCCAACCAGTTAAACCAAGTAGTTTTTGTGGTGTTGCTGGTCTATTAAATATATTAGTCGTATCCTGAATGGAATTTCCAATTAGGTTACAAGATGATTATAGAACGTCTCAAGTTGGTCCAAACTTCAAGAAGTGATGATTCACTATTTATTAGTTGGAAATCACTATTCTTTTCTCCTGATGTTTTTTATGAGAAGATTGTGAAACGTATGCAATTTTGAATTATCATTGGTGAGGTGATCATTAGTGTCGAATGCTGGAGGACTAGCTATGTAGAGAAGGAATTAGTGTGGATACCTTTATATTGATTATGTACACAATACTAGAAAGAAAAAGGTTGTATGTACTGAGACTTTGCTTATAACATTGATTTTGTGTAGTCTTTTTTTTTGTGCTAAGTTTTGGTGCTGTGTAGTCAGACGCATTAGTTGGGGTTGGCCCACTCCTACTGATTTTAGTTTATTTATACTGTTGGGGTAAATTGTGGATTGTATATTGCTTTCCTAATTCGTTGTAACTGTTGGAGGAGGGGCCGAGTAGTCAATTCTTGATCAGTGCTATGAAGAATCTCACAAATGAGTATTCTGGTAAGAGCCGTTTTATCTGTAGGGATATATTTAGTTTTTGGGTTCTTTTTCTTCATTCTTTTTATATAGTTTCTCATATCTGTTTTCATATCTTGCCATGTTTCTATGTTTTCTGTATAAGCAACGTGGTTTTGCTTTGTATGAGATATCATGTATAGTTCTTGCATTGATTGCTTTGAAGAAGTCAGAAATGGGAAAGAAAGAAAAATAGCTTTGGCTTGAGAGATATTTGAAGGTAGGAATGCTCAAAAAGTGATCTATGCCATGAAAAAGACACCAAACCACTTTAGTAATGCTGAATACCCCTTTTCCTCAACTTTTAAAGTTTACTAAAGTTATTTTCCTCTCTCTCAATGATGTTTGTTGTTCATAAAGAAGGGATTGGAAATGTTCTTCTCAAAGTGAGCACTATGGTATTGAGTCTATGTACAGGGTGATCAATGTTTAGGACTATTGCTAAGTATGGGCAGATTTGGAGCTTGTCATAGTGGGGTCAATTTCGATCATTGTGACTTGCGGTAAAAATCTGTTGTACATGTCTTCATGCCTTTAAGCATCTTTCAAGTAATGCAATTTTGTTTTTCTCTCCTGATCGCATTTGGATTCTGAGCACCATTTTGTGGTTTTTACACGCCAAGTGCCAAACTATCCTTTTGTGCATTTTGGGATTGGATTGTTTGGGTTCTACTTTGGAGTGCGAACTATTTCGTGTTTTGTGGTCTTTTTCTTAGGTATGGATTTTCATTTTCCCTTTGTGTATATTTCATTTGTTCACAGGGTTATGGAGTCAACTAGCGTAGCAAGTCGTGGCTTCAATACAGCAAAGCTCCATAGCTATTCTTTCGTGGGGCTTCTCGCTCGTTCTATGGAAGCTTGAGTGGTAGATTGGGTTACCCGCTCTTTCTTGCCTCCTAGGAGGAGTGGTGATCTTTGTCCAAGAGGACCTGCTATTATGAAAGGTAAGCAATAGTTTTTCAATAACAAGTGTTATTCAATCTATGCAACATCTCTATTTTTCAGATTGTATTTTGATCGCAGCTTATCCTTTTTTTTTGTTTTTGGGGTAAATCGTCATGTCCTCAATAGCATTTGTGTGTCCTTAATAGCATTACTAGAGGCCGGGGCACACGCAATGCGTGTGCAAGTCAAATTTTCACAACATTTTTGTAAAAATGCTTCCCACTTATTTTTTGATCAAATTTTCACAAATGTTGTGAAAATCTGACTTGCACACGCATCGCGTGTGCCCCGACCTCTTGTCTATTCTAATAAGCACGAAGCTACAAATCCGACTTGCACACGCATCACGTGTGCCCCGACCTCTAGTTAAGACTAAAATGATAATGAGTGGAAGCAATAATTGGGATGGAAGCAATGTTCTTAATGTGAAGGTTTTTTTTTTTTGCTTAAAAAAAGTTCCTTTTATGATTCATGTAATGCTACGTAAAATGGAAGCAATAATTGGGAAGAATAAACAAATGAAGAAACAAACCCAACCCCCCCCCCCAAAAAAAAAAAGGGGGGGTAAGGACTGTGCTCTTAATGTGAAGGTTTTTTTTTTTTGCTTAAAAATAGAAAGCAATAATTGAAAAGAATAACCAAAGGGGTAAGCAGGTTCAAAGTTGGACAATTCCCATGAAATGACAAAACCACAACAAAAAAGAAGGAACACTCAAAGAAACAAAGCAAAAAAATCCAACCCCATTGAAAGGTTTTTTTTTTCCCACAGAACTAAGAGACAACAGTAGATGGAAAGAACAAACAGTTTATTTCCTGCAAATGAACTAACAGTGGAAGACCCCCAAAAAAAAAAAGAAGAGTATTTCTTACGGGAAGAATCCACCATGTTACATATGGTAAAGAAGTAGGAGCAAAAAAGTGTCATTTTCTTTTCCCTCTACCCCATTGAAAGTTTTTTTTTTTTT